>CM047426.1:37077174-38277174 GCA_026168455.1 Theocolax elegans | reverse complement strand
ATTCACAAGCCCGCAACTGATTTGTATATTATAATTTTACACAAGTGAACATAGTTAGGTAAAAGGAATTATGTAAAAGGACAAAATGTTATGACACTTTAGAATCGTTCTTTAATGTTTATCCTCTTTTCATCTCATTTTTATCCTATTTAAGGTGCTTAGAGATAGGTATAGTAATAATACTATAAGCAAATACTAATTTACTATATAAAAAGAAATATCAAAATTTAATTAAACCGAAAATAGTATATTATGAAAGAATTTAAAATAATATGCATACACATTACAAGAATAATAATCTGCCAAAATTTAAACTCATTGACATTCTTAATTCATATAAATGAAAATAAATTTAAATAGTTTGGTAAAGAATATATTGTTCAATTTAATACCTTGTGCCAGTTTTGTTCAACAGCATGCGTGCACTTTTCGATAACCTTTATATGTATCGTCATTCGAACATTAAACAGTAGCTTGCCAGGCAACACCGATCTTTGCAAGCTCTCAGCTCTCTACCAGAGATACCTTTAGTCATATCTGCGTATATATTCGTAAATAAAACTATAATATGTCCATTGTACAGATAGGATGAAATGCGCGGGACTTGCGGTGGCGGATCACTGTCCAGAGTGCAAGCGGCCATCCGCTACCTCAAGCATTCCGCTAGTATGACAAACTTTTTTCTATTTTTTTAAAGCCTGTATCCGCAAATGATTTTTATTTATATTTAACAACTGTTTTATTACCGAAAAAATTTATTATTAAAAATATAGACATTTTAGCAAAGATGCAGTTTAAATGAGGTTGAGGCAGTTTTTTGGTGTTGGAATTATATGGATACATTGTTTTATTTATGATATATCCTTGTTTAAATATTTGACATTCGGGACCTGCATAATGCATTTGTTTTCTTTTTATTTTGGAAATTGAGAAGGGTGTACTTTTTTGTGCAACCAATTTTTTGTAAATAGAATTTAAATGCCGTCTTGAAATATTGTTTTTATAGCAAATATAACATATTTGCAGGCTGGGATAGAGGTGGTACATCTTTCGCTGCTCACAGCTGTAGTAATTTACGACAGCGCCTTCTTTTCGGGATTACGCTCTCTCTCTCTCTCTCTCACACACACACACTCTCTCTCTCTCGCGGTGAGTACAAAGTCACTTGGCATTTTGCTCCGTATTAAATCCTGTCAAATACTCCCCTAGCTGTCTCGAGTATTTTTCAGCGAACATCATAGGGACGCGCACTGATAGCAGTATCTATTTTTACAAATAGTCTTTAATTCTGCAGTCAGTTGTCCCGAAGTTTTGCTATTTTACATCATCAATATTTTGGAGGTTAGCTGCGAGACAGTGTAGTCTGTGAAGAAAAGGCGGCTTGTACGGTATTCAGCGAGCAGGGTCTCCAACTTACGCACACAAGCGGTTTTCGCACACCACAAGGTCAGCTAGAGTGGACGCCTCCTCGTTTTAAATGGCGACATCGCGCGGCTGCTTCGTGTGTGGCACTCGTCTGACACGAAAGGATTATAGAGGTCTCGGTAGAGACCTCGGTATAGAGGTCTGTGTCACATGTAATAACATCACGCATTCACACTGCTTCGAGGTTGCGCCGGGCTCTTCGGAGCGCCGCTGTTGTGCGTTGGCTAAATCTAAAGCGCTAGTCGCAACTCCCACTGAAGCGACAGCGCCACCGCCTGGGTTGCCGCGACAAGCTAGTGCGATCTGCCACACCGTGCCATCAGCCACGCCTACTCCGCCTTCCTCCGTTTCTAAGCGCGGTGCCTCGCCTCCATTGCCATCAACGTCACAGGTTGCCAAGCAACCTCGTGGTGTCACGCCTTTACCGCCCAACCACGCGTCGCGCGATGTAACTACCGATACCGACGCGATGGCGGGCGCTGCACCACCGTGGATGGAAAGTTTTGCGCGCAAATTACAGTCGAACGTTTAAAATATTCAAAGTGAAATCAAATCGGTGGCCGAGAAAGTGGATCGTGTAGAGGGGAAGCTCGACAATATGAAGGCGGATTTAATAGCTCTCCATGCTCGCGTAGATCAATTCGAATCGGCCACAGAAACGCCCTTTGTTAATCTCAGTGAGCGCTTTACCGAGCTGGAGTCTCGTGTTGCTGCCTTGGAAGAGCTCGGGCCTTCCGGCAGCTACTCGGCTGCACCCTTAATTGCTACTTCCGTTAATATCTTGAGGGACACGTGCGAGGTATTAGCCACGGGATTGACTTTGTCGTCGTCGTTGTCTGACATCGCTATTATCGACAAAATGTTTAATACCATTAAGCTGCCGTTGATGTCGAAACAAGTGACTGAAATTCGACCTTGGTTGTCGCGATTAAAACCTACTGCCGAGGGCGAAATACCGGCTCAACTGCGCAATCGAGGTATTGTTTTCCGTTTATAATTGGCTACAGCTAGAGACGTGGTTATCGATAGGGCATATCTGTTGAAGGGGCAGTCAGCGTTAAAAATTTTTAGGGAGGAAGATGATAACCTGTTATTCATTCGGCCGCTCTTGCCCAAACCTGTTTTCGATCTTTGGCAGGTAGCGACTCACAAATGCAAAGAACTGGGCTATGCGATGCCCATTGTAATCAATTTAAATATTTTTGTGTAAAAGGTGAGGGATGGTCCTCTCAAACGTGTGACTTCTGATGCTGACATCAACAATCTCCTTCCTCTCTCAACTCATACCAAATGAGACATGACTGGTCGGGTCAAAAACATTAAATCATCCAATACATTTTCCATTTTTCATACCAATATTAATCGCTTAAAGACTCATTTTTCATCAATCGAAGCATTAGTTTTTCCAGAATCCTACGATGTCATTGCTGTCACGGAAACCATTCTCACCGAAAACGACTCTTCTGAAATCCTTAATTTAGAGGACGCCCAGGTCTATCACTCGTTTTTCCCAGCCGACATTAATATTGGTGTTCAACGCGTATCTCACGATGCAAACGCGACAGCAAATTGGGCATTGGAAAACGGCCTTTCATTGAATGTAAAAAGGACGAAGGTTATGAACCTGGGTAGTCAGGCTTATATATCTAGTATTAACCTGAACACTGTTCCGAGAGTTAAATTATGTGATGATTTTTTGGATTACGAAAATGTGGTAAAATCGCTGGGATTATTGATCACTCCTACCCTCGACTAGTCAAAACAAGTCATGACAATCTCTAGGCGTATTCACGGGGTTTTGCACTCGCTACGTTATTATAATAAGGCATTATCGATAAAGCTCCGCAAGAATCTAGTGGAAGCACTTATTTTTCCCTACTTCAACTATGCGTGTGCAGTCTACAATGATGTAGACCAGTCTAAAAACCTAAAACTCCACAGACTATTATATGCTTGCGTGAGATTTGTATGGGGCAACATAGCGAGACGTGACCATGTCACCTCGTTTAGACTGGGTTTAAAATGGTTGTTGGTCGAGTCCAGGTGCTCATATCTCATTGGTTCCTTGGCGTATAACATCATTGCTCACAATTCACCATCATATCTGGTAAACCATTTCACCCAACTCAATACCCCAGGCCAAAATCCTCGTTCCTCCTCTCGCCATCCACCTAAATCACTCACGTATCTTCCACCATGCACGGAAGCTTTAAACAAATCATTTGTCATCACCTCTACCCGCATCCTAAATCATTTTCCTTCACTCACCTTCAATCCTTCATTCATAGATAAGTTCAAGATCATACTATTCAATCATCTGTTTGGGCTCGACCAAACAGCCTGGTCCTCGCGGGTCATGAATGAGGGTTCAACACTGCGGTCCATCCCTCACCTTGATGAAGCTGCATAGTCGCGTTTTGCATGTTACGCTTCGATATCATGTACACTGTCTAGTTTTAGTTTTATTGTAAGGTAAAATTCATTGGCTTTATTATGGCCTCTTCACTTTTTATAGCATTACCTATTTATCTATCTGTTATATAATTTAGTTATATGATCATGTTATTTTGCGTAAGTTTTAGCTATTGTTATCTATTTTTAAGTATCTATTTATTTATTTTGTATATATTTTATTTTTATTCCATTGTTTTACCATCTTTTGGTAATTTTATTTTTATTTAGTTTTAAGATTTTTACTCCATCACTTGTATTATTGTTCGCAAATAGTGCCTACGGGGTTTCTACCTCATAAAGGCCAAAACTAAGCTCAATAAATCAATCAATCTTTAAGGCCTGCGATGGCTCAGTCGGTAGGGCTCGTAATCTGGAGGTCCCGGGTTCGATTCCCGGCCCCGGCCGATTGATACAAACACCACTGGAGAATGTATTTTCAACAAGTGCTTTCTTCACCAAGGCATCGTATGACCTCCGTCGTTGATTAGCACCGATTTGGGAACATTAAAAGAGCAACGTTAAAATCATAAAAAAAAAAATCAATCAATCTGTCTTATATATATATTCACTAGCATCCCCCGTCGCGGCTTCGCCCGCTCCATATATATATAATATATATTCGAACGACCGAGCCCGGCTGATACATATGTACTAAATAGCGATAAATTTGTCGCGTGCAGCGCCAGACCCTCAGCCACCTATCGGCCAGCGCCTGAAATACCGTGCATCCTGTAAGTGTAAAAACTTTTATTTTTTTAACAATGAAGCAAAACGATTTTTCATATAAAATATAGCCTATGACACTTCATAGTACATAAAGAAACTACAGTTAAAATTTCGTTACAATCGATTGTGTACTTTATTGAGATTTTTGCGCACATACAAACAAACGCTTCTTCTTTATATAATAGTAAGATAAGATAAGATAAGAGTAGTAAGATATGATAGCAGTGTCGGTCATAAAAAAGGTGAATAAACTATCTAAAAGATATTGGAAAAAGCTTTCTGTAACGTTGTAGATAATAAATGGAATATAGTGATTATTACATATAGCCAAAATTATCATTCCGCAATCTGCCGGAAAGCTTTTCTTCAGTCAATTCTTAATGTATTTACGTCAAATTTTAACAATATTCACTTCTTTCTATAGCTTACACCATTACAAGTCCTTTTTAAAAATATTCACTGCTTTTTTGTAAAAATCAATATATTACTCATTTTGGATTACGTCGGCAAGGTAGAACGCATTTTGTCTTATACATCGCCTTAAATATTATGCTTCAAAACGAAATATTATTATATTTAAAAATAGAAAAGGTATACCGTCGCCTGCATTTATTTTTGTGGTTAGAGTTTTTATCTCTCTCTTTCTTACTCTGTCTCTTTCTTACTCTGTGTTTCTCTCTCTATCTCTCTCTCTATCTGGTGAGTATACTGGACGTGCCCAAATTTCACCTCTACTCTTGTCGTGATATATTTGTTCACACTTTTTCTTACGACTTTCAGCTAAGAGGAAGGGATTCCCTTGAATGGCGGCTCCTGCCTGAAATAATATCAGGTATTTTTTATCGCCCAGGAATCCTTATTTTTTCCTCTGAAAAGTTAGCTCTTACAAGAGGTTAGGAATCGTCCACTCGCAAATTGGCGACCCAGCATCGGCGATTTCGCACAGTTATATCAGCGCCTCTGCCGGTTATCATCTGTATCAAAAGGTCAGCCTCGTCGCGGTTTCTACTTCTTCCTCAAGGCTTCATCTACACCAACTACATCCTTGGGAGATGCAGCCAGCTACGTGCACCACGTATTTCGTATGTAGTCGGAGAATCGTAAAGAAAGATGATGCGGAGGTATGTTCGAGATGCTGCATTTATATTCATGCGAACTGCTTCGCGATTATTCCGGATTGTAATGAACCGCGCTGTTGCCGACTCCCGAAGAACTCTGCTTTACCGAAAGGGCAGTACTTCCCAGGACGGCATTATTCGAAAACGAGCTCGCGTCAAGCGTCACGCACTCTACAGCGACCCCCACCACAGGGACGGTTGCCTCGCCCACTTTGCCGCCATGTGCGCAGGTTGCTAAGCAACCTCGCGGCGTCGCGCCCACTGAGAACTGCTCCGGCCTACCCGCCTGGTCTCGCGCATCGAAACATTGGTACAAGGTCTGGCCAGCGAAATCCGGGACCTTAATTCCCGGGTTCTACAAATCGAGGCAGCGACCGAGGAGAGATTCTCCAGCGTCTCGGACCGCCTAGGAGCACTGGAAATGGCGATCGAGAGTATTCGTCGTTTGATTAGCGACGCACGGAATAGCCAGTCGATATCGGCAGTTTCATTCTTTAGAGATACCTGCGAGATGTTACTGCTTGGTGTCCCTAATAATATAGTCATTTCGGATGGGAAGGCCATAGAATAAATTTTGACCGCCATCAATATCCCCCAGGTTTGTTCACAAATTGTAGATATTGCCCGGATCAAGCCAGGGAATCAAGAATCAAGACCGGTGACTTCGACTGCAGGTGTTAACAATAACAAAGGGCTTGTTTTCCGGGTTTTCTCCCCATCAACCAGGGATCTTATTTTAGAGAGAACACTCCTTCTCAAGGGTATGTCAGCCGATTCCCTCTTTGCTGCAGGTGGAGGCTCGTTGATTTTTTTGCGTGCGCTATGGCTCAAAGAGCTGCACGTTCTTTTAAGTAAAGCGCTGCGACGTTCTGTTGACTTGGGTTTCGCGAGACCTATAGTTAAAAACTACACGGTTTTTATGCGTAAAACTAAGGGAGGGCAGCTTTTTACGATTCACTCCGAATCGGACATTAATAACCTATCAATTCATGATTCGTCCCTCCGCAATGAAGGTTGTCTGGCCAGGCGTCATCACCTACTAACATTCTCCATTTTTCATGTAAACATAAACCGCCTAAAAACGCACTTTTCATCCATAGAATCACTAGTTCTTCCTTTTAATCACGATATCATTGCTTTTACAGAAACTTTTCTCACGGAACATGACTCCTCCAACATGTTGGGCCTTCCTAAACACCTTACACAGACTGGACCGAGTTGGTAAGGATGGGGGGGGGGTATTGCGACCTATTTCAAGAATAATCTTGATGTCAGGCTTGTGGCTCACTCCGACCCCGTTCTTTCCAACTCCCCAGAGTTTATGATTTTTCAAGTTTTCAATAAAACTAGTTCGCTGCTGTTTTGTGTGGTTTATAGGAGGCCCACAGCGTCCTACCCATCAAAATTTTTTGATTCGTTAACAAATTTTTTACATACTTGCGACCAGGTAGTTATCACCGGCGATTTTAATATTAACGTGTGCAATAAAGATGGGGCATCCGCCATGTTGGAATCATACTTAGATTCACTAAACCTTTTTCTTACTAAATCCGATCCTACTCATCATACGCATTCATCCACCCATTCATCTCATACATGGCTCAATTTATTTATTATACGTAATCCCCCGCCAGTGTATAGTTATTCTAAGTCACCCGTTCCCTTTGCAGCAGGGCACGACTTTATTGTACTTGCATTAGATCTTATCAAACCATTGCCGGCTGTAAAGAGGATTTGGTCGCGGAACCTTGCTCTAATTGATCCGCCGGCGGCAGCTGCTCTATTTTCTGATACATTTAATCGTCTTTCATCTCACTCTTGCACTACCATCGTGTCGTCTACGTCATCAGCTTCTCATCCTTCAACTACGTCGCCGGGCCATTCACTTTCTTCTTTACTTTGTACTCTGATGCCATCCTATCCATTCCCCATTCCCATCAACATCCTTATTTCAAACCTTGTTTCAGCTATTTTACATACATATGACTCACTTGCTTCCGCTAAACTCATCACCATTAAAAACTTCAGCAAATCTTGGATTACACCACACATTAAGCAAAATATTAAGGCTCGCAACATGGCATATAAAAGATACTTGGCCACTGGCCTGAGCTCGGACTATCAGACTTACAAAGATCTTCATAATCTTGTTTACTTTAATAACAAAATCAAATCTGCCTCTAACTCGTCAAGTCTGTGGAAGAAGCTCAGGAACATGGGTCTCGCGTCTAAATCAGCACAATCACCTCTCAACATTTTTTCACTCGATCAGCTCAACATCCATTATGCTTCTATTTCTTATTCAGCCTTTCCTTTCACATATACTCAATTTCAGTCTCTCATTTCATCACCAGACATCTTACCTTCATCTTATCCTTTAACTTCCTTTCACTTCGCCCCTATCACCACACATAAAATCTTATCTACAATATCCAGGGCCACCTCCAAAGCCACAGGCCACGATGGAATTTCTATTCCAATGCTAAAGCTTATAGCTTCTCAAATAGCCCCCCATCTAGCTCAATTATTTAATTTGTCTCTCTCAACTGGACCTTTTCCAGAGCCTTGGAGTAGGTCTCTTCTCTTTCCTCTGGCCAAGTCGAACAGGGTGATCTCGCCGTCTGACACTAGGCCCATTGCAAAGCTCTGCGAAATCTCCAAAATTTTAGAAAAGTTAGTTCATGAGCAACTCACAGAGTATCTTAATAGTAATAGCCAAATTGCTCGCTTCGCTCGCAGTTAAATATATAATAATTAATAAAAGAATGATCATTTTTACTATTTATATCAATAACAATTTTTGTTATTCTCAATAATTAATTCTAATCTTATAATTTACATCAGAGGCATTTCATGTGAAATCAGTGGATGAAAATTTTAAAATTATTGATATTCTGCTAAACAACTCCTCTTTGAACCTACAATATGTAAACAAATTTTTAGATGCTTTAATTAGATAGGAAAAAAGGATAGAAAAATTTCAATTATAACCATTAATTGAATACTAGCTAAAATCCTCACTCGCTCACGCTCGCTCGCTGAAAAATCATTATATAATAGATAATATTAAATTAAACTAAAAAATATTTTATTATTTAACTACATTTTATTATTATTTATTAAATTGTATCCATATAGATTTATTATCATATGTATAATAATTAATGAATTTATTATTATTATACGATGAATTAAAATGATAATATTAAAAAAATAGAAATTATCTATAAAAATAATTATTTTTGTATGAAATAGAGTTTAATTATTATTGCAATAGCACTTTTCATAAAGAAATTATTATTGATTTTTTATTGTCATGTGATATGTATACATCCTTTGCAAATAATTGTTTTATTTATTTAGCAGTATTTATTAATTGGTGTGTTATTGGTAATTTGGTAATAGCACTTTTTATACACTGAGAAATATATTATAATAAATATTAAAATAATCTATATTAAAAATTACTATATTGTATAGGAAAAGTGTGACATCTCAGCAATATAATAATTTTTGTTATATTATATACACGGAAAGAAATTTGGAAGGCTGAAGCGTCGAAGTTTTGGAAACAATGTATGTCCGAAAAATACTGCGTCTTTACACCTCAAAAATGGGAGTTATTCGCTTCTAAATAGAAGTGTTTCGGTTCCAACAATTTCGGATATACAACGCGCTCAGAATGGAAGTAGGAGCAGTCATACTGGAAGGGCTGGGTATCCGAGATTTCGCTGCGTAGTGAGCTCCGCCCGTTGGAGCTCTCAGACCTCCAAACGTGGTATCTTGTCGGGTCGAGCACGTGAAGCGTATTTTGACTTAGCGCTTCTTAGAATTAGTTGCTTTAATGTAAAAATTCTTATTATTTTCGAGCTCGCAAAATAAACAGCTATTATTTTCATTTCTATATAAATTATATTTTAATACCACTACACAAATATATAATGTAAATGTAAACACTCAACTCAATCGTTCGTATAAGCGCATCCGAGATCCCGCAGATTTGGAAGTCTGAGAGCTCCAAAGCGGAATCAACACGACGCCGTAAAACTCGGAGGTTTTGGGGGGCGCTACTGGGAGCGCTACACTTCGTCTTTGAAGCGTGGAGACTCCGAGAATATCGGAGTCTCATAGGTGCCGATTTCGACGCGAATTCTTACAAGAACTTGCATAAATAGTGCCGATTGTCGGAAATGAGTCGAGTTGACATTTATTTTAAGTGTCAGCCTTCCAAATTTCTTTCCGTGTAGTAAAATTTAGATATAATGTCATTAATACAACCCAATATCGTAATTTTTGATATTCAATATAGTAATTTTTATTATATT
Organism: Theocolax elegans; assembly: GCA_026168455.1. NCBI lineage: Eukaryota > Metazoa > Arthropoda > Insecta > Hymenoptera > Cerocephalidae > Theocolax > Theocolax elegans. Next base: position 38,267,126 of record CM047426.1, on the reverse strand, counting down.
AGTCAGCAAATTTTATTATTCAATCTGGTATGTTTTAAATGCGAATTTAAGGAAGTAAAAATGAATTATATTTTGTTTTTAATTAATTCGAAATAGAATGTATATATTGGGGGAATTCTTTTTGTCAATTAAGTACTACAGAAACATTTAATATTTGGAGATTTAATTATATACTATTCTTACGCAATTGATCGCAATTCTTATTCACTCGCATATATTTATTCATGACACTTCTTAGTCACAAACTTAAATATTATTTCAATCGCTATCATTGCAATACGCTGAACGGAAGATATATTTTCGCATAATAATTAAATATCTTGTTGTTTCTTATATAATAGTTGACACATTTTTGAGCATTTGCGAGAAGAACTGGAAAAATAGAAAATTTTATGCACGCCACCTATTGGACGAATGGAGTAATTAGAATAGCCTTAAATTAAAAAGTCGTCTCAAAATAATTGAATACTGAAAAAGAAATGAACGTATACGCGTATATAAAATATTTCTACAATACTTATTATACAAATTTTAATATATGTAGTATATACATTTCACTATATATGATGTAAGAACTTTTGTTATTTTGATATTAAAATTTGCTATTTACGTAAGATTAATTATAACATTACATATTAAATATTGTAAAACTTTATTTTATAAATTTTATAAAATAAATAAATATAGTAATTTATATAAAAACTCAACCAAATAATTAAATATTGATCATACATATATAATTATATTTTATTTATATATTAGGTAGTTTATATTATTATGTATTATGGTATTTATAGTATTTATGGTATTTATGTTATTTATATTATTTTATTACTATTTATTATTATTTTTATTATTATCTACTGGAACGCACATTACGAAATTAAAAAAAAAATATTCCCTTCCTGTTGATGATGTCCAGTCCTTCATATTATCTTCACTTATAACTGATCGAGATAAACAAATAAATAATCGAGTTAAATAATCGAGGTTTTTTTATAAAAAAGTTAAGCATTATTCTAATTAATCCGTGTGGTTCCGCGATCACTTTCATTAAAAAAAATTCATTTTTTCGAAAATTCAAGAGAGATAAGAAGAGTTAAAAAATAAAAAGTCTGCCTGTACGGACGTACGAACGTACGCTCAGACTTAAACTTTTAAACCATTAAAAAATTAATTAAATACCTATAAAAAATTCAAACGCTATGTCTAATTATTCCTTTGGGTGCCGCAATCATATTGAATTAAAAAAAATTAATTTTTATAAACTATTTAAAAAAATATAACATAATTTATACTTAAATCGTCATTTAGACAGTATAAAGTTTTAATATAATGTGGATGGATGTGGATGGATGTGGATGTGGATAATATCATTTAATATCTACTTAATGAACTGAATTTTCCTGAATTTCTGAGAATTGATCTACTACTTACATCCTACATTCTAGTAATGTTTTTAATATCTCTTAGTTTAATAACAAAACTTAGTTTATTATCATAAATTTATTATAATTACTATATATCTTGGAACGTCCATTACGAAATTAAAAAAAATCATTTCTTTCTAGAGATGATTTCCAGGTCCCTAATGTTACAATTCAGGTTAACGGGGCAACAATTACTGAAAGGCCTATTACGAAATAAAAAAAAAATATTTTCTTCGTGTAGTAGATGTCCAGGTCCCTAATGTTACCTCCAGGTCATCGGGGCATCATCTACTGGAAGTCCTATTGCGAAACCAAAAAAAAAAATTTTCTTCCTGTAGAAGCTGTCCAGGTCCCTACTGTAACCTCCAGGGCGACGGGGCATTATCTACTGGAAGGCCAATTACGAAACCAAAGAAAAAAATTTTCTTTCTGTAGATGATGTGCAGGTCACTAATGTTACCTCCAGGTCATCGGGGCAATATCTACTGAAAGACCTATTAAGAAATAAAAAAAAAAAATTTTCTACCTGTAGAAGATGTCCAGCTCGTAATGTTACCTCCAGGTCAACAGGGCATCATCTACTGGAAGGCCTATTACGAAACAAAAAAAAATTTTCTTGCTGTAGATGATGTGCAGGTCACTAATTTTACCTCTAGGTCATCGGGGCAACATCTACTGGACGGCATATTACGAAATCAAAAAAAAAAATTGTTCTAACCTGCAGAAGATTCCAGGTCCTACGTGGTTCCGCGATCACTTTCATTAAAAAAAATTCATTTTTTCGAAAATTCAAGAGAGATAAGAAGAGTTAAAAAATAAAAAGTCTGCCTGTACGGACGTACGAACGTACGCTCAGACTTAAACTTTTAAACCATTAAAAAATTAATTAAATACCTATAAAAAATTCAAACGCTATGTCTAATTATTCCTTTGGGTGCCGCAATCATATTGAATTAAAAAAATTAATTTTTATAAACTATTTAAAAAAATATAACATAATTTATACTTAAATCGTCATTTAGACAGTATAAAGTTTTAATATAATGTGGATGGATGTGGATGGATGTGGATGTGGATAATATCATTTAATATCTACTTAATGAACTGAATTTTCCTGAATTTCTGAGAATTGATCTACTACTTACATCCTACATTCTAGTAATGTTTTTAATATCTCTTAGTTTAATAACAAAACTTAGTTTATTATCATAAATTTATTATAATTACTATATATCTTGGAACGTCCATTACGAAATTAAAAAAATCATTTCTTTCTAGAGATGATTTCCAGGTCCCTAATGTTACAATTCAGGTTAACGGGGCAACAATTACTGAAAGGCCTATTACGAAATAAAAAAAAATATTTTCTTCGTGTAGTAGATGTCCAGGTCCCTAATGTTACCTCCAGGTCATCGGGGCATCATCTACTGGAAGTCCTATTGCGAAACCAAAAAAAAAATTTTCTTCCTGTAGAAGCTGTCCAGGTCCCTACTGTAACCTCCAGGGCGACGGGGCATTATCTACTGGAAGGCCAATTACGAAACCAAAGAAAAAAATTTTCTTTCTGTAGATGATGTGCAGGTCACTAATGTTACCTCCAGGTCATCGGGGCAATATCTACTGAAAGACCTATTAAGAAATAAAAAAAAAAATTTTTCTACCTGTAGAAGATGTCCAGCTCGGTAATGTTACCTCCAGGTCAACAGGGCATCATCTACTGGAAGGCCTATTACGAAACAAAAAAAAATTTTCTTGCTGTAGATGATGTGCAGGTCACTAATTTTACCTCTAGGTCATCGGGGCAACATCTACTGGACGGCATATTACGAAATCAAAAAAAAAATTGTTCTACCTGCAGAAGATGTCCAGGTCCCTACTGTTACCTCCAGGTCGACGGGGCATCATCTACTGGAACCCATATTACGAAATTAAAAAAAAATATTCCCGTCCTGTTGATGATGTCCAGTCCTTAATGTTATCTTCGGATCACCGTCAATGTTCCCATCCGTCAATGTTCTCGCGAATCAGAGAGCGCGATCGTTAAACTGCTCCCACCAATCATGTCAAACATTAGGAGATACGTTTTTATAGAGGGGATAATAGTAATTATTGGTAATGCTTCGTCGATAATATAGTTTACATATTTTTCATCTGAATTTACGTAAATAGATGTCACTAGAGTCATGCATTACTGTTATTAGAATAAAAATAAATAGTCAATTTAGAAAACAAAATGGAAAGTGTTAAGATTAATAGTTTCAGAGAAAAAAATTCATATATATATATATATATATATATATATATATATATATATATGGGCTATTTCACGTCAAGTGGTATGATGAAAATTTTAAATAGCACCAAATTTTGAAAACAGCTGTAAATATCTTCCAGAAAATAGAAAAAAAATTTTAGGTGTTAAAAATAATTTACCTAATAGCTATTCCACCATAAAAAATGGAAATTTTTCAATTATTTAGAAAGATTGCTATTTTTAAAGCCATTTATCTCAAAATCTATTGATTTTTTTGAAAAACATTAAAAACAACTTTTGTACAAAACAATCTTTAGAACTAATCTACCTAGGTAACAATTCGTAATTTTAAAATCTCGAAGCGATAGGACACCCGGAAAAATTGATTATCAAAAAAGGCAACCACGCCACAATCGATTTTGATCTATACCGCTCAAAAGATCACATTTTTCGAGAGCTTTCGAATGGCGGTGGTTAGATTATTGGCCAAGACCTCTGGTAAAAGTTATGCCTTAAAATACATGAAAATTAGTGATTTTATGAGGTTTATGAGAAATCTTATACTCGGCAGCGACGGAATATTTATGTAATATATATGTATACATATATTCAAATTTATATTTTTTCAAGTATCGATAATATATGTATTTTTTCAGTCCGCAAAAAAAGTTGTGAATATAACTTGTAAGAATGTGTATCAGTTTATTCATTGCTGATAAAACTCATGAAATTTATAAATTTGTACTAAGTAATAATAACGGATCTAAAATAAGTATTAATCAAGTATAATATAAAAAGTAATATAAATTGTGTATTACAATTGAAAAGTTTTTCAAAATTTATTAATTTAGGACAATTTGATATCCGAAAAAATACACCAAATTTAAATGTTTAAATATTTCGCGGACGCCGCCTCCTCATCGTGTCTAAGATTTCAGGATTGTATATATATGTAATACAGAAATATACATATATCTGTGTGTGAGTACGTGCGTGTGCGTGTGTGTGCGCGCGCGCGCGCGTGTGTGTATGTATGTGTATATCTGTCATTAGAGAGAGAGAGAGAGAGAATTTATATATATATATATATATATATATATATGGGTGGTTCTCTGTGACATCGAAGATGAAAAAAATAAATATTGCTATAACTGTGGGAATATGTTTTAGAGGTATCCAGTAGTTCTCCTGAATTTATTCAGATTTTTTCTGGGCCATTATTTTAAGTTACAGAGAGTTAAAGTTGACATTTTAGCACGTTTTTGCATTATATGCCCTTTTTCATGAATTTTTAGCTCCCAGGGGATGCATTTTTCACTAAAAACATAAGTATGACTTTTTTTGTAAAATTTTCCGAACTTTTCATTAAAAATACTTTAAAAGACATAAATGTATGCTGTCACACTCTTGTAAGCCATTTAAACCTTAAACAGTGAAAATCAGCAATTCTGCTCCGGACTCTAATAACCTAATACTGTCTAAAAGATGTCTTTTTATAGTCAGAAACTGCCTAAAAATTTCCAGAGTGGGTCTAAATCATTAAGATCACTTATGGACAAAATATCCGGGAAAAGTGCCCGAAATATTAATAGAAATGTATATTTGTTGCCTTATAACGATGAATCTAGTAGCATGATCATTGCAAAAAAATTTGTGCACTTACCTTGGAGTGGTAGAAAAGTATCTCCACTTGTTTCAGTATCCATCTAATCCCCTGTAAGCTGCTAAAAATACAAATATTATTATAAAATTATAAAAAATTATTTTTTAAACATTTCTAATGCTGGATTTTCAGTTTTACATCCCTTACAAGAATTATAATACTAATCTGAAGGATTACTATCATCTCATATCATAATATCTAATATCATAATATCATAATCAGTCCCTGATGAGGAGCAGCAGCGAGCTCGAAACGTCGGACATCATATTTGGGGTTAGTAGATTTTTGGTGCAGGGGGGCAGTCAGATTGCTTTATTAATAATTTGTTTTTACGTTTAGTTAGTGTTTTTATTTTTTATATTTTATATTTTTTATTTTTATTTTTATAGATTCTTCGGGGGTGATTATAAGTAGGGGCAATCTGATTGCCCATATAATTGACTGTAAGACCGATAAAAATATTAATTAATCTCTTTATATATATATATGGACTATTTCACGTCAAGTGGTACGATGAAAATTTTAAATCACTCCAAATTTTGAAAACAGCTGTAAATATCTTCCAGAAAATAGAAAAAAAATTTTAGGTGTTAAAAATAATTTACCTAACAGCTATTCCACCATAAAAAATGGAAATTTTCAATTATTTAGAAAGATTGCTATTTTTAAAGCCATTTATCTCAAAATCTATTGATTTTTTGAAAAATTAAAACAACTTTTGTACAAAACAATCTTTAGAACTAATCTACCTAGGTAACAATTCGTAATTTTAAAATCTCGAAGCGATAGGACACCCGGAAAAATTGATTATCAAAAAAGGCAACCACGCCACAATCGATTTTGATCTATACCGCTCAAAGATCACATTTTTCGAGAGCTTTCGAATGGCGGTGGTTAGATTATTGGCCAAGACCTCTGGTAAAAGTTATGCCTTAAAATACATGAAAATTAGTGATTTTATGAGGTTTATGAGAAAATCTTATACTCGGCAGCGACGGAATATTTATGTAATATATATGTATACATATATTCAAATTTATATTTTTTCAAGTATCGATAATATATGTATTTTTCAGTCCGCAAAAAAAGTTGTGAATATAACTTGTAAGAATGTGTATCAGTTTATTCATTGCTGATAAAACTCATGAAATTTATAAATTTGTACTAAGTAATAATAACGGATCTAAAATAAGTATTAATCAAGTATAATATAAAAAGTAATATAAATTGTGTATTACAATTGAAAAGTTTTTCAAAATTTATTAATTTAGGACAATTTGATATCCGAAAAAATACACCAAATTTAAATGTTTAAATATTTCGCGGACTTTTGTACAAAACAATCTTTAGAACTAATCTACCTAGGTAACAATTCGTAATTTTAAAATCTCGAAGCGATAGGACACCCGGAAAAATTGATTATCAAAAAAGGCAACCACGCCACAATCGATTTTGATCTATACCGCTCAAAGATCACATTTTTCGAGAGCTTTCGAATGGCGGTGGTTAGATTATTGGCCAAGACCTCTGGTAAAAGTTATGCCTTAAAATACATGAAAATTAGTGATTTTATGAGGTTTATGAGAAAATCTTATACTCGGCAGCGACGGAATATTTATGTAATATATATGTATACATATATTCAAATTTATATTTTTTCAAGTATCGATAATATATGTATTTTTCAGTCCGCAAAAAAAGTTGTGAATATAACTTGTAAGAATGTGTATCAGTTTATTCATTGGTAACAATTCGTAATTTTAAAATCTCAGAAGCGATAGGACACCCGGAAAAATTGGATTATCAAAAAGGCAACCAACGCCACAATCGATTTGATCTAACACCGCTCCAAAGATGCACATTTTTGAGAGCTTCGAATGGTGGTAGTTAGATTATTGGCCAAGGCCGCTGGTGTAAGTTATGCCCTAAACCAGCAGTCTTGGCCAACCATGCTAACCCAGCCATTCGAGAAAAGAAAAGCCTCGTCCAAAATGTGATATTTGGGAGCGGGGTGTTAGATCTAAATCGACAGTGGCGTGGTCGCCTTTTTTTGATATTCAATATTTCCAGGTGTTCTATCTCTTCGAGATTTTAAAATTAGGTATTGTAACCTAGATAGATAAGTTCTAAAGATTATTTTGAACAAAAGTTGTTTTTAATGTTTTTTCAAAGAATTCAATAGATTTTGAGATAAATGGCTTTGAAAATAATAATATCTCTAAAAAATTGAAAAATTTCCATTTTTTATGGTGGAATAACTCTTAGGCAAATTATTTGTAACACCTCAAATTTTTTTTCTATCTTCTGGAAGATATTTCCAGTCTGTTCAAAAAATTTGGAGTGATTTAAAATTTTCATCGTACCACTTGACGTGAAATAGCCCATATATATATATATATATATTGGTGTGTGTATAATATTATTCTCCATAAAAAGTTTTTGCAATTTAAATTTCTGAAATAAAAACTTTTTACAGAGTTTAAGCAAAATATATAAAAGTTTAATTAAAAAAAATACAATGTATGGTATGGTAAAAAAAAATTGTCGATTATTCCGCTTTGATTTCAGTACTTTCTATTGCAGAAACTTTATGGAGTTTGAGCAAAAAAAATATATAAGGGCTATTTCACGTCAAGTAGTACGATGAAAATTTTAAATCGCTCCAAAATTTGACAACAGGCTGGAAATATCTTCCAGAAGATAGAAAAAAAAATTTAGACGTTAAAAATAATTTGCCTAAGAGTTATTAGACCATGTAAAATGGAAATTTTTCAATTTTTTAGAAAAATTACTATTTTTAAAGCCATTTATCTCAAAATCTATTGATTTTTTTAAAACACATTACAACAACTTTTGTTTAAAATAATCTTTAGAACTAATCTTCCAGGGTAACAATTCTTAATTTTAAAATCTCGATGAGATAGAACACCCGGAAATATTGAATATCAAAAAAGGCAACCACGCCACAATTATCTTGATCTAACACTGCTCACAAGATCACATTTTTCGAGAGCTTTCGAATGGCTTGGGTTAGATTTTTGGCCAAGACCGCTGGTGTAAGTTATGCCTCATAAACCTCATCAAATCACTAATTTTCACGTATTTTGGGACACAACTTACACCAGCGTTCTTGGCCAAAAATCTAACCCAAGCCATTCGAAAGCTCTCGAAAAATGTGATCTTTTGAGCGGTATAGATCAAAATCGATTGTGGCGTGGTTGCCTTTTTGATATTCAATATTTCCGGGTGTTCTATCTCTTCGAGATTTTAAAATTAAGAATTGTTACCTAGGAAGATTAGTTCTAAAGATTATTTTAAACAAAAGTTGTTAGTAATGTTCTTTTCAAAAAATCAATAGATTTTGAGATAAATGGCTTTAAAAATAGCAATTTTTCTAAAAAATTGAAAAATTTCCATTTTTCATGGTCGAATAACTCTTAGGCAAATTATTTTTACACCTAAAAATTTTTTTCTATGTGCTGGAAGATGTTTCCAGCCTGTTCTCATATTTTCGAGCGATTTAAAATTTTTATCGTACCACTTGATGTGAAATAGCCCATAATATTTAATTAAAATTACTTGTCGATTATTCCGCTTTGATTTCAGTACTTTCTATTGCAGGAACTTTTTATGGAGTTTAAGCAAAATAGTACTTCATGAATATATGCTCTCAAGAGACTTTGTGGCAATATGTATAACATATAAATATTCCGCCGCGGCCGTGTCTAAGATTACAGGATTGGAGACTACCCTCCTGTACATATATAAATATATATATGGGTGGTTCTCTGTGACATCGAAGATGAAAAAAATAAATATTGCTATAACTGTGGGAATATGTTTTAGAGGTATCCAGTAGTTCTCCTGAATTTATTCAGATTTTTTCTGGGCCATTATTTTAAGTTACAGAGAGTGAAAGTTGACATTTTAGCACTTTTTTGCATTATATGCCCATTTTCATGAATTTTTAGCTCCCAGAGGATGCATTTTTCACTAAAAACATAAGTATGACTTTTTTTGTAAAATTTTCCGAACTTTTCATTAAAAGTACTTTAAAAGACATAAATGTATGCTGTCACACTTTTGTAAGCCATTTAAACCTTAAAGAGTGAAAATCAGCAATTCTGCTCCAGAATCTGGTAACCTAATACTGTCTAAAAGATGTCTTTTTATAGTCAGAAACTGCCTAAAAATTTCCAGAGTGGGTCTAAATCATTAAGATCACTTCTGGTCAAAATATCCGGGAAAAGTGCCCAAAATATTAATAGAAATGTATATTTGTTGCCTTATAACAATGAATCTAGTAGCATGATCATTGCAAAAAAATTTATGCACTTACCTTGGAATGGTAGAAAAGCATCTCCACATGTTTCAGTATCCATTTAATCCCCTGTAAGCTGCTAAAAATACAAATATTATTATAAAATTATAAAAAATTATTTTTTAAACATTTATAATGCTGCATTTTTAGTTTTACATCCCTTATAAGAATTATAATACTAATCTGAAGGATTACTATAAAAGTATCAACATTATTATTATTATTATTCAGCAATACATTGTTTAGATTTCACAAACTTGTCACTGTCACGTTATCATATTATTCATTATAATTATATATCCGATTTGTTTATATATCTTTTGTATTAAATACGTATATTCAGTTATTGTAATAATGATGTTTATATATTTATAGTAATCATTCAGATTAGTATTAAAATTCTTATAAGGGATGTAAAACTAAAAATGCAGCATTATAAATGTTTAAAAAATAATTTTTTATAATTTTATAATAATATTTGTATTTTTAGCAGCTTACAGGGGATTAGATGGATACTGAAACAAGTAGAGATGCTTTTCTACCGTTCCAAGGTAAGTGCATAAATTTTTTTGCAATGATCATGCTACTAGATTCATCGTTATAAGGCAACAAATATACATTTCTATTAATATTTTGGGCACTTTTCCCGGATATTTTGACCATAAATGATCTTAATGATTTAGACCCACTCTGGAAATTTTTAGGCAGTTTCTGACTATAAAAAGACATCTTTTAGACAGTATTAGGTTACCAGATTCTGGAGCAGAATTGCTGATTTTCACTCTTTAAGGTTTAAATGGCTTACAAAAGTGTGACAGCATACATTTATGTCTTTTAAAGTACTTTTAATGAAAAGTTCGGAAAATTTTACAAAAAAAGTCATACTTATGTTTTTAGTGAAAAATGCATCCCCTGGGAGCTAAAAATTCATGAAAATGGGCATATAATGCAAAAAAGTGCTAAAATGTCAACTTTCACTCTCTGTAACTTAAAATAATGGCCCAGAAAAAATCTGAATAAATTCAGGAGAACTACTGGATACCTCTAAAACATATTCCCACAGTTATAGCAATATTTATTTTTTTCATCTTCGATGTCACAGAGAACCACCCATATATATATATATATATATATATATATATATATATATATATATATAAATTCTCTCTCTCTCTCTCTTTAATGACAGATATAGACACACACACACACACAAACGTGCCGGGTTTGCTGTTCCCGCATCGTGGCGCCTCCCCAGGTGGTGGATAGGGGAATGCTTTCCAGATATAGATGGTACCGAAAAAATCAAATATTTGGGGCGAACCAAAACCATATAGGGGAAGGCACCCCGAAATTAATCCAAGTATGGATAGTGAGCTGAAAACAACACTACTCTAAGCGGGCATGGCAATCCTGTCATATCCCGCCACTGATTCCGATCAGGTGAAAGCCCCGGTGGTCAGTGCTGGTCCCACGGATTTTGGGGGGGACCAAACTCACACCGTTAAAATGGTAAGTGCTGCGGAGGTTGGTCACTCGGCCTCTGTAGCATCTAATGCTACGTGTGACCTGCCCTCGACTGGGATGTCGAGTGACGCTGACAGAGCTTTTCTCCGTCTGCGTGAGAAGGTAGACACCCTGGTGGAGTTTGTTCTTAATAAGAACAACATCCACAAAGAGCTGAAGAGTATGGCGAGAGCAACCAGCAGAGCTCTCAATGAATACGCGCGGGTGAACAGTGCTGTGTGTTCGACAGCGCTGAAAACTAAAATGGCGGATGCGCGTAGGGATGGAACGTGCCAAACGTCTTTCGCGCTGAAGAGCGTCAAAGGAGGCCGGTGGAAAGGGGAAAGCCCTCACCACCGCAGCAACCCCCGGAGAAAAGGTAGAAGGGGTCAAAGCAGCCCACTAACAAAGGTGGGCCAGCAGATGCTTCGCCATCCGTCCCTGAGACCGGTGGGAACCAGTCAAACGTCCCTGACTGGGCCACGGTAGTGAAGAAGGGCAAAAAGAAGAAGAAGATGAAGGACAGCCAGCCGAAGCAGCAAGAACAGCAGAAACGTGCCAGCAAACCGGCCAAAGGCACGACAGAGCCTAAGGCCGGAGTAAGACCCCCACGCCCAGATGCCATCAAGATCAAGAGATCTAGCGGGGGCTCTTCCTACGCTGACATTCTCCGGAAGGTCAAGGCTGCACCGGAATTAAAGACACTAGGAGAACGGGTCACGCGTATCAGGCGCACCAGGGCTGGGGAGCTCCTCCTCGAACTGGGGCGACTCGGAACAGAAACGACGGAGCTAAGGACAGTGGTCTCGTCCACCCTTAGTGGGTCAGCAGAGGTCCAGCTGCTGACTCACAAAGTGTCTATCACCATCAGAGACATGGACGAGTCCACGACAGCAACGGAGGTGGCCGCAGCGATTGCAGCAAAGATCGGGCCAAACGTGGTATCCCCGGATAATATTAAAACCAGGGGGTCCTACAGTGGCACTCTAGCTGCGACCATCCAGCTTCCGGCAGTAGCTGCCAAAAAACTGCTGCAAGACGGGAAGCTCCGGATCGGATGGGTCAATTGCAGAGTTCGACTGCGAGAGGTATCGTCGCGCTGCTACCGATGCCACGAATCGGGACACATCGCGAGGGAGTGCAAGAGCGCAGTCGACCGGTCAGCGCAATGCTATCGGTGCGGCCAAGAGGGCCACAAAGCAGTGGACTGCGAGGCCAAAGCAAAGACCTCGCATGAGGAAGGAGCACACATCAAAAATGATTAAGGTGCTCCAAATAAACCTCAACCATTGCGCTGTGGCCCAGGACCTGCTGTCCCAGCTGATCAGAGAGGAGAGAGCGGACGTAGCGATCATCAGCGAGGAGTTCCGGGATCTCGAGAAGTCGAACTGGGTAAGGGATGCCACGGGCAAGGCGGCCATCTGGTTATGTGGAAATATATACATCTCCAGAAAGATGGTCGCCCCCCTTCCCAGCTTCACCTGGGTGGAGGTGGCGGGGGTACGCATGTACAGCTGCTACTTCCCGCCCAGCGATTCCACCGAGGACTTTGCGAGATCTCTGGATGCAGTCGTCACCAGTGCTCGGTCCTCACGGCTGCCGGTCGCAATCGGTGGGGACTTCAATGCTCGGGCGACGGACTGGGGTAGCGCCAAGACCAACGCGCGTGGTTGCGCACTCCTCGAGGCGTTCGCTCTACTGAGGCTGGAGATCGCTAACACAGGGACAACCCCGACTTTCACCAAAGCCGGCAAGTCGTCCATAGTCGACCTCACCTTCGTCGATCCTAGATTGATGGGGAGAGGAGGACTCGGCTGGAAAGTTAGCGATCGTTACACGGGTAAAAAAAAAAAAAAAAAAAAAAAACCGAGCTAGATCGATGTCTAACACATCGATCATTGCCGCCGTACCTCGCCTCTGGCATACCGGCGGTCGTCCTTGTCACGTCTCTTTTGCTATCTACTTTTCTTCCTTATCTTAGACTGTGACGGTTTTTGGACTACGGAACTTTCCAGAGTTCGCATTTGTCTTTTCCTTTTCTTGCGATTCAACTCTTTCTCTCTTGTGCTTCGGTTTTATTTTTTATTTTTATTCCTTTTACTTTATTTTATCCTTTCTACTTTTTGGGGAACTAGGGACTAGGACTTTCTATTTTTCCTACTTCTTTCTTCTCTCTTCCTTCTCTTCCTACTCTATTCTTCTTTCTTCCTAATGTCTACCTTCTTCTCTCTTCCTCTTCTTTCTCTTCTACCCTACTTGGTTTCTTGTTGTTGTCTATCTACTTTTATAATAGAAGGAGTTCCTACCTACGTCCATTCATTCTCCCTAACTTTCATACCTTTCATACTATCTTTAAACGTTATCTTTCATCTCCATTCTTTCTTCTTTCTCTCCATTGCCATTTTTCCTCTTTCATCGTCATTCATTCTCGTCAGTTATATTCTATCTAATAGAATGTGTTAGTTTACCTATTGTCTAGTATGATAAGCTATCTTGATTACCTCTGTATCTGCAAGACGGGAAGCTCCGGATCGGATGGGTCAATTGCAGAGTTCGACTGCGAGAGGTATCCTCGCGCTGCTACCGATGCCACGAATCGGGACACATCGCGAGGGAGTGCAAGAGCGCAGTCGACCGGTCAGCGCAATGCTATCGGTGCGGCCAAGAGGGCCACAAAGCAGTGGACTGCGAGGCCAAAGCAAGACCTCGCATGAGGAAGGAGCACACATCAAAAATGATTAAGGTGCTCCAAATAAACCTCAACCACTGCGCTGTGGCCCAGGACCTGCTGTCCCAGCTGGTCAGAGAGGAGAGAGCGGACGTAGCGATCATCAGCGAGGAGTTCCGGGATCTCGAGAAGTCGAACTGGGTAAGGGATGCCACGGGCAAGGCGGCCATCTGGTTATGTGGAAATATATACATCTCCAGAAAGATGGTCGCCCCCCTTCCCAGCTTCACCTGGGTGGAGGTGGCGGGGGTACGCATGTACAGCTGCTACTTCCCGCCCAGCGATTCCACCGAGGACTTTGCGAGATCTCTGGATGCAGTCGTCACCAGTGCTCGGTCCTCACGGCTGCCGGTCGCAATCGGTGGGGACTTCAATGCTCGGGCGACGGACTGGGGTAGCGCCAAGACCAACGCGCGTGGTTGCGCACTCCTCGAGGCGTTCGCTCTACTGAGGCTGGAGATCGCTAACACAGGGACAACCCCGACTTTCACCAAAGCCGGCAAGTCGTCCATAGTCGACCTCACCTTCGTCGATCCTAGATTGATGGGGAGAGGAGGACTCGGCTGGAAAGTTAGCGATCGTTACACGGGTAAAAAAAAAAAAAAAAAAAAACCGAGCTAGATCGATGTCTAACACATCGATCATTGCCGCCGTACCTCGCCTCTGGCATACCGGCGGTCGTCCTTGTCACGTCTCTTTTGCTATCTACTTTTCTTCCTTATCTTAGACTGTGACGGTTTTTGGACTACGGAACTTTCCAGAGTTCGCATTTGTCTTTTCCTTTTCTTGCGATTCAACTCTTTCTCTCTTGTGCTTCGGTTTTATTTTTTATTTTTTATTCCTTTTACTTTATTTTATCCTTTCTACTTTTTGGGGAACTAGGGACTAGGACTTTCTATTTTTCCTACTTCTTTCTTCTCTCTTCCTTCTCTTCCTACTCTATTCTTCTTTCTTCCTAATGTCTACCTTCTTCTCTCTTCCTCTTCTTTCTTCTTCTACCCTACTTTGGTTTCTTGTTGTTGTCTATCTACTTTTATAATAGAAGGAGTTCCTACCTAGCGTCCATTCATTCTCCCTAACTTTCATACCCTTTCATACTATCTTTTAAACTTTATCTTTCATCTCCATTCTTTCTTCTTTCTCTCCATTGCCATTTTTCCTCTTTCATCGTCATTCATTCTCGTCAGTTATATTCTATCTAATAGAATGTGTTAGTTTACCTATTGTCTAGTATGATAAGCTATCTTGATTACCTCTGTATCTATTTCCTTTCCTATTCCTCCATTTGTTACTTACAATGGAAATCTTTCTAACCTAACCTCTTTCATTCCCTTCTCACTTATGCTTTTCCTTTTTCTCTCTCTTTTTCTCTTGTCTATCTACTTCCTGGAATATTGTCTATCCCTAACCTACTCACTCATTCTCTTCCCTTAACTCTTCTGTTTGCGCTTCTCCCTCAGTTTCCACTATGTCTACGACTAAATCTCTTTCTAGAATTTCCGTAGCATCCTTTGCGAGTAAGATTTCTTTTGTCATCCTTGTCAGCCTCTCGGTCCCTTCCTTTGTTTCCAATAAGGCTTTTGTGTTTCTCATTCCTGCCTCTGTCTCCTGCATGTGTTTTAGTCTTATTTGTTCGTACTTCACGCATTTCCATATAACATGCTCCGTGGAGTCTGTCTCTCCGCAGCTGCATAGGTCTGATTATACAAAGTTAAATCGCATTCTGAAAGTTTGAAAACTTCCATGTCCACTAAGAATTTGCATTAGATACTTGCTCGGTTTAAGCCACGTCTTTTTCCTTCTTTCTTCCACGTTTGGCATTATCTCATATGTATGTCTGCCCTTTATAGAATTATCCCACCTCGATTGCCACACTTTCCTCAATTCCTTGTCCAATTCACACCTTGCATTATATTTTCTCTTCCATTCATTGCCTGGTAGAGGATTCTCCACCGTCTGGTATGTGTAGTCCATGTATTTAAATTCCTTGTTCTTCCTTATGTAATACATTCCTATTCTTTTTTCACATTCCAGATCTATCGGCAAGTGACCCGTTATCATTGTGATGGACTCAGCCGAAGTGCTCCCGTTGTTTTCATTAGAGCAAATCTTTGTGATATTATGAGCTTTTTCTTTTGGACATTATTTGCGAGTTTAAACCATCCTGCTGCTGCGTACCTGATAATTGGTATATATACCCTTTTATATATTATTTCCAGAGAACGATAGCCCAAGCCCCACTCGTCTCTAGCTAATCTTGCTAACCTTTGGAAGATTCCTCTGGTTTTCATTGAGATCTCCGTGACATGATGCTGCACACTTAGGCCTTTGCCAAATGAAACTCCCAGATATTTTACTGGTTCCTGTCTTTTAATTCTCTTGCCATTTATTTTAATTACTGGGTAACATTTTTCATGGAATGTTCCCTTGGCTAAGAACATGCCACATTTATCTGGTGCATGTTTCATTTTGACCTTTTTGCTCCATCTCTCTATCATGTCAATTGCAGCTTGTCCTCTTATTTCTAGTTCTCTCCTGGAGTCTCCTTCTACTATCACTGCCTGGTCATCTGCATAGGCTATCGTCTCATGTCCTTCTCTTTCTAATGCGTGAAGTATTTCGTCGAACACTACGTTCCATAGGATCGGCCCCAGTAGTGAGCCCTGGGGACAACCTTTTGTCACATCTTTACTCGCAAAGTCGCCACCTTCGGAAATAATTACTTTCCTATTACAGAGGTAATCCCTAATTATTTCATACAGTCTCCAGGGGCATCTCATGTGTCTTAGCTTTTCCAGTACTCCCGGCCACCATACGTTATCAAATGCTCCCTTTATGTCAAGAAACATTATGATCACGTATTTCTTGTTGGATTGTTTCACTTTATTAACTACATAGACTATCGCATCTTCTGTAGATCTATTCTTCCTGAAGCCGTATTGTTTATCTGAAAGACTGGGTTCCACTACTTTTTCCAGTTTTCTGATTATCAGTCCTTCCAGTATTTTGCCTAATATAGATAAAAGGCATATTGGTCTATACGAGCTTAGGAGACTTGGATATTTATCGATTCCTTTCTTTATAGTAATGACCTTTCCTACTTTCCACATGTTCGGAAAGATGCCATACTTTAAACAGCTATTGTATATCTTTAACAGATCTTCGCTGACTACCTCTAGAGCACTTTTAATTATTGTCAGATCGAAACAGTCTATTCCTGGAGCTTTACCTGGCTTCATTTTCTTTACCACTTGTACCATCTCTGTTATTGTAAAATCCTCCGTTTCTCTGTATTCGTCTGTATATCTATTGTTTTGCAGCCTTATATTCGCTTGCTCTTGTGTCTCTGAGTATATTTCATCGTCGGGGAACAGTCGGTCTAGTATCTGTTTTGCTGTTTCTTCCCAAGTCATCGTGTATCCACTATCTGTTAGAATATTACTTGCGATATCTCTAATCCTTGCCTTTTTGGCGGCCAGTTTGTACAGTAAGCTCCATGGATTGTCATTGCCTTGTCTAGTTACGAACTCTCCCCATTTATGGGTCTTTGTCGAGTCAATTTGTCTTGTATACTGTCTCTTGGCCGACTTATAAACCCTTTTCTTATATTCCCTTTGTTCTGGGTTTCTTTCCTTTTGAAATTGCCGTCTCAGTTTGTTTGTGTATTTTTTGGCCTGAGTCAGTTCTTCGTTCCACCATGGGACTTTCCTATTTGATTTATTCTTAGTTGGTATGGCTTTGTCACATGCCATCCTTATGCCATTGGTTATGTTTCTCAAGCCGGCGATCGTTGAGCCTGTATCGTGATAGTTCGGAATTGGTTTCCAGTTTTCTCTTAGAGTGTGTACAAATAAACCCCAGTTAGCCTTGCTGATCATGTAACGCCTCATATTTTCGCTGTTTCTGTATCTCCCGCTTACAGCTATTTCTCCTATCTCGAACGTTATAGTCCTGTGATCGCTGGAAGTCATTATATTATTCATACTAGGGTCATTTATCACACACAAATTATTCTGGATAATAAACTCTTCTAGCTTTTCTCCTTTTGCGTCTGTGTCTACTGGACCCCATAAGGCTGATCGGGCATTAGAATCGATACCAATAATAAAGTTCTTTCCTTCCAGTGCATTAATAATTGTTTGCAGCGTGTTAATATGCACTTCGATATCATCCTTTAGTTGGAAGTATCCACTTATAAGATATGGTATCGAGACTTCAGCAACCGCAAAGTGTGTCATGCAGAGATTTGATATTTGCAAAACTACTGCGTTCGGGTCTGTTATTGCTATAGCAGCCCATGGGTTTTCCTTTCCAGAGACAATTCTTATTCCCATTCCGTAATCCATCACTTTATTCGACCTTGTATACGGCTCTTGTAACATTAAAGCTTGTATCCCATTTTCATACGCTTCTTGCCTGATTTCGGGTACTACCCTTCTCGATCGCCTGGCATTAAGTTGAGCCACAAATAACCTGTTCTTCGTTACACGGGTAGTGACCACCAAGCACTCGTGTACCAGCTCCAGCTGACCAGCGGGAGGACAAAGAGAGCAGGAAGAGGAGCAAGAGAGAGATGGGCACCAGCCACGTTTGATCGTGAGGCGTTCCTCTGCTCCCTTGAGGGGGCAAAAGTGGAGGGAACCGCCGAAGAAAAAGCACGAGGCCTCACGAATGCCTTAACAGCGGCTTGCGATGCCTCTATGGCCGTGAAGTTCAACCCTCGCGGCCGCCCACCAATAATCTGGTAGAGTGAGGACATCGCAGAAAAGAGACGTGAGTACCTGCGTGCCAGAAGGCTGCACCAAAGAGCGAGGGGAACACCGCGGTTCCAAGATCGTTACACATAATACGAACAAAAGCGGAGGGATCTCAAGGTGGCCATCAAGGCTGCTAAGAGAAAGTGTTGGCGGGAGCTATGTGAGGAGGTGGACCACGACTCCTAGGGTAGACCGTATAAAACGTTTATGAATAAGATCAACCCCGGGAGCCCTGTTGCACCCATCGACCCAGTTTTTCTGGACGGAGTAGTCCGCCACCTGTTTCCAGAACATCGGAAAAGGGCAGCAGAGACGGGCCTGATGGCCACCATTGGTGCAGCCGAGTCGCCAGACATTAGTGAAGCCGAACTGAGGATGGCCGCTAAAGGTATTTCCGTACGTAAAGCCCCAGGGCCGGACGGAATACCTGGCCTGGCCGTCAAGACAACAGCGATTAGTTCTCTGGGCTTGTTCCTGGACGCATTCAACGCATGCCTGAGAGAAGGTTGCTTCCCGGCCCAGTGGAAGACGCAGAGGCTGGTACTCCTACCTAAGGGAAACCAACCCCCGGAGGAGCCATCATCTTACCGCCCGGTCTGTCTACTGGATATAGTTGGGAAGCTTCTGGAGCGGGTGATCTGCGCCAGGCTCGCAGCGGCCATCGGTCGGGCCGGAGACCTCTCCGACAACCAGTTCGGATTCCGAAAGGGTCGATCGCCCATGGACGCTGTAGGCAGAGTTGTTGGTATAGCCACAAACGCCGTCAATGCTGGTCGGAGTACAAGGCGGATGTGTGCCATCATCACCTTAGACATCCGGAATGCCTTCAACTCTGCCAGATGGGACGACATCATGCTGTCCCTGCAGCACTTCCAAGTGCCACTGTATCTCAGGGAGGTCACCTCGAGTTACCTGACTGACCGCACTCTGCTCTACGACACCGACAACGGTGTGCACTCCCACAACATCACGAGAGGCGTGCCGCAGGGTTCGGTCATTGGGCCCCTACTCTGGAACGCTGTCTATGATGGCCTGCTTAGGCAGCAACTTCCGGAGGGTGTCTCGATGGTGGCTTTCGCGGACGACGTAGCGCTAGTGGTGGTCGCAAAGAGTGTCGAAGAGATCGAATATCCCGGAGACGTCTCTATAGAAGTGGTCGCCACTTAGTTGAGAGACCACGGACTTAGTCTGGCGGCGGAGAAAACGGAGGCGGTGCTCATCTCTCGCACAAAAAAGGAGAGGACCGCCACCTTCACGGTAGGTAAAGAACGGATACGGTCGGTGAAAACGTTGAAGTATTTAGGGGTCACACTAGACGCGCGGCTGTCGTTCAAACACCATCTCGCGAACGCAGGCTCAAAGGCGGCAAAGGTAGCCCGTGCGCTGGCGGGCATCATGCCCAACATCGGGGGACCCCAGCAACCGCGAAGGTCCCTCCTTGCCTCGGTGGTTAGCTCCGTAATTTTATCTGGGCTGATGCCCTGAACAGGCACAAGAGCTTTGGTGCTCCGTGCCAGAGAGCCTGCAGGATAGCTGCGCTAAGGGTGGCCCGGGCGTACCGAACCGTATCTGACATTGCGCTCTCGGTGGTCGCGGGGACCGCCCCCGTCGACCTCCTGGCAGCCGAGAGAGCTAAAAGACACCGTGAGGGTGGGCGACGTCTAAAAGAGAACCGCTGCCACAACCGATGGTCATTGCGGACCGTAGAGGAGTGGCAGCGGAGATGGGACTCAGCTAGGGACGGCCGCTGGACCTACCGCATCATCCCGCGGATCCGGGAGTGGGCGAGCAGGAAACACGGCTTCGTCCGTTTCTAGCTTACCCAGGTGTTGACCGGTCACGGATGCTTCCGTAGCTACCTATTTCGTATAGGGGTCTACGGCAGCGCAGAGTGCCCGGCTTGTCCAGGGGTGAACGAAGACGTGGAACACGTCCTCCTACGATGTCCTCGTTTCAGGGAGGAACGGGACCAATTTTAAATCACTTGGAGCGGTCCCCTCACCCCTGAGGGCATCGGGGCGTACCTGCTTGGCTCCCAGGAGGGATGGAACGCGGTAGTGACCCTCTGTACGTCCGTAGTGGACAGGCTGGGTCTTATCAGAAGAGAAGAGGAGAGAAGAGTTGCGATGTCAGCAGTAGTGGGCTAGTCTAACCGTTGCCTCGCCCCGCGAAGTAATGCCTTGCGGCGGCTCCCGCGGGGGAATAAAGGTAAGAAAAGAGGTGGAGTTTTAGTGGGTATGCCTATCGACATCCTTCGGTAGGAGAGTCCCACACACAGGGAGTCTCGCATGGCTCCAGTCATGGTGCATTAAGGGGATGCCATACCTGAATTAAATCCTACTATGCCGACACCTGTATATTACACGCACTATTTCTCCTATTACTATTATCTAATACAATGATAACCTATAAACGCAGTGGAGGCATATTTGTAATACATATATTAAATAAATTATAAGTACAAATGTTTGAATTGTGCTAAAATGTGCTTATAATTTGAAAAATTCGATCTCAAACATAACCTCTTTTAGTTAACAGGCAACAACGATTTAATTGAATTTTGTAAAAACTGGATAGATTTCTAACAAATACAGTGCAGACGCACAATTTCACGATATTGATAAATCTTGGAACACTAAAAAAAACAGTCAAAAGTGTACGACAAAGAAATAATTTGAAAAATACGACTGATACAAAGACGTTGGGAAGCTGGTACTAGATATTTGTGATGGAAATAAATATAGATTGCAATTACAAGCATCAAGAAACAAAGTAGAGGCAACATTTTACATTATCTTAGAATCATTTTTCAGTAAAAACTAGAGGAATACATAATCGATTGAAAAATTAATTGAAAAATAAAAAAGATATTCATTCCTTCTAAAAATGTGCAATTTAGCAGACCGAAGAGTAAGAAAAAGTTTAGCTACGTAGTTTGAAAATCCACCAGTAGGTGGCGATGCTAAGCGTTTCCAGCTATGTCTTATTTCATTCGTGGTGGAATAGGCGACGGATTCTATAGGAGGTCCGTGCACGATCGGGCCGTTTACCGCACGCACATCGTACTTTCAAATACATTGTACTGTACCAACACTGAATGTTAGGTGCATTATTTGTTTAATTCGAATTACTTAACATAATGACAGCTACAAAACGGGATAGAGGTACATTTTTAGTATAGATTTAAAGTAAATTACAAGTACAAAAGTTGAATTTATGATAAAATATTGTTAAATTTGAAAAATTCGTGTTGAAACATAACCTCTCTTTGTCAACAGGCATCAACGATTTAATATAATATTGTAAAAACAGGACTGTGTCCTAAGATATGCGGTGCAGATATATAAGTTCATGATATTGGTAAAAGTTGGAATACTAAAAAAGCAGACAAAAGTGCACGACAAAAAATTAAAAGAAAAATATGATGAATACTAAGACGGTAGAAAGCTAGTATCATATATTAGGGATGGAAATAAACGTTTCTCCATTATGCGTCAGTTCTAAAAAAGAATGTGCTGCAACACTTTTATTTGAAATACCGTATTTTGTTGGTTTTTTTATGTCAATTCGGATAGTTTAACGTTGGCTATATAGTAACCGAAAATTTCAAAATATCAATAAGGACAAAATGATAGAAAGAAAATAAAAATCGATACCACTCCATAACATTGTGCAGTAATTAGTAATAATTTAATAGCTATTCGACGGATACCTGCGAGGCGAGACAATCTCAGCGACGCGCCGAGCGTGTCTCGCCTCGAAGATTATCGGCGACAATAAACAATCGCTGAAGTCTTCCAAGAAAAAGTAATTTTGTGTATATATGACTAAAAATAATTTTCGGTTTACCTACGCAAACACTGCTATAATAAAAATATAAAATTTGTTACAATATATTATGTGTTTGCTTATAACATATCAGTGGATATCTACGAGGCGAGACACTCTCGGCGCGTCGTTCAGATTGTCTCGCCTCGTAGATACCATCGAGAACTAAAAAGCAGCTATCCAAGAAAAAGAATTTTTTGTGTATATATTACTAAAAATAATTTTCGGTTTACCTACACAATCACTGCTATAAAAAAATATAAAATTTGTTACAATATATTATGTGTTTGCTTATAACATATCAGTGGATATCTACGAGGCGAGACACTCTCGGCGCGTCGTTCAGAGTGTCTCGCCTCGTAGATATCCACTGATTTATGTTATAAACAAACACATAATATATTGTAACAAATTATACATTTTTTTATAGCAGTGTTTGTGTAGGTAAATCGAAAATTATTTTTAGTAATATATACACAAAAAATACTTTTTTGAAATATATACAAAAAAATACTTTTTAGTAATATATACACAAAAAATACTTTTTCTCGGATGGTTGCATTTTAGCTCTCGATGGATATCTACGAGGCGAGACAATCTGAACGACGTGCCGAGAGTGTCTCGCCTCGTAGATATCCACCGATATGTTATAAGCAAACACATAATATATTGTAACAAATTTTACATTTTTTTTATAGCAGTGTTTGTGTAGGTAAACCGAAAATTATTTTTAGTAATATATACACAAAAAATTCTTTTTCTTGGATGGCTGCTTTTTAGTACTCGATGGATATCTACGAGGCGAGACAATCTGAACGACGCGTCGAGAGTGTCTCGCATCGTAGATATCCACTGATATGTTATAAGTAAACACATAATATATTGTAACAAATTTTACATTTTTTTTAGCAGTGTTTGTGTAGGTAAACCGAAAATTATTTTTAGTAATATACACAAAAAATACTTTTTTGAAATATACAAAAAAATACTTTTTAGTAATATACACAAAAAATACTTTTTCTCGGATGGTTGCATTTTAGCTCTCGATGGATATCTACGAGGCGAGACAATCTGAACGACGTGCCGAGAGTGTCTCGCCTCGTAGATATCCACCGATATGTTATAAGCAAACACATAATATATTGTAACAAATTTTACATTTTTTTATAGCAGTGTTTGTGTAGGTAAACCGAAAATTATTTTTAGTAATATATACACAAAAAATTCTTTTCTTGGATGGCTGCTTTTTAGTTCTCGATGGATATCTACGAGGCGAGACAATCTGAACGACGCGCCGAGAGTGTCTCGCCTCGTAGATATCCACTGATATGTTATAAGCAAACACATAATATATTGTAACAAATTTTACATTTTTTTTAGCAGTGTTTGTGTAGGTAAACCGAAAATTATTTTTAGTAATATATACACAAAAAATTCTTTTTCTTGGATGGCTGCTTTTTAGTTCTCGATGGATATCTACGAGGCGAGACAATCTGAACGACGCGCCGAGAGTGTCTCGCCTCGTAGATATCCACTGATATGTTATAAGCAAACACATAATATATTGTAACAAATTTTATATTTGTTTTATAGCAGTGTTTGTGTAGGTAAACCGAAAATTATTTTTAGTAATATATACACAAAAAATACTTTTTCTCGGATGGTTGCATTTTAGCTCTCGATGGATATCTACGAGGCGAGACAATCTGAACGACGTGCCGAGAGTGTCTCGCCTCGTAGATATCCACCGATATGTTATAAGCAAACACATAATATTGTAACAAATTTTACATTTTTTTATAGCAGTGTTTGTGTAGGTAAACCGAAAATTATTTTTAGTAATATACACAAAAAATTCTTTTTCTTGGATGGCTGCTTTTTAGTTCTCGATGGATATCTACGAGGCGAGACAATCTGAACGACGCGCCGAGAGTGTCTCGCCTCGTAGATATCCACTGATATGTTATAAGCAAACACATAATATATTGTAACAAATTTTATATTTTTTTATAGCAGTGATTGTGTAGGTAAACCAAAAATTATTTTTAGTAATATATACACAAAAAATTCTTTTTTTTGGATAGCTGCTTTTTAGTTCTCGACGGTATCTACGAGGCGAGACAATCTGAACGACACGCCGAGAGTGTCTCGCCTCGTAGATATCCACTGATATGTTATAAGCAAACACATAATATATTGTAACAAATTTTATATTTTTATTATAGCAGTGTTTGCGTAGGTAAACCGAAAATTATTTTTAGTCATATATACACAAAATTACTTTTTCTTGGAAGCCTTCAGCGATTGATTATTGTCGCGGATAACCTTCGAGGCGAGACACGCTCGGCGCGTCGCTGAGATTGTCTCGCCTCGTAGATATCCATCGAGAACTAAAAAGCAACCATCCGAGAAAAAGTATTTTTTGTGTATATATTACTAAAAATATTTTTCGGTTTACCTACACAATCACTGCTATAAAAAAATATAAAATTTGTTACAATATATTATGTGTTTGCTTATAACATATCAGTGGATATCTACGAGGCGAGACACTCTCGGCGCGTCGTTCAGATTGTCTCGCCTCGTAGATACCATCGAGAACTAAAAAGCAGCTATCCAAGAAAAAGTATTTTTTGTGTATATATTACTAAAAATAATTTTCGGTTTACCTACACAAACACTGCTACGAAAAAAATATAAAATTTGTTACAATATATTATGTGTTTGCTTATAACATATCAGTGGATATCTACGAGGCGAGACACTCTCGGCGCGTCGTTCAGATTGTCTCGCCTCGTAGATACCATCGAGAACTAAAAAGCAGCTATCCAAGAAAAAGAATTTTTTGTGTATATATTACTAAAAATAATTTTCGGTTTACCTACACAATCACTGCTATAAAAAAATATAAAATTTGTTACAATATATTATGTGTTTGCTTATAACATATCAGTGGATATCTACGAGGCGAGACACTCTCGGCGCGTCGTTCAGAGTGTCTCGCCTCGTAGATATCCACTGATTTATGTTATAAACAAACACATAATATATTGTAACAAATTATACATTTTTTTATAGCAGTGTTTGTGTAGGTAAATCGAAAATTATTTTTAGTCATATATACACAAAATTACTTTTTCTTGGAAGCCTTCAGCGATTGATTATTGTCGCGGATAACCTTCGAGGCGAGACACGCTCGGCGCGTCGCTGAGATTGTCTCGCCTCGTAGATATCCATCGAGAACTAAAAAGCAACCATCCGAGAAAAAGTATTTTTTGTGTATATATTACTAAAAATATTTTTCGGTTTACCTACACAATCACTGCTATAAAAAAATATAAAATTTGTTACAATATATTATGTGTTTGCTTATAACATATCAGTGGATATCTACGAGGCGAGACACTCTCGGCGCGTCGTTCAGATTGTCTCGCCTCGTAGATACCATCGAGAACTAAAAAGCAGCTATCCAAGAAAAAGTATTTTTTGTGTATATATTACTAAAAATAATTTTCGGTTTACCTACACAAACACTGCTACGAAAAAAATATAAAATTTGTTACAATATATTATGTGTTTGCTTATAACATATCGGTGGATATCTACGAGGCGAGACACTCTTGGCGCGTCGTTCAGAATACAAATCAAAGTGAAAATTGAAAAGTACAATACCGACTGACATTTGGTTACCATAAGGTGTACGTGCAGTACACGTTACCATAAAGTGTACGTACAGTACACGGTATCATATAAAGTATACGTACAGTGCGCGGTACCATATAAAGTATATTTACAGTACACAATTCATAAAGTGTACGTACAGTACACGTTACCATATAGTACAAATACAGTAGTACAGTACAAATAAAGTGTACGCAAAGTGCAGAGTTAGTATATACATGCTATTACTTTACTTTTTAGAATTAATATTACACATGTATAATATAAGAATAATTTGCAAATATAATTTGCCATTTCTCTAGTCCATTCCAATCGGATAAACCAATTAGATACGTTTATAAGTTTTGCAGTATACTATTCATTTACTTTTACAGTAATTTTATATTTTTTTACAATCAATTTTGTATTTAATTTTACTAGCGTTGTGTTCTATATCTTATATTAAGTTAACGCTTGTCAGCGCCATCTGTGGGCATGCAACTAAATATGTATTAGTATATAATACAGAGGGCGCCACAGATGATTTCTGTTAAGTTAATTTTATATAGGGTATCGATAAAACAGAAAGCGCGGACCTGCACAACAATGTTTTGCCGGGTACGACATCCCCTTAAGCATTTCTCCACCTCTTCGGGAAAAAAAAAACAAAAAACACGCACACGCACACGCACACGCACACGCACACGCACACGCACACACACACACGCACACACGCACACACGCACACGCACACGCACACACATACTTACACACGCATAGAATCCTGAAATCGTAGTCACGACGAGGAGGCGGCGTCGGCGAATTATTTAAAATCAGTAACATTTAAATTTGGTGTATTTTTTCGGATATCAAATTGTCCTAAATTAATAAATTTTGTAAAACTTTTCAATTGTAATTCACATTTTATATTACCAGTGTTAAAATTTTAATTTTCTTTTGCCATTAGTGTTTCTAATGTAATTGTCTTAAAAATGCAATAATTAATGTATTTAATTTCAATTTCATTGTATATCATATGAATATTTGGAAAAGTCTATGTTATTATAGTTGATAAATATTTATTTTATCTACAAACAATTTAAAGCATTATATTGAATTTTAGATCCGTTATTATTAATTAGCACAAATTTATAAATTTCATGAGTTTTATCAGCAATGAATAAACTGATACACATTCTTTCAAGTTATATTCACAACTTTTTTTGCGAACGGAAAAAATACATATATTATCGATACTTGAAAAAATATAAATTTGAATGTATATATACATATATATTACATGAATATTCCGTCGCTGCCGAGTATATCTTTTTCTCTCTCATTCTCTCTCTTTCTCTCTCATTTTCACTATCTGCCTATCTGACTCTCTATCTCTTCCTCTCACTATCTCTTTCGCTCTTTCTCATTCACTCTCACGCCAAGATGATGTTTGTCGGACGGACGGACGAACGGACATTATAATTTATCATTTTTTTTTAATATCACTTAATAATTATAATAATAATTTTTTTGTCAGTAATATGAAGCATTAACTTATGTAACACATATTTATCATAAAATATATATGTTTTAAGTATTTTTCGCAAGAATTGGGGAGTTTTTACAAAATCGCTCTAAAAGATAACTTTAATATAATGTAGATAATTTAATTATTGAGAGACAAGCGGGCTTTTGCCGGGGGTATAGTACTCAGACGGCTTTGATTGGTGTCTTAGATGATGTTAGGAGAGCCATAGACAAACGCATGATCACCATTCCTATTCTGTTCGATTTTTCAAAAGCGTTCGCGTCGGTACCACATAATTTATTACTTCGTAAATTGCGCTCTTTGGGATGTTCCGATACGGTTATCACCTGGTTCTACCATTACCTAGAAGGCCGCACTCAAGCGGTAGTGGATGAACTGGGGGCAGGCTCGGCCTGGCTCGACACGTCTCCCTAGACACGTCCCCCCTGGGTTTCACAGGACAGTGTCCTGGGCTCACTGTTATTTTCTATCTTTATTAACGACCTTTCGCATATTTTAAGACATTCAGACTACATGATTTTCGCGGATGACACCCAGATCTATCACTCGTTTATCCTGCCGATATCGCTCAGGGCGTACATACAATTTCGGAAGATGCAAATGCGGTGGATAACAGGGCGAGGTCGAATGGATTAAATTTGAACGTGAAAAAGACAAAGGTGATGATCTTGGGCAGTCAGGCCTATATTTCGCGCATTGACTTGAATACTGCCCCGAAGGTTGCAATAGGGAATAATTTCCTTGACTATGAGTCTGAAGTCAAATCACTGGGCCTCTGAATTACACCTACCCTGAACTGGTCTCGTCAGGTCGCGTCAGTGTTACAACGAGTTCATGGAGTTCTTCTCTCTTTAAGATTTTTCAAACGAGGGCTCTCGCGTCGAAACAGAAAGAGTCTGGTCGAGGCTCTGATTTTCCCGCACTTCGATTACGCATGCGCGGTTCTTCACGACTTGGTTGCTATCAGAAATTTAAAACTCCAGCGTTTATTAAATGCTTGCGTTCATCGCTTCTTTCATCGCTTCTTTTGCTTATAATATCATTTCGCATAAATTCCCTTCCTACATTGTCCGTTACTTCATTCTTCGCGACGTTTCATTTCCATTCCGTTCTTCCTCACGCCACCCACGCTTGTTCCTTTTCTATCTTCCTCCTAGAACTGAAGCCCTAAATAATTCCTTCATAATCGCTGCCTCTCGCCTCATCAATCACCTCCATTTCACCAATTTTGACCCTCTCCTTTTTGGTTTCTTTAAATCATCCCTATCATCGTATCTCTCTGAGCTCGATCGACAGGCTTGGGAGGTGAGGATTAGGAATGAGAAAATTATCTGCCCTCCCTTGCCGGATTTCTGAGCGTTTAATCGTTTAGCATACATGTCGTGCCGAGCGTTTAGATCTATGTAATGAGCGTTTTTTTGAATTTGTATTTTGCTCCGATTGTGGAGTATTCTATTTTATTATATTTGCGTTTTAAGTGTTAATTAGTTTAGTATTTTTTATTTTATATTGTTATTGTTTATTTATAGATTTTCAGTATTCTGGCGCTGCATTATATATTGCTATTTTATCTTTATTTTAATTATTTTTATTATTTATTTGTTATATTTCGTTAATTATTTTTTATTTTTGTAAATAACTTTTGTATATATTGCTTGTCATTTACTGAATTCTATGCGCTGATTTTTTAATATGTGTTTACGGGGTTTTACCCCATTTTACCCAATAAATCTAATCAATCAATCAATATCTCTCTCTCTCGGTCTCTTTCTCTCTCTCCCCCTCTCTCTCTTACTCTTACTCTTACTCTTACTTTTATGGAGATATGTCAAAGGTTCATATATAAGTGTGACGGCCCGAATATGAAATCTTTATCTTCCAATATTAACTTGCATTCATGTACAATATAAAAATTGAATAATTAAAGGTTGGGTATAATTACATAAACAATCAATTTTAATAATTAACAGGACTGAAATCCGGCGTCATGTCTGAAATCCAGCCCGTTTCATTCAGCCTCCAAAAAGAGTAATTTATTAATACTAAATAAAATAAGGTAACAGTTATCACGCTAACCAAGTTATTTGATTCAAATTTTAGAGGTCGTTTGTTGATTAATTTATCGCAACATTTTTTTATACATAATTATTTATGAAGTGTACAAATTATTAAAGATGATATAGATATATACGTACTTTCATTCATGTAATATTTAAATATTATTTATTTGTTCGTTCACGATGTTTAATTATTAGTATCACATTATATTTATAGTTACTTACAAGTTCAAAGTAATTAAAATAATAATTAATAACCAAATAACCTAATGTATACTTATTTTCAGAAAATTCGTACTCTATAAATTAAATTCAATACTATGATCCGAAACAAATTCATCTCTTTTTCTAAGTTCAATATTAGCATTTTAAATAAAAGAATTTGTAAAATTTCAAGACTGTTGCAATATAAAACGCTATAAAAGAAGAAGAGTATTTGTTTTAATAAGATTCTGATCGTACTATTCAAGCCGCAAAACAACATTGAAAAAGGGCTTAAAAAGAAAGAAAATAAAATAGGAAAGGGATAAGAAAGGACGCATCGAGGAGAAGAAATAAGTAAACATACCTAAAGGGTACCAGACGTTCAAGTTTCTGAATAGTAAAATAATCAATTAAACAATATAAAGAATAAAAAGGATAAAAGAATAAAAAGGATAAAAATGTTTACGTTCTATCAGAACTTCAATATTCGACGAGAAGAGAATGTCGTGCAACGTGATACCGAGTTGACAGGTCATGATCGGTTCTGTCAGCAACATCTAGGAACAACCACCCGCCGAAAACGTCGCGGTATCACAAATCGACGGACTCAGAGCGCGATAGATAGCGAGTGTAACAATGGCGCTTTCACTTCGGTGAGAAGTGTTTTCTTGAGGAATCAGAAGAGCGTCAGTATTGAAGAAGACGAGACTCTGGTAGAAATTCCTGTCAAAAATTCTAAAGGCTACTATCATCTTTCGAATAAGATCGACAGCCTGGCCAAGCTACTCTTGAATCGTGTCTACACCGTCAAGGGTTATGGAGACCAGAACAACAGGCAAAGGTACCTATAAATATATACTTTTCAAGTGAAACTAAGCACGAGCGGAACATTTTTTGTTAAGAAATATTCCTTACGAATATTAAAAGATGTTCTTTTTAAAGTATAAATGGAGCATTCCAAGTCAAGTATTCCGATTAACATTTTATAATAGTTTTCCAGAAAATAGAAAAAAATTTTCAGTTACTGGAATCTATTTGTTCAAAAGTTATTCTAACTTCAACACGTGAAATTTTTTTTTTAAACCAGCTATTTTTACCGATATTTAACTGAAAATCTATCAACTTTTACTACGTATAACATTACATGTAACATTCGCTGCTAATTATGACTAGAATTAATCCTTCTGTGTTAGAATTTCTAATCTGAAGATCAGTGCCTCATAAACTACATGTCAATATTGAACTTGAAAAAATTCTAACTTCGCCACAATTGATTTTTTTATCAAGGAGTCTAAAAGAAAGCTTGATGCAATATCTTTTAAACGGTCTTTAACTTGTAAATAACATTCTATTCTGTAAAAACTTATGATAATTTCAAGAAACACAATAAATTTTCCAAAATTAATATGGTAATTTCCTTTTGAATTTCTACAATTATTTTGTGTTACTTTAAATTTTCTTTACACTTTTTACAGAATTAAAGGCCATTAACAAGTTACAAATCATTTAAAAGATACTTCTTGAAGCTTTCTTTTCGACTTTCGGATGAAATAATTTTTTCAAGTTAAATATTGACATATAGTTAGTTTATGAGACATTAACATTGAGATTATAAATTCTAAGCCAGAATGATAAATTGAAGACATAATTAACAACGTATGTTACATGTAATGTTATATTTATGTATGTTATATGTTATATATGTTATATAACTTTTGAACAAATAGCTTTTAGTAACTAAAAATTTTTTCTTGTTTTCTGAAAAACATTTTCAGTCATACCTAAACTTAAATGCATTTTAAAATTTTGATCAGACCACTTACATATATATATATATGGGTGGTTCTCTGTGACATCGAAGATGAAAAAAATAAATATTGCTATAACTGTGGGAATATGTTTTAGAGGTATCCAGTAGTTCTCCTGAATTTTTTCAGATTTTTTCTGGGCCATTATTTTAAGTTACAGAGAGTGAAAGTTGACATTTTAGCACTTTTTTGCATTATATGCCCATTTTCATGAATTTTTCACTAAAAACATGAGTATGACTTTTTTTGTAAAATTTTCCGAACTTTTCATTAAAAGTACTTTTAAAGACATAAATGTATGCTGTCACACTCTTGTAAGCCATTTAAACCTTAAATAGTGAAAATCAGCAATTCTGCTCCAGAATCTGGTAACCTAATACTGTCAAAAGATGTCTTTTTATAGTCAGAAACTGTCTAAAAATTTCCAGAGTGGGTCTAAATCATTAAGATCACTTATGGTCAAAATATCCGGGAAAAGTGCCCGAAATATTAATAGAAATGTATATTTGTTGCCTTATAACGATGAATCTAGTAGCATGATCATTGTAAAAAAATTTGTGCACTTACCTTGGAATGGTAGAAAAGTATCTCCACTTGTTTCAGTATCCATCTAATCCCCTGTAAGCTGCTAAAAATACAAATATTATTATAAAATTATAAAAAATTATTTTTTAAACATTTATAATGCTGCATTTTTAGTTTTACATCCCTTATAAGAATTATAATACTAATCTGAAGGATTACTACGTAATTTGTTGTTGATAACAACATATAATCAATCAACAATCTTACGACATAATCGTAAGATTGTTACGTAACAAAAGCACGTACCAAAATTACGTACCAAAAGTACGAATTATTACATGCTAAATTCGAACATTTTGTTACGTACATATTGGCGCGTAGTTTTGGCACGTAATTTTATTACGTACTTTTGGTACATAACTTTTCTTTTCTTTTTTTTTGCTTAACGTCGCTCTCACACTGATAATACTTCTGCACGTAATACAATTACGTACTTCAAGTACGTAACTCATTTACGTACTGCAGGTACGTAACTCAATTACGTACTTCAGGTACGTAACTCAATAAAAATATTAAAAAAATATCTTTTAACTGTTACGCTTGGTTCTTAAAGCTTAATCCGGAGATGTCAACTCGTGCCCTTACTGTGTCTGCCGATTGATTAGTGTATTTTCAATAAGTATGCTTTTACAAAAGATATCGCACATACCTCTGAGGTCGCTGATGATACACATCAGTGTGAGAGCAACGTTAAGCAAAAAAAAAAGAAAAGAAAAGTTATGTACCAAAAGTACGTAATAAAATTACGTGCCAAATCTACGCGCCAATATGTACGTAACAAAATGTTCGAATTTAGCATGTAACAATTCGTACTTTTGGTACGTAATTTTGGTACGTGCTTTTGTTACGTAACAAAATTACGTATTTATTTTCAATAGGGTGGGGATTTGGGGAGCTTCGGTTAGATTAGGTAGGCTTAGAGATGTGAGGGTAGGTAGACTAGTTTATATTGGGACTCGCTCGCTTATTATTTTGACAGGTATAACATACCTTGTCACACATCTTATAAATAATATTAACATACTTCTAACAAGTTAACTAACAAGTAAGTAACTTGTAAAGGTATACCCCGATGAGAATAGAGTATATCCATCGAAACGTCGCCAAATAAGTAAATTGGTTCATCAAATAGTTCATCAATATCGAAAAAAACGAATCCATCGTTCCTAAATAAACTGCATGGACGACTTAATCAATTAATAATATTGCGTTATATTAGTTATTAAAAATTCTAAAATAAGTTATTTCAATCTTATCAGGAAATTTTTCAGGTACTATATGTGTAAAATATTATGACAGTCTACGAATATATCTTAATTAGTTTTTTTACAGCAGAAATATATAGTTTATGTTACGTCCTAGGGTAGACGTAACGTAAAAAAATTAAATAGACTGAATTTAAAATAAAAATAGAAGTTCCCCGTTTTAGTACGCGTATAGCGTCAAGGATGGGTGGCAATTCTCCTCGGTATAGCACAGGTCATAGACCCTTTCGAAATTTACGTGCATGGGTAAGCCCGAGGTGCAACAATGAGTGAAGGCGAGGAAAGGAGAACAACCAACATTATCGGGCGGGAGATCTACGGTTGACCGGTGGCTGCAACTGCTCGGCTGTCTTTCTCGCTCTCGTTGATTCTCGATACAGAGACTCCCTTACAATAGAAATGCGGTATAGACTAATTTGGATTTTAAAGGGAATAGGAAAAAGACTGGTGTTTGAAGGTTTAAAGATACTGAACAATGACTTTCGATATTCTTGCTTTATTTCGCGTTAAATTTTGGATACAAGATTTTACCTTACTTGAGAAAGGACTAAAGAGCAAGGGCGCACACCCCGGTGCGACATCCCTATTTATATCAAGGGTTTGGGGTGGAGTTTTGGTTCCTCTTGACCAATCAAATATTGTACATTTACTTAATTAATTTATTCTTTGTCATGCGTGACCTAATTAAGTTATTGGCTAGAATTTTTCAAGGCGGTTCCTGTCTTTGACGAGGACATCCTACTTTACGTATTAAATGTGTGCGCACGTGTGTGCGTATGTGTGTGTGCATATGTGTGTGTGTATGTGTACGCGCATGTGTGTACGTTACGTCTATCATGACGCGACACCTCTCCCCTTAGAGAAGTTTAACGCCAGGCGTAAACGTCCACACGTTTGTTGTCTTGTTTTGTTATTTTGGTGGTTGTTTGTTTTTTTTGTTGTTTGTTGTTTTTTTTGTTTATTTGTTTGTTTATTTTTTTGTTTGTTTATTATTTTTTTTTTCTTAAAAACTAGATATTACAATTATCGCTACATAAATTGGTATATATATATATATATTATTGTATTTTGTTTATAAATACATATATGCATATGAATATATTTTTTTTTTTATTTTTCTTTCATTTTGTGCATTTATTCTAGTAAACCTATAAGAGGAAAAAGGAGAGAAATGAGAATAAACATGAGGAAGGAAAAGCTAAAAGAAAGGAAAAAATGATGCATTTGTTAATACTCTTGTCCAGCTATCCTTCTTTGTCTTCTGAGGAGGTCGTATACTTCCTCCTTGCATGAGTCGCAGACGTGGAGTGATAAGTCTCCGTATTCCCAGATGCACCAACAATTCAATCCTTGGTATCTGGGGATGTCGAATCGGCCAATGAATTCGCATCGCGGGCAATAATGCCGCGTGTTCTTCACCCTCAAACCGCATTCCACGCAACGAGCCGGTCGTTCGACTTCTTCCGTGCTGCCGTAATCCAAGAGGGATAATCCCTCTAGGTTTAGATCGCTGTACCAATGGTTTGTTACTCCTGGCTCCAGTAATCCGTCCATTACCTTTTCCAGAAAACTACGGTACTTCTGCGTGTGGTACCGTACTGTATTTGGATCCAAGTCATTGCAGATCCTCTCTTGTACATGTTGTGTATTCCACCATTGGATGGCTATTCTTTCATCAGCAGTGTATGCTGGATAGTGGTGTCCGGCTATTCCTATCCGGGCACGAGTGGTTCGACGTACTTGACCGTCTCTCATTAAGTATACCCATAAAGAAAAATATTTTCTTAGAAACTGCCACAGGACTGTTGTTTTTCTTAAAGCACGTCGTTCCGTCATCCATCCCACTGCCGAATCGAGTTCTATTTCCATATCCCAGTTGTCGTTGCTCATCTTGGTGTGTGAGGGTTGACGTGTGGCCGTGTTGTTGCTACAAGTAAGAATAGATTGTCAAGCGTGAAACCCCCCTATTTATAGGCTGGTACTGTTGGATTTTATGTTTTCTCCACCCCCGTGACTTAATTATGATTCAGGGAAAGCCCTGGATTGGATAAAAAGAAATAGATAAAATCAAGGGTTTTTTTTTATAATCTACATCCTATTCATATACATATATTTACTTATTGTGCAAGTTCGAAAGTTATTATAATTTATTTATAAACAAATATTTATATTTAAATGATAAGCGAGCATACTGTTTACATTATATATTTTATTATAATAAGTAATTGTTAATTATAAGTCATTTTTAAATGCCTTAAACATTGTTACTTGGTTCAGTTTTCTCGGATAAAACTGGCGTGTTCGGAGGTGGTTCTGGTTCATACGTCTTGGGTGGTGTTCTCGGAGTTGCATATACGTGTTCTCGAGGTAAGGAATTCCATTGTATTGTCGGATCAAGTGGTCGCATTGGGACGTACTCTACTTTGTCTTTTCTTGATTTCCTAATACATTTTTGGAAAATATATCGACATAGTATAAAGCATCCGGCAAAAAGCATTAGTATAATAACCATTCCATGTAAGTAAGCATCAGTTATTTGATTTTCACTTTTAACATTAATAGTTTTATCCGGTTTTAAATCGCTCGGAAGGTTTTTTCCTGCTCCGATCAACTGCAATGGTGGTAAATAGTACGTGTCCTTTTCTCTCACCAGCAGCTCTAAATCGTAGTAGATGTTATCGTGAACCTTAAAGTGGCAGCCCGCTGAGAGGGAAATCGTTCCTGCTTGTTGAAAAGTGTATGTCTCCTCGAATCCTGGACAAAATACATTTACGAGTGTAGGCTTTGCGACTGAGTAAACATAGTGTCTTGGATGAGCAGTTTTAATGATGTATAAGTTCTTGCCTTTCATAAAATTAATTCTACATGAACTAAAAGTTGCATAGTCTTGTTCCAGTAATAATTTGCTTTCACAATCTCGTTGGAGATGCACAGGGTTTTCCCTTACGCATATATAATTCCTTTGTAATTTAATGCATCTCGACAGCTGCGTTGTACATAAAAAGGTGTGTTTTTCCCCGTTGGGAAGAGAGGCTATAAAATCGTCCCTGGGTTGAATGTACGCTGCATTATGGATTAAATCCCCTTGTTGGAAAACTGGCACTGGAAGCATTTTGTACAAAGTGTGCGTTTCCTTTTCTACCATTGACATTATTATTTGCATAATTATGTGATCTTTATAAATTGTTAATTCTCTTGGAGCGAACTCGGCAATTATTGCCGCATTTATTTGTTCAATTTTTACCGGACTCTTGGTTTTGGATACTTTTTCTATCATTTTTAAAATAATTCTTAAATTTCTTGTAGCGCCGGAAAACTTTGTTGTTGACAATAAACTTGTTATCGTGTTGGCTATATCCAAGTAACTATCCAAATTTTGTAATGCTAGATTGATTGTTTCCTCAACTCTTGATTTGTCAATATCTATTACTCCTTTTTCTCCTTGTAGTATTTGTAATATCGCTTCCAGTTGCTTCATTTTCAATTTTAACATTAATAGTTTTATCCGGTTTTAAATCGCTCGGAAGGTTTTTTCCTGCTCCGATCAACTGCAATGGTGGTAAATAGTACGTGTCCTTTTCTCTCACCAGCAGCTCTGAAGCGTAGTAGATGTTATCGTGAACCTTAAAGTGGCAGCCCGCTGAGAGGGAAATCGTTCCTGCTTGTTGAAAAGTGTATGTCTCCTCGAATCCTGGACAAAATACATTTACGAGTGTAGGCTTTGCGACTGAGTAAACATAGTGTCTTGGATGAGCAGTTTTAATGATGTATAAGTTCTTGCCTTTCATAAAATTAATTCTACATGAACTAAAAGTTGCATAGTCTTGTTCCAGTAATAATTTGCTTTCACAATCTCGTTGGAGATGCACAGGGTTTTCCCTTACGCATATATAATTCCTTTGTAATTTAATGCATCTCGACAGCTGCGTTGTACATAAAAAGGTGTGTTTTTCCCCGTTGGGAAGAGAGGCTATAAAATCGTCCCTGGGTTGAATGTACGCTGCATTATGGATTAAATCCCCTTGTTGGAAAACTGGCACTGGAAGCATTTTGTACAAAGTGTGCGTTTCCTTTTCTACCATTGACATTATTATTTGCATAATTATGTGATCTTTATAAATTGTTAATTCTCTTGGAGCGAACTCGGCAATTATTGCCGCATTTATTTGTTCAATTTTTACCGGACTCTTGGTTTTGGATACTTTTTCTATCATTTTTAAAATAATTCTTAAATTTCTTGTAGCGCCGGAAAACTTTGTTGTTGACAATAAACTTGTTATCGTGTTGGCTATATCCAAGTAACTATCCAAATTTTGTAATGCTAGATTGATTGTTTCCTCAAGTCTTGATTTGTCAATATCTATTACTCCTTTTTCTCCTTGTAGTATTTGTAATATTGCTTCCAGTTGCTTCATTTCTACAGACATTTTTTCTAAAGTTTGCATGATTTCATTATCTATGTACGCCTTTGCCGTACCTCTTCCTAACATTGCTTCTCGAGAGTGATGTCTCATTTGCGTAATAATTGATACTATATCTAGTGATGAATTTTTTGTAAATGCGTTTTCGTCCCCCCCCCTTATCTAAAACTTCGTCCCCTGACGAATATGAAGTCGCTGAAGTGATATAAGCGTCTCTTATTCTAGAGAACTCGCGCATTTTTTCTTGTAATAAATAAATTCTGCTTACCGTTACCGCGTCCTTAAGCCTTGTATACGTGTCAGATTGTACAATATCTTGCATTATTTTTGTAAAATTTTCTTGGATTCCAAAAACTTTCTGCGTGTCAATTGTAGTTATTATACACCATTCTTGTTTAATAAAGTCTATTTCTTGCAATCAATTAAAAATGATGCCGGGGTTATTTCGCTCTGTTACAATTGCCTTATTTTGAGTCGTCGCAATCACAACGTGAAACACGATGAAAAATGCGCACATAATCTTCTCCATTTTGTCTGTAACATAATAATAAAAAACTTTATTATGTTCAACATATTGTTCCTTTATTTATGTGCGTTTGTATATATATATATTTTTTAACATATTTTTCCTATGCGTTCCAATTTATCGTATTATGTTAATTACACATATTTTTATGTTTCTCTGAGATTTATTTCAATACGCGCTTAATATCATCGGTATACGCATAATTTCTCTCATTCAGCTTCATTTTCTTTTTTCACCTCTTGAATCTTTGGATTTGTTGATTCCGCTCTACTGGTTTCTGTATGTTGGTCGATTCCTTAAGTGCTTCGTTTACATAATACTTTCGTGCTCTCTTCGAATAGAATACTATTTTGTTTATTTACTCGCGCTGGAGTCAAGAAATTCCATTTAAGTTGTTTTCGATGTTGTAATTGCGATGTTATACATTCGTGTAGTCCGCCATTTACGCGCGTTAGTACATACTTCTTGCTCGATAAGACAACTTTTGAAAGGAATTGGGAGTCCGCAACTTAAACATTTTAGATCAGTAAAAGTACAAATTAATCCGCGTATCGTTCGTGTAGCACTTAATGAAAACCGAATTTTTTCTATGTGTGATAATTTTGTCGTATAACAATAATGACACAGGTATGTATTATGACAAAAATAGCAAAGTCGCTCCCAATTTCTTATTAAAACTGACATTTTTTTTTATTAATATAGTATACTGTTTAAACTTATAGAATATTCCTATACTGTCTAAATATAGGTATTATGTATATATATATATATATCTTTAATTCTTAATTAAAACTTTATATCGATAGGCAAACCACAAACTGTAGCAAGTAAATAAATAATGAACTATATATATATATTACGTTCCCTTATTTTATGTAATATTAATTTTTAGTCCTAAGATTAATTGAGTCTTTTGTCCATAAAGTACTTAGACAGATTTGCTAATAATATTTCATTAGTATTTATCGCAAAAGGTTACTATAATCTTGCGTAGAAAAGAACTGGATGCGGCAGAATTG
Organism: Theocolax elegans; assembly: GCA_026168455.1. Classification (NCBI taxonomy): domain Eukaryota; kingdom Metazoa; phylum Arthropoda; class Insecta; order Hymenoptera; family Cerocephalidae; genus Theocolax; species Theocolax elegans. Next base: position 38,227,548 of record CM047426.1, on the reverse strand, counting down.
GCCTGTAGCATGAAAGGTTTCGATTTTCCCATCGATCTACACCATCGTCCATTCAATTCTGTATGGATAAAAAAAATCGATTATTTATTTTATGTATTTAAATTAATTACTGTAGAATAATCGAACACCGTTTTCTAAACATTCTCAAGTCATCTAAATGATATTGAATATTGCGCGCATGACGAATTGCATGGTCCAGATTTGTGTAGATTTTCGGTTTACAAATGTATCTTTTGACTTCCGGTCGAGCCCCTTTAAAAATGCCCTAATTACTAGATTTTCGCGTTGTAGGCATGAATCGGTTATTTCCCTGCATTCTTCTTGTGCTATTTCTCCCAATGTTTTATAATTATGTAACATTCTTTCCATTCGTACGCCGAATTGGAAAGTGCTTTCGTTTCGTTTTTGCGATGCCCATGTAATTTGAATTCTCAAATTAATCAAAGCGCCCATAACATTATATCTTTGTACTTCTGCTAATGTATATATTTTTTTTCCATTTTACAATTTTTTTTTTTATTTTATAAATGACACCTTTTATTTTTTTTGTTTAAAAAAAAACCTGCAGTTGAAATAGCAAAATTTACACGTTATCGAATTTGCGTTTTCTGCGTGGCGGTAGAGAAGATATATCCGGTTCTATAAATATTTGCGGATATAGATTATTTTGAGCTCCGCAACTTACTATTTTACCCTCTCCTGACTCATTGACTCTTACCACAGTGGGTTGTGCCGTGTAGGTGCTAGGTTCGGGCGGGGCGAAATGTACGTGCGAGTCTTAAAAATGTTCCGCTCGAGTGCCCGCTACTTCCGAAGGCGTAGCTTGTTCTTCCCTCTTTTTCCTTGCGTCACGCGTTGGTTTATCCCTTGCGACGTGCAGTAATAATTGGGTGATTGAATTCCAAATGGCTCCTATAATATGAAGTGACCACGCATATAAACTATACAAAACATAACCATGTAAAATGGTATTAACTAAAAATTTTATTAAACGCCCTATCATAAAAATGCCTATAATAGCCGCACTGAATGATCCGAAAGTGTATAATTGCCGCCAAATTTTTATCCAAGTGTTATTTGCTAATTCTGTCAGCACTTCTTTATCGAATAATCGGGCAATAGGTATACCGTTTTTAGCTGCCTTTTTCCCGGTCATTCCTAATGCAACTGTGTTCAACATGGCTGGCCTTTCTACGGGGAGCATAAGGTGTTGTCTTAGTGCTTGGATTTCCGCTTGGGTGTAAAGTTCGGTTGGTTCTGCGTAATTCGAGTCATTTTTAGTAGTTAGTTTTAAAATGTGTGGTTTTACTCCCTTAGTTGTTCCTCTTGGTAAAATAGTGAACCAATCTTCCCCTAGTAAGAACATGGGAGGAATCAGAACACTGCAGGCAGCTTCTGTCCCATATTATTTTAAATGTGTGTCCTTGGCGTCAAAAAATAATCCTTGCCATCTTTGGTTATTGGTAACTCTTCGTAATATTTCGTAGTTTCTCTTCGTTGAACGTCAATTTGTACGCACTTCATTAAATGCACAATTACTCCGGCTACCAAGCCCATGTAACCACTCTTTTTCATGATTTGATATGCAAAAACGTCAGGTGCTGTTGCCGCAATGCTTAATGCATTTGATATAACTCTTCATTCCATTTTTGCAAAATTAAATTGCTATATAACGTTTTTAACTGTCCTTTAATATGCTTTTCTACGTAAACGAATTTAGAGTTTACGTATGGAAAAAGGTCGAGGTTCTCTATTGACGGAGTTCTTACGGCTTGGAAGGTTTCTGTTATTGGTCCCTCTAGAAAGAATAAATTTGGGTGCTCTGTTTTAATTCATTCATAAGAACACACCGGAATTCGTTCTAAAGTTGTGAAAGCAAAGGTTATCTCGCTCGATTCTATTACATATACCGGATGTTGCTCATTGCCTTGTTCTACAACTTTATTAACGTAACCCGCTTGTAATTCTGAGTATTTAATGAGTTCACATGCCTGTACTGGTAACCTATCCTAAAAGGCGTAACCTGCTTCTACGTCAATACAATTATCTTCATTAAACTTACAAAGCGTATCGGATCGTAAAATAACTTCGTTAGCATTTAAGTTTACCGGTGCATAGTAATCCCTTAAGGGGAGGTCGTACAAAACTGATTGATGGGTTGACAGATTTGACAGATTTGACAATTTGAGGTTATAAAAAAATAATTATAGAATCACATAATATGTAGTAAATACATAACAATAGGTAAGGCACACCGCATGTGTGTCTAATAGCTGACCGATCGATTCGACAGATCGAGGCCTATAAGAATATTACACAGCGCCACCATTAGGCAAAATAAAAAACTTATATGTTTTGCAGATAACCTGCAAAACTGTTTATTATTTGCCAACTAATTTTAGCTGTTTTGCATAATTTTTTGTACAAAATCTTACCAGAGCTCCATTCTATACTTTATTACGATTGTTCTGGTAAAATTTTGTATCCTGACATAGCGTAGAAGCAAAAATTAGTGAAGAACCGTAATTAAACTGCATCTCATACAATGGTCAGATAAATTACGGTAAATGATAATAATACAAAATTTTTCGACTAAATTAAAACCAGAGCACTATTCTCCTGACCAAATTAATGATGTGTGCCAAATTTGAAGTAATTTGATCCATTAAAAGAGGAGAATAGTGCAGAATACAAATTTCCATTTACGCACTAAAACAGTGACATATTTGATTGACAGTTTTCTCTGTTACGACCTCCCCTTAAAGTAATGGTAATATAGCCCGTGACTATAGCATTGTCAAAAATACTATATGGATCCGCGTACATTCCCGCGTTACTACAATCTCCCACTTGATCTACTTTTCCAACAAACGTCATTGGGTGGACAATCGATCCGTTCAGTTTTAAGTTACTTATCACTTCGTCTCGTACTCGGTGTGCGCGGTATACATGCATTCTATTACATTCTTCCCTTGAAATTTCATCAATAAACTGAACTTTCCCTCTATTTTTGTCTTTTCTATGCGAGAACGCGCCTCAGTATGTTACCGATCTTTTTATTTCTACCTTACAAAGCTTTACGTGAGTGTTAGAAAAATCATTCAATTGCAATAGTCGTACATAAATTTTTGTTGTATTTACTACAGGTTCAGGTATATCGCTTTCCACCGTGAATTAACAAAAATGTTGTTGAATTTGAGACGTGCTGCGAACAGTCGTACCCTATGATTGCATTAATATAGGTTTTCTTTGGCATAATCATTGTGAGATAAATGATGGCCAATAGTGTTTTACAACTCATCTGCAACATTAAATAAGTTCATGAAAGCGTTCGTTTTTTTATTTATAAAATCCTTTGCAAAAATGCTTAGTTTTATCTTTCCCTTTTTTTTCCTTACACTTATCAGAATCTGTTGACTGTTTCTTTATTGATTTCCTTAGCATTTTTGCATTTGTGAATATACATATCATTGTTAAAACTTTTCTATATACATGGCTTATAATTTTTATTTTACATTCGTCATGCTATTAAATTTAAACATCGACAAAGCTTATTCGGTTTCGATATGCGATTTGCGTAAGCGATTTACGTGCAATATTTTATTTAATTTCCATTTATTTGAATTTTTACATTCCCATTGTCGGAAACATCTAGAACTAAAAATGGACCCGAGTATTGATCGTCAAATTTAGTTAATGTAGTATTTCTCCGTTCGGAGTTTTGCCTTCAAAAGATTTTTTTAAGGTTTTTGAGGGTGTGCGTGCCAGTCGTCCGAACACAAATTCAAACGGCGTATGACATGTAGACTCACTAATTCCCGAGTTAAAATTGAAAGTAGCCAAATCTAGATAATCGTCCCAATCTGTTCGCTTACTATGTACAACAAATTTCAAGTATTCAATGAGACTTAAATGTGATCTTTCAAGTGCCCCCTTTGATTGTGAGTAGAACGCCGTGGTTCTAGTTTGTTTAGTTCTAAATATTTTTGCTATTTTTTTCATTAATTTACTCATGAAATTCGTACCTTGATTTGTAAGAATTATTCGAGGTGCTCCAAATATACATATGATTTTTCTTATTAAACCATTCGCTACATCCATTGCCGAAATTCGCGCTAATGGTTCAACTAATACAAATTTAATTAATAAGTCTTGGAAGGTTAAAATGTATTCATTTCCTCGATTGGTCTTGCATAACGGACCAATAATATCCAAACTTATTCGGTCCATAGCGTGCGTTCCCGAGTTTGTAATGACCGTTGGAGCACTAGTTTTAACCCTAACCAATTTCTTTATTTGGCAATTCAAACATTTTCTTATAAAATCCTGTACCTCTATCTTTAAATTCTCCCAGTTATAATGTTGCTTTTTACGGTTATAGGTTTTTGTGACGCCTTCATGTCCTCCTATCGCCGAACAGTGAGCTTCTGCTGTAATCGGAATTCGCTCGCCTAGTGTCGGATATCGTATTAAACCTAAGCAAACAATTAATTTTACGTTTTCGCCATACTTATTGATTTTATCTTTGCTGTTTCTAATGTTGAATATAGATTTTCGCACAATAAATTTAGGTTACTATCAATTCCACTTAGCCCGATTAACGATTCTGTGCGTATCGGTAATGCTATGTGAAGTTTTGTATTTACATTTATCAAGACTGGTACTTCAATCTGTATTTCCTTGAATCTTGGTCATTTATGCTGTAGTTTTAATTGCGGAGCCATCGTCTCATGGTTCTCCTGTTGTAGTGACAAAATACATATAATTGTCCTTACGCATAAATTATTTTTCTCTGCACCTAATAATTGCTTGTTTATCAATATTTTCGTTAAATTGTTCTTCATAGATCGGCGTTTCTTCGTTTATTTCATCAGAACTAAATTGCGGGTCCTTTTCAATTATTGATTCATTAACATGATCAAGATTTTCGAGTAAGCGTAACCGAGAATTTTCCAAGTGATAAAGTGTTCCGGCTCGAAATATTCCCCCTCCTTACCGTCGTGAATTCTTTCTCCATGGTCCGGTGGTTGTTCGTTCGCTTGCATCTCGCTTTTCTGCTTCCTTTCCCTTTGCGGGCGAAGAGCCTCTATCGCGTCTAAATATCGCTGGCCTGCCTGGCGACCCGCTTTTGCTCTCGTGGTCTTCCTCCGTGGTGGTTCAACTAGGCTAGACTCGGACTCATCACCTGTCGCATTCTTTGTACATTCTGATCTATCGTCAATTGCCTTGCTTCTTGTAATAACTAGGACCTTTCTTATGGGGTTTCTAGACAGTGCGTCTGCTACATTTAGACGACCGGGTCTGTATTTAATTTCGAAATCGTTCTCTGCGAGCATTAGACGCCATCGCATAACTCGTGAGTTCGAGTCCTTGTGCGTTTGTAACCATACCAGTGGTTTATGATCTGTTATAAGATAAAATTTTCGTCGAAATAAATATGGTCGGAATTGCTTAATGCAAAATGCCATTGCTAGTCCTTCTTTATTAAATGTGTCCCATCGTTTTTCAACATCTGAAAGAACTTGAGAAACGTATGCAACGGGTTGATCTTTTCCTATCTCACATTGCTTTTCGCATAAGCTAATGCGTAATGACTCAAATGCCTTTTCTGTTTCTTCTGACCATCTAAATTGAACGTCCTTTTTTAATAAATCCGTTAAAGGTTTAGCAATTTTTGAAAATTGATAAATAAATCTTCTATAGTAATCCGCGTGACCCAAAAATTGCTTGATATTTTTTAGCATTTTGAGGACGTGGAAATTTTCGTACAGCTTCAGTGTTTCGCGAATATGGTTTAATTCCTTCTGCACTTATAACATGACCTAAGTATGTAACTGTTTTTTTTAAACATTCACATTTCTCCAATTTAATTTTAAAACCGCTTTTCGCAATCTAATAAAAAAAATTCTCTAATCTTTAAATATGCTCTTGTAGAGTCTCCGAATAACAGATACTATCGTCAATAAAGCAAAAAAGTTCTTTATTGATAAGTCCAGCGAGTGCAATTGAAAGTGCTCTTGAGAATGTAGCCGGCATTGTTCGTAGTCCGCAGCTTCCTTGGTTAAAATGGTACAAATCTCCATTTGTAACAAACGTGGTTTTGTGACGTCCTCGTTCGTCAATTTCTATTTGATGCTATGAGGCCTTAAGATCAACAGTTGAGAATTTTTTTTGATCCGCTCAATTGGTGTATTGTTTCAGTTATATTCGGTAACGGAAATTGGTTGCCTAAGGTTTTCGCATTTAATTTGCAATAATCGATCACCATTCTGTATTGCTTGCGTCCTTGTATGTCCTCTTCCTTAGGAACTAGAAAACATCTTCTTTATGTACCGGAGGTAATCGGTATTGTTTTGAAGTTATTGGTACATCGTCCGTTGTTGAGATTGTTAATTTTAAAATATGTGTTGCTGTTAATTTTTCACCCAAAAGGTAAAAAATGTCGCTATATTTTTCAATTAGTTTTTCTATTTCTTCTCTTTCATCAGCAGCCAAATGGTCAAGTCGTAGTACTGATTTTACCTTTTTTGCTCTCCTCTCTGGTATGACGCATGCTAAGCGATAAACTTCATTACTACCTTTTAGTAGTTTAGTTTTTTTTCTCTCCGCCTTTTCTTTTTAAAATAATTCTTAATTTGATTAATCCCTCCAATGTATTTTTAATAACATTTTTATGAGATTCTCTTTCATTTTGTGCTAATGCTTCTTTATTTGTTGTATTATTATCAAGACCTTCCATATCTTTGCTCTTTACCTTGGAATTAAAATATTTTTCATTACTTATTTCGTTCTCGTATCCTGGGTTTAGGCGCGCGCTTGATTTATTAATTGACTTATTGTTCTCGAGTTCATTTAAGAGATTATCTTTTTTATTTGAGGAGTGCTTTTGCAATCTTTCTTTGTTAATTTCATGATTTAAATATTCTTCATCAATCTCCCTTATAACTGGGTTCGATTTGGTATTTATTTCGAATTTTTTAATAATTTTAATTTCTTGATTTGTTTCTTCGTTTTCTTGCTCGATTAATTTACATACGTTAGATTTAAGTACTAATACTGCACTGAAAAATTCTTGGGGTACCCGATATCCAACTACATTATTCGTGCATTCATACAATGTTTAGGACGGCTGTTGCCCTAAAATAGTATAAGAACTGTTCAAAAGTGGCGCTGTAGTCGCAAAACAAAACGCTTTTTCGTCATTTAGGATAGCAGAGCTCCCAAAACTACGACAGTTGCTGTACTAAAGGTAATGTACTGTATTTGTCCTTCACATAAGTACAGAGCGTGCCCCAAGAATTTCTCGGTGTGCCTTCGTACGTGAAACTTGATTTAGGCTTGGAATTTGAATTTGACTTTGATATTGAATTACATTTGAACTCGTATTAGATTTTGAATTTGATTTTGGATTTTATTTGAACTTGAATTTTGATTTAGAATTTAATTATGAATTTTATTTGAGCTTGAATTTTGATTTAGAATTTGATTTTGAATTGGAATTTGATTTTGATTCATATTTTGCTTGGGATCTTGTATTCCTAATTTTTTATTTTTATATTAAGATCGAATTTGAATGTCTTTCTGATTTTTTAATTGATTTCGACTACCCGGTCGGACTTGACTCTGAAATTCAATTAGAATTGACTTTTGCTTATGCGATGGGCTTATATGTTCTCGAATTCGCGTCTCTTCTGCAAGATATACTTTCTCATTAATATATTCAACCTCTCGGAACGACACCTTCCTTCGTTGAAAATTTTCATTAGCATAATTTGTTTTCCCTGTTTCCCCAAACGAATTCTTTTCTGGCGGTTTTATTACCTGAGTGATATGCTTTACGACTTCCTCACCCTCTCTTGCATCGACACTCATAGGGTTAGCGAAAATTCCCTTACGCGTTCCCGTTTTCTCGTTCAACATACTGTTACGTTTTTTTATGACGTTAATCGTGGGGTCTTCATACATTTCCTTTATTTCGATCAATAATATATTTTCTTCTACAAAAGAAATACAGACGTCTACAACTCTTAACATTCTTTTCGCATAATCAATTTTTGCACCTAATTGACAGAAAAAATCACTTCCCAGTAAACCCTCTTCAATTATAGGCTGGTTGTCATTTATTATGTGGAATTCAATTTCAAACTTTGGAAAATGGATGTTAACTTTGCCTAAGGTGTAAATGCTTTCTTCCGTGATTCTTTTTATTTATTTATTTTTATTTATTTATTCACCAGAAAATACATTATGTTGCCAAAATCAAGACATAAATAATATGTTTGACTTAACAAAACATCCTACAAAGGTCCAATACATTGTACCTGTACGTAGGTCCGGTATAAAATATCTTAAAAGTATAACAAAAAATATAAATCTTAAAACTATAACAAAATTATGTTTACATTATGTGCTATATAAAAATTTTTAATCTAACCATTAAACTGAAATACATTTGATTTTCTATTTAAATAAATCAATATTATTAGATATGAAAATTCTCAATTTATTCTTGATCGACTGTTTGCTTCCTTTGAGAATTTTGAGATCATTAGGTAAGACATTAAAGAATTTTATTGCATTGAAGCTACTTTCTTTTTGACTGATCGCTTTTTTTGTCGACGGTAAAATTAAAGTTTTGTTCCTGGTTTTACTAGAAGATGATAAAAATTTATCTTTTAATTCCTGGTAATAGTACATTATTGAATTAAATATAAAAATTTATTTGATGGACAACGGTCGTTTATCAACCTCAATATTAACAATTTTAATAAGTCTCTTTTGTAAAGAGTGTAGTAAATCTAAAACATTATTATAAGCTCCTCCCCAAGCAATAATACCGTAAGTTGCAATACTATGAAAAAAGGCATAATAAACCTGTAATAAAAATTTTGGTGATAGTATTGCTTTTAACTTCCTCATAATAAAAAGCAAGTATCGAGTCTTCTTTAGTACATGCATTATATGATAATTCCATTTTAAATTATAATCAACTATAATCCCCAAATATTTAGTAAATTCAACTCTATTAAGTAAGTGACCGCCTATATTTATATTTAAACTATTCGGTACACTATCACAGTAGCTTCCAAAAGCCATAAAAACTGTCTTATTTAAATTTAGAGATAGTTCATTACTTGCCACCCAGACATTTAACTTAATTAAACAGTTATTCATAACTGCTTCTGCTTGGTTCCAACTTTTACCTGAACTTAGTACAACTGTATCATCCGCATAAGATGATATAATACAATTATCATTATCATCACTTATATCTAAAAGATTGTTAATATAAACTAAAAATAGCAAAGGCCCCAATATTGTGCCTTGTGGTACTCCCATTGTTATCAGAATACTACTACTTTTAACATTTTTTAATTTTACTACTTGATGTCTGTCAGTTAAATAGCTTTTTAACAGTTCTAGAGCAATACCTCTAATCCCATGTGCTTCAAGTTTAGCAAGAAGTTTCATATGATTTACAGTGTCAAAAGCTTTTGACAAATCAATAAAAGTTGCTAAAGTTGGTTCATTATTATCAATTTTATTGTAGATATATTTTGTTAAAAGATTTAAAGCATCAGAAGTTCCTTTATTTTTTAAAAATCCAAATTGTTTGTCTGATAAAATTTTATTGGTATCAAAGAAGCTACTTAGTCTTGAATGTATAATTTTTTCCAGTATTTTGGCAACATTTGAAATTAGTGATATTGGTCTATAGTTAGTTGGCTGAGTTCTATCACCTGATTTATATATTGGAACTACTTCCGCATTTTTGAGTGCACATGGCCAAATAGCTTTCTCAATGCATAAATTAAAAATATGTTTTAATGGCGTACAAACATATTTAGTTATAAGCTTTAATGTGCTCACACTAATTCCGTCTGGACCTCCAGTTGTATTATTCATCCCAGAAATGATTTTATATATTTCATATTCATTTGTTGGAGAAATAAAAATCGAATTATAATTAATTTTGAGCGATTCAGTCTGACATAATGATGGAATTATTATTTCTTTAGCTAGTTTAGGTCCAATATCCTTAAAAAAGTTGTTAAAAATATTAGTTATACCTTGAGGGTCAGTGACCTTTAATTTATCTTGCACTAGTAAATGACAACTGTTGTCTAAATTATCCTTCTTCTGAATTTTGTCATTAATGAAGCGCCATAGCTTCTTTTTATTATTACTATGTTTTTGAAATTCTTTTTTTTCGTATAAGGTTTTTGCCTCTTTGATAACCTTGTTTAAAGATTTTGTATAAGTATTATATTTATTCTTTATCTCATGATTGTCTGGGTGCTTTCTTAATTGCCTATATAATCTTTCTTTTGTCAAACAAGACTTTATAATTGCTTTGGTTATCCATTTTTTTCTCGCATTTTTTGTAGTACGTTTTTTGCCTACAGTGGAGCTTATTATTAGATTCTTAATTACTTTCAGAAAATTATCAAGTGCCACATTTGGATCACGTATATTTGAAAAGCAATCCCAATCCACTTTTTTACACTCATTTACTAATATCTTATAATCGATAGATTTTATACAATTATCTTTCTTGATAACAACTGGTTCCGCATTTATTGTTACAAAAAGTGGATAGTGATCAGTGAAACTGTTTAGAATTTTATATGAGAATACATTATTTAAATCTGATTTTATAAAAATATTATCAATACAAGATCCAGTTGCAGCATTGTTTATATTTGGTCTCGTTATTTTTTTAAAAAATGGCATATATTTATATTCTAAGAAATTATTTAAATAGTCATTTACTAAAGAGGATTCCGTGTCTAACAAATCAATATTAAAATCACCGATAATGCAGTGGTTTTTGATCTTGATATTATTAATCATTAGAGTTTTTAATGCATCAATAAATTCAGTTCTTGTTGTATTGTGACATCTGTATGCTGCTGTAATCTTGATGTTTCTTCCCTCACTCAGCGAGACGTTAGAATTCACAAATGAAATATTACCAATTTTCTCCATACTTGTAGTTTCTTTTAAGTTATTTTTGATGTACACAACAACTCCATCTGCCTTATTTAAATTGCTGCCATTATAGTATATTTTATAATTGTCCAAGAAAAAGTACCGATAATGATGTAGTATCCAGGTTTCGGTGCAAACTATTACATCAGGTTTTCTTTCAAAAGTATTCAAAAATATTTCCAAATTTCCAAAATTTGCCTGTAGACTTCTTATATTTATATGGATAATGAATAATTCGTTGTTTTTTATATGTACTTGATTGTTGAAAGCATTTAAGTTTTCAAATTCGTATTCTTCATGTTCAAAAAAACTATAATCATCAGTCTGCATTTCGAATCTGCCTCGTATTTGTAACCAAATGATTTTGATTCGATGACTGTCGGTAAGAACGAGATGGATCATATCCCAAGTACCTCGGAATTACTGGCTCAATCGGATAATCAGTATTCAACAATTTTATCTTTATTTTGTATTTCAAGTATTCACATTTCTCACAATCCGTTGCCACATGGTCAGTTGGTTTATTAGTTTTGAATTGATTATTACTGAAATTTATACTGAAATAATACAGTTGACACATTTTGACAAGTTGCTTTGACATTCATTTGTGGGATGATCTCCTGCACATTTTAAGCAAGCTTGTGCATTTCTACACTTACTTACTCCGTGTCCGATTCTTCCGCATTTTTTGCAAGGTGTCAAATTAATATCATCATATGCTTTATAACACTGATGGCCTATGTAGATTTTAATTTTATTATCTTTAATAACTGTATACGTAGCCGGAGACACTTCGATTATTATATTCGATTTATTTGTAAATTTGTTTTTGTACATATGTACCACTTTACAGAAAAAGGAGTCACCTTCACCAAAATTTCTATTATTTATATCACTTTCAATCTCTTCTAAAGTCATGTTTGTTTCAATACCAGTAACTTTCAGTCTAGGTTGTTGTATTACTTCTTGTGCTATTATATAGTCATTCCCTATTTTGTCCACTAGTTGTTCCATTTTTTCCACGTCATTTTTCGAAACACACCTTATTGCTACACTACCATTTTTGTTTTGTTGTATTCTTTTAACTGGCAATATAATTTCATCTTGTAATTTATTTGTTAGCACTTTTGTTATTTTATTTTTGCTGATATGGTTTCTAGCAGTAATGATCAAATTAGGTACACGTTGCTCTTGTTGACTTTTACTTTTAACTGTGTCAGCATATGAATTACACTTATTTTTAATTATTTCATTATTTTTGGCATTGAGTTCTTCTTTGGTTTTTTTGTATAACTCATTCAATAAAAAGTTCTTTTCCTTTAGTTCGGTTACCAAATTCCTGAGTAAGCAAATTTCTCCTCGAAAAAGTTCATTGTCATCTTCCTCGTGCCCGACTATAGTTAAGTTATTTCTATTAATATTTTGTTCAGCTACACTATTATTAATGGTAGTTAAAATATTTTCTTGAACTTTTTCTTGTTCATGTAGTTTCACTTTAGCAATAATTCTTCTTGCATTCAAATTTAAACATCCCTCGTATCCATGCTTGTCATTAGTTGAGGTTAGGTCGATGTCATCATGTTCGGGACATATTACATGAATTTTACTCAGCTTTTTTGCGTTTTTCAATCTCTTAAAATCCGACTCATGATACACGTTTTCACAAATTATACACACACATAATGTTACTTTGATTTTTGGATGACACTTAAAGAATAATTCTTCACTACTAACAGACGGAGCCTTAGCAGGCTCCGCCATCTTGGATTCAATGAAATTTAATTCTAATATTTAATTTTTATTAATATTTCCGTCTTTTCGTATGTTTCGTAACTTTAGTAACTTGGGACCTGCTCCTGAATCTAAAATAAGAATGATTTCCTGGTTGCTTCTCGGATTTTTAAGTTTAATAATTGACGACTTGCAATTTTATACTTAACCGAATATATCATTTGATGATGTGGGTTCCTGATTTTCGTAGTTCGGACACCTTGTGTACACGGTTTCTCGTCTCGCGCCCTGTTGTCGGAGACCATTTTCGTTTTCCTATCGCTTCTCCTGATTTCGATTATTAAATTCCCGTTTCCTACATTCTTCTAGAATATGGCCCTCTTTTTTGCAGTATCGGCATATCCTTTCCGTATTTATATAATTTTGTTTTGGGAAAGTTGCATTTTGACGACGAACATATTGATTTTCTCGCTGCTTAAATTCATTAGTTCGTTTCTCAGTTAGCCATTGTTGCGGTCTGCGTGACTCTCGAGACTCCGCCCAGTCATTCGTAGGCCGTCTTTCCCTGGTTTGAGGCTGTCTACTTTTTCTAAATGCCAGCAATTCGGTGCCAGGTGGCCCTGTCTACCGCCAGTTGGCATTTATCGGCTTGTTTTGTCTCGACATAATGGACTTTTTCTGTAGGATTTTTTTTTCTGTTATGACTTTAATTGTTTCATTTAACTGTTCTACTTAATAGCATGCATAATCTCTCTCAATTTCGATGCCTTCTGCAGTGGCTTCATCTAATTCACGTACTTGCCCCATTCATGCTTTTATTACCCAATGTAAACCGCGAATAAAAAATTTTACTAAATCATTTTTTAAAGATCGATTTAAATGATTAGTTAACCATATTTCTCTTCGAACTGCTTCAGTTATTTTTTGGCCGATGGATCTACCCCTGTTTGAAAAAACTACGACACTTTCTTCTCTTTTTGGTTTTACATTAGCTAATTCACCGTGTAATTGATGATAAGATTTCGCAGACCCAAAAATACTATCGAAAAAATTTGTAATATCTTCAATCGAATCAAAACTTTTTTTGCTACACTTTTCAATGCTTCTCCATTTAATCTCATTTTAATTAATTTCGGGAGGTTTGCTTCATATTGTTCATGTATCATGTTGCACTCTTCCTTTTATGCATCAATAAATTGACTCAATGGAATATTTACCCCATTATATTTTGGAATTAATTCAAGTGCGTCTTTAATAGAAAGTGACCTCAGTTTTTCTAAGGTAATCTTGGCAATCTCTTCGACACTAAATTAATATTATTGCTGTTATTTGGTAAAATTGGTGTGCTTGAAGTAAATTTGACATTGTTGTCCCGTTTAACAATTTCAGCTATCATTTATTCTTCTAAAGTTTTTGCGTTTTTAAATGTATTTTCTGCCGAAAAGTAGGTTGTATTATCGTCTGTTAGTTCGGGTTTAAAACCTATCTCATTTACTTCTACGTTTATTCTTGTTTCTAAATTTCCGATAATATAATCGGAATTATTAATTTTGGATTGACTCTTTTTTCTATAAAATCGCCTAAGGCCTCAATTAGATACTTATCTTCGCAAAATTCTATTATATCTTTTTTATCCACGAATTCCTTTAATAAGTCAATTATTATAGATGTATTTTTATTGTGCCCTACTGCTTTATCTGACAAATGTATCCCGCTTTCATGCCTATCTTTAAAAAATTTTAACAAACTTGCTAAAGATTTGTCCAGATTTTTAACACAAAAATCTGGGTTTATTTTAAGCGCCTGTTTAAGCAAAATGAAAACCGCATCTTTATTTCGAGAATTCTCGTTTTCATTGGTAATCATGATCAATGTTAATAAGAAAGACAATTGCTCTAATCCTTCTTAAATTTTTAGGACGAGCCCCCACTTGTTACGTTCTAGGGTAGACGTAACGTGGAAAAATAAAAGGAAATGAATTTAAATTGAAATAGAGGCTCCCCGTTTTAGTACGCATATAGCGTCAAGGATAAGTGGCAATTTCCCTCGCTATAGCACAGGTCATAGACCCTTCCGAAATATAAGTGCATGGGTGTGTCTGAGGTGCAACAATGAGCGAAGGCGAGGTAAGGAAAATAACCAACCTTAATCGGACGGGAGATCTACGGCTGACCGGTGGCTGCAACTGCTCTGCTGTCTCTCTCGATCTCGTTAAACTTAGGCGGAGCGGCTCTCGTACAATATGAATGCGGTATAGACTAGTCGGAATTTAAAAGGATAGGAAAATGTCAGATGTGTACTGATTTAAATAGACTAAGCAAATAACATTTAATTCTCTTGCTTTATTTTGCGTTAAGTTTACAGGTTCTATTTGAATGCAAGATTTACCTTACTAAAGGAAAGACTAAGGTGTAAGAGCTCCGACTCCCGGCGCGACATCACTATTTATATCAAGGTTTTGGGGTGAAGTTTTGGTTCTTCTTAACCAATCAGACTTGGTTACATCGTTGTATATTACTTAATTAATTTATTTTTTGAGCACGCCTCCGGTGACGTTATAGGAGTGCGCGCCATCCTCGGTGTCATAGAGGAGGATCCGTTCTGCGAGGTAGCTCGAGATGACTTTGCGTAGGTAGAGCGGTACCTTTAACTGTTCCAAGGACAACATAATGTTGTCCCGGTAAATTTTGTACACCCTCCATTGTAGGTCAAGAAAAGAACTGGATATACGCAATGCCTTCAACTCGGCTCGATGGGACAACATTATGTCAAGAAAAGAAGGAAATGTCGATCTTTGAGGGTCAATCCAAGTTAAACAAGGAATAAAAAATTTTTTTTATTCTCAATTTGAAATATCGTGCAACGTTTCGTCCACTGGTTTGCGGACCTCTTCAGGCACTTCGTAAAAACGATGTATACGTTTCAATTTTACTATAGTGTAGGATAACGTCAAAGTCAACTTTTACGTTTTTACGTTACGACTTACGTTATCTTACACTATAGTAAAATTGAAACGTATACATCGTTTTTACGAAGTGCCTGAAGAGGTCCGCAAACCAGTGGACGAAACGTTGCACGATATTTCAAATTGAGAATAAAAAAAATTTTTATTCCTTGTTTAACTAGGATTGACCCTCAAAGATCGGCATTTCCTTCTTTTCTTGACATAATGTTGTCCCATCGAGCCGAGTTGAAGGCATTGCGGACATCCAGTGCGATGATAGCACACGATGCGCCTAGAATTCCTAGTACCACCGATGGCATTGGTGGCCAGCTCAACAACTCGACTTATAGCGTCTATAGTTGAGCGCCCTTTCCGAAAACCGAACTGATTATCGGACAGATCGTCTGCCTGTGTAATGTCTGCTTGTAGCCTGGCACAATTGACCCGCTCGAAAAGCTTCTCAACTAGAGGAAGTGTTCTCTGGTGGTTGGCTCCCCTTTGAGAGAAGCACCGACCATTGTATCTTCCACCGTGCTGGGAAGCATCCTAATTGAAAACATGCACTAAATGTGTCCGCAAAAATTTGTGGCTCATTCAGCGCAGCGGTCTTAATAGCCAGACTAGGTATTCCTTCCGGCCCTGGAGCTTTACGGATGGATTTTCTCCATGCAGCCATTTCCAGCTTAGTTATGCTAATGTCTGACGGCGCGACCGCACAGTCAGTCCCCACTAGGCCTGTCTCGGCTGCCCGTTCCTGAAGTTGTGGAAATAGGTGGCGCACCGCTCTGTCAAGAAAATGTGGACACGATGGCATTGAGGCACCCCTGGGTTTGATCTTATTCATCACCATTTTGTAGGGCTTACCCCAGAGATCGCAGTCCACTTGCTCGCAAAATTCGCGCCAGCACTTGCGTTTAACCGCTTTAATGGCAGCCTTGAGCTCTTTCCGTTTTTCCTCATAGGCCGCGGTTAGTTCTTGGTACCGCGGCTAGTTCCGAGCTATCTGCTGCAGTCGCCGAGTCCGCAGACCCTCACGACGTATTTTTGCGATACTCTTATTCTACCAGTAAATAGGTGGACAGCCACGGGGATGGATTTCCCGGCCATAGAGATATCGCAAGCCGCTGTTATGGTACGCGTAAGTTCCTCGGTTCGTTCTTCCGGTGTCGCTTTGACAGCGAGTTCTGCTATGGAGCAGAGGAACATTTCTCAGTCGAAGGTAGACGGTACCGATCTCTTGTATTGGAAGCTTTTGTTCGGACCTGCTGCCCTGTTAATCGTCGATTGGAGCTGGTACAGGAGTATTTGATGGTCCCCGTGTAGCGATTACTAACTTTCCAGGTAAACCCTCTCTTCATTAATCTGGGATCGATGATGGTTAGGTCTACTATAGACGACCTCCCCGCCTTGGTAAAAGTGGGAGTCGTTCCCGTGTTAGCAATCTTCAACTCCAATATCGCAAAGGCCTCGAGGAGTGTACGACCACGAGTGTTCGTTTTCGACTGCCCTATTCTGTTCCCCAAGCATTAAAATCCCGTCCGATGACTATTGGCAATCGGGAGGACCTTGCACTAGTAACGATGACATAAAGAGATTCCAAAAATTCATCGATGTTATCACTGGGTGGGAGGTATCAACTGTATATTCGCATACATGCCACCTCCACCCAGGTAAAATTGGGGAGGGGAGCGGCCATTTTTTGCACATACCCAGATGGCCGCTCTGCCAGTGGCATCACTTACCCATTTCGATTCAATGAGATCCCTGTACTCCTTGCTGACGATAACAATGTCAGCCTGCTCTTGTCTGACCAACTGTGGCAGCAGAACCTGGGCCAGAGCACAGTGGTTTAATTTGATTTGTAGCACCCTAACTATTTCTGTCAGTTGCTTCAACCCTAGGTGTGGCTATGTTCTTATCCGCCGCGCAATTCATTGCATTGTGGCCCTCTTGGTCGCACCGGAAACATTGCGATGATCGGTTCACTGCGCTTTTGCAAGCCTTTGCAAAATGACCGACCTCGTGATATCGGTAACAATGCGAGATCGACTGCGGAGCCGAATCCTGCAGTTGACCCAGCCTATCCGAAGCTCCCATTCTGTAGCAGCCTTTTTGCTGCTGATGTGGGAAGAAGGACACTGGTCATCTGAGTGCCTCCGTATGACCTGCTAAGCTTTATATTCCCAGAAGGTACCATATTTGGGCCGATCACCGCAGAGGTTGCCTCTATCACTTCCTGCGCCATCGTAGCCTCGTCCATGTCCTTTATAGTAATGGACTCTTTGTGGGTCAGCATCTGGACCTCTACTAACCCACGTAATGTGGACGAGACCGCTAACTAGAGAGTTTCTACGCCAGGTCTTCCAAGCTCAATGAGCAGATCTCCTCTGGTACGCCGGATACGGCAGACTCTTCCTCCCAGCGGCTTGATGTTTGGTGCGGCCCGTATTTGCCGAAAGATGTCGACATAGGCTCGCCCTCCTGACACTAATATTAATGGCGTCGGGACGATCTGGTTTCACGACCGCTTTAGGTTTTTTGGACACCTTAGGCGGTCCTCCGACATCCTGGGCTTGCTTCAGCTGCGTATTCTGCTGTGCCTCTTTCTTTTTGCCCTTGCGCACTACAGTCGCCCAGTCAGGGACTTTTGACTAGTTCCCACCGGTCTTAGGAACGGATGACGAAGCATCTGCTGGCCCATTTTTGTTAGTGGGCTACTTGGACCCCTTCTTCCTTTTCTCCGGGGGATGCTGAGGTGGTGAGGGCCTTTCCCTCTCCACCGGCCTCCTTTGACGCTCTTCAGCGCGGAAGATAGGCGACGTTTGGTATATTCCATCCTTACGCGCATCTGCCATTTCAATTTTCGGCGCTGTCGAGCACACAGCACTGCTCACCCGCGCGGATTCATTAAGAACCCTGCTTGTTGCTCTCGTCATACTCTTCAGCTCTTTGTGAATGTTGTTCTTATTAAGAACAAACTCCACCAAGGTATCTATTTTCTCACGCAGACGGAGGAAAGCTCTGTCAGCGTCATTCAACATCCCAGTGGAGGGCAGGTCACACGTAGCATTTGATGCTACAGAGGCCGAGTGACCAACCTTCGCAGCACTTGCCATTTTAACGGTGTGAGTTTGGACCCCTCCCCCAAATCCCACCAGGACCACCAGGGCTTTCACCCGATCGGAATCAGTGGCGGGATTTAACAAGACTGCTGTGCCCGCTTGGGGTAGTGTTGTTTTAACCTCACTATCCATAATTGGTTTAATTTCGGGGTGCCTTCCCCTATCTGGTTTTGGTTCACCCCGAATATTTGATTTTTTCGGTACCATCTATTTCTGGAAAGCATTCCCCTATCAACCAGCTGGGGAGGCGCCATGATGCGGGACCAGCAAACCCGGCACAGGGTGTGCATGTGTGTGTGTGTGGACGTTGCGCCTATGATGACGCGACAGTTGTTACACATATTACCAAGTTACGGTTGCTAGGCACATTAGATTTCGAGAGTTTTGGAAGAGAGACTGTTGGGAAGAAGAAGTAAAGGAGAAAGGGTGCGAATGAATGAAAGAGATTATAGATAAACATAGATTTATCTAGAGAGAAAGATAGATAGATAGATATATAGATTGTTACATAGATATAAATTTATTTGTACAGTTCAAAAATTAAAAATTCTTAATTAAAATATAAATACTGCAAGAAGGCTTGTGTTAATACAATATTGCACATAATGATAACACAGTTACAAAATATCACAGTCGCAGATGAAATACAAATAGGGCCAATATCACAGTAAGTCAGCACATTAAATATAATTCAAAAAAACTAAAGTCAATACATCTATCAATCACTATACTAAAATAGAATTTAAAATTGAACGTCGCATAAAACAATCGTTTGTCATTACAATCTCTTGTCATCTAGCAGCCCTTAAATACTTTTATTCAGGTGTATATAGGACGGTACAATATAAATAAAACAAAGTAAATAAATAAAAAATGAAATAATTAGATGTATAAATAAATAAATAGAATAAGTCATTAAAGTTTGTCTATTCTAATATGTAGGTAAAAACTTTCACAGGTGTACACCTTGTACTTAGAGGGAGCATTTACCAGTCTCGGTACTCATAAGGAGACGTACGAGTTTCCTTGTGACTCCACTTCCAGAATTTCTGGAAGCACTTCTAGATAATGGATTCTCTAGATACGCCGGAACTTGCATATGCACACTTTTGTACATAAGTACCGCCATAAAATACTGTCTTTTATAATCTGTGCGCAGCCAGCCCATAAGATATCTGTGGGACATCACGTGATTATCCCTTCTAATACCACAAATGTAACGCACAAAAGAATTTTGTAAAATCTGTAGTCGGTTTCGAATCTCCTGCGGAGTATCTAGGATGACTAATAAACAATAGTCTGTGTGGGGAAACAACAGAGCTTCGGCGAGCTGCTTTCTAAGAGCTTGAGTGATTATATAAGACTCTATTCACTTTTTTCGAGATATTATCTAAATGCAGCTTCCATGATAACTGCGAATCCAAAACTACATTAAGACTCAAGACATTCTCCACAAACGGGATGTAAATGCTATCACCCAACTTGATGTCACGATTATTATGATTATAGATATCCGACCATTATTTATTTCAACCAAAGAAAATAACATGAGTCTTAGAAGCGTTAAGTTTGAGTGAAGCGCGCACAAACCAATCCTGTACTACAATGGCACTCTCCGAAGCCCTGATATCCTCCCATCCAGATCAGAGTATGGTAGTTGCAGATAAACCTGCAGATCATCTGCATACAAAACATGCTAAGCATCCGCAGGAATAAATGTGTCACGTAAATCTTAATGTATAGACAGAAGAGTTGGAATTTCTGGACTGACCATTGTGGTACTCGCAGGTTCATTGTTATCTAGGAAGAGAAGTTACCTGATGAAACAACAGCCTTACTTTAATACTTTAATACTTTACTTTAAGAATAAAGCAGGCCTATTGTACTCCTTGTTCACTATGATTGGTGGAATTTCGCAGAGCACGGCCTTTTTAAAACAATTCAAAGGCGTTTCGTCCTCGATGGACTCCTCAGTAAGGAACTGGAGATCTTACCTTAGACGCCTGTCGCAAGTTGAACCGCGACGCCAGCAAGATGTTCTGCTGATTATTCTAAAAGTAAAGCATTTAGTTCAAAGAGACCGATATTATATACTAACATACATATCAACCAACGATAGATTCATTTTGTTTCTAATAACTTGCGACTCGGTCCACTACATCGCACTCTGGCTGGTCGTTTTTCCCACCACCAGAGGGAGACGACTATCTTTCTACACTCGTTGGAGAGATCGTCGTTTCTTTTCTATATATAGCCGCAGAACATCTTGCTGGCGTCGCGGTTCAACTTGCAACAGGCGTCTAAAGTAAGATCTCCAGTTCCTTACTGAGGAGTCCAAGCTGGAGATCCAGGACGAAAGGCCTTTTAATCGTTTTAAAAAGGCCGTGCTCTGGGAAATTCCACCAACCATAGTGGACAAAGAGTACAATAGGCCTACTTTATTCTAAAAGTTAAGTATTTAGTTCAAAGAGTCCGATATTATATACTCACAATAAGAAAAATGTCAAATTTTAATTTATCAAATTTTTTTGGCAAATAGCCTTAACTGAGAACAGTAAAAAATATACCGCGTTTATTTGTGACAACAAAGTATATGAGTTTAATATCGTACCTTTCGGTTTAAATTTAGCAGTGCAGCTTTATTAAGAGGTCTTAGCAGATGCCTTAGACCATTTTCTATTATCATACATTGATGATAGTTTCGTGTCATCTAATAGTTTTGATGAACATTTACGTCATTTAGAAATACTTTTTGAGCGTTTAACAAAGTGTAATCTAAGACTGAATATTATTACTCCTTAAGGCATTAAGCCAGATCCAAATAAAATAAATTCAATAAAAAATTTTAAAAATTCATAAATCTTTATACACAATTCACAAAAAACTTTTCAAAAGAAACAATTTCTTTATTAAGGTTACTAAAAAAGACAAAAAATATGAATGGACCGAAGCACAACAAATTGCATTCGAAAAAATAAAAAACCTTTTTGATAAAAATATAATTCTATCATAAATTGATGAAAAAGGTGATGAAGGGGTAATAACCTATATAAATAGAACATTTAAAGGTAGTGAAGTAAATTATTTTACTACAGAAAAAGAAATGTTAGCAATGGTATGGGCATTGCATAAATTAAATACATTTTTACATGGTGCGAAACAAATAATCATAAGAACAGATCACGAAGCATTAAGTTTTTTACAGACTTGTAAATTTACCAACGCACGTTTACGCAGATATAATCTCTCCATCCGAGATTATAACATTCTATCAGAATACTTACCCGGTACTAAAAATGCAGCCGCCGATTACTTAAACCGTATAAACGAAACGGAAGTAGGAAAAATAAAAGATTCTTGAGCCGCTGCTTCCCACGGAGAGGACGGTGTCCCGGTGAAGCTGTTGACCAGGTAAGCCTTTAATATCGTTCCGTTGTGTTAACTTATCGGCTAATGAGTCCACTCCGTTACAGGTGCAGACGGGACGACCAATACTCGACTCTTCTCTCTCACTCGCTCTCACGGTGGCCGCTCAGCTGGTGCGCGTCGGTCCTTGCTGCTGCTCTTCTTGGAGGCTGCGTTGCTGCGGGGATTTCTGGCTGCTTCCTGGGAGAATATCTAGCTCTCGAGGGAGTGCTGCGTATTTATTATTAGTTATTAATTAAGAGTTATGGTAATGTTATGATTACCATAACCTCACTTCTAATCCTCTCCTAGCATGTGGCTGTCAGTTACTGTGTGCAACTACATGCTTCCTTGTCTCCTCCTAATTAGGATTATTATTCATTAGTTAACGTTTTACAGCTTCCTGGAGTTCTTGTCGTTGCTCGTGCTGCTCAGTCTGGCACCTTGGGCCATCGCAGGGTGCTTCATGGTCCTGGTGCGGTTCCTCCTGGAAGCCGTTTAGCCTCTCCTGATGTGCTGCTTCATTGTGCTAGGTGAAAGGAACCAGTATTGGGAATTTGGGGAGCTTATGGTTAGGTTAGGTAGGTTTAGAGATGTGAGGGTAGGCAGGATAGTTTATATTGGGACTCGCTTGCTTATATATTTGACAGGTGTAACATACCTTGTCACAACACGTATACACAAATGATTAAATTTAAGTGCGTGATGGTCGTTCGTACGCAGTCTTATGTTTTTCTACGCCCGGGTTACTTATCAACTGAAATAATCAATGTTTTCAATGTATAAAAACTAACCGAACACAGTATTTTAAGAATAATTTTCTTAGAATCTGCTGCATAGATCGTGATGAAGTTTTTTTAATTATACATATGTTATGTTCTTCAATAAGTTCTTCTTAATTTTGGTAAATCGCAATGTAACGTTTAATTATAATTCCAAATCAGAATACCTCAGTCGGTAATCTATAATCATAGTACAAATTGTTTGCAACTGTTAACATTCGATATATATATATGGGTGGTTCTCTGTGAAATCGAAGATGAAAAAAATTAATATTGCTATAACTGTGGGAATATGTTTTAGTGGTATCCAGTAGTTCTTCTGAATTTTTTCAGATTTTTTCGAGGCCATTAATTAATAATCTTTAAAAATTAATTTTTTATAATTGTATAATAATATTTGTATTTTTTTGTATTATTATTCGAATGCAAAACAGTGCTAAAATGTCAACTTTGACTCTTTGTAACTTAAAATAATGGCCCCGAAAAAATCTGAAAATATTCAGAAGAACTACTAGATACCTCTAAAACATATTCCCACAGTTATAGCAATAATAATTTTTTCATCTTCGATTTCACAGAGAACCACCCATAATATTTATACTTGCGATAGAGCATAATGCGATGTAAAAAGTACACATGTTTACACTCTAAACCCTAAACTGTAAAAATCTGAAATTACAGTTTACAACTGATAAAATATCTAAATTACACTTTATACAATGGAAAATATGATAATTACATTTTAGAAAAGTGTAGAATATAAAAATTACAGTAGTGAAAAATGCGAAGAATCGGCGACTAGATTAAAAACTGTAATTACAAGATTTTACGCTTTACTAAAAGAGTAAATAGATACAATTTTACTACATCGCGGTAGTGGCTGCATGGTTGAGCACCCATGGGCTGTGTCTGGCGGCCGAAAAGACCGAGGCGGCACTTATTTCCAGAACGAAGCAAAGAAGGTACGCCACCTGTATTGTAAATGATAAACGTATAAGATCGGCGGACACGGTGAAATACCTAAGAGTCATCTTGGATGCGCGACTAACATTCAAGGAACACCTACAGAGTGCAGGGTCGAAAGCCGCAGGAGTGGCTAAAGTTTTGTCGGGCATAATGCCCAATATCGGAGGGCCTAAGCAGCCACGTCGAGCCCTCTTAGCGACAGTGGTAAGCTCGGTAATTTTATATGGAGCCCCGATTTGGGCAAATGCCCTAAGAAGTAATCTAGGCTGCGGTGCATCCTGTCGGCGAGCCTGCAGAATAGCCGCACTAAAGGTGGCTCATGCTTACAGAACCGTGTCAAATATAGCCCTCTCGGTGATCGCGAGAATTCCTCCCATCGATCTTTTGGCGATAGAGAGGGCAGCACGTGGTAGTAGCAGTCGGTGGTCAAACAGGACCATCGAATTGTGGCAGCAGAGATGGAATTTGGCAAGCGAAGGTCGCTGGACCCACCGTATCATCCCAGATGTCGCCTAGTGGACGAGTAGGAAACACGGACTCGTCACCTTCCACCTGACCCAGGTGCTTACCGGGCATGGGTGTCTTCGCGGTTACCTGCACCGCATCCGTATATACGGCGGTGCGGAGTGCCCGACCTGCCCTGGTGTCGACGAAGACGTGGAGCACGGCTTGTCCTGGTGTCTTCGATTCGCGGAAGACAGGGGTGATTTCCAAACCTTTTAGAAGGGGCCTTTGACAGCAGAGGGTATCGGGATGTGCCTTCTTGGTTCGAAAGAAGGTTGGGATGCCGTAGTGATCTTTGCAGCAACCATTGTGGGGCGGCTAAACCATATCAGAAAAGCAGAAGAGCGTACCAGGGGTGACATTAATAGCCGCCCCATATGTACGAGACAGTGATATGATTGCCAATCACGAAGGGCCAAACGTGGCATGACTGCCCCTCTCGAAGTATTGCCTTACGGCGGTTTCCGAGGGCGGGAAGATCAGTCGAGAGGAGGAGCCCTGCCAAGACCAAAGGCCGGGTGGTTTTTTAGTGGGTCTAGGTCACGCTGACCGAGTTCCACACTCCGTGCGTAAAGAGCATTCTTACCGCCTCGTCACAAAAAACATTCACACGCTTACATACACATTCACACGCACACACACACACACACATACATTCACACACATAAAGCGTAAGATAAGTGTTTTACAGTTTTTCGAAAGAGTTAAATTCGATTTGTTCTCCTTTATTACATTCTACGCTTTTGAAACATGTAAGTTATTTATTTTGCACGTTCCTAAAGTGTTATTGTGCCTACTTACTCTTTTAGTAGTGCGTAAAATCTTGTAATTACATTTTTCAATCTAGTCGCCGATTCTTCGCACTTTTCACTACTGTAATTTTCATATTCTACACTTTTCTAAAATGTAAGTATCATATTTTCCATTGTATAAAGTGTAATTTAGATGTTTTATCAGTTCTAAACTGTAATTTTAGGTTTTTACACTTTTCGTAAATTGTAAAATCACCAATTTAAACATCTCCGGTCGATTTTTACAGTTTAGGGTTTAGAGTGTACCTTTTTGTTGTGGATGATTATTTGATTTACTGTATATTCAAAATGTCGCTGTCAAAACAAACCGAAATAAACACAGGTGGAAAAGAATTTCAGGAAAGGTTGAGGGTTTATAATTCATCTTGGAAGAAAGAAGAGTGGGGTAAAGGTAGATTCTATTAAAATCTTCCTTGCTGACTATGGGTTAACATACCGATAGGAGACCGTATAAAATTATTTTGATGTAGAATCGATATTTAATATACAATGCTTTTCTCTGAATTTGAATGTTCAAATATTTTAAATAAGTGAATTTTGTGAAATTGTTTGTATCAAATTAGGATAGTTCATTTATTTCGCGCAGATCAAAAATGTAATTTATCAATTTTTATAAATTTACTTTACGCACAATTTATCATATTTTAGGGTGGCTTCCGAAAAGCAAAAATGCATCGAAGCAAGCTTATTGCTTAGTTTGCCACAAATATTTGCGAGCGCATCAGACTGACTAGAAGAAGCATGCGACCTGTATTGCACACGTGAAAAATTCAGAGTATATTAATATAAAAATAGCACGACAGATGAAAACAAAATAAGAGATATGAAATTAGCAGTATATATTGCATGTCGTAGCAGCATTAAAGAGTAGATCACCTGTGTAATATTTTGAATTATTTAAATTTAAAATATTTAAAACTTTGAAGAATAAAATATTCAAATTTAATTCAGTTCTTTATAGCTCCAAATATACTTAAAGATTTCATTATCGACATAAATAATATGCCGTACTCTCTGATTGACGATGAGTCGACGGATGTGTCGAAGATTAAATATTTAGGTCTATTTTGACGGAAATTGTCACACAAACTACTCACGACGAATAGAATATTTAAATTCACTAATTGTGAGCCGTCGAAGCCTTTGGTATGTCAAGGCCAACCGACGACACTTGTTTATCTTAATTCGAGTGTACAATTACGCGCACAACAATACGTAGAGATAAAAGCGCGAGAGTGTATGTGTGAGTTTTCCCTCTTTCATCCCGTTTTCAGGAAATTAGGCAGCTGCCTAGTTAGTATGTCCCAATCCGCCGATCGAGGCGGATGAACTTCTCGGGTGCGACCTATAATGAAGAGTGAGGCCGAGTTTAAGACGCGTGAGACGTGTAGGCCATCTGCACCGGAAATAACCTCGTGTGTGCGAAATTATCCACGAGTGACTAAGTGTGTAAAGTGAAGAACGGGGTCGTGTGCGAGTGCCAACAATTATTCACCAAGCATATCCCTATGCATGAGGCAGGCGTATACCTATGCATTCGCTAGGCGTATATCTATGCATTTACCTGCATTCATCAACATTCACCAGCAATCTCCGGCATTCTCTAGCATTCACCAGCAATTACCAAGAAGTGCTAGTCTTCCCTTGGTTGCTTATATTTATAATTTGATTTGTATATATATATATTGTAACGGTAAGGTACTGTTTACCTCACCGTTTGACGAATTCGAGCAACACGAGCGAACAGTATCATAATGTTCGCATCGGTTCGAGCCGGCGAGATTCGGCTCGGCTCGGTTCGTCGTGGCTACACGGGCGGGATCGACTTCGCGTGCGAAAGATTCGCGCACGTACCTCATTAGAGAGGTAAGGGGGAGATTCGCGCGCACTAATAGAGTGATAACCACCTTCTTACGCGACAGATGTGATCCCCCCGCGCCCCGTGTTCAGCTTCGCCGTGCTGTGATTTACCGTGCGTTTTGTGTGTGTGTTTCGACTGCAGGCCGATCCTGCATTTGCAGTTAGTGGTGCTACACCGTGCATCTGCCTGCAGCCACACAACCCCGGTGCACGGGCGAGCGGACAATCCGACCGACACCGCAGCGAGAGTGAGAGAGAGAGAAAGCAACCGATCGGCTGGTCGTTGTTTACCAACGACTACAGCAGCGTACAAAGTAAGTGGTACCACTTCACGCGATCGTGTTTTTTTATTCGCACTTAATCGTGTTGCTATATACCAGTCCCGTTGACTGGATATATTATTTTTAGTTCGCGATATTTTCTTCCCCTCTCTCTACAAGTCGGCCGTTTACCGACTTGTAATTCAAAGCGTAGACCTCGGCGACAATCAGATATTTTATTTGTTATTTATCTTCATCTTTATTTCAATAAATTCATATTATTATTAGAATTCAATTCGGTGTCCGATTAATTGAATGTAACCCACGTACGATTCCTTCCGTAATCCTAAGAGCTCGTATATTTCTGGTTGACAAGTGCTCGACGCGATATCCCTGTTTCGCGGTCAATTTCAGATTTGAATTTTATCTGGTTGTTATCTGAAACAGTAACTCGGTTTCAGACTAACATTTAACAGATTTGGTAGAACGGACAGGTAACCGTCGCCGCATCGCGGGAAAAATATGTTTATTTAAATACGGTAAGTTTAACCGTACCGCTGAGCAGCCGCGATATTAAAATTAAACATCCGTGCGGCAACTAAACTGTTACATGGCCCCAACGTAAATTAATAGATTGGGTTATTTTACGCCCAACGTTAATTTCCGAATTGCGCCTACGAGGCGCACAACGTAAATTTTTAGATTGCGTTTTTTTTATTGTGATACGAGCTGCGCTTATATAGGTGCCCTTATAAACTAGGATTTTATTATAAACGGTAGTGAATCTAATTTAATTTAATTGATTTTTGTTGTTATCAATTTATTTTAAATTTAATTTTTTTAAGTAATGTGGATTTTACGTGTAATTTTCTATGATATACTAGTTACGTTAATTAGTATAATTGTTATTACCGGCAGTTAGATTAATCGGTTCGCGATTAATTCTAACCTTTAAATTATTATATTTAGACAATAATTTATAAGTTTGAACCGGATTTTATTTTATTGTTTAGTTTGGTTAAAAGAAATCCGAGGTCGGTAATAATAATTTTTTTTAATTATTTACACGTAAATAATAGTAAATTTGAATTTTAAAATTGAAATATAGATCGATTCGCCTTGAGGTCCGCAATTTACATACCGAGTCCCTAATTTCGAGTAGGTTAGTCGGAAAATCGGCGTTATTTAGTTTTCCGACTTAATAAAAATTGTAACACCTGTGCAAGGATAAAAATTTTTCTGTTTTGAAGTTTGCTTGTTAAATTTATATTTTTGACAACGCGGACCGGCTCTCGCGTTACAATAAAAATTGTATTATTATTTTTTTGTAACATTGCGATTGTAAGAGGTCACAGCGGCGTACACATTTAGTTGTTTAGGAATATATTTATATTTATTTATCTATTTATTCAATTATTTATTTATTTATTTTATAATATATTCAGCGTGCGTTGGTGATCGAGAGCCGGAGTAAATTTGATTTTTTCGTATTTAGTCGGATTTAAACAAATTTTTTCTTGTTTTTAATTTAATTTATTAACAATTCGTAAAATTTCTTTTTACGTTTAATATTGTATGTTTATTTGTTTTATAATAAATTAAATTAATCCCGCGTGTAACATAGTTAATTTTTTTTTCTCTCGATTTGTTTTTAAAATTAATAGTCAAAAATATAATTCTTTAACGTAGTTTTTTATATTAGGCAAGAAAGCAAATTTCTAATAGTTGTGCTTAATTTTTTTTCTTGTAATTATAAAGGGAAAAGAATTCATTCTTCAACTTAGTGGCCCAATAATTTTATTATTTAAAGCCACCTAATAATTTGAAGAAAAGCATACCTTGCACAGGTAAATCGAAAAGCGACTCAGATTTTTTTTTTTGTGTAAATAGTCGTAGCGGTAATTTTGTTAAGATTAAAATGGCGGAATCGATGACCACGCAAGTCGATCAGTGGATTGGTACGCAATCCAGCGAACAGATCCAGGCGCACTTGGAGTCGTTAGAGATGCGTACAGACGGCTCTGTATATAAAAAAGCCGAACGACTTCAACAGTGGTTGTTGGGTAATTATACGGCTCAAGAGTTCGCAGCCGACACAAACTCAAATGAGGATCGTGTCAGGCGGAACAGGCGCAGGACATATTGGTTTAAGTCCATGGTTGCCCAGAATCCGGAGATTCCGGACCCGGATTCTGACCCAGATGTAGTAGAGGTATTACAGAGGACTCTCGCTCTAGAAGTAGAAGATACGGACGAGCGAGAGGAAGATGGGCAGTCGGACACCTCCGACCGAGAAACCGACAAGGAAGAATGGATAACTTTGGTATCCTATACTGGCGCTCAGTTCGAGATACCAAAGGATTTGGCTTTGATGTTAGCGGAGCAAATAAGTAAGTTATCCACCTTGACGGAACGGGTTAAGGAGCTGGAAGTACAGACGCACACCGTCAACAGCAAGTTGGACTTGCCAAGCGGTGCACAAACTTCCAGCACGAACAAAACCCGAGAGCCAACCCAACATGTCCAGTTCCAGGACACCTATACGTGTTACACCCTGGACGAGACGGACATCAGACCACAACACGTGCAGGTAGAGCCTGAGGGGTCTCAAGCACCTCATGCAGATGCTGGAGGAGCTTGTGGGAGGAGTGACACACGGAAACCGAGACAGCCTCCATGTTCAAGCTCTCCCTACCCTAATCTGAAGGACTTTTACGAGTCCGGCCAATCAGCGTCGAGATCGGCCGGGACACCGCGCGATGTTGGTGCGGTGGTTCGTAAGTGGGGAGTCCGATTCTCTGGCGACAAAAGCCAGAGTATCGATGCCTTCCTTGCGAGAGTCGAAGACTGTAGGATTCTCGCCAACCTCAGCGAGGACGAGGTGTTGCCGTCCTTGTCCGAACTTCTCACTGGAACCGCAGCTACGTGGTACCGGAATGAGAAGGACAAATGGCACTCGTGGCAAGATTTTGTGAAATCTGCCAAAAAAAGGTACGGTATGAGTCAAAGCTTCCAGCAAAGGCTCATCGAGGAGTCCAATGCTCGGACACAGTGGTGAGGATGAGCCGGTGAGAGATTACATCACCTGCTCAATCGCAATCATGCGAAAACTCAACCCGATCCCGAGCGAGCGTAGGCAATTGGACCACCTCTACGTAACATGGCTACCTCAGCTTTCAGCGGTTGTTTAAGAGAGCTGAAGCCAAATCGGTTAAAGATTATTGGAGCTGGCGAGGAAGCCGAGCAAACGCTCGAGCGAGAAAAGTTATATCGACCGCCTCCGGCAGAGGATCAGCGGTTGTTTAAGAGAGACTGAGCCAAATCGGTTAAAGATTTATTGGAGCTGGCGATGGACGCCGAGCAAACGCTCGAGCGAGAAAAATTTATATCGACCGCCTCCGGCAGAGGAAGATTTAATGCTGCCGGAACTTGCTTACAAGGCAAAGTCCAAAAAGCGGCCGAACGCCAAGCCCAAGGTAGCAAGCGTGGCTAAGGAGATGAGTGAGTCGAGTCGGGAAGATCCGATTGAACGGCTCACAAAAGTCTTGGAAGAATCCCTTAGCGCCATGCGAACGAGTAGCCAGACAGCTGGGGTTAAGGTGGATAAAGATACGCCACCTAGGAAGAAAACCCACAGGTCTCCTCCTCGGTTTAAAAGGAGGAAGGAGACACGTTAAAGTCCCGATCGACGGTCATCGAGTGGTTCATCCTCGAAGCTTGGGAAATCGTCGGATTCAAGAAAGAAGATAAAGAGAAAAGAAGACTTCCCCAAGCCGATCAAGTGCCATACTTGTGGTAAGTTGGGGTACACCGTTAGGACGTGCCCTGACTGCGCAAAAAACGCGCAGGGAAGCGGTTAGAGGGGACAACCGCATACCCCAAAGTACAGGGAGTCCCCAAGGAGGACAAAGGTCTGACTCCCGATTACCGAGATAGTCCAGCTGCAGTTAAGCAGAAAAGGAAAGGACTGATTCCAGACAGATCCCAGGAAGTCGGAATGGATCCGGAGACCTGCGATGTCCTAAAATTAGTGACATCGTGCACTAGCCGAAGGAGTTATCGTCCTGAGGACGAGACGCGCTGGTGGTGTCAGGTTGACATAGATGGATTCCGGATCCGTGCGTTGTTCGATCCAGGTGCATCGACAACCGTAATGGGTCCGAGCGGTTTGCAGTTAGCAACCGCTCTAGGCAGGTCGCTTCTCGAGTCGCGAGCTGGCAATGCCAAACTCGCTGATGGTAGTACTCATCCGTTGTGTGGACACGTGATGCTACCATTTACTATCGGTAAAGAGACTCGAGAAATACGTGTTGCGATCATGCCGAACCTGGATGCTGAATGCTACATCGGAGTAAATTTTATCCGAGTATTCCGAGCCGTCCTAGACCCAGATTCCGACCGTTTATTCCTAAAGGGAACGGATCAAGTCCTACAGCTGGAAGTGGCAAGTATGGAAAGTGGCAATGCTTCATTATCTTCAGCAGGTGTCGCTGACGTAACAGAAGTAGAGCGCACACAATTGCGCGAACTTCTAGACCGAGTGTTGTCCACAATCTTGCCAAAGATCGGCCGTTCTTACGATGTCGAACATATAATCGACGTCGGATCAGCCAGGCCGATCAAACAGAGGTACTACCCCATCTCTGATAAGATTCGAGAGGAAATGCAACGTCAAGTTCGCGAGATGCTCGAGACTGGCGTTATTGAACCCTCGAAAAGCGGTTGGTCCAGCCCTGTGGTGATGGCGAAGAAGGGTGAGAATGCTAGGCGTTTTTGTATCGATTTTAGGAAAGTCAACGCTTTGACGAAACCTGATGCATATCCTTTGCCATATATGCAGGATATCCTACGCAAACTCAAGAAAGCCCGATACATCTCCACGATCGACATGAACTGTGCGTACCACCAGATACCTCTACAGGTGGAGTCGCGCCCGATAACGGCTTTTACGGTACCTGGAATGGGTTTGATCCAGTTTACTCGTATGCCGTACGGATTGGCAAATGCTGGCGCGACATTCCAGCGCATGATCGATCAGGTGATTGGACCCGAACTCGAACCGGTTGCTTATGCATATCTCGACGATATCATTATTGTCACTGAGACGTTTGAAGAGCATAAGCAATTGTTGATCGAGGTGATTAAAGAATATCCGGCTCCCAAGAATTTGAAGCAGCTGAGACGGTTTCTCGGTATGGCATCTTGGTACAGACGCTTCATGCACGACTATGCTACCATAGCTGAGCCGCTAACGCGTCTGACCAAGAAAAACCAGAAGTATCTTTGGCTGGAAGAACAAGAGAGCGCTTTCCAGCAGCTTAAAGCTTTGTTAATGACAGCACCCGTTCTGCAAACTCCCGATGAGAATGGTGAGTATGTGGTCCAGACTGACGCTAGTGACACTGGTATCGGTGCAGTGTTGCTACAGATTGTCGGTGGAGTAGAGAGAGTCCTGGAGTTCGCCAGTAGAATCCTCTCGCCCGCCGAACGCAATTATAACGTCACAGAACGGGAATGCCTGGCCGTAGTATGGGCGATTAAGAAGTTTAGACCATACATCGAAGGTTACCAGTTTAAAGTTGTCACTGACCATAGTAGTCTTCGTTGGTTATGCAATATTCGCAATCCAACGAGCCGGCTCGCCAGATGGGCGTTAGAACTCCAGTCTCATAACTTTACTATTGAGCACAGGAAAGGAGCTCTAAACTACGTTCCTGATGCACTTTCTCGTATGTATAAGGAAGACGAGCCGGCCTTATCCTCCGTCTCTTGGAGCCAGACTACTAAGGACACCTGGTAGCTTTCGTGGACCAAAGACGTAAGTGAGCGGCCGAGAGAATTTCCTGATTGGAAGATCCAAGGTGGAAACTTGTATTCGTATCGGGTGGATACTGAATTGGATGACGCCATGGAAGATCAAGACGCTTGGAAGTTGGTCGTACCCGAAGAGCACAGGCAGACCATCCTCCGAGAATGTCATGATGATCCGGCAGCTGGCCATCTAGGTAGAGAAAAGACATTTGCTCGCGTGGCAAAGTTATATTATTGGCCACGTTACTATGCCGAAGTTGGCGAGTATGTACGCAAATGTCAGGTGTGCCAGCAATGCAAGGTGGAGCAACGCCCTCCCATGGGTTTGATGGGTAGGCGAGTGGTTGAAAAGCCATGGCAAGTGGTAGCAGGAGATGTTACTGGATCACTTCCCCGCTCCACACACGGATTTGAATATATTTTGATCTTCCAAGATTTGTTCACGCGCTGGATTGAAGCAGTGCCGATCCGGAAAGCTAACGCTAAGACGATCGTGAAAGAGTTACACGAACGAGTCGTCATGCGTTTTGGCACACCAGAAGTATTTTTATCCGACAACGGCACTGAGTTCAAGAACAAGCTCGTAGATGATTATCTCGTGGAACGAGGAATATTTTATACAACTATTCCTCCGTATCACGCTCAGGCCAATCCCGTCGAACGTGCTAATCGGACGCTGAAAACGATGGTAGCGTCTTACATTACCGAGAAGCACAACACTTGGGACGAGAAGTTACCGGACCTTGTGTTTGCTTTAAATACGGCGGTGCAGAGTTCGACAGGATGGAGCCCGGCCATGTTAAATTACGGCCGGCAGCCTGAGCCACCCGGCACTGCTCGTCGAGTTCAAGACGAGATGACTCAGCAACGTTTGGAATGACAGCGTTTGCTTAAGTGGAGTGATCGGCTATCACGACTACCTGAGCTTCACAAGAAAGCTTCAGCTAGAGCTAATAAAGCTCAGGATAGGCAAGCCGGTTACTATAATGCCGGGAGACGAGCGGCTTCTTTTGAAGTCGGGGACTTGGTATGGAAGAAGAACCGAGTCCTCTCATCCAGCGCACAAGGCGTCTCGGCCAAGTTAGCTCCAAAATACGTCGGTCCTTATTTGATCGTCCACAGATACGGCCCAAATACTGTTAAGATCCAGGATACTCAGGGACATGAGGAGAAATCCCATGTCCAGTACCTTAAACCGTACTTATCGGACATGGCGATGAGTACGGTCAAGAAGACGACATCGAGACCGATCTACCTACGAGGGAAGAGGAACCCGAACGCCATACGGTTCCTGCGAGCGAAGACGTCTCACGCGGCGAGACGCAAGCGAGCGCCGTTCCACGCGAGGAACGAGATAACGCGAATGTCGTCCCCCCGTTAAACGAAGTAGAGGTAGGCCGCGTAAAAACGCGAGGGTCGTCGCCAGACCGCGGGATCGGTCGACGGTAATTCCGACCGCTAGCCACCGCGGGCTAGCCAAACGAGGTAGAGGCAGTTCACGACGGAACTGCAGTTAGTGTCCGGATTTTTGGACGAGGTTTTTTTTTGTTGTACCTGTGTAGCCACTTCCCATCCCAAAATTCGTCAGGGATGCAGAAACCACATCACGGGTATGTGGAATCTGGAAGGGGGGTGTAACGGTAAGGTACTGTTTACCTCACCGTTTGACGAATTCGAGCAACACGAGCGAACAGTATCATAATGTTCGCATCGGTTCGAGCCGGCGAGATTCGGCTCGGCTCGGTTCGTCTTAGCTACACGGGCGGGATCGACTTCGCGCGCGAAAGATTCGCGCACGTACCTCATTAGAGAGGTAAGGGGGAGATTCGCGCGCACTAATAGAGTGATAACCACCTTCTTACGCGACAGGTGTGATCCCCCCGCGCCCCGTGTTCAGCTTCGCTGTGCTGTGATTTACCGTGCGTTTTGTGTGTGTGTTTCGACTGCAGGCCGATCCTGCATTTGCAGTTAGTGGTGCTACACCGTGCATCTGCCTGCAGCCACACAACCCCGGTGCACGGGCTAGCGGACAATCCGACCGACACCGCAGCGAGAGGGAGAGAGAGAGAAAGCAACCGATCGGCTGGTCGTTGTTTACCAACGACTACAGCAGCGTACAAAGTAAGTGGTACCACTTCACGCGATCGTGTTTTTTTATTCGCACTTAATCGTGTTGCTATATACCAGTCCCGTTGACTGGATATATTATTTTTAGTTCGCGATATTTTCTTCCCCTCTCTCTACAAGTCGGCCGTTTACCGACTTGTAATTCAAAGCGTAGACCTCGGCGACAATCAGATATTTTATTTATTTCAATAAATTCATATTATTATTAGAATTCAATTCGGTGTCCGATTAATTAAATTTAACCCACGTACGATTCCTTCCGTAATCCTGAGAGCTCGTATATTTCTGGTTGACAAGTGCTCGACGCGATATCCCTGTTTCGCGGTCAATTTCAGATTTGAATTTTACCTGGTTGTTATCTGAAACAGTAACACGGTTTCAGACTAACATTTAACAGATTTGATAGAATGGACAGGTAACCGTCGCCGCATCGCGGGAAAAATATGTTTATTTAAATACGGTAAGTTTAACCGTACCGCTGAGCAGCCGCGATATTAAAATAAACATCCGTGCGGCAACCAAACTGTTACAATACACACACACACACACACACACACACACACACACACAAAACGAATTATAAATATAAGTAACCAAGGGAACGCTAGCACTTTCTGGTAACTGCTGGTGAATGCTAGCGAATGCTGATGAATGCTAGCGTAAGCTGGTGAATGCTAGCCAATGCTGGTGAATACTAGCGAATGCTGGCGATCGCTGATGAATGCTGGTGAATGCGGGTAAATGCATAGATATTCACCTGGTGAATACACAGGAATACGCCTGGCACATGCATGGGGATATGCCTGGTGAATAGTTTATGCCTAGCGTGAATTTGCTGAAAATGTGAACGCGCCTGGTGTTTCCGAATTTATCGCCTGGCAATAAGTTCGAACGATGGACGGGCGCTTGCGACTAGTAGTATACGTATGCGTGTGTACAAACGCGCGTTAGGGAATTTCGTTGCAATAATTATGTCGCTTCTATTGTAGCTTGAGATGTCAATGTCATATGTAACGATTGGAAAGGAGCATCATACTGTTTGGTACATCGAGTACTTTAACTAGCGAGCCTTTTAGATTCAATATTGGTTTTATTTATTTAAAATAACAAGGGCTGCTCGCCTTAATTATAGTATTATTGCATTTGTTACAGTAGTTTTATTTTCTACTGAAACATAACTCAAATTTTGTTATAATTTTATCATAAAATTTAAAACTATCGTAGGCCGAATGCTTAGCTAAGGGCAAGAGTTTCATTCTTTTTTAATGCTTTAAACACTTTACAATGAAACAATTCAACTACTACATTACATTAAACTTTTAGAGACTACAAGCAAATATTGTTTTCTTGTTCCAGATGGACGCAGTGCAGCTTTGATTTGCATGTGATCGTGTAATTATAAAACAAGTACGATGCATCGTGTACATATTGACTCTTGAAGCTTTGTCCGGTTAATTTAAATTTACTAAATACATTACTACATCTGCATGTATCTTAAACACACCGGCAAAGTTCACAACGAAGAGATAAGCTTTAATTTTAATACTTCTCTATTGACAAAACGCAGGCTGCTACCTTAAGCTTAGCGTTTACTCGCGCATCAATTTTTTAAGTAGTTCAAGGTTATACAAGCAAGTATGAGTCGATTAGGGTTTACCACTGAAACGTTCATTGCAGTGTCTTCACCTGCTGCAAAAGTATTTCATCTGCCTACATGTACAATTTGGTTTCTAATTTAGAATTACTCGGACGAGAAAATCTGACCTAAAAACATTGGTTTTACAGTTACTGTGAATGTACTGTGATTAAAATTAATTGTTATCAGCGGGTACGCAAATACCACGTTACGTACGGTTTCGTCCTCGCCGATTTCAAATTAATAGAAAAATTGTCGGCCATCTTTTCGCGCGCGTGCGGTGTCGCGGCGGAAATCTTGAGCGGGTGGAGAGAAATCGATTGAATACAGATTTATTTTTGCCATGGTATTAAATACCGTATGTCACTAAGCAGTTATATAAAAATACAAAGTTTAGCAATTATATGTAATACAACGATTTAGAATATAAATAAGTGTCCTAAATAAGCAGCTTATATATGAATACAAAAAAAAATAAATAAAAATAACAAAGATTTAACGTCTTTATCGCAATTAACAGTGTTAAGAACACAATAGAAATAACTGAAACGGAGGCTACACAAACAAATTTGAATACGCAACAAATAAACCTAATCCTACATATAGTTCGAGTAAAAATTACAGCTTGTGGCATAATAAATAAAAAAAAATCTTTCCCACCATCTATAAAGAAAAAAGAAAGTAAGGCATAAGAATGCAATATATTTCTGTGAAAAGAAAAAGAATATTAAATACAGAATAAAAAGTGCAATCACAAATTTATATGGTTATTAGCAATATTACGCATTAGAATCTGTTTGACAGTAAATGATCATAAATTAAGAATACTACTAATTCGATTGGTCTTTTAAGAAATGTACGTAACGCTGCGAAAGATATTTTAATTTGGTGCCGATATTATATGATCTGGGATTTTGTCCCATGTAGTCATAGCTTGAACTATAAATGACTGATTAAAAGAAGAGTTGGTACGCTTTGATCTACGCATTTCGTCGCTAACAAAGGTCAATTCATCATACAAGTATTGTGGCTCTCGAATAGTAATCAATTTATAAGTAAACACAGCCAACAAATATTTACGACGATCGCGTAAAGATAACCATGATACTCTGTCATAAGATTTAAGATTAGCGTCCCTCGTAAGTTGAAAAATAAATCTTACGACTATATTTCATAAACGTTGTAACCTTGTATTTAGATGATCCTGTATATCCATGTCAACTAAACAGGCATAATCAAAATGGGGTACAATAAGGGCATTTGCTAACAAGATGCGCGCTTGCGTTAGTAAAGAAGCACCCTTATACCTTAGACAATACAAGGCACCGAGAACCTTGGTTGAGATTTGAGCGATATGTGCTTCCCAAGACAAATTAGCTGCCAATTAAGACCCAAATTTTTTACCTTATTCGATAAATTAACAATATTACCATCAACTAGTACTGGGGTATGACAATATTGTTCAATTTAAGGGATATTTGTCTAGATGCAAATAGGATAGCTTCAGTCTTTCGCACGTTTAGTTTTGTTAGAGACAGAGAGAGAGAGAGAGAGAGAGAGAGAGAGAGAGAGAGAGAGAGAGACAGCATGTGAGATGCATCTCTATACCGGTGTATTCCCCCTCTTGCTCGGGTATCCTAGGAGAGGTATACACTGGTATATCGAGAGAGTTCGCGCGCGAACGAGTATAGCCGGAAGCGCCCAATTTCATCGAGATCGGTCTCTCCTGATCGTAAGCTTGACGGGAGATCCTTGCTTGGCCCGTATGTGAGTAGCAAGATAGGGAGAAAGTGGCTTGCGCCGCAGTCGCGGGCAGCAAGAAGCCCCCCAGAACAACGCAGCGAGGAAAGACTTTCGCAAGAGCCCGATTATCATCGGCTATCTCCGATTGTGGCCGCGAGTAGGAGTGAGAAAGATAGCGCGATCGTCTAGCTCTTTTGCGTGTATAAAGTCTTCGCAGCTGGTTTCGCCGAGAGAAACCGTTGCGGCGAATTATTTTATATTACATTAATAAAAATTAATGTGTTCCCGCGCGGGATCTATTTTAGTTTTGGTGTGAGAGTGTTATAAAAATAGATTCTTTCGGGAGTGGTAGCTGTCCACCCCCCTCCCCTTTAAAGAAAATTATATTTAATTTTTTTCTTTGCGTACAAGACGCGGCGAAATATTAAAGTTTTTTTTGAGTTCGAGAGCGCATTATTTTTATTTTGCTCTCCTCCCCTTCCTGACCCACATATATTAGTAATAGAACTGAATTTTTTTTTAGTGTGATTTTTTCTTCCTATATAATTTTTTGTTGTTGAATCTATTAAAAGAAATAAGGTTTTAATTATTTCAACTAGCTAAAATCCTCACTCGCTCACGCTCGCTCGCTGAAAAATCATTATATAATAGATAATATTCAATTAAACTAAAAAATATTTTATTATTTAACTACATTCAAATATTATTTATTAAATTGTACCCATATAGATTTATTATCATATGTATAATAATTAATGAATTTATTATTATTATTATACGATGAATTAAAATGATAATATTAAAAAAATAGTAATTATCTATAAAAATAATTATTTTTGTATGAAATAGAGTTTAATTATTATTGCAATAGCACTTTTCATAAAGAAATTATTATTGATTTTTTATTGTCATGTGATATGTATACATCCTTTGCAAATAATTGTTATATTTATTTAGCAGTACTTATTAATTTGTGTGTTATTGGTAATTTTGTAATAGCACTTTTTATACACTGAGAAAAATATTATAATAAATATTAAAATAATCTATATTAAAAATTACTATATTGTATAGGAAAAGTATGACATCTCAGCAATATAATAATTTTTGCTATGTTATATAGTAAAATTTAGATATAATATCTTTTAATATCCAATATCGTAATTTTTGATATTCAATATAGTAATTTTTATTATATAAGTCAGCAAATTTTATTATTCAATCTGGTATTTTTTAAATGCGAATTTAAGGAAGTAAAATTTAATTATATTTTGTTTTTAATTAATTCGAAATAGAATGTATATATTGGGGGAATTCCTTTTGTCAATTAAGTACTACAGAAACATTTAACATTTGGAGATTTAATTATATACTATTCTTACGCAGTTGATCGCAATTTTTATTCACTCGCATATATTTATTCATTACACTTATTAGTCACAAACTTAAATATTATTTCAATCACTATCATTGCAATACGCTGAACGGAAGATACATTTTCGCATAATAACTAAATATCTTGTTGTTTCTTATATATAATTGACACATTTTTGAGCATTTGCGAGAAGAACTGGAAAAATAGAAAATTTTATACACGCCACCTATTGGACGAATCGAGTAATTAGAATAGCCTTAAATTAAAAAATCGTCTCAAAAAAATTAAATACTGAAAAAGAAATGAACATATACGCGTATATAAAATATTTCTACAATACTTATTATACAAATTTTAATATATGTAGTATATACATTTCACTATATATGATGTAAGAACTTTTGTTATTTTGATATTAAAATTTGCTATTTACGTAAGATTGATTATAACATTACATATAAATATTGTAAAACTTTATTTTATAACTTTTATAAAATAAAAAAATATAGTATAAATATTTTAATAATTTTTGTCTATATATGTAACTAATTTATATAAAAACTCAACCAAATAATTAAATATTGATCATACATATATAATTTATTTATATATTAGGTAGTTTATGTTATTATGCATTATGGTATTTATAGTATTTATGGTATTTATGTCATTTATATTATTTTATTACTATTTATTATTATTTTTATTATTATCTACTGGAACGCACATTTCGAAATTAAAAAAAAAATTAATTTCTTCCTGTAAAAGATGTCCAGGTCGGAAATGTTACCTCCAGGTCATCGGGGCAACATTTAGAGAAATACTTATTATGAAATAAAAAAAAAAAAAATTCTTCCTGTAGAAGATGTCCAGGTCGGTAATGTTACCTCCAGGTCATCGGGGACATATCTACTGAAAGACCTATTACGTAATAAATAAAAAAAATTTTTCTTCCTGTAGAAGATATCTAGGTCCCTACTGTTACCTCCAGGTCAACGAGGCATCATCTACTGGAAGGCATATTACGAAATAAAAAAAAAATTTTCTTCCTGTAGAAGATGTCCAGGTCGGTAATGTTAACTCCAGGTCATCGGGGCAACATTTAGAGAAAGACTTATTACGAAATAAAAAAAAAATTTTCTTTCTGTAGTAGATGTCCAGATCGGTAATGTTACCTCCAGGTCATCGGGGAAATATCTGCTGAAAGACCTATTACGTAATAAATAAAAAAAATTTTCTTCCTGTAGAATATGTCTAGGTCCCTACTGTTACCTCCAGGTCGACGAGGCATCATCTACTGGAACCCATATTTCGAAATTTAATAAAAATATTCCCTTATATATATTAAATATTCCCATATATTTGTTGATGATGTCCAGTCCTTAATGTTATCTTCAGTTATAACTAATCGACTATAAAAAAGTAAAAAAAGTAAATAAAAAAGTAATTAAACACCCATAAAAAAGTTAAACACTATTTCTAATTAATCCGTGTGGTTCCGCGATCACTTTCATTAAAAAAAATTCATTTTTTCGAAAATCCAAGTGAGATATAAGAAGAGTTAAAAAATAAAAAGCCGCCTGTACGGACGTACGGACGTACGCTCAAACTTAAACTTTAAAACCAATAAAAAATTAATTAAATACCTATATAAAATTCAAACACTATGTCTAATTATTCCTTTGGGTGCCGCGATCATGTTGAATTAAAAAATAATAAATTTTGACAGTATAAAATTTTAATATAATGTGGATTTCCGTAACAAAATAAATTTTCCTTCTCGCCGTTGAGATATCTTTTGGATTAGAACTGGCGAGAGAGGTATTTTGGAAATACGTCAAATTTTGCGTTTGCTGGTAAATTACCGACGAAATTAAAATAATTTAAGGTTTCTTCTTTGATAATAATTATTTGACAAAGAAGCAAAACAATTATATAGAGTCTTGGTGTGTGTGAGTCACAAGACACTATTATAAACATGAATTATTTAGACTTGTGAGCAAATTAAATAATTAATTTAAATTTGGTGTAAGGGTTAAGTGAGTAATTTGTCACTACTTTAACCAACAAAATTTAAATGTTTTGTCCTTTAGAGGATGAAATAAATTTCGCTTAAAATTTTTTGTATTTTGATTAGTGAATTAATATTGTTGGTACACTAGTCGGTGCAAATTTACAATTTATTGTATATATGCCGACACGAAATTTTTTTTAAATTTGGGAGTAATTATTATTTTATTGTGGTGGGTCCAGTAGAATAATTTCCAAATGAAAATTGGATAAATGTTTACACGTTGGTTGCTGCTAGTCATAAAAATATTCGCTAGCAGCTATAAAGTCCGAATGGACCAGCTTATGCGTGAATCACGCATAGCTAGGGATACTTGTCGGGAAACGAAGAAACTTCCGATTGAGGCAGTGTATGCCCAATTGGAATCTGAGTTAAAAAGCAAATAGCAAAGAGGCGGAGTGCCGCGAACGCTTTTTACGTCACCGGATTAGTTGTGTAGACATGAA
Source organism: Theocolax elegans (assembly GCA_026168455.1). Taxonomy (NCBI): domain Eukaryota; kingdom Metazoa; phylum Arthropoda; class Insecta; order Hymenoptera; family Cerocephalidae; genus Theocolax; species Theocolax elegans. The sequence goes on along the minus strand of CM047426.1, from coordinate 38,184,961 downwards.
TTTGAAGGTCCCATGTTTCCCAGAGTACGGTGAGAATGTAAGGGCAGAGCCTGCACATAAACTTTTCGTATGTCAGGAACTTTGGGAAATTAGGAAACCTCGTTTCAGAAAAGGGAGTGTGGTATCATCAGGAACAGAAATTTCCTGCGAGTCCGAATTGTCGGATTCTTGTAGAAGATGAAGCTCAGTCACCAAGAGGACTGTCCAGAAACTCGCGAATGAGTACTGCACAAAGCACGGGGTTAGCATCAACAGGTGCTATACCCAAACGATTTGGTGGTTGTAGCTTCATTCACAACCATTACGTCGACGGTTATGACTGTGATGACTGCTCACCTGGGAGGGATTCTTGGCACTAGAGAGAGAGATAGGTGCCAACACAACATTTTGACACGGGTTTGCAGGCGGAAGCCGGCCGTCGTACGTCACGAGAATACGCCTCTAGACAATACGACAACAGACAATCTGAGACAAACGCAACCGAAAGTCAATATGTTTATGATAGGAATGGATATGACCTTCCTAACGACGCCACAGTGGGCTAAACTAATTTTTTTTCAAAACAAAATATCTCGGCGTAGAATCTAGCTATTTGAACAAACCTTGAACTGAATTAAAGCTACTCAAATGTACTTTCATGAAAAAATAATAAGCATGCGTGAAAAAAGTTTCTTAACCTAAAAAAATTCTAGATCCATACTTCTTGTTATTACAAACAAAAAATGGTTATCCGCGATTACAACATTTTACTTTCTGTCATTTCAACAATTCAGCAGATCACCTTTAAGCAGGTATATGCAATAATAAATTCTGGGTCAGTACACGGGAAAGAGAAATTAAATTTGCTCAAAGCCAATCTAGCAGACAGGCAAGTAAAACCAAATAACCTGGGAATGAGAGAATAAATTATCTGAAAGCTAATCTAGCAGGCAGGCAGATAAAACCAAATAACCCGGGATAGAGAGAGTAAATTATCTGAAAACCAATCTAGAAGGCAGGCAACTAAAATCAAATAACCCGGGAAAGGGAGATTTAATATTCCAAAATCAAATCTAGCAGACAGGCAGCTAAAACCTAATAAACCGGGAAAGAGAGATTTAATATTCCAAATTCAATTCCAGAAGACAGGCACCTAAAGCCAAATAACCCGGAAAAGAGAGATTAAATTATCTGGTAACCAATCTAGCAGGCAGGCAGCTAAAATCAAACAACCCGAGAAAGAGAGATTAAATTTTCTGAATATCAATCTGGCAGACAGGCAGCTGAAACCACAACCCGCCCAAGAAAGATTTTATTTTGATAATCTATCCTAACAGAGAGGCAACCTGCTACACGAACATATTCCGGGAATGAGATTTTTTATTAATATAATTGAATCTAGCAGGGAGTCAAATCAAACTAAGAGGGAGTTTTTATTTTTAGATTCTAATCTAGCAGAAAAGCACTTCTACCCAATTCCGGGTTATAAAAGAGTGTTTTTATTATTATAATCTTTTCTAGTATGGAGATAGGCAGTCCAAACCAAAAGAACCTGCGAATGAAAGTTATTATTTTTATATCTATTCTAGCATGACAGCAGCGAAACCCTAAAAACCCTGATAAGAGTATTTTTATTTTTAGATTCTAATCTAGCAGTAAGGCAGCCAAACCAAACTTACCCGAAAAAGAGTATTTTTATTTTTAATTTGTTATATTTGGATATTTAAATTATTCTCGATTATGTGATTATCAAATTATATCCAGTTGATTTTTTTCAAAACTCTCCTCTGATTCTACTAACAAAGAGAGGACCAGAACTGCGGGAACCGGATCTGTTCCAAACTCCAGGATAGGATTTCTACTATAAAAACCAGAAGAAAACCTCATTAAGAGATCCCAATGCCCTTTTTTACGATAGATATTAGTAAACAACGAAAAATCTCGCCGAAAAAACCCTTGACTTTAATCGCTTTTAACTCGGAAATAAATAGATATATGCTCCCAAATAGAAATCCAGAAGAAAACTGATATCGGGTAGATGGGATTTAAATCAAAGAAGCTAAAATATCGTGATTTAGTCAAAAGTTATGAAAGAAATAAGAATTAAACGATATTTTGATAAATATTTTGAATTAAAAAATGTATTCATTTTTAGGCTTAGCTTTTTCGTTGTTTTCTTATACCTGTAGTAAAAAAGGTCTTTGGAATCTATGAGTCTGGCTTTCTTCATATTTTTTAGTATCAATCATATCTTTGAGTTTGGTAAAGATCCGTTTCCTGCAGGTCTGGTCCTCTCCTTGTGAGTCAAATCAAAGGAACTCGTTGTTACTCGCACTCACTTATTTACTATGCACACTTTTAAGACGTAGTTAACATACCTTTCGTTCATTCAGACTCTTTAACTGCTATGAAGTAACTTTCTTATTCTTTGCATACGTAACACATAGAGAATTTAAAAAATTTTTTTCTGAAAAATAAGAAATATTTTTTGCAAAGAATTATGCATCTGAAATTTTAACATTAAAAGAATACATTAAAAAAAATCATAAGTACTTTTAAAATGTTTTTAAGAAAGATTCAAAAAAGGTAAGAGAGAAATATTTTTAAGATATTTTATTTTCAGTTATTAGTGAAAAAGGAATTTTAGTGAACAAAATTTTAATTCGAGAATCATATATTTCTTATACTGGACATATGTTTTAGTTTGATCAATGTATTGCATGTATGTTTGAAAACAAAAAACTTTCAGTAGCAATTTTATAATGCATATGTATTTTTTATCACATGCGTCAAATGTACATATTTACAAGTCTTGCCAACAAATTATGCCTTAATATTCGCTTTCATCGGTTTCACTATCATCATTTTGATTCACTTGCACATGAACTGAAGTTTCTTGATCTTCAAGATTTACTCTGTAATAAAGCACTTAATTAATGAGCTATTTAAGAACTTTATTTAATTTCTAATGTGCAAATGTTCTGTACAGTATGCTGTTACAGTTTTTTATATTATTTTTCAGCCTAACCATCTGTAAATTCAACTTTATTGACCACTACAGAGGGAGTAAAACTGCATTTTATTCCCTTGATTATTGTATTCCCCGTAGACTTATTTTATTCCCCGTAGACCCACTTTATTCACCGTAGACTTACTTTTTTTTTTAACACTTACTTTAGCCTTTTCCTAAAAACACTAAATTAAATTTATTATATTCAATTAAATATAGTGAAAAATCTTTGAATATTGAAAAAATTTTGAAATTTATAAATTAATTGTTTTCGAATAAATTGGCTTTTTCAAGATGATTTGAGTGAAAAATTTTACATGCACTTCGAGAGTAAAAGGCAATTATTCTCTTGGATGAACTTTCATCCTGGGAATAAATGCCTATTTTACTCCCTTAGTGCATAAATAACTATTCTCACAATTTTAAAGCATTATCGTCTATTTATCTTCTTTTAATCTAAAAAGTTGCAATAATAAATTAATTTGTACTGAAAACGAAAATATTTATGTTTGTAAGTAGAATTTATCAAATTGATTAGAATTTTATAATAAATAGAATGCAACTATCTTATAATGAAATAAGATTAACGATACTCAAGAAAACTTTTGTCGTTTAAACATCCCAAAATAATGTTCAAGCAAGTAACTTACACTTCATCAATGAATTTCAACATTTGCAAGGTTATCTTATTTTTATTTACTTTGCACAAGCGATCTTCAATTTTTACTAGTGATATTTTATACGCCAAAAAGACGATTCGTCCTACTATTTTACCTAGCGTGTATCACCATATTCCTTCTATAATATTTGTAAGAATATGCGGTACTATAGCAAAAATGTACAATCAGCGCCACCGACAGCGAGTTAGTAGCGGCGCGTATACGAATCTGGTTGTCTCTCGCGATCCACCGAAGTGAACGGACGCATTGTAGTGTATCGGACTGTTTAAAATAAACTTTCTTGACTTTTCTATAAAAGTATTTGTTTTGTTATTATCAAGAACCCAACAGGTTACGGGCCCTTGTAACTTGCTCCCACTGTGCAAGTTTTTGTGTAAGTAAAGAGCTCGAAAAGTCTAGAGCTGAGAGGAGGAAGAAGCCGGGTCCTTCTCTTCCGCGTTTTTCTGCCTACTTGAGTTTCATTTTATTGTGTGGTGCATCTGCTGACGAAGTGCATGAAATCGCGAACTTGAGAGGCTGAAGAGACGATTTTTTTTTTCGACGTCCTGGAAGGTAAAAGCAGATGATGGCTGACCTCACGTCGCAGCGATTTCCCGGAAACACGTTGAAAGCGAGTAAGTGAATAACACGAGAAAATCTAAGAAGGGTAACTAGTTAAAGTTAAGTCGACGGACTAAATTGTCCGTATCTAAGGATTATGGTAAAGGAAATTCAAGTTGTTGCTGGGATGCTTGAATTTTGCATAATCTGGGGAGAGAAATAATAATAAAGAATTGAAAAACGCGTGGAAGATTCGAAAATCGCAATTCAAAGAAATCAGTGAAAAACACGCGTTGAAATTCCAAGAAAAGCTAAAAGAGGGGCGGTAAGTTTAGGCGCGAAGCGCGGTGGCTGGTGGCGACACGCGCGCCGTATGCCGGTGTTGCCTTGCGCGCTCCTCGGTGTCACCGGCCGGGATACCGACTGACGTGGTGGGGGCGCCGGCGGGCCGTATCGTTCGTTGCTAGTGGCCGCGAGTCGCTCGACTGAAGTCGCGTGATCATTGATTGTGAAAAAAACCGCGCGTTTATTAACGAGATTAACGCCGATTCGCTCTTAATCAAATATGTGATCACTAGAAATAGATGTTATTGAAAAGTAGATAATAGGCCAAGCTAGGAAGGTTATGTCTACTAACGATATGTATATATTTAAACTAATGTGTAAATAACCTAAAGGTGCGAGTTAACTGAAGTTTAGTTGTTTAAAGGTGTGTAATTACTGAAGGTGCGGTATGATTTACGATGCGAAAGTGTACACTATAAACTTGGATCCGACTGAAGAGAGATTTTAATATTAATATTGTTGGCCGGCAATATTAGTATTGTGGAAATCAAATATAAATTAAATAAATTTTACAAATGTATAGATATGTATATTTATATTAACGTATGGTTGAATATTTCTAGATACTGATGAGAAACTCAAGGGTGTACTCGAGAGCGTGTGGAAAAGAGAAAAGTTTTATCTTCAGCAACCTGGAGAAAGCACCTTCCTAGCCAAAACAAAAGATGGCCAAATATATATGTTTTTCAAAACTAAAGATGGTACGAATCGATGAGAGGCTCACTAAAGAGGAGAAAGAGGTACTGGATAATGTATTGTCGCATGGAGAAAGCGTAGTTCAAGTCACGCCACCAAAACTCACTGATGAGACCAAAAACGCACCCGCCGGTATTACTCGAGAAGAAGTGAGAGAAATGATGGCAGACCATGAGAAAAATATATTGAGAGAGATAACCAGGGAACAGAATAATTTTCTGGAGAGACAAAGTAACCTCATGGAGAGTTTGCTGTTAAACATAGGAAAAATGTTGGAAAATACGTCAACTACACCTTTGCCTAAACTTAAACAAATTAAGGAAACGAAGTCACCTATTATCACGGAGGTGTCTGACAAGGTTGAAGAGGAAAAGAATAGGATCCTACCTAAAATAATCTCTAACGTGAAAATTGATATAAATAAGGAGAAATTTGTAACTCGAAAGGCTGAGAGTAAAAATTCTGAAGCAGTTGAGACTGAAGAAAATGATAAAGCGCTAAAAACGAGCAACCTTACCTTTAATAAAGAAGAATTTAATAAATTGCCCTCTATGATTTCCTTGGGTGAACCTGAACAAGTTGAGACTGGACGTGAACCTAAAATGGGAACAACTGATGTTGATAATGAATCTCTTGAAGAAGGCGAAATCCAACAAAAATTTAAGACTGTAGAGGACTGGGATGAGCCTGATGGTAAGCGTTTTGTAGCAGTCGATTCCGATGACGAGGTAAGTAAAAAGCCAGTTTCTAAAGATAAAATAATAAAAATGAAAAGTCAAGAAACTGACTTATCTGTTTTAATTGATGAGAGAGTAAAATCACTTTTAGCCGAAAAATATAAAATTGTAAATAGTCCCATAACTAAATCGTCCGATAAAATTCAAATTGAAATTACGAATAAAGATTCAGGCACGAGTAGAAACTATAAGCTTTTGCTTAACTCCGCTTATGAGATATTTGAAGATTTTCTTACGTCTGAGTTAAAAACTAAAAAATTGGACTATGTATTAAATTCGGAAAAATGTAAAACTGTATCTGATGATAAACTGATTGAAGACAAGCATCGTGTCAGAGATATAATAATTAATCATATTGACATTACATATTACTCAAAGATTGTTGATTTAAAAGAACCTTTCGAAATACTTAAAAAATTAAAAGAATATAAATGACTAGAGACGCGTACAACAAGTATCTCAGCTAAACGAGAGTTATATAATATGAAATATAAGCCAACTAAAGAAAGAGCGGCTGAATTTTGGGATAAGTTTGAAGAAAAAATCAGAATTTATGAAAGTATCCCTGATGCAGGAAAAATGCTAGAAAAAGAGAAAAGAGACTTATTTTTACAAGCTGTTATAGATGCAGTTCCTAATATCAATGTTGCTGACTGTATCAGTAAGGAGTCAACAGGCAAAGAATTGTCGTACAAACAACTAAAAGATTTTGTTCTACAGGTTGAAGCTACTTTACCAGTTCAGGACCCACCAAGGGCTGCACTAGCGGCCACGAGAGGGTTTAAGAGGTCTGGTTTTCGAGGCAGAGGGTTCACAGCGACTAGAAAGTTAAGATGTTTCTCATGTGGAAAAAACGGACACAAGTCAGCTGACTGCCCGACTCCAGGCCGAGTACAATGTTATAAATGTAACCAAGTAGGCAATCATATTGCCAAGAACTGTACGCAGAAACGGAAACTGGAGAATGCCGAAGATCAGGAGAACGCGAAAAGACCGTTCAATGGTAAACAATGGAACTCGGAGAGTTCAGAAACGCGACCTTGGAGAAATTTCCAACAACCCAGAGGTTATGGTACGAGAGGTTTCTCTCATTCTCAAAGTAATCGAGGAAACTATCGTGGACGAGGAACTCGAGGTCGCACGAATCATCCTTCAAATAGAAAATCAGCACTATTTTCAAGCGAGAATTTCAAAGGTATTGAGAATAAATGTTATTCAATAGATTTAACAAATAAAGTAATCGAGCGTGATAATTGCAAGAAAAGCGAAGCTATAGTTAAATTCATAGCTGATTCTGGTGCCACCGAGCACTTGAGTAAAACTAAACTAATTTTTGAACAATTAAATGAATATAGAGTAAATTTAATAAAATGCGCAAACAAAGATAGTCAACTAAATACCTCAGGGATAGGTGCAATTAAAGTCTTAACTAAAGATAATGAAGAAATTGTTTTTAAAGATGTATTGTATTCCAAAGATTTATCCGAGAATTTGTTATCGCTTAGACAGTTTGTAGATAAGGGACTTGAGATATATCTAAATAATAAAATAATTAATATTTATGATCCAATTTCAAAGAAAGACTTAATAAGTGGTATTTATAAAAAGCCATTTTGGGAAATAAAACTAAGAGTAGTTAAAGATAATGACGAGTTTAATAATCAGTTCCAGTCTGCTTTAATATGTGATGTAAATTTACTGCACAAATATAATACCAGAAGTAAAGACGAGTTCAGAGAAGTAAAAGAAAGACAAGTTACTAATGAAAGCTCAGATACGTTTAGAACATCTGAAGAAATTAAGCAAAATAACGACAAATTAAATGTAGAACCATTCAATTTACTCAATAATATTCAATCAGACCTAGTAGCTACCTTGAATGATAGGAAAATAGAGTCTCTCACTGATGAACCCGACAAATTTGAAGAAATTACATATGTAGAAAAGAATGAATGTTATGATAAGAAAGTCAACAAAGCAATGTTATGGCATGTACGTCTGGGTCATGCATCAATTAAATATTTAATTCACTTAGCAAAATTGTATCCAAATCTAATTGATAGTAAAGAGCTAGTAAATTGCAGTAGCATATTGGAATGTGAAACTTGTTTAATGTCTAAAAGTACGAAATTACCATTTCTCAAAGAAAGAACAAGAGCAATTAAACCTTTACAAATTATACATTCTGATACTATGGGACCTATTAGTCCAATTTCACATCCTAAAGGATATAAATTTGTTCTAACTTTAATTGATGATTTTTCAAGAACTGCTCTAGCGTATCCTATAAAATCAAAAAGCGACGTACCTCGATGTATCGAAATGGGTATTAACAGTTTGAGAAACGCTATAGGTTTGACGAAAAGGTTTGCTTCTTAAGATGCGATAGAGCTACCGAATTTACGGGTATAGATACTGTCAATGTATTAAAAGATTTAGGAGCTGAATTGCAGTTAGCTTGTCCTGATACGCCAGAGCATAATGGGGTTGCTGAGCGTTTTAATAGAACTATAGAAACAAAAATGAGAGCAATGATGTTCGATTCAGGATTACCACCGAGTATGTGGGACTTAGCAGTTAAGGCTTCCGCTTACACATATAATAGAACTCCGCACAAGTCTCTTGATATGAATATTCCCTTGCGAAAGTTGAATGAAAATTACAGTAGTGAAATAGGCCAATTAAAGAGATTCGGTTGCGTTTGTTATGTTAAAATACCTAGAAATACTGGACCTAAATTTGGCACTCAAGCTTTAAGAGGTTTTCTTGTAGGATATGTACTGGATGGGTATGTAATCTATGTTCCTGAACAAAATAAATTGTATGAGTCCAGACATGTGAGATTCATAGAAAAATTTGTATATAAGGATTATTTTAATAAAGACAAGACCTTTATCAATGATAAACTAGAGTTTGAAAACGTAGAAAAATCTGACGAAATAGAAACGGAAAGTATTAATAAAATAATAGGAAAGGAAAGAGAAATTTTAGAACTCCCTGCGAAACGGAAGAGAGGTAGACCAGTAAAGCTGACAATGAACCTAAAGTTCTGTATTTGTTGAAAGATAAGATAGAAAATGTAGAAATAAACGAAATAGAGAGTGACATTGCCTATCACGCATTATTAGCTAAAATACAAGGTGACCCTCAAACCTATAGAGAAGCGATAAACACTTCAGAGGGAGAACATTGGATAAAGGCAGTTCAGACTGAATTAAACGCTCTGAAAATTAAAGAAGTATATGAAATTGTTAAACGACCTGTGGCTAGTACAAATGGAAAAGGGGTTAATATAATAGATTCTCGAAAAGGAAAACTGATGAGTCAGGTAAAGAGAAATTTAAAGGTAGATTAGTGATTCGAGGTTTTAAATATAAAAATATTTACGATTTGAGAGAAACATATGCTCCTGTTTCTAGATTATCTTTAGTCAGATCCTTTTTGTCTATTGCAAACAGATATGATTTAAAGTTAAAACAGTTAGATATTGAAACTGCATTTTTATACGGTGAACTAGATGAAGAAATTTACATGGAAATACCTGAAGGAGTGATGATAAATCGAGAATTTAAACAAAATCATATCTGGAAATTAAAGAGATCTTTGTACGGCTTGAAAATTAGTCTGCTCTTTAGAAGGCTCGCTAGAATTAGAAGGCTCTGACGCCGATAGTGCATGAACGGCTAACTTACGAATTACTTAATATGAATTGTTATTAATATTGTTTTCTTTTGTTACAGATCAAACTGATGAGTCGATGCTTGAAGATGAAAATAGTTATAAATCACCTGAAGAACAGTACCAGTAAACATTTTGTATTAGTTGTAAGTTAGTAATTGTAAACCTTCGGTTGCACTGATTGAGAGGGAGTGTAAGAATATGCGGTACTATAGCAAAAATGTACAATCAGCGCCACCGACAGCGAGTTAGTAGCGGCGCGTATACGAATCTGGTTGTCTCTCGCGATCCACCGAAGTGAACGGACGCATTGTAGTGTATCGGACTGTTTAAAATAAACTTTCTTGACTTTTCTATAAAAGTATTTGTTTTGTTATTATCAAGAACCCAACAATATTTATGGGATGATTCAAGTGCATCTTCTGCATAGTAGGCAATCGGTAAGAGAAAGTGACTCGATATCTCGCAACCATGCTGAAGGAATTTAAATAATTAAAGCAATAGAGTTATGTTCGATACGAATTTTCACTTAACCCTAAACACATAGCAAATTTCTCCGGACTACGAAAACATTTTCGTGCTAAATTTCCGGTATTCGTGGTCCCATGGCCTTGTAAAACTTGATCCACTCTTACACCAAAAGCATTTAAAATTTTTTTTTGCTGAAGTAATTTTTGTTTATTAAATTTTTCTGAAAATATTATAGCAGTTTTTCAAATGTAATTAAGCATTATCTTTGATAATTATGATTCAATGTGGTTATACTTTGATAAATGTTAGAAAAGCTATTTTAAGAAAAATAGTTAAATTAAATATTTTTAAAGACGTGCATTAAAATAAATTCTAGTTACTTCTTCTGTGCTAAGGACAATAATTATAGAGATTAATCTGAAATGAAAATAAAATTACCTTTTCGTGACTGAATAACATCCCACTCCTTAATCGTTAATTTATAGCTTAAATGAAGAAGATGTTCAAAACTTTTTATCTCAACATGCAATAACCCTAATCCAAACTGTAAATTTTCTTCTACAGGAGTAAAGGGATCTCGCAAATCGAACATGTGAGCTGTTTTTAAGCAGATGGGACATCTTGAAGTTGCTCTATTCCCAGTGATTATATTAACACATTTTCCATCAAACGTAGTTCTGGAAATTTTAAAATTTACAGTAACTATTTTGCCGTTTGACATAGAAAACGAGTGTGGTACTAGCAAATTTATTTCTTCAGATAATCGTTTAAATTCTCTCATAGCTCTTTCCTCATCTTCCTTTTCTAAGGCAATTCGCAACGGTCGGCAGAACCGAACACTTTGCGGCGTTGGATTTATCCAGCTACATTCTTCGGATGAACTTAATTCACGATTATAGTAATGTTATCATTATTTTATCGATTAGAATTACTACTTTATAGTTATTACTACATTATTAGTTTTTCAACATTAATCTTTAAATCTTAATTTTAAACATGTAAAAAATAAAATAAACATAGTTTACAGATTAAGAATTGTAATTTAGATATATATTAATTGATGTAAATCAGAATGTAATGCATTAATTGTGTATATTGGCTAGTTAACAAGATTTCCATTCTTTTAAGTACTGTCTCCTAATTATGATTAGTTGTATAGTAATTACATAACTAGTGAGTTCATTTGCAGCATAGGTTAATCAACTAAAAATAGGTTTTGTAATCGATACATGTAGTTTGATTCGACACGAAACAATTTAAAAAATGTTATCATCTAGTTGATTTTAATTAACCTTTTGGCTGCGGGAAAATTTTAGTACTAAACGACCTTTTATAAAATGCAAAATTCATACGTGAGATCATTGGATATTTCAGGTAGAGTCCCCATAGATAGCATAGATAGAATTTTTTTAAGATTTTCGTACATAGTGTCATGGACTGAATAAAAAAATATTCTAAAAAAAATAGCTGAGGTATCATTGATCTTAAAAATTTACATTCAAGGTCGCATTCACTTCTAAAATAAGTGCAATAAACATCTACTACATTTGTCAAGGTGTCAAGAAATATTCTGACATTCGCTCTTAGCATAATCCAGGATCAACGGCGTGGACGTGGCGAAAAGGTGATTCCATTGGGGTGCTTGATTTTCGTGAGTCCCCTTGCCTCTCACGTTTTGGGGTGCTTGATTTCCGTGAGTCCCCTTGCCTCTCACGTAGGAATGATTGGCTCTACGGTAATGTCTCTTTTGTGTGGTACTCTTCAAAGCATGGTGCTGCGCATAGAGGAGTTGCACAACTAGGGCAAATGTATGTCGTTCTACGTGGAGTCTTACGCAAAGAGCACAAGTGGCATCTTCGACTTGTACCTTGCCTCGGGAAATGGTGGCCAACTAATCGAATGGGAGAGTCATTGTGAGGAGAGATTTTTGCAGAAGGATCAAGTTTCAGTAATGATCTAGCAACCTGTAATCTAAATGAAGGAAATGATATAGCTTTTTACGTTTTTCATTTTATATAACGCATGAGCATTGGATAGACAAAAATCAATAAGATGAAAAAAAAGCTTTCGATACCATTTCATTGTTTTTCGCACTGATTCTGTTATAGATAATTGTCTATCAACATTATCAATACCACCCATATTTTGATTATAATCATGGACACACCTTGGCTTTATAATATCTTTATTTGTTAGGTAACATTTTTTCCAGTTGGACAGAATTCAAGTTCGTGCACAGTTGTAAGCATACGAACGCTACGTTTATCTTCCCACCTCACTGCCATCCACACATCGTTGTGAGAGACTTGTACTTCACCTCGAACTAACTTACTTTCAAGCTTTGGCATTCCCTTTCTATTTGCTTTCACTGTACCACACATACCTGTATCACGATGCCAAAGTGGGAGATGTATACCAATTGTCTATGTATACTACATGACTCTTATAAAAATAAGATTGTAAAAAGTGAGCTACAATATCGCCAGTAACACCCAAATCAAACTTTTGATAATCAGTGTCTGCGCCAGTATAAACAATAAAACTCAACACGAATCCCGTCTCGCAGTCTACAATCATGAATAGCTTGATGCCTACGAGATTTCTCTTCAAAAGAATATACTGTTTGAATCGAAGCCTACCTTTCCATAATAATAGACTTTTATCTATGCACAGATTTTTTCCTGGAGTAAGAACTGCTGAAAATTTTCTTGCACGTGATTTACTACTGGCTTTATTTTCACTAAAGAATGATTTTCGATTTCTTCATTATTATGAAAATGTAAACATCGTAGGATGTGAATATATCTATCGCGAGGCATTATTTGGCCAAAAATTGGAGTGTGTAGCAAAAGATCTGTGGACCAGTAGCTTTGTAAATCGCTTTTACAGACATGGCCCATTAGAATGGAAAGGCCTCGAAAAGTTTCCAATTCTGTTTTTATGACAGGGGACCAAGCTTTCATGTGGGAAGAACAAGTTATGGGATTTTGAGTTGCGTAACGATTGGTTTCCTCTACAATTTTTGATGAGCAAAGAAGAATCACAGTAGTAATTGAAATAATCAATTGGTGTATTTCCTGAAAAAGAGATATTCGAATTTATTTCGGAGCTACCTTGAAAATCTTTGATTGATGGATAAAAATACGCATCCTCAGACAATTCAGTTTCCTTATAAGAAAAGTCTTCCAAATTGACTTCCCCGATGTCTTCATTTTCTGTTCCATTGCCTAAAACCTCGTTTTCTCTGGTTCGGACTCGCCACTACTCCAAGCTTCATGTTCAGCCATTTTATAGAAGAGAGAATATTACACTATTCAATAGTGTAATATTCAAAAAGTGAAAATAGTAAAAATTATATACTGTGCAAATCCTGAAGACTAATAAGTTATGCATGAGAAGTACCAATCTGCATCGTATTATAAATTTATAAATATTAATGAAAAAAAATAAATTAATTTTTTTTTGAGCTTAAAATATTTTTGAAGATTAGACGAGTTTCTGCAATAAGTGATGACATTTATAGAGCCGCGGTGGCTCATGGGTAGAGCTCCCGACTCTCACACCGAGGGTCGTGGGTTCGATCCCAGACGTGTACCTCTGAAAATTTTTTTCATGTGCATTTTTCGAACACCGCGACTCAGTGGCTCGGCGTGTCACTATAATGTGACGCCAGTTCAGGTGCGCGTGCGTTTCGTGCATTTTTCAGTGCATGAGAGGCACGGGCATCTGAACTATAGGGAACGTTAGGGACGCGAAGATGTAAAAGAGGATCGCGGTGGTTACATCGGGAGGACAGGAAACTGTAATTATTAGACTAATTACAGTGACCGATGATATCTTCCGATGGACACAAGCACCACTGTTTCAACTACATGTGCTTTGTTTACAGACACACCGTTCACCTCCGTCGCTGATTAGCCCTGGCAGCATAAATAGAGCGACGTTAAATAACTTAAAAAAAAAAAAAAAAGTGATGACATTTATTTCTTACCCAGTTGGCGAACAACAAAGATATACCAACTCCCAGACCGAAATAGTAAAAAACAGATTTTGTGTTTACGTCATTGATTTTAGATCACGCTGAAAATGAATGCCGCAGCATTTTATGTAACCTTCAAAAATAAGGTTCAAGCTCAATATTTTGTTTTGGAAACTACAATTTCATCGCGAAATAGACATTTTCATGAACAAAGATAATTTTAGGATTTTTTTACTTTTTTCCCGTTTTGACCTCATCAATAACGCTAAAAAGCTAGATCGAACTTTCGCTTATGCAAATAAAATACAATATGACCTTGATTGTAAATTTTCAAAGTTAAGGATACCGCAGTGATTTTTTAAAGTATTTTTTATAAACAGTATATAAAATTACGAAAGAAATCACTCTAAAATTCTCGCTTCTACTGGGGATGAAATTTGACCTTGAAATACCTATTTTCAAGGTGAATAATTTTTCGAGGAATTATAAAAGTATTTTATATACATTCAAAACATCAAAATTGATCTACAAACATCAAATATGTTGTGTATTTTAAGTGGTCGATATATCAACCACCCCAGCAGTTAAAAGGTTAAGATCTGCAGACATTAGATTATAATTAAGTTTTCAAAAACCAAACAATTAAGGTTTATAAAAGTATATAGAATTGTTGCTAAAAGTGGGCTATGCTGATGACATTTTAATCATAGGACGTGGACCCTTCCTGCAAACCATCTTGGAGCGTCTTCAACAGGCTATAAACCTTGTTGCAAAATGGTGCAAAGATAAAGGACTTAATGTCAACCCAGATAAAACTGAGGTAGTGGTCTTCACCAAGAAATACAAATGGGCGACTAACTTTGCCCTAAAAATTAATGGTCAGTCTCTTGATATATCAAAAGAGATGAAATACCTCGGAGTCATCTTTGACAGCAAACTGTCATGGAAGAGGCATCTTGAGGATAAAAGCCGAAAATTTATCAATGGACTCTGGCAGCTCAGAAGGGCCATTGGTAGAAATTGGGGACTAAAACCAGCCACAACTAAATGGTTGTACAATGCAGTTCTCAAACCCAGACTGCTGTATGCAGCTACTATATGGGGGGAGAGAACAGCACTCAGATCTGCAATCTCTCAATTAGAGAGGCTGAGAGGCCTTGTACTGAGATGCGCCCTGGGAACGGCTAAGGCTTCGCCGACGGCTGCCCTAGGGGCTCTTCTGGGCATAGAGCCCTTGGCCTTCACGATTGAAGCAGAGGTAGCCAAAGGACTCCTCAGAGTTGAAAGAGGGGCGGAGGAAAGGGGGAAGACATTGGGAGCCAACTTCTATGGAGGCCTGCAAGACATGCCCATGGACAAGGCAACTACTGTCCACCTCTTTGACAAGAAATACAGGATCAGTCTTCCTTCAAAAGAAGACTGGACATCTCAAAAGGCTCAACTTCCCGCATCTGGAGAGGTCTGGTATACAGATGGCTCAAAGAATGCGGGAGGCTCAGGAGCAGGTGTCTACAGAAGGAGGGATGGAAAAGGACAGACCATACCGCTCGGAGCGTACACGACTGTGCACCAAGCGGAGCTGCTGGCCATCATTTACTGTACACACTGGGCGACCTCCTACAAATCCAGGGAGCATCTGTATATTTGCTCGGACAGTAGGAGTGCTTTAGAAGCCCTGGACGCACCTGTCAACAGATCCCAACTGGTGACGGAGTGCAACCATGCTCTGAATGAACTGGCTGGCTTCCGCTCTGTGACCTTACTATGGGTGCCAAGTCACATTGGCATCAGGGGAAACGAAGTGGCAGACAGACTTGCCAAGTAAACAATCAGGGAACGGTTCATTGGACCGGAGCCAATTGTTGGCATCTGCAACTCGAAATTCGTAAAGATAACCCGAGAGTGAATAGCCAAGAAACACGAAGAGGCCTGGAAGAATGCGCCGGGCTGTCGTGTAGCAAAAAGTTTTATTAAACCCCAAACGCTAGGAGACTGGGCTTCCCAAATCTCCAAGCTAAGCAACAGGAACGCAAGATTAGTGACAGCTGTGATAACTGGCCACGGCGCGTTACTTAAATACAGACATATGATAGGACTAAGCGAAAGTCCAACATGTAGATTCTGTAAATTAGAGGATGAGACAACATTGCATATCATCTGCAAGTGCCCAGCCCTCATGGAGACAAGGAGAACCCATCTTGGGGAATTCCTTCTGCAGTGTATAGACTTTACGGCAGAGGACATTCCAAGAATAATTTCCTTCTGGAATAATATCTTTGAATGAGCCCACCGTATCAGAGGGACGCCAAGTCAATAATAATAATAATAATAATAATAATTAAAGTCTATTTGAATCTATATAAAAGTGATTAAAATTTTGTAACTTATATTTTACAATCTATGAATATAGAAATAAAACCATTCTTTAAAATAAAACATTTCTTTTATAATATGGTTTTGGGTAGAGCTGCCTTTCTGCTAGATTAATATCTAAAGATACAACCTCGCTCTTTCCTGAGTTATTTAGGTTTGGCTGGCGGCTAGAGTAGATTGTCAAAATAAAAACTCTCTTTCCCGGGCTAGATTATAGACATAAAATCTTTCTTGATATAGATAGAATTTATCGGGTTTTGCGAACCAATATGCTTCCTTAAAGCAGGCCTTTACTCTTCTAGATTAAATCTCTCTTGCCCGGGTAATTTGGGTTAGATTGCATTTGCGCTAGATTAGCATCTAAAGATAGAAACTGCTCTTTCCCAGATTATTAGGTTTTAACTGCCTATCTGCTAGATTAAAGTTTGGAATATTAAATCTCCCTTTTCCGCTTTATTAGGTTTAGCTGCCAGCCTGCTAGATTAGCTTTCAGATAATTTATTCTTTCATTCCCAGGTTATTTGGTTTTACTTGCCTGTCTGCTAGATTTGATTTTGGAATATTAAATCTCCCTTTCCCGGGTTATTTGATTTTAGTTGCCTGCCTACTAGATTGGTTTTCAGATAATTTACTCTCTCTCTATCCCGGGTTCTTTGGTTTTAGCTGCCTGCCTGCTAATTTAGCTTTCAGATAATTTATTCTCTCATTCCCAGGTTATTTGGTTTTACTTGCCTGTCTGCTAGATTAGAGTTTGGAATATTAAATCTCTCTTTCCCAGGTTATTTGGTTTTACTTGCCTGTCTGCTAGATTAGAGTTTAGAATATTTAATATCTCTTTCCCAGGTTATTTGGTTTTACTTGCCTGTCTGCTAGATTGGCTTTGAGCAAATTTAATTTCTCTTTCCCGGGTACTGACCCAGAATTTTTTATTGCATATACCTGCTAAAAGGTGATCTGCTGAATTGTTGAAATGACAGAAAGTTAAATGTTGTAATCGCGGATAACCATTTTTTGTTTGTAATAACAAGAATCTGTATCTTCCGTAAAAGCAGCAAGGATCCAGAATATTTTTAGGTTAAGAAACTTTTTTCACGCATGCTTATTATTTTTTCATGGAAGTACATTTGAGAATCTTTAATTCAGTTGAAGTTTTGCTCAAATAGCTAGATTCTACACCGAAATATTTTGTTTTGAAAAAAAAAATTAGTTTAGCCCACTGTGCCACGTCAGCATTCAATCTGACTAAAAACCGATGACTGAATCAAGACGTCGTGAGACCTCTTCTAAGACTTACGAAGGGCAAGATAGAAGAGAGAGGCGTGAGTACACAACCCCTAACAGAAAGCCACAACAAAATCGTTCAGGGAGTAGAGCCTCCAGCAACGGTGAACTACGTGAACGCAGTAAAGGGAGACGTACTCATAAACGTCAGCTCAACCATAAACTCGACGACCGAGTTGAACCGGAGGCTCTGGAGCAATGTCATAGAGAGAAGTCGGACAGATGTAGAGAAACGCCTCGAGAGAAGCGTGCGGTGGCCACATGCAATAAATGTACACAGACGGATTCGCCCAATGGTTATCAGACTGATCGCGAACCTACTCGGAAGAGATACGAATTTTGAAGGCAGGAGACCGACTAGAGAATAGAAATTCTTCTACCAGTAACCGTAAGAGTTTCCGGAGTGATAATGGAGATGACCGTCGGAAAAAAGACTCTTACGAGGCCAGAACAAGGTATCGTAAAGACGATAATCAAACGCACGACCGGACAGGGTGCGCAAGAGAACTGCGTATCTGGAACATGTCCTTTGGTGGTGAGACCAAAAAGGACGCGGAAGAGTTGCTAAACCGTTTGCACGACTTTAGAAATGACAACGAGTTCTCACATTGCAGGATGTTTAATGCCCTGCACAATGCGTTCTCAAAATCAGCTCAGTTCTAGCATAGAACAGTTCAGTCATCTCTTCAAGATTGACGTGATTTTGAGATCGAGTTCCTGAATGAGTATGGCCGTCTCATAGACGACAAAGATTTACTCATGAAACTTCGATCAAGAACACAAAATGAGGGAGAAAAGGCAACGACGTTTTTGAACTGTTTTAGCGCGTTCCTGAACAGATTCAAATGCCCTCCCTCATTAGAACAACAGGTAAAGATGGCCTACTCGCAGATGAGGCCAGATTATCGTAGATACATAGCAATACGGGAAAACGTTAAGCGCGAAAACCTCGTACCAGAAGCTTGCGAAAAAGAAAGAAAAGTGCGAAAAACTCGCCAAACTCTTCTTTAAGCGAATACGAAGCAGCCGCTGTATAGAATATTTCAAACGTCACTAATAGTTTTCAGAAACGGTACGGCAAGTCGAATAATGGAGTGAGTGCCCGCAATTTGAAATCCGTATTGTACGTACCTGTTTCTCAACAGTCACCTGAGCAACAAAAGCAGAGCTCGGGCAAAAGAGAAAGACGTGCTTTGACGAATTCTCAATTACTCCAGCAAAATGTTTTTGTCCCACAAATGGCAAAGAACCTGATGAGGTATGTGCAACCACAGGCGACGGCAGTAAACCCAACGAACCTGAGCACCAACTTTGTCGGCGTGTGTTACATGCCAAAAAGTCGGTCATAGGTCGTCGGATTGCCCGAGCCGAACATGCTACCGATGTGGAAACATTGGGCACTCCTCTGAGCAGTGCTCTACCGAATTGGTAGCAAAGGAGTGCCAGCTGTGTGGAACTAGTGGCGTTACACTCCAAACATGTCCTAACTGCGTCAGATTTCTCCAAAACTTGGGAAACCTGAACGCAGGGCACCCGAGCTGCCCCGGGCGCCCTGCACTGCAGTAAGTAAGCCGCATGGTTTACAAGGGCAAGAGTTTAAGGTTGGAGAACCCTCTAAAGTCTTTAAGAATCATTTGCTGACTTGCCCTTGGTGGAGAAGGAAATAGTCATCAACGACGAACCCTTGGTGGAGAAGCTAGTTGTCGATGGTGTGCACAGTATGAACCGTACGAACTCGTTACCAAGGAGTACAGTTCGGGGGGGGGGGGGCAGGTGCCGTACCAAATACGTCTAAAATGAAGCACACAGCATTAACTCCTAACGACGATAGTCAAACTAATCAGATAATTGCTGGCATTCAATCAGATAACCGGCTATTCTTTTTGGTGCGACTCGTCAACATCATATGGAGCACGAAGAATCATTGAAGCAGCCTCTATTCGAAGATAAAAAGAGAAGCGTACAGCGCGCGGTGGGAGATAGATTGTGCCTTTCTTTCGACTCAGCCTACCTGAGGGAAGTGGAGTCTAGGGGGGGCTTTGTGTCGGAAATCGTCACTATATTCACGACGAATAGGATATTTAAATTCACTAATTGTAAGCCGTCAGAGCCTTTGGTATGTCAAGGCCAACCAACGACACTTGTTTATCTTAATTCGAATATACAATGCCACGTTGCACTGGGGATTAGGGTGCAGGTGATGGGAATAATAAAAATAATATATATGTAAAATAATTAAATTTATTATCTACTTCGATTTATGCGATTACGGGTGCCAGTCGCGTCCTTTACGCGGGCTCAAGCTCGGTTGCGATCGGCTCAGGGAGGGGGCGAATTTACGAATGCGTAAAGCGGCTCACTGCAGATTGCACGAGAGCAATCTATAAATTACAAATCACGAATCGTTGGCTGAATTTGTGCTACTCGTCCGCGACGAGTTTAATATCGACCGACGGCGCGGCTGCGATACGCGATCGCGGGTCGAAAGCTGCTCGAAAAGAAAAGGGGGGAGGGGAAAGGGGGAAACGCGATAACTCGCACACACACAATGAGTAAGCATGGAATGGAATTGCACAAGAAAAATAATAAAGGAGGCACGGAGAAGTATACACCAACCTTTCGTGTCCTCGTTGCTCTCGCTAAATATTGCTCAGCACAATTTCGCACACTCGCTGCACTCTCGATTCGTACACGGCGACGTGGCTATCACGACGATCGAAAGAGCTCTGCTCTCCTCGGCGTGATCGACGCATTGCCTGTGTGCGCGCATGCGTCGTGACGGCCCATTTGCGGTGCGTACGCGGCCTTATTCGAGTGCGGCTTGAGTAACATGGCCGCCGCACCGTCTAGTAGTGTACATCTCGTCAGCTCCAACAACAACAACGATGCCGTTGTCGACGTCGTAAGCTGCCTGCCAGGTAAATATTTCTCTCGTTCCTTATTGTTAACCCGTTGGCTAATAATATCGGTGCTTACAGGGCCGCGGGAGGTGTGTGTATGCGACACGTTGACACGGGCTCTTGGGTGTTGTCGCGGCCGATATATCCTTCTCTCTCGCTCTCCTTGAGGCTCACGGCGTGACAGGTGCAACGGCGGGTTCGAGCTGCTTAAACGGACACACGGCGATAATTCAGGTAAATCTCAACTTGGATGAAGGCTTGACGTGTAGTGTTAATATTGTGTGTGTGTGAGTACTTATAATGCTCACTTAACCTCTTCCCAAGTCCTCTCCTATACACACTTGTTTAAGTAAGTGTGTACTCCTGTCTGCTCCCATATAATGAACATTGCTATATTAGCTAGTGCTTCCAGGTTTCTTGGATTATTGCTGGCTGACGGACTTCCTGGCTACATTGGCTCCTTCTTCTGGCTCGGTCTTCCTTGGCTTGTTGGGTACCCTGCTACCAGACTCAGGACTTTGCAGCTCGCTGTCATTCAACACCTAAGCATGCTAATTCATTGGCTCTTCGTCAGGCTCATTATTAGATTACTTTAAGAGTAATCTATACTTCAGTGAACTCCTACTGTGTCCTGCTCGGCTGCTCCCCTGTGCACCTTTGTTTGGGGCTCGGTAGTTTTATATCATGTGTTAAGGGGATATCCTGCTTTGAAAGGCCTAAAAAAACGTTTTTTAGGGAATTTTTTTAAGATAGAAAAAAATAACCAACTACAGAGAACTTTCAGGAATATTTTATTATATAATTGAACATTATAAATAAATTTTTTTAAAGAAAAATATCAAAATGCAGCCGATTATTAGGCACATTTGTTGGGCAATCCGTAATCCGAGTCTTCTATTGGCGGGAGTGATAGATCTCTTAATCTTGATCTGAAACAGAAAGCCAAAAAAAAATTTCATTTTCATAAATGTATTTTTTATTTGAAGCAAAAAGTGCTTTTTACGAGAAAAAAAAATCTCTTCAATGTGCTGAAAAAGTCTTTT
This sequence comes from Theocolax elegans, assembly GCA_026168455.1. NCBI lineage: Eukaryota > Metazoa > Arthropoda > Insecta > Hymenoptera > Cerocephalidae > Theocolax > Theocolax elegans. Next base: position 38,163,249 of record CM047426.1, on the reverse strand, counting down.
AGAAATTTATTTGCAAAAACCTTTTTAGTTCATATTGAAGAGTAGATTAAACTGAAGCTAAAAAACTTCGGATCGTTACGATAGCTTATTTATTTTTTTTGCAAACACGCCCGCCAGTTTAGAAAAAGTGAAAAAACGAAAACTCGAGAAAAAGCGCTTTAAAGTTTATGAACTGGAAAAATGTTAATTTTCGACTACTTACGGCAATAATTCACTAATCAGCTATTCCTGCGCCATACAATAGACCTTCAGCTTCCTCATGAAACTCATTTTGTTGAATTTGTTCAAGTCTACGGGCCGTACGAGCTTCCTTACTGGAAAGAGACGAACGTCGCCTTTCTCGTTCAATCCGTTGTATGTCGACATTATCCGCAACCATTTTTCCTTGCTGGCCAATTTTCAAATTGAGTAATTGCATGGTATGCCGAACTGCTGAATATCCGTCATTGAACATTCCTGCAGCCATATACGCAGCAATTTCTACGATTTTTTGACCAGAACTGAGATGTTTCGGAGTTATAACTCGTATACGCCAGACAGTGGAGTTGAACGATTCGTTCGAATTTTGCGTGTGTCCACCTAAGCATCGCTTTTGTACGTGTCCCACGCACTCATTTTTTATCACAGGGTAATCATCACCATATGGATTCATTTTTACAATACCATTGAAAGTTTTCGAATCACCGTCGCCGATGTCATTCGTATACTTTACTCCAAAATTTTCAACAGATCTCAAAAACATCTCCACGATTGAATCTACCTCCATCTTCCCTGCTGAACCATCGTGATTTGAAGAGCATGATTCTTTATGATCATTATACCATTCTTCAAATTCTTCTTTGTCTAATATACTCTTTTGTAAAGCACATGAATGACAATATGCACTTTTTACAATAAGGTCGACTACTTTTCCAGAGTAATATGCAATGAGCGTTGTAACACCAAACAATGAAGTAAAACCTCGTTTTTTCCAGGATCTATCGCCAGAAACTTTCAAACAGTCAGCAAATCTATCATGTTCTATATTTTTTTCTTTCTCTTCTTTGACATCTTTTTCACAAACGCTTTTGAACATTGATTTTGACGCTGTATATAAATGCTGCACAATTTGATCATACGTTGATTTTGCTAAACCTTGACATATATCCATAAGTCCACAAAACACATTGATACCTTCTCGTCCAACATCGAAAAGCCTCATAACAAAAACAATTCGTCTATTTATTTCGAATCCAGTGTTTATAAACGGTCCTGAATTTATTTCTCTATGACCACACATACACGATAATACAATTTTTGAAACTTAAGCCTCGATGTCGATTGCAAGATCTGCAAATTACGATATCAGAAATTGCAAAAAATACTGTAACAAACTCGATTATTCGATAGCAGTGAGTTGGATGCACAATGATGTTCTCGGTGCTAGCGGTGGCTAATTTTCTCTCATTACTACTTGTGTTGCACTCTGTATCGTTTGATTCTGTTGTGAATTGATTACCATGGAATTTTCGTTTCCGTGGTTTTGCAGCACCATTACTACTCGACTTGTCACTTTTCGGATAACTAGACATGATTATATTGAAGCGCACTCGTCAATAGTCAGCGCAGAACTAAACGTTACGCCACAAACAGCTATATAGGAAGCAGGTACACACAGATTATATACCGATGACACATACTAAGGTTCAAAAGACGCTTCTATGACAGCAAAATATTATTTCGAACAGCTGTTGAACCTTTTCAGATATATAGTTTCGAGTTTAGAGACGAGGGGAGGAGCGCGCGCGTTTCAGTCTGACCGAGCACTCGCACTTGCTCGATGCCCCGTTGCGTTTAGTGCTGTATCTTCGGAAATACTACGAATCTGACTCTATAACTTCGGATATATGTTCTTATACATATAAGGAATAGATTTAAGTAATAAAAAAATCGATTTTTTGAACGTTCTAAGTCAGGATACCCCCTTAAGGAGCTCGGTTACTGTGAGGGTGTTATCGTTTATTATTTATAGGCTCTTAGGGTAATTAGGCAAGAATAGGTTTGGTTAGGCTTGTATGTGTGTGTGTGCTCGTACAGGGAAATAAGGTGTAGTTTATTGTCGCACTAACTGACATGCATTATTTGCATTGTCACAACAATTACGCGCGTAACAATAAGTAGGGATGAGGGCGCGAGAGTGTATGTGTAAGTTTCCCTTCTCTCATCCCTTTTTCGGGAAATTAGACAATTGCATAGTTAGTATGTCCCGATCCGCCGATGGAGGCGGAAGAACTTCCCGGGTGCGACCTATAATTAAGAGTGAGGCCGAGTTTAAGATGCATGAGGCTTGTTGGTCATCGGCATCGAGAAAATGCTCGCTGCGACATTGGGCCGCCTGTTTTCGCACCATAGCCGACAAGGGTCTTAGCTGCCCAGAAGATCACCGGGATCGAGATCGACTGAGCCATCTTCGGGGCATCGACCGGTAAGTAATTATTTATATTACCGTGACCCCCCCCCCAGTGTATAGTGAGTGAAATTTGGGAGTGTGCTCGGGTACGCCGGTACCCAAACAGCGGATATCGGGGCGAAGTCAATCGCAGGCGAGTACCTCGATCCGGTTGATTCCCGATATTTCCAACCGCGCGAAGACAACGATTAATTGTCGCAGCACGAGACCTGGATGGCCATCTTGTAAATAATCAAGAATAAATGTTTCTTTTATTTAAATTTACGATTTTTTTTTTGTAATTATTGAGATCCCCCGACATATTTATTATTTGATTCAAAATCGCGTTGAGGCAAGAAGGATCGCCCGAATCCTCCACACCGTGCGCTCCAGCAAACGGGTTCCTGGCGATACTTGCCAGCATCTTCGCACGAAATAAATGAATTGTATATGCGGTATTGGGCAACGTGGCCCAACGGTTAATTGATAAATAATTAAAATTAATTATTATCGCCGGGAACGCGAATACCACGTTACACTATGTATTAAATATTTTAGCGTTAATCAAAATCGGACTTTTACAGATTTTTCAGGATTACTTGAAATACAAAATGCTAATGTAAATTCACTGTATAGTTTAGTTGTAACATTTTTAAGCAAGATAGAATTATATTAAAAAATTTAATTGAACTTGGATCTGATGGTGGAAGTAAATTGTGCGAAAAAAACCATTCACTGTTCACGCTGCTTAAACAAAAAGTATCTCAATAACAACTAATTAGATGCATTTCCCATTCTTTAAATTTAGCAGCATCAAAAGAATTTCTCGCGTCTGTTGAATTCCTTTTAAGAGAAGTTTATAACTGGTTTTCTTATAGTACCAAAAGATGAATAGAATATAAAACTCTATGGGATACGCTTAATAAAATTAAGAATATCGATGAATTTTCCAAGCAATTTCATCAATTTGTAAAGCTATCAGTTACTCGTTGGTTAGCACGATACAATGCAGCAAAAGTTAAGAATTAAAAACCCTATTTTCAACTGTAACCGAAAAATGCTACACAGCAAGATTACTCAGTCAAATGTTAAAAGACGATTGTAATTATTTGTATTTAAAAATTATTAAGCCATTGTTATATGAAGTGAATGCAGCAAACTTATTATTTCAAAGTGAATCAATAGATGCTTGTATAACATATGACGAGCTAAAGGATTCGATTGTACTCCTAGCAAAAAAAATTTTAAAACCTAGTTATGTAAATATTAATAATTTGCAAGACATCGCATTAAGTAAAGATAATGCATATTTATCTATGCAAGATATTGATTTTGGTATAAAATACAACGCTGCTCTGCTAGCTTATAAAATTAGTTCCGAAGCAAAAATCGATATAGAAAATCACGTATTTAATTATATGAAAAAGCTTTACCTGGAACTCTCAACAAGGTTACCGGAATATTTAGAATATTTTAAAACATTAAAATATTTATCACCTGCTGTATGCTTGAGTCAAGTACGCCCTAAATATGCAGAATTGCCATTTATTAACACTTTTGTTGATAAAAATATTTTGGGTTTAATGGAAAATCAATATATTAAATTAGTAATAATTAATTGGTCCTAAATCTTAGATCAAGACGTACTTTGGATTGTTATAAATTCTGGGTTCATTTATAAAAAGCAGGTGGGACACTTGTATTTAAGGAGCTCTCTACATTTGCCTTAATTCTTCTATCATTACCATCAAGTAATGCAGTTGTTGAAAGGGCGTTTTGAGTAATGAATTACGTAAAATCGAAAATCAGGAATACAATGCAGCTGCCTTTACTGGATTCAATATTACGCATTAAAATTCATTATTTCTCGATGAAATTTTGTTGCAAAGGTTTCAAGCCAACAATTAATATGATCAAAGATTTTAATTCAATATATTTGTATTCTGAAAGCGAAGCTGATCCAGAAAAAGAAACGTTACAAGAATTTGAAATTTCAGATGGTTTTGAAGATTTTGAATGACCTTGTCTTGAAATTAATGAAAAATTATAGATTATATTTTAATATCTTCAAGTTCGATCAATAAAAGAATATATACGATTTTGTTATACAAGGCTAAGTTTAATATCAAATCAAAATAATTTTATAGTTTCTTTTAAAATTTTAACAAATTTTTTTGTCGAAAAATTGTTTTATGTTTATATATTATTTTACATGTAATTATGATTTAAATAAAAATCTTTAAAATTTGATAGAAATAGTGTTCGATTGTTTATATATGTCATTTAATATATATATTTAAATATTATTATTGATTGAATATTGATTATTATATCATTATGCGTGAGTATTTCTAGAATTATACTATTTAGAGTTAAAATAATTATGTAATATTTAAATGTTGATCTACTGCGGAAGGTCCATTTTAAATAAACGCCTTAACCATCACGATTATGCAAGCATTTAAAAATATTGATGGCGTTGCGATCGGCCCTTAGGTCGAGTTCCCCCTCCACTCAATATACCGTTGCGACACACGGTGTTAGTCGGAGGACTAACACACTCTGCTCGGCTACCGATCCTTGCAGATCATATACGGCGCACCCGCGAATTGCTTATTTGCAGTTTATATTTTTATATATTAATAAAATAACTATTAAGTGAAGTATAAACGTGAGACGAGTTTTATTGCTGCCACCACCCATAATCCATCAAATATTTTAATCGAAAGTAATTTATAAATTATACCGTTTTCCCATGAAGAAGTCTATTATGCAAATATTAATTATTAATAATTAATTAATACCATATAATCATTAAACAATTTTAAATTAATAAATTTGCTTGTTTTTACAAATTATACAAAAAAAAAAAATTTCCGGTACCGGGGATAGAACGCCGACTACCTATTTGGTAGTCATACCTATGTGGCGCTTACCTTAACCCCATGACCAAGAACTATATCAAAATTTACAATATTAAAACGGATATAAAAGCTGTTCCCCCGGTGGGGCTTAAAGCAACACAAATTGAAGATAGTATAGGTGTGACATTAAATTTATTTTATATCATTTTGCTCTGTTAGTTGTCTGACATCACTGACAGACAGTATTTAGTTTATAATTTACATACTCTTCTAAATCGCCAAAAAATCGCCAGTCGCCAAATCTACTAATTTGGTCGCTAAAAAGGTGAAAAATTGCCAAATTGACGAAAAATCGCCACGTCTGGCAATCCTGCCACAATAAGACGGACCTAAAGAATTTCATTTGTCTTAAGCGGTCAAGTGAAGTAAAGGAAATATTATGGCAAATGCCTTACTAAAGTCGAACAACAAGAGTATTATTACAAGCTTTACGTTAATCTCTGTAAAAGCGGTTTCCTTCGAGTGGTGTGGTGTAAAATCAGTTTGCAATGGGTTCATTAGCGAGCATGACTAAAGGAACTCCTGCAGCTGATTTAAGACAATTTTTTTTAAAACCTTTGACAGAAAAAATAAGAGTGCAATTCATGTGAAATCAGAAGGCGATGATGGTATTTTACACTTTTTTAGGGAGATAATATGAGCCTTCTGCCAGAGGTTTGAGAACATACTCTTCGAAAAAGACGATTTAAATATTATAACAAGGACATTACCGATAACAGATAAGGACTTGACTAACACTTTACGCCTATAACGCTATGCCGTCGGCCCCACAAGCCTACGAAGAAAAATGCGAGATTGTCAATATAACATCATTAATATTGATTTCTTTAAAGAAGAAACCTTCCTCAGTAGAATGTCCGTTTAAGTCCTCAAGTGTAAAACCATTCAAGTCAACCGCTCGCCCGGGAAGGTATGTTACTCTGTTTTAATTGCCCTTGGTTCTATCTGGTCTCCTAATATGAAGAAATTCTTACAGTACTTTTGATCCTTTGTATGCGAATAACGTCTAAATAGTGCGTTATATTTGCGCTGCGACTGAAATAGCTCTACGCTCAAATAATGTGGCATATACTTTTTCGGTTTGATGATTTAATGAAGAGTAAGTAAATTCACCACCGCTGATATATTATCACAGAGACATCCCAGCGCATGATCAATGTCGATCTCAGCAACATGAAAAGGAGACCAATCACACTGGGAAAACAAACATTAGAGATCATTGATAGAATAGTTTTCAAATCGCGGAAAGTAATAGTATTAGTATTAGTGTTGACTTGTGGAAAATTATTATAAATTATAGTGACAGAAATAATATTATGACCATTGGGGAAGGGCGAACGGATGTTACCAAGATCAACAATTGAGTCATTGTCGTCGACAAAAATGACATCCATTCAAGTACTCGAGGTGAAATGCGTCGGTTTTTGATGAAGAAGTGGTAAAGATAGTTCAGCAGATAAATTGCGAACGAATTTAACATCATCACTCAATAATCAAGACTAAACTTGCAGAGATTATTTAAAAAATCTTTGGTGGCCGATAAATAACGGCAACAAATATAGGAGGCGAATTTCGCTCTTAAATACTACAAAAAATATATTCAGGTATGCCTGATTTAATAGGTATCTTGGTTTTAGATGTAGATAATACTTGACATTTAATGCCAGGTTTTAAAATGTAAAACTAATAGTAAAACTAAAAGTAATATCACAGGCGAAAATATTTACATGTTTACAGCGAGTTCATAGTAAGTCAATAAACAGTTTAATACAATTAAATAAAGTTTCAGTCAAAATATAAAATAAAATGAGTTAAAAAATAATTAGTATAATTGACACACTTTCCAGTCACGCTTAATCCATTCATTCAGTCCGCACTCATCCCTTAAATACATTCACTCACGAAGTATATGTCATGCTACAGACAAAAAAATAATAAATACAATTATAACAGCAGATTTAAAGCCCTTAAGTAAAGATAAGTTTTTTTATCTCTGCCGGGAATGAATTCCATAGATGCACACCTTGAACTGAAAAGAGCGTTTTCCAGTCTCAGGGCGCATCAAGGGAGACGCTTAGTCCTTCGTTGGGTATCAGTTTGTATATTAGTAGAGTCATGAAATAATGTCTCCTCGAATCTATTCGCAGCCAACCCAGGGAATCTCTATGAAATCACTATAAGGCATTCGAATATAAATCTGCAGATCATTTGCATACAATATATACTGGACGCCCGCGGAGACAAGGACCTCACGCAAGTCACCTGTGTACAGGCAGAACAGGAAGGGACTGACCCTTGTGGAACTTCTAAATTAGTTGCAATCTAAGGAGATGTATTATCAGAAGAAATGACCGCTTATTGTCGGTTTAAAAATGCGAGTTAATCCATAGTAGGGTAGATCTGGAGAAACCCATGCGTCTCAGTCGGTCAAGTAATCGTGTGGGAGAAACTGTGTCAAAAGCGTTGCTGAAGTCAAACAGCAAAAGCAATGTCCCCAATTTTTTGTCAATCCCGATTCGTATGTCCTCAGCCAGTTTCAATAAGGCTACCTCCATCGAACTATATGGCCTGAAGCTAGATTTCAAAGGGTCCATAAAGGAGTACTTGGCAAGATGCAAGTTATTTTAGCTCAATTTTCTCCAGTACCTTTAACAGAAAACTCAGCAGTACGATGGACCAAAAATCAGACACGGAAGATAGAGTTTAGCACTTCTTAAGTGATAGAATAAGGAGGTTGGCTATGATTGGCAGAGATTTTACTATTACACTCTGCGAAATGCCGTCTAGCCCTCTCACCTGCGAGGAGAAACATAAAATTACCAGAATAACATTACTTTTTTTCAATTTCTTGGAAAGTAAATCCATTGTTATTTGCACTTTCGATGCTGGACTGACGCCCTTGAGATTCCTATGCAGAAGAGACCGATACACCTGCAAAGTATTTATTCAAATCATCCAATGAAAAACCACTCAACTCCTCCTGTTGACCCGGAAGGAGCACGAGACTACGTAGCTCCTAGACGCTATTGTTTGAGAGAACATAATATATTTTATTTCGATAAAAATCAGTATTTTTTGTCTTTGTCATTTTATGAGTAACCTGTCTCAGAAATTTAAATTCGTTAATTGACTCTGTATCACCAATCCGTGCGTAGCGTCTGTAAAGTGCATTGCGTCTACGCTGGAGTTCGGTATTGAAATCATCCCTACTGAAAAAACTCAGATGAGAAATCACCTGAGAAATCAGGTGATTTGTCACGCCAAAATCTCAGGTGCCTAAATTAAGAGAAAAAATTTCTAAGTTTTATTAGTAAAATGTATTATTAAAAAATATGTTTATATCTCTCTCTTATCGTGCTAGACCGTATGAACAGGCGATAAAATTATATTTAAAAAATTACTTATACTTGGAGAATAAATAAAGTTTGACGAGTCGCAAATTGCTTAAGTATAACAAGGTTTTTACTACTTTCTAATCGTAGTGAATCGATTAGTCTGAAGACACGTTCTGTAATTGTTGTGCTTTAACACGCAAAAGATGTTTTCCGAGTCTTTACTGATGTCTAACCTGTAAAAAGAAAAAGTATAAAACTACAAAGTATCTATTTATATAATTCAAAAATTTATAAACAAACACTGAAATTATACATTTATAGCTTATCTTTAATAAAATATAAGCAAAAAAGAACTTAACTGATAAATAGAGCAGCCGGGGTTAATTAACCATTACAATGTCCCAGTCGCCTTATAACGTTTTGAAAATTTCGTATGCAACGATGTTCAACATTGCTTTTTATACGCACTGCATTTATCTACGATAAAATTATAATATCCGATTATTTAGCAGTAAAATTCTTTCGGGAAAGGTTAGACGTCAAACTGAAGCTGGTTTGTTTGGCAATAGACAACGTCAAGATGATCGATTTTTTGCATTAAAAACAAACCAATTTTAGTTTGACATCTAATCATTTTCTATGCTCTCGCACAATGCAAAATATTTTCACGCCATAGATTGCCTAAATAGTTAGTTTAGCTAAATTAAAATGCGTATATCGTAATTTTATCATTGAAATATGCATTGTGTGGTAAGGATAATGTTGAATATGACGCAAAGAGGCTAATTGGAACCTGGTAATGGTGAATCAAGTCCGGCAGCTCTATTTATCAGTTAATTATTTTTTTCCTTATATTTTATTAAACTTAAGCTATAAATATATAATTTTAGTATTCGTTTATAAATTTTCAAACTGAATAAATAGATATTTTGTGATTTTATATTTTTCTTTGTACAGGTTAGACATATGTAAAGAGACGAGAAATATCTTCTGCGTATAAAAGCATTGCAACAATTATAGAACGAGTCTCCAAACGAATCGATTCACTACGATTAGAAAGTAATAAAAACCCTGTTGTATGTAAATTTTTTCCGATGGGTCTTAAACATTTTGCGGCAACTTTTTTTTCAATTTTACACGAAAAGAGAGAGAAAAAAACATTTTTTAAAAATACTTTTTTCCAATAAAACTAACAAATTTTTTTTCTCTTATTTTCGGCATCTGAGATTTTGGCGTGAGAAATCATCTGATTTCTCAGGTGATTTTTTAGATGATATCTCACTTGAGTTTTTTCACTAGGGATCACTCTAGAGAGGCTACTAATCACAATGTTTAAGCAAAATCATGAGCTATTCCGAGGAAATCTTTTAAAATCACGATAAATTATATTTTTTAGAAGCTTTATTCAAAGTACTATTGTGTAGAATTAAAGGAAAAATAAAGTTATGGTCATTGTAAAAAGTTGCAGCTACATTGTCCGAATCAATAATAGTGTCATTACGTCTCCACTAGGATAATCAAAAGTCATTTGCCAGGCTTTTGGCAACAGGGAAATTAAATCAGAGATAACCCTGAAACCAGTCATAGATGGTAGGCGCCAAAAAGGCGCTGCTATTATGAACTGGCTAAAGCTATTATCACTCAAAATAGGGTTAAATGGGCTATACGCACCTTTCAACCTTTTAAATCTCCAGGAAGTGACAAAATCTTCGTAGTTCTTCTTCAGAAGGCAGAGGAATATATCCTAGAGCCGCTGATAAAGATCTTCAGAGCTAGCCTCGGTTTAGGCTACGTACCAAAGACCTGGCAAGGAGTGAGAGTAGTTTTCATTCCAAAAGCAGGGAGATAAAGCTACATCACGCCGAAAGACTTTGGGCCGATCAGTCTTATCTCATTCATACTGAAAAGTTTGGAAAGACTGGTAGACAGGTTCCTGCGGGGTAAAGTCTAGGAATAATTCTCTAAACAGAAACCAGTATGCCTACAGTGCAGACTTCTCGACGAAGACCGCTCTCTACAAAGCAAAAAAACTCATCCAATCCCAAATACAATGCGGGAAATTTGCAGTAGCGGTTGCCATGGACATAGAAGGGGCCTTTAACAATACGTCTCGAGAGGTCATCAAATCGGCAATGATCGGAGGGAATGTTAATTCTGGCTGCTCACAAGGAGGGGTACTATCCCCTCTACCATGATGCTTAGTGGTATAAAACTTACTAAACACGCTATCCAACACGGGACATCAGGTAGTGGGCTTCGCTGATGACATCTTAATCATTGGGCGAGGACCCTTCCTACAGACCGTAATGGAACGACTACGTCAAGCTATTCAACTGGTTGAAAGCTGGTGCAACGCAACGGGACTTGATGCCAACCTAGACAAAACTGAGGTAGTGGTTCTCACCAAAAAGTATAAGTGACTTACCAATTACACCCTATCACTCAATGGTCACCCCCTTAGAATAACTGAAGGGATGAAATACCTCGGGGTAATATGTGATAGCAAATTGTCATGGAAAAAACACCTTGAGGACAAAAGTCGCAAGTTTATTAATGGCCTCTGGCAACTCAAGAGAGCGATTGGTAAAAACTGGGAACTAAAACCAGCCACAACAAAATGGCTATATAATGCTGTCCTTAAACTCAAACTGCGTTATGCAGCCATTATATGGGGGAAAGGATAGCACTAAAAACTGCTACCTCCCAGCTGGAAAGGTTAAGAGGCTTAATGCTAAGGTGTGTCCTAGGAGTGGCTAAGTCTTCACCGATGGCCGCCCTGGGGGCCCTCATAGGCATAGAGCCCATAGCCATGACAATCAAGGCAGAAGCAGCAAAAGGACTTCTCAGAGTTCAAGAAGAGGTCGACAAAGAAGGAAGATCACTAGGAGCCAAGATCTATAAAGGTATGCATGACATGCCCATGGACAGGACAACCAGATCATACTTCTTTGATAAGAAATACAGAGTCAGTATTTCTTCCAAGGAAAACTAGGATACACAAAGCACTGGATTGCCTGAGTCTGGGGATGTCTGGTATACAGACAGCTCCAAGAATACGGGTGGCTCGGGTGGCTCGGGTGCCGGTATATATAGAAAGAAAGATGGAAAAGGGCAGACCTTTCCGCTTGGGTCACACACTACGGTGCACCAGGCGGAGCTGCTGGCCAACATCTACTGTTTGCACTGGGCGGCCTCCTACAAGTCGAAGGAGCAACTCAAGCGAAATAATAATAATAATAATAATAATAATAATAATAATAATAATCCACTAGGATCATCATCCTGGACTAATTGCAGAGAAAATTTTGCAACAAAATTATGCCAAAATTTAGCATCATCACCATCTCTCAGGATATCGGCATTCAGATCATCCATAATGATTTTAGTCCTATATTCACGACAGTATATTCGTAAAGTATCTAAAAACGCAGTATCCTTGGTAAAAGTCATTTTCGATGGTCACTAAATAACAGCTACAAGTGCAGGTGTTGCATCATTGATCGGAATTTCACAAAAAATATATTCTGGCATTCCAAGCTTATCCGGTTGCTCAGATTTGAAGTTGCAAGGGTTTTACATTTTACATTAGATCATATATAAAGCTATCACACCACCTTGAGCATTCCTATTCTATTTGACTATCATATATAAACTGATGGATCTGCTTAATATGAGTTCTAAGCGAATCCATATTTAGAAAACTCGCCCATAATCTCTCCCCTAAAAGCACATTAGGCTCCCCAGCAGATTCCTCACCCTGTCAATTTTCTTGTATAATAATGTCATTGTCATTATCATTGGTCGCAGTAGTGATTCTTATATTAATATTTTAGCCATTTTTCTTTGTCCTAGTTTTATGTTTATGTTTATTTCTATTTGTATTTGTGTTTTTGTAGAGCTGCTTAAAGGCGTTGTGGAAGGGAGGCCACTTAATATATTCAATACAATATTTAAATCTAAATTTAAATTTTAAATTCAAATTCAAATTCTCTCCGACATTTGATTTTCTTTTGAAAATTGACCACACAAGTGATTTATTTACAGCTCTGTCTTTTACCTGATTATTATTATTATTATTATTATTATTATTGCTATTATATTATTAGTGTTGCCGTCAGTCTTATCTTTTTTATCACTGGAGAAATCCTGTTATTAGTGCAGATATCCCGGAATACCTTCAGTATTGCCGAAATTCCCAATAATACCGGATATTAGTACAGATATCCCGTAATACATTAATAATACCCGAAATTTCCAAGAAATGCCGTATTACCGCAGATAACCCTCAATAACATTAAAATTCCCCAAATCTCTAAGAAATCCTGTTATTAGTGCAGATAACCTGTAATACCTTAAAAATTATCGAAATTCCGAAGAAATTCCGTATTTGTGCCGGTATCCCAGGAAATCTTGAGTATTCTCGAAATTCCCAAAAAATCTCTAATTATTATAGATACCCCAAATTATCATTAAAAACGCGACATTTCCAATAAATCATGTTATTAGGTCAGATATTCCAAAATTCCTTGAAAATTCACGAAATTCCCAAGAAATGCCGTATTGTTATAGGTATCCCCTAAAACCTTAACTATTACCGAAATTTCCGAAAAATCGGTAATTGGTGTATATATCCTGGAATGCCTTAAAAATTCCAAGCAATTCCCTAGAAATCCTGTTATCAGTGAATATATCCCGGAACACCAAAATGTTTCTGAAATTCCCAAGAAATCCCGTAATTAAAATTCCCGAAATTCCCAAAAACTCTCATTATTAGATCAGAGATCACGAAATTCTTTAAAAATTTTTGAAATTCCGAACAAAATATAGTATTAGTGAAGGTATCCCCAAAAACCTTAAATATTCCCGAAATTCTCTAAAATTCTGTAATTATAATCCTGGAATATTTAAGTATTTCCGGATTTCTGAAGAAATCTCAGGTTTTTGCCAATACTCCGGAATACATATAAAAGTCCTGAAATCCCCAAGAAATGCCGTTAATTAATACAAATATCCCGCAATACCTTAAAATTCCCGAGATTGCCAAAAAATGTCGTATTAGTGCAGATATCCTAAAAAATCTTGAATACTCCAGAAGTCCAAAAATTCTGTAATAAATCCGAAAATCCCGAGAAATTCTGTTATTAGTGCAGATATCCCTTAATACCTTAAAAATTCCCGAAATTCCCAAAAACTCTCATTATTAGATCAGAGATCACGAAATTCTTTAAAAATTTTTGAAATTCCGAACAAAATATAGTATTAGTGAAGGTATCCCCAAAAACCTTAAATATTCCCGAAATTCTCTAAAATTCTGTAATTAGTGCAGATACCCCGGAATATCCTTAAAAAATCCGAAAATCCCGAGAAATTCTGTTATTAGTGCAGATATCCCTTAATACCTTAAAAATTCCCGAAATTCCCAAAAACTCTCATTATTAGATCAGAGATCACGAAATTCTTTAAAAATTTTTGAAATTCCGAACAAAATATAGTATTAGTGAAGGTATCCCCAAAAACCTTAAATATTCCCGAAATTCTCTAAAATTCTGTAATTAGTGCAGATACCCCGGAATATCCTTAAAAAATCCGAAAATCCCGAGAAATTCTGTTATTAGTGCAGATATCCCTTAATACCTTAAAAATTCCCGAAATTTGCAAGAAATCACGTAATTAACCCATTAAGAACCAGGCAAAAGCTAGCAGAGATATCGAGAAACGAACTCTGCCATCCTTTGCATAATAAAAAAAATACCCTTGTTTTTTCTTTTGTCGATTACAATTGTTTATAACAAAGTATTTAAACAAATAACTAAAAATGTCGTAATTTTGCAAAACTGAATGCGGATATCGATTTTACGGGTAAAAACCCGACAAAAATCTATGTAACGTTTTTTTGTCAGAGTTTAATTTGCTAGCATAAAATACCTATAAATAATCGTGCTCAAAATAGTAAAAGTTTTAATAAGTTTCCGAGGTATGAACCTAATTATAACTCTTTGCCGGAATCTTCTTGGTGTTTTGTGCAAACAGATTTGCAATATTTTGTACAGAACATTTTTGTGTAAATATCGAGGTCATAGATGTATGCATCAGCAGAATAAAGTGCCCACATCTTTATTCCAAACCTGATAAGATGATTCCTGATACACTGCTTGATACCAAATCTACCAAAATATTTCACTATTACCTCATCTACTGATAGGTTGTAGTCGAAAAAATCGAATTGTATGCAATTCTCACGGAACATGTCATACATTGTACTTACTTTCCAAACTTTGACAGTTGGATATTTATCTTGATGTTTGTAATATCGAATATTCTTCTTGATGGTAAAAAAATTATCTCTCATTACAAGTTCAAGAACGTTTGAACACTCTAGGATTCGATTTGTTAACCAATAATCTTAAAGACATTTTCTAGAATTAAAAATAGTAATCATTATGATTACAATAAATCTTTCTAGATCATTTTTAGACAAATAGAAATGATTCTCAGCCGTAGCTTCCAGAACTTGATTCTTCATCGCTTCCGAGAAGAATAACTCGAATAATTCTAAAGAATTTTTAAAGAACAATGGTAAAATAGCTGACAGATTGGAGTTGTCCTCGGTATCAGGAGATATATTATCCAGACTATCATCTTCCCAATTGTAAATATGATTGGGCTCCAACAATTGTTAGGTATTTCTGTAAGTATTTTTCACATTTTCGTAAGAACCTGTAGGAAGATCGTGAGATGTTATATCTTTTTTTAGATCAACATCCGAATCTCCATCTGAACTTTTATGATCAGCAGGAACAAAAGCTATGTTGACACATTGATCTTCATCAATGCCAGAATACTCAACTAAATCAGATATCTGCTACTGAAACGTGATCTTTAATACGGAAGATTTGAGAAAAAATAAGCTCATCGAATTGTAGCATGCAACACTACGGTATTCCGCAGGTCTACATCTAAGATGGATGAGAAGGATGGTTTACATGTGAAAAGTTTGTTCCTGTTCTAGACTAACAAATTACGACATTTTGGTTTATTTGCTTAAATAATTTGTTATAAACAATTGTAAACGACAAAAGAAAAATCATGGGTACTTTTGTTTTTGGTTATACAAAGGATGGCGCAGTTCGTTTTTCGGTTTCTCTGCCATCTTTTGTATGGTATTTGGCATGGTCAATAATCCCTTCCCAGGGTACAATTGTTTATAGGTATTTTATATTAACAAATTAAACTCTGACCAAAAAACGTTACATAGGTTTTTGCCGTGTAATCGATGTAATCGTAGAATCGATATCCGCATTAAGTTTTGCAAAATTGCAAAATTTTAAGTTATTTGTTTAAATAATAACAAAAGAAAAAACTCGGATATTTTTTTTGGTTATGCATAGGATGGCATAGTTCGTTTCTCAATATTTCTGCCAGTTTTGCCTGATTTTTAATGGGTTATCAAAGGACATTTAGCTCAACATACATTTCAATAATTCAAAATTCATGAAATATTTGAAAATCTTTCTTTAACAATATAGGCTATTTAATTGAATTTTATAAATAAAACAAATTGTGTTGAATAAACATTTAAGTAATCCACCTGTCAAATAATTTAAAATCATACTTTAACAGTATTTGCTATTTATTTGGTTATACTTTGTAAGAAACAAGAAATTCAACCCAATATACATTTGAGTAATCCAACTCACATTTTTATAGTTTAACTCTTATCATAACAAAAAAGTTGGGTGTACATAGGTTACAGTATAAATTTTGAGACTAAATTTTACGATCTTAAGATTTTTGGGCCTTAACTTTTAAACATTAACAGTCATCAACTAAATTGAAATTATTCCCTAATCATATTTATTTTTGTAATATTATTCGCGAGAAAAAGGTTGGCAGATCACAATTGAAAAGTTAACAGTAGGCCAGAATGCGTAAAGCATTCAGTTCACCTCAAACCAGTAATCAATAAACACGATAATCGGAGCGATTTTAAATTAATTTATATTTCAGTAATCCCAATCTCCAATAATTTAAAATCGTTCCGTAACAATATTTACTATTTAATAAAACTTTATATGTAAAAAAATTTTGAAAAAAATTTACTGTAATTCCATCCTATAAATCGATATATATGAAAGTGGTGTCCATTGATTCTGCAATCTGTAAAATAATATTTTTTATCCTTCCATCGTTAGCTTTCATATTTATTTTGTTATCCGACTATTACGTAGAGGTTGTGCTGGTAAGGTATATTTTGAAGAGTCATATATTTTTTCAAAGAACATTTAATTTTTTACTATAGTAATTAAATGTAGTAGCCAATTGGTGAATTTAATTTAATTTTATTTTGTATCTAAAAGGTTAATCGTAATTTTTCTTTCAGATATTTGATTTAAATTTTATTAAATTTAAAAAAAAATTAAAACCGTTTTAAAAAATTAGGCATTTTTTTCTTCTCGTCCACTATGGTTGATGGAGTTTCCCGAAGAGCAGCCTTTCGAAAAATTAAAATTGAAAATTGAAAATTTTTAAAAATTAGACGTTTTGACTACAGCTTTCCAGTATTTGTCATCCTTAGTGAGGTACTGGAGGCGTTCCTCACACGCCCTGTCGCAAGATGCAAGCACTATTTTTGTTTTTTATGCAAGCTATACTTTTCCGCAACGCTTCTTTGTCTCTTTCTTGATTTAATTCAATTTCATTCATTTTATTTTATTTTTTTTTTGTTTAATCTTTGTTCTCTCTTCTTTATTTTATTTTTTTCTTTGTCATCAAATTCGTTACTTTTTTGTTTATATTAACTCCTTTTCTGCATAGCGTTAATTCATTATTATTATTTCTTACATATGCTACTTTTGGTCCCTTATTGTTCTCTAACATCAATTTATTTATTTTTTGTACCATTTTCTCTAATCTACTTTTTTCAGTTAATATAACTTTTGGATCTATTTTTTTAGTAAAAGTGTTTGGTATATGCAATGTGTTATTTTTATCCTTTATGTTCTCACAATGATATGTGATGTCATTATCTACTTCTATAGGCATAATAGAATCATTATAATTCACTAATTTTTTACTATATAGATCTATTATTTTTTGCTGTTCCATAAATAATTTCTTTTGTTTATTTTTTTCTAAAATAGATTCATACTTAATTTTAAAATATTTAAATTAAATCGGCCGTACAGATTTTTTTCGTGGACCTATTACAGAAAAATTAACATCTGTTGTTTTACGAGAATTGATGTGCAAAGTAAGAAACATACTATATTTCTATTAGTTTCATAAATTTTTGTAAGATGCATACACTTTTTCGAAATATCTTAATTAAGATTGCAGGAGCATCTATTGCAAAGTATTGCAACAGCAAAAGGTAATATCAATTAAATAAATATTATCTGACCTTTGCAGTAAAAGCGTTGATTGCATATCAAATACTGAACAAGATTTAAGAATTTCATTAAATTGAAAAATACGTGCATCGTTTAACATCGATGCTGCTGCAGCATGATTTCCAAATCCTTTTACAACTAATTTTTAACCTTCCGACAATCCCATTTCAGAGCTATTATTTGTTTCACTAATGGCTCGAAATTATTTTCTAATAATTATATTAATAATTATTGTTAAAATCAAATGAAAGATCTAAGTTCCGAGTGAAAGCGCGACCCGGTAGTGACTGCTGTCGTCATCGATATACTAACACAACCATAAGCCAACCTGCCTATCCATATGATCGTAGCAGAGAGGGAACCGATTAGACATACGAGTCTATGGTAGATACTTCTAAATGGTGGTACCATCTTCCACCACAGCCAACAATTTGATATTCATATAAAAAAATCTATGAAAATGGCTAAAATTATCGATATACTTTATTAAACTAATGATAAAAAATTTTTCAAGAACAAGGGTTATGTATATGATTTTTTTAACGAATTAGCTGTGTAACGCTGTACTGGGGATCAGAGTGCAGGTTAATGAGGATCAGCAGTTAATATAAATAAAATAGGTATTTATTATAAAAAATAATAATTATGGGGTGGGCGCCAGCCGCGTTATTACGCGACAACTAATTCGATAACTCGCGGGTTATCGCTGATTCCTTGGAGCATTGCTCCGCTGTTGATATCCTGGTTCGCTGTAGGGGAGAGGAAGGGGAAGGATGGGACCAGGATCTCGCACACACGTAATTCGGTACTCGGCGGTACCGTCGGCAGAGAGAGGTATTCACACACACCAACCTTTGCGAAGAATCCAGGACGCTTGGTCGGGAAGCTGTCGCTCTCTCTCTCTCTCTCTCTCTCTCTCTCTCTATCACACACGCACGCTATTTCTCAAATATCCGGTACACTGGGAAGATTCGGCCTCTCGCGACTCGAATGTATCCGTTCAGGACGGCGGACCGTAGAGCTCTCGCTCGCGGCGTGCTCGAGAGCTCCGTGTTCGTACCGCGCGTCTGCGCAGTACGTACTCGTGCGCGGCACCTTGATCTCGCGTCGCGCGAGCGGGTCGAGTGCCGCGGTGTTCAGGCTGTATCGGTATAAATCGGCTGTATGGTGTATGATGACATGGTGCTGCTTCCGTCTCGGAGATGCTGTATACTTCTTTCTAGGTAATTATTACCTCGTTCCTTCTAGCGTTATTCACTAAGTTGTACGGTGTGAGTTTCAGGTACGAACTCACCCGCCGCCGCATCGCTGCGCGGGCCGATTCGCCTCTCTCCTCGACGACGTCGACCTCGGTGACTGATAGCCTCTCCGTCTACAGCTCCAGGTAAATACTTTGTCGTTGGGATTACGCAAGTATGCGTATTTATTTTATATACCGTGACAAAGGTCATATATATACGTTGTTTACGTATGACGACCTAACCTCATTCTGCTCTATACTGTTCCTTGTACAGCTGTAGTGTTAACATACAGCTGTATATCTTCTTCCTTGCTCCTCGTCCTCTTAATGCGTACTTGTATTGATTATGTGGCTCTTTTACAGCTGTATATTATTGGCGTTAGAGGTTCTCCTGCTTCCTGCCTGGATACTACCTCATCGCCTTGACTGCTGTACTGTGAGGCTTCGGAGAGTCCTGGAGGCTTCCTGGTGATCGCCTCCCTTTGAGTATCCTGCTTGCAGTGTCAGATTCGGAGGAGCCCACCTGATAATCTGAGCTCGCTCAAGGTCCTCATCGCGAGGGCCACCTTAGTATTTGTGTGCCGTGCTTGGGAAGGGGTATTTAGTATGTGAGGGTAGGCAGGGCTTATTTACTGTGCGGATAGGTAGGTGTAGGGAATTATATATGGGTAGGTAGGTGTCCGTTGTGGGTTCGATAGCTCGCTTTTGACATGTGCAAAACACATTGTCACAACTCCCCCCCACCAAACCGAAATTACGCGGAAGTTGTAATTTCAATAAAATAACTAAGTATTGCTAAGTTACAAAACAAAAAAAATAATTAAAATGCTGCTAATTACTATTCTGATTAAAATTGCATATGTTTATACTAATGCTAAAGTTGGTGGGGGTAATTACGCTTGCTTACTTAATGAATATCCAAATAGCCGGTACTATTGGTACGGGGTATAAGTATATAGTCTCCTTGACTAGCTGCTTGGCTGGAAATCTGTGTATGTATACGCGCTGTATTGTGTATAACTAATTTAGCTGCTTTTAAATAAAATAAAATTAATATTAATATAACGACGACTGGCCCCAATACATAAAATATAACATAATAATATAGAATATTCGCATTTGTTTGGGAGCTCTAACCCTACTCGCGATACTCTCATACCTCATACTTACATGATGGCAATCATACTCATACTGTTATGCAAATTAATATATATATATAGATATATATATAAATTCAGGGAATACAGAAAAATAATAAAAGTAATAAACACGAAATAATATAACGTAAGAAAAAAAAATTAATAAGGTGTGGTGAATTATTACCTTCTGCTGCTTGTGAGTTCCTCATTTTGAACTCTTCTTATTGCAATTACCGTTTCATTTAATAATTACATATAATTTAAATTATTTGCTTATTTGCTCTGCTTTATGATCACCACCCTTATTTGTTTGGGAAAATTACAAAAGTGGATTCATAACACTTAAATTTTGACTTAACAATGTAATGGGGAAAAGGGAAAAAGAAAAAAAAATTTATTTGATCTTTCCGGGTCTACCACGTTTTCGAGGTGGGTTATTGCTACTCGGGTTGTTTTGCTGTATATTTTGTGCTATTGGGCGCTGCGAAGGGGGAGAATGAATTTTAGGTGGGATAACGTTTCTAGGAGGGATATAACGCTTAAGATCATTTACATAGACTTTGACCCTCCGCTTAGTATCTTCGTCTTCAACAATATAATAATTTGCTGATACAACTTCTACTACTCTCGCGGGGCCTATATTGATTGGTGCCATTTTTGCTGTAAAATGATTATCTTTTGAGGACAATACCCTATTGCGTAGACATACTCGATCGCCAACTTGGTATTGTACTAATCTACGTCCTTTATTGTAGTGTCTAGCTTGTCTAGCCACTGCCGTGTCTATATGTCTTCTAACAAGATCATATATTGCTGGAAGTCTATGTAATTTTTCGATCCATGCTGCTGTATTTGGTGCTGGAGGGGGGTCTGAGGACTCTAGGTGCTTTCGTATAAGGGCTGTTGGTATTGGGTTTCTGCCAAAATTTAAAAATGCTGGGCTGTATTTAGTTGTAGAGTGGACGACTGTATTGAGAGCGAAGCAGAACTCTCCTAAATGTCGATCCCACTCCCGATGATTTTCCTCAATGAAGCTGTTTATCATCGGTTTTAAATTTCTGTTTACCCTTTCTACAGGGTTAGCTTGTGCAAAATAGGGCGGAATTAATGACTGTATAATTCCGTACTGCTGTAATTTCTCTGCAACTTGGCGATATGCAAATTCTGTCCCATTGTCCGAAATTAGGTATTTGGGACAACCCAATCGGTTAATGACTAACTCATCGAACGCTTGGAGTACGCTTTTTGCGTCGGCTCGTCTCAACGCTTTCATTTCGACATAATGGGTAAATAAGTCCTCAAAGACAATTATGTACCTGAAACCTTGCTTTGATGGTAGTTTCGGTCCCATTATGTCGACTGCTACTACTGTCCAAAGTCCATCTATGTTTCTGCCTTCCATTATTCCTGCTGGAGCCTGCTGATTGCTATTGTGGGCTTGACACTCTTGACAAGCTCTCACATAATTGCAGGTATCATAGTATATACCTGGCCAGTAGTAGTAGGTCGCTAACCTTGCATATATTTTGTCATTTCCCAAATGACCTGCTTGCGGGGTGTAGTGCGCTTCATAGAGAGCTTTCTCTCTATCAGCTGTTGGCAGAATTAGCTTCCAAGCATCTAGTTCGGGGACTAATGGGTCTACGAGGGGATTAGGACGGTGTGCGTATAAAATGTTGTCTTTTATACATAAGTCAGGGTACTTTTGGAGAGATTTTATTACTGCTTGGATTTTCATTTGGTACCAAGGATCGCTTGTATTAATTGTAACTGTAGCTGCTAATGCTGTATCTTCATATGCTCTCGAGAGTGTGTCAGGCACTTTGTGATATGCTCCTTTCCTGTACACAAACTTAAATTTATAGTTTTGCAGGATTGTGTTCCATCGAGCCAATCTGCCTGTCGGATCCTTGATGTTATGAAGCCAGAGAAGGCTGTGGTGGTCTGTTACCACGGTAAACTCTTCGCCTTGAAGGTAACCTTTGAGTCTTCTAATCGACCACAATACGGCTAAACACTCCTTCTCTGTCACCGTATAATTACGTTCCGATTTACTCAGTGTACGGCTAACGTAATATATAGGGTGTTCTTCACCATTTATTTCTAGGGTAAGCACACCGGCTATACCATAGTCGCTAGCATCGGTTTGGAGGGTAAACGGGAGGGAAAAATCGGGGCGGGCTAAAACAGGGGCTTGGGTAAGTGCTAGCTTCAATTTCTCGAATGCATCCTGCTGTTCTTGATGCCATTGCCATCTGACATCCTTTCGCGTTAAATAATTTAACGGTGATCTGTATTCAGCTAATTTCCCGATAAATCTTGAATACCAACCCATTAAGCCAGTAAAACGTCTTAGTTGTTGTAGTTCAACTAGCTAGGAAAAATCAAATTATAAAAATAAATATATGTTTCAAATAATAATTCTTTATTAAAAGTAAAAGGTACATATTACCTATTAGAGTGATCGAAGAACGACTGAAACGAACTGCTCGAGTTAGCCCGTTTTAAAACAGTGGCCCTACCCTCGCGCCAAATTTTCTTCGAATTGAGCGATAAGCTCACTCGCGCGGTCCTCCAAACTCTCGCTTGTTTATCGCGTCCTCTCGGCGCGTCATTGACTAATTTTTTAGTCAACTTTCTGTGAGGTTTTTACATAAAAAGCTCACTTTGATCGGATTTCGAAAATCCGTAAATTTTCCGCAAAGAAAGCCCTACCTCTGAGAGTCTCGTTTCGAGAACTTGCGTTCTCCCGGCACGGTACGGCATATTCTCAGATGTAATCACTTTCTGAATCAGAAAATCTACTATTTTCCCGGCACAGCACGGCATAATTTTCCCGGCGAGAGCTTGAAGTGTTTAAATTTTCTAATGGAAATATCTATAAAATTAACAGTTTTAAAAATGTATTATTTGTTCAATCTTTAATTGACTACGTCGTTATTAATCACTCTTTACAATTTTTATAATAAACTAATGTATTTCTTACGACCAACGTACTAAATAAATTGAAAAATCTTATAAATAATTAACACAGTTAATAATAATACATATAAATTTTTGTATACACTTACATTGACGTCACATTCTTAATAAGTGTTTTCCGTTCGTGTTTTCTTAAGTAAACTATATTACTTGATACATTTCTAAGATTGGTCGGCTTAATGTATACAGTATTATTTAACATTATATTCTAAGTAGTCGTATATAATATCTAATTAATCGTATATAAGAATATTGAAATAAGACGTTTTGTTATATTGTTAGTAATATCATTTGAAACTATACTTCGAGTCGAATACATCCTCCTCCCCGTACAAAATTTGTTTAATTTTGTACTTCATTTTTACCTAAGAGTTTAATTAACTTACGCGTTGGTCGTACGAGGGTTCCCGTTGGAGTGCGTATTTCCGCCATTCTTACTTGTCCATCTGAACTAGGATAAACTTTGATAATTGTTCCTTTTAACCAATGATTTCTTGGCATTTGCAGATCTATTATTAAAACTATATCATCTACTTTCAATGGTAAATCTACTTTTGTCCATTTTTGTCTCGGTATTAACGTGGGCAAATATTCGCGTATCCAACGTTTCCAAAAGGCATCGGCAAAACTTTGTGCTATTCTATATTGTTTACGTAAGCATATATTTTTAGGATCATATTTCCCTAATTCCATCGAGCCTGAAGAAGTCCCGATTAAAAAGTGATTGGGAGTTAATGCTTCGTTATCGCGTGGATCTAATGAAACATGTGTAAGCGGTCTTGAATTTACGGAATGCTCTATTTCAGTCAATAATGTAATCAGCACTTCTTCGTTAGGATTTTGTTCTCGTAAAATTGAATATAAAGAAGTTTTTACCGAACGTATCAATCGCTCCCACGCTCCACCCATATGTGGAGCATCCGGAGGATTAAAACGCCATTCTATGCTTCTAGTTAAGGCGAATCCCGCAATTTGGTCATTATCGATATCATTAATCGCATCTTTTAATTCTTTATTTGCTCTTCGAAAATTTGTTCCGTTATCGCAGTATAACGTTAATGGTGATCTTCTTCGAGCAGACATTCTTTGTATAGCCATAATTGCGGAACTCGTACTTAAACTGTGAGCAAGTTCTAAATGTATCGCTCTTGTCGTAAGACAAGTAAACAAAACACCCCAACGTTTTTCAATACGCCGCCCAATTTTTACACGCATCGGGCCGAAATAATCCAAACCGCAGTGACTGAACGGTTGATGACGAAAAGCTAAGCGTCCCGCGGGTAACGCGGCCATTAAAGGATTTTGAGGCTTACCTCTTTGTATTCGACAAACAACACATCGACTTACTAACGATCGTAAAGCATTTCTAAGACCAAAAATATAATATTTTTGACGCAGTTCATTAATAACAGTATTATTACTGCTGTGATAATAGCGTCTGTGATAATCAGCGATTAAAAATTTAGTTGCAAAATGTTTACTTTCCAATATTATAGGATTGTTTTCAAAATTATTTGCGTTAGCTACAGTCGCACGTCCATTTGCCTTTAAAATTCCGCAATCGTCTAAATACGGTCTTAAAGGATTTAATTTACTATTTTTATTTATTTCTTTGTTATTTCGTAAAGCATTAATTTCTGCGTAAAAATAGTCATTTTGTATATTACGATACCAATATTGTTCGCATTTATTTAAAATATCAATTGAATTAATTGTGACAGATTTTTTCTGCCAGAGATTGAATGAATTTAAAACTCGGCGTGCGTGAACGAGTAAACCTCTCCAGCCTAGTAACCTTATCGCGATAGGTATATCTGTCATGTTTACTGTTATTGTGAAAACATTAGCTTTTCTTAATTCAAGATTTTCGATAGAAGATTTTTCTTCGCGGCTTAACGATTTCTCTACTGGCCACTCGGATTGTCGTTGTCGCAAAAATGTTGGTCCATTAAACCATCGATAATTATTATTAATTGTTTCTTTTGTTTCACGCGTACCATCATCGGCGGGATTTTGGCTCGTAGGAACCCAACGCCATTCAGAAGCGCGTGTTAATTCCGCTATTTCACCCAACCTATGCGATACGAATATTTGCCTTATACGCGGTTCAGATCTTATCCAACAAAGTACAGTCGCAGAATCTGTCCATAAAAATCGTTCAGAGATTTCAATTTTTAGTTCAGATTGAACAAATTTAATTAACCGTGCTCCGATTAACGCCGCTTGTAATTCTAATCTCGGTATTGACAAAGGCTTAATAGGCGCTATTCGACTTTTCGACATCAGTAACGAAACTTGAATCTCACCGATATTGTTTTCGACACGTAAATAAGCCGCTGCTGCGTACGCAGATAAGCTAGCGTCACAAAATACATGTAATTGAACTACCGAGTTCTTATCGTTCAAATTTGAAAGGCAACGTTGTATACTACATTCTTTTAAATAATCCAGATTTTTAATCCACGATAACCAAGTCGTATATTCTTCATCTCTGATTTTATCGTCTCAATGTATACCGCTTCTCCATATATTTTGCATCAATAATTTCGATTTTAATGTAAATGGATCTAGAAGGCCGAGAGGATCAAAAATCGACATTATAACTCGTAAAATTTCACGTTTCGTAGGTTTTTTTATGCCGTTAATAATTTCATCAGGTATCTTTTTTAATTCTACATTAAATTTTAAATCGTCCGTTTGTGTATCCCAGAATAAACCTAGAATTCTCTCTCCTCCCCGATCGCATAACCGCATCATTTGTTTATCATTAAGTTGTTTATTTTTCGAACTCTTTTGAAAAATCGAAGGAAAATTGCTAGCCCATCCGTGCATTTCGAAACCAGCTTCCGAGTTTATTTTAATGACATTTTGAACAATATTTGTAGCTTCTTTAATCGTTTTTATACTTGTTAAAAAATCGTCCATATAACTATCATTAATAATACTTTCGGAAGCGTTTGGAAATATGTTTTTAAAAAATTCTGCATTTTTATTTTTAACGTAAATTGCATTACACGGAGATGATTTCGAACCGAAAATTAAACTCGACATTTCATAAATATCCGGTGGTTTTTTCCTTTCTTCTCCGCGCCATAAAAACCTTTGAGCTGCGCGATCATTCGGTATCACTTTCACACGTAAGAACATATCAGATATATCAGCTTTCAAAGCTACTTTGAATCGCCTAAATCGTAATAATATGCCGGGAAGTGATTGTAATAAATCGGGACCTGCTTCAAGTTGATCGTTCAAACTTATTCCTTTAGTTTTTGCTGCGGCATCAAAAACTAATCGCACTTTATCCGGTTTATTTTTATTAAAAACTCCAAAATGGGGTAAATACCATATTCTATTTGGTTTGATCGTTAAATCGGCTTTTACGGCGTAACCCGCATCTATGAAACGCTGCATTTCTTTGTAATATAACTTAGCGTATATTGCGTCGCGATCTAATCTTTTCTCTAACAAATTTAGACGTTTTTGAGAAGTGGATAAGCTGTCAATATTTAGCGCATTATCATTTTTCCATAACAGGCCAGTCTCCCAAATTTGCCCATTTTTACGAGTAGTTTTTTCAAGTATATTTATAGCGCGTTCGTGTCTACTTTTTTGCATTAAATTTACATTTATACCGATAGATTCTATATCGAAATATTGTTTAATCATATGATCAAGCGAGCTATCCACTTCACGAAATTCGGCGTCACTAAGTCTCTTAGTTTCAAGAGTTTCGTTGTTAGATTTTATTACGTTTAACGCCGAATGCGTCGACAATGAAATACGATCCGTATAACCATGTAACGTCCATCCGAGTAGAGAGCGAGAGAGCGCTAAGTTTGTATTTTTTATTTCTATTAATTCACGAGTAGCTATTAATCGCCAATTATCTTGACCTATTAAAATCTTAACTTGAGCGTCATAAAAAGATTCAATTTTTACATTTTTTTCTATTTGATTTAAATAACTTGTTAGTTGTTTATCTATTGTTTGAGAAGGAAGTTTTAAGTTTTTTACGGTTACAGCGTGCTCAATTTTATTTTTTCCGAATATCCCGGAAACATAAAAATCTATTTTTTCACAATTTTGCATTATCAATTTTTCATTGTTTATTCCTTCTAATGAAACGTTGATTTGAACTCCTCGTAACCCGGATATTTGAGCAATATTTCGATCAATTAGCGTTATAGTTGATCCTTCGTCAAGCAGAGCATACGTATTTATATGACATTTTGGACCTAATATACGTACTGGTAATATTTTTAAAAACGTTCGGTCTAGTCAAATA
Source organism: Theocolax elegans (assembly GCA_026168455.1). NCBI lineage: Eukaryota > Metazoa > Arthropoda > Insecta > Hymenoptera > Cerocephalidae > Theocolax > Theocolax elegans. The sequence continues at coordinate 38,135,527 of CM047426.1, read as the reverse complement.
TTCGAATTACTGTTATTCGATATACTTGCCACGTTAACACTTTCGACTTCTTTATTCGAGACCCTTTCACGTAAATTACCATTAAATTTATCATCGTGCAATAATTTATGATGTAATTTGTTGCAAGATGGACATTTATTAAATCTGCATTCGTCTTTAGAATGTCCGGTTTTCAAACAAACAAAACAGTATCTAAATTTTCTTGCAATAGACCATCGCTTATTTATAGGTTGACGAATAAAATACTGACACTCCGACGGGAAATGTTTGCCTCGTTTACAAATAAGACAATCACGAGCCCTAAAATTACTCGATTTCGCACGTTTTTCAGTATCTTCGTTTTCATGGTAAGTATTGTACACGGCGCCCGCGCGTACATCGTGTTTATCCTTTCTATTACATTCATAACGTCGGTTTGTTGATGTTGTAGCAACATCGTTATCAAATAACCCAGCAGCCGCTGCAAGTTCGGCTTCTTTATATAAGAAGTCACTTAACTTTTCTAGTTCCGATACGTCACTTGATACACTAACAGCATGTCTATTGTACGCATACTTTAAAGCCGAAGGTAACTTGCTACCAACTAATCTACTTATTTCAGGACTGTGTAAATAACCTACTAAATTCAAAGATTTAAATGCACTAATCGCGTTTCTAAATTTTGTTGCAAATTGAGTTAAAGTAATTTTTCGCGATTCTATAGACGGCAAATTTTTTAAGTCATTTACGATCTTTTCGGCAATTACTTTTTTATTACCATAATGCAAATCTAAAGTACGAATAACTTCGTTTGCATCACGACTCGTTGCTAAAAGAGTTCGCACAGTTTCGCGGGCTTCGCCTTTTAATGAATTAAACAATCGATTCATATTCTCGCGATCACTATATCCGCCTAATTCCGATGACAAAAAATAAGCTTCTTTAAAATGTAACCATTCTAAAGGCTCACCTGAGAAAGTTGGCAAACTTTTCGCTGTTGTTAAACGATTTACAAGTCGCGAATTTCCTTCGTTCAGAGACGCTTCACGCACAGTATTTAAGGTTTTTTCTAACATTTCCGCAAATCGAGAAACCGGATCATTATTAACATTTAATTGTTGCGATCTCACCGGTAAACTCGTGCTGTGCAGAGGCGGATCCTCGATTTCGTTGTCATCGTCAAATTCGTAGGTTGAATGGGATGAATCGTCAAGATGATCTGGATCTTCGATGATTGCATCCAATGGATATTGGTCGATCGGGGTGGTACGATTGCTCGAAGTTGACACTTGACGCCTAGTCGAATTTCTCGCCTTTTTTGTTGTTGAAGCATTTGCAACCTCTGCATCTTTGGACCTCGAAGTCTTCCGATTTTTAGGCTCTGCATGTACCAAAGCAACGGTCTTTCTTTTCGGTGGCATGGTCTCAGCAATCAAACAATAATGATTTGAAGATTTGTTCCAAAAATGAAAAAAAATTTGATTTAAATCCCAGTTTATTCCGGAAATGTATCCCGGGTTTCGGCACCAAATTGTAGTTCAACTAGCTAGGAAAAATCAAATTATAAAAATAAATATATGTTTCAAATAATAATTCTTTATTAAAAGTAAAAGGTACATATTACCTATTAGAGTGATCGAAGAACGACTGAAACGAACTGCTCGAGTTAGCCCGTTTTAAAACAGTGGCCCTACCCTCGCGCCAAATTTTCTTCGAATTGAGCGATAAGCTCACTCGCGCGGTCCTCCAAACTCTCGCTTGTTTATCGCGTCCTCTCGGCGCGTCATTGACTAATTTTTTAGTCAACTTTCTGTGAGGTTTTTACATAAAAAGCTCACTTTGATCGGATTTCGAAAATCCGTAAATTTTCCGCAAAGAAAGCCCTACCTCTGAGAGTCTCGTTTCGAGAACTTGCGTTCTCCCGGCACGGTACGGCATATTCTCAGATGTAATCACTTTCTGAATCAGAAAATCTACTATTTTCCCGGCACAGCACGGCATAATTTTCCCGGCGAGAGCTTGAAGTGTTTAAATTTTCTAATGGAAATATCTATAAAATTAACAGTTTTAAAAATGTATTATTTGTTCAATCTTTAATTGACTACGTCGTTATTAATCACTCTTTACAATTTTTATAATAAACTAATGTATTTCTTACGACCAACGTACTAAATAAATTGAAAAATCTTATAAATAATTAACACAGTTAATAATAATACATATAAATTTTTGTATACACTTACATTGACGTCACATTCTTAATAAGTGTTTTCCGTTCGTGTTTTCTTAAGTAAACTATATTACTTGATACATTTCTAAGATTGGTCGGCTTAATGTATACAGTATTATTTAACATTATATTCTAAGTAGTCGTATATAATATCTAATTAATCGTATATAAGAATATTGAAATAAGACGTTTTGTTATATTGTTAGTAATATCATTTGAAACTATACTTCGAGTCGAATACAGTTGTTTTAAATTGTTTGGGGCTGGATACTCTAGTATCGGTCGTAACTTATCTATATTTGTTTTGAGGCCATCCTCATTAACAATATATCCTAGATAAGTTACTTCCGCGCAACAGAATTCGGACTTTTCTCTATTAATTTGCAAGTTTACCTTTTTGAGGGCGGTTAGCACTATACTTAACCATTTTAGGTGTCCCTCGAAGGTTTTGGCTGTAATAATTATATCGTCCAGATATGCGAATACGTTTGGCTCCCATTCTGGCTTTATAAGCTTGTCCATCATTTTCTGGAAAATTGCAGGTGCATTCGATAGGCCGTAGGGGATTCGGGTAAACTGAAATAATCCTTTACCGGGAAGTGAAAAGGCTGTAATTTCGCGGCTTTCCGGTGCTAGAGGGACTTGGTGGTAAGCTTGTGACAAATCAAGCTTACTGATGTAACGGCTTTCTCTCAGCTGGTCGAGAATGTCGTCCATATTTCGCATAGGATACGCTATTTTCTTGGTAACAGCGTTAACCTGCCGGAAATCTATGCAAAAGCGGTATTTTACGTTTGCTTTCGGAACTATAATTGGGCAGCTGCACCACGGGCTTTCTGAAGGTTCTATGATACCTTCCTTTAGCATTCTGTCAATTTCCTCGTATCCAGCCTGCAGCATCCTCGGCGAATAACGACGGTTTCGTTGACGAATAGGTTCGGCACCTTGCACATCGATTTTATGGGAATCTAGGTTAGTTACACCTAGCGTTTTTGGTGTTGGGGGAATCATCTCATTTAATAGCTGCTGTAACCTCCTTTCTTGTTCCGCTGTAGCTCGTTTCAATCCTCCTATGCTTGCTAGGGCGGGTAACCAACTCGGGTCTTTGCCATAAGGATAAAAATGATGAATGATACCTTTATCAGTTCACCACGTATCATTTTCATAGCATATATTCAAGTTCGCTTTACGTTTAAAGTCGATACCTAATATGCAGTCATAATGCAAGCCGTCTGCTACTTGAAAAGGCATTATAATAGTTTCACCATCTATTTCCATGGTTACATCTATTATACCTTTTATTGGTACTGCTGTACCATCTGCTACTATAACGGCTGAATTGCTGGATTGTCTCAATTTATGCTGTAATATTCTACTCATTCCTCGCCCAATGAATGAGTGCACTGACCCATCGTCAAGTAAAGCTGTAAGTTTTTGTCCATTTAACTCTATGTTAAAGAAATGGCGTGGGTCGATGCCGGGTATTTGCTGTATTAGGGAATTATTTGCTGCTAAGTGGGAGGGTGTTGACCCTTTTGGGTGTTTGGGTGAGAAAATACGGGTCTCTATTTTCTCTAGCTGTAGTTTCCCTGGCTTCTGTTTTTGTTGCAGCGGCAGTTTGCGTAATTTGTGGCTTGAGCACCGCAATTACGACAGGTAGCAGGTTCTGGATATTCCGCTATCCAATGCCCAATTTTATTACAGCTATAACAAGGCTCTTTGAATTTTCTTAGGTGAATTGGCTTTTGCTCTACGTAGTTAGGCGTGCTAAATTTATTTGGCTTGAACTCCTGCTTCTTTGGTGATTCAGCCCTTTGTTTAGTTTCTTGTGATCGCTGCCAATAACTGCTATTTTTGTTATTCTTTACGGCTTCGCTGTACTGCTGCTTATGTTCTTGCTTGGGAAGTGCTGTATATTTTCTAGCTGCTTGGGGGCTGTTCGGCTTCCATGGGTATTGGTGCTGTATTTTCTTTTGTGGATTAGTGGCTATGGGTGCTATGGACTTTGGGGGTACTACAATATTTTCGCTCGGCTCTGAGGAAACTGCTGGTATTTTGCGGGTTTTCGTTTGCATAGGATCAACGTATGCATACTTTGCTAGGCCGTAATTTTGAATGACTGGTGGAGGTTTGTACGTTTCATCCATCAAACGTCTTGCTTCCTCCTTTTTACCAAGTCGCTGCAGCTATATGAAATTATCGAAATGGTGTCTTTCGATTTTCGATCTATAGCTAGGGTGCAGGTTCCGACACGCTCTATCCAACAGTTCGGATTGAGGTATCGTTGGCTTAACCTGGTCTAGCATACCTCTTAGCTTAGTGAGGTAAGTGGAAATATCCTCATTAGGTCCTTGTGTGCGATTCTCAATCGCTTGTCTTAGCTGGCTCTGAGTTTCCTCCGTCCCATATTGTAGTCTCAGCGTATCTACAAAGTCTAGGTAGTCTTTCCAGCTGCTTTTCTCACGGCTGAACCATTCCCATGCTTCGTCATCTAAGACTGATGGCAAAGCTTTAAATATATCCTGAGTCGAGAGACCATAACTTTCTCTACATTCCTTAAGATTCGATAAGAATGTCTCCGGATCATTCTTTTTCGCTCCTTTGAATTGGATATGATGAATTGTATCTGTGCTGTCCTTTTCTCCCTTATAAAGGTAGCATCTTCTAAGCATGTTTCATACGAAAGGCTGTACCTGAATGCTGGGTTAAACGTACTTTGCTGTGGCTGTATGTGTGGGTTAGTTGGAATTGAGTACGTTTCATTGTTTTCCTGGTGCACTGGTGATCTGCTATTATGCTGTCTAGTTTGCTGCTCATTATTTTGTTGAGTGCTGTGTATTTCGATTAATCTGTTGTATTATTGCTGCATTTGTTGCATTTGCACAAAATTCAATTAAATCGCTGTTGCCTGTTAACTAAGAGAGGTTATGTTTGAGTTCGTATGTTTCAAATTTTTAGCGCATTTTAACATAATTCAAACTTTTGTACTTATAATTTATTTAATACATGCATTACAAATATGCCTCCACTGCGTTTATAGTTTATCATTGTATTAAATAATAATAATAGGAAAAATAGTGCGTGTAATATACGGGTGTCGGTATAGTAGGATTTAATTCAGGTATGGCATTCCCTTAAGGGCTATGTAGATGCCGATTGGGGTGGATGCACCATAGATAGAAGTTCCGATACTGGTTTTGTATTTTTGCTTCGTGATAGTGCAATTATATGGGAATCACGAAAATAACGAACCGTCGTTCTCTCATCTGCAGAATCTGAGTATATGGCGTTAGCTGAGGCTACTAAAGAAGCAATTTACTTGCGTAACTTAATGTTAGAAATGGATTTGATTAAATTATCTGTTGTTACAATTCATAACGATAACCGTGGAGCTGAAATGTTAGCTAAAAACCCTTCACATCATAACCGCAGCAAACATATTGATCTTAGATATCATTTCATACGTCAATCACTTAAGAATGGTTAAATTTAAAGTTCTACATGTTGCAGGAGAAGAAATGCCTGCAGATATTCTTACCAAGGGTTTACTCAAGGATAGCCACACATTTTGTATTGATAAATTAGGTTTATTCACATAGCTATATAAGTAATTGTAAGGAGAATTAAAAGTGGTAGAGTTAAAATTGAGGATTTAATTTTCGCGCTATTTTTATATTAATTCTGCGCACGCGCTTCTTTTCGGTCACGCAATATGTGTTGAGTCGCTTGCGCACTCTCACCTTATTAATTACCTTGCTCACGTGTAAAGATCACCACGTATTTGTACTATATACAAAATGATATTGTTTAAGTAAATAAATCTGTTATTCTAAATCTACCAGTGTTTTATCTAATCTCTCACAATATATATATACACACGACAAATTAATTAGTCATAGGGAAAATAAAATTTTGCACTTTTAGCTTATGGGGCTGAGATATTGATTTTATTACATTTCCACTATACGGGCTAAGATAAGTCAGTGATTCTATTGCATTTCTCGCTTATGGTGCCATATGGGAAATTATTTTTATTGCATTTCTAGCATACAGGGTAAAATAAGTCATTGATTCTGTGGCATTTCTCGCTCATGAAGTCAAAAGCAAAATCAATTTTATTACGTATCTAGAATTACAAACGGTGATTGAAAACTTCTCCCATATTTTTGAAAATACAGCTTAAACACAAAAAAGTTTGAGACAAAAGTTGCAAAGTTTGGAAATAGCAATCCAATGAATGAATAACATTTCAAATTATATGTCTTACTTTTTAAACACCATAGACTTCCACTAAGCCAAATATTGTATTATCAAAATTTAATAATTTATTCGAATGATTTATTCTGACAGTCGCCTTGAATGATTATTATTATTATTATATATTATCATAATTATGTTCCGATCGTCCCGCTTGGTACAATCCAGTAATGAGCATTTGGCATGCCCATCGTTATAATAACAGAAGTATATAGTTTGTTTCCCTGTGCGATGCCACAACGACTCGTATTTTGATATTCCGTAGTTGGGGGTGCCACACGTCCATCGTGGGATCTACAGAGTTCTACTATTTTCCTTCAATAATTCTAAGTACTGTCAGAGATTAGTATAGAGATTGCCGATCCAATGTAAAGAACCCGAGACGAAACCGATAGTGACGCCACGGCGCGGTTAACGATAGAACTGTTCGCACAATTTGAGAAATGAATGGAGGGGGTAGAATAGAAAAGAGCGAATATGGCGGTGGGGGCAAAAGAAGCAACTCGCATGTTTTCGTCGACGCGGGTTTTTAATACAATGTAGATTTTTATTGATATTTATTCTGTTTTTTTTTTTTGTTATTTAACGGCGCTCTATTTATGCTGCCAGGGCTAATCAGCGGCGGAGGTGAACGGTGTGTCTGTAAACAAAGCACATGTAGTTGAAACAGTGGTGCTTGTGTCCATCGGAAGATATTATCGGTCACTGTAATTAGTCTAATAATTACAGTTTCCTGTCCTCCCGATGGAACCACCGCGATCCTCTTTACATCTTCGCGTCCCTAACGTTTCCTATAGTTCAGATGCCCGTGCCTCTCATGCATTGACAAGTGCACGAAATGCACGCGCACCTGAACTGGCGTCACATTATAGTGACACGCCGAGCCACTGAGTCGCGGTGTTCGAAAAATGCACATGAAAAAATTTTCAGAGGTACACGTCTGGGATCGAACTCACGACCCTCGGTGTGAGAGTCGGGAGTTCTACCCATGAGCCACCGCGGCTCTATATTCTGTTTTTGAATAATAATGTATTAAATATTAATTTCAGAAGTTTATAACTAATTATAACAAATATATTAACTATACCTAAGCTCTCCCGGGGTCAAACTTAAATACAAGTTCTAATGTAAATATATCAATATGTTATAATAGCCGTGAGCGTTAAGGCGCACGTTTACGACTTGCGTTACCTGTAGGTACGTGAGTTCAAATCCTGAGATTTTTCTTTTTTTTTTAATATTTATTTAATATATTTGAAACGATAAATTTTATTTATTTTTTTTATGAAATTCGATTGTTAGCCGGTATATACACACAATCACATATATACCCACAACAACCAACAGTTATATAATATAAAATTAAAAACAAATGAAAAAACAATTAATAAATTAATATTTACTATTGATAGATTTTATATGCTCAACATTTCTACATATAAATTAACTTGTATCATAACGCATAAATTACCAATCCAATAAATTAAATTCATTCATTTATACCTAAATATACACGAAAATTTACTAAAGAACAATTATGACAATATTCGAAGTCGCTATCGGAATTTAATTGATAAATAATCAATTGGTGTACCTATCGCTATGGTGTGAGCTTCCTTTCTTGTTTCGTTGGCTCTCCTCGCTTGAGATTTTCACCACCGGACAATGTTCTTCTCCAGTATGGGCTCGTTCTTGCTTGTTTTTCTTTTCCTTATCTTTATATCGTTAATATTACTTCGCACCATACGATTATTAGCGTATTCAGCGGGTTGGATTGACTCGTCCGTCGTCCTCCGGGTCCCATTATGTTTTAACATATGAAGAGTCGAAATTTAACAATAGAATTAACAAAAAAATATAATTAACAATTACATTTTAATTATTATTAATTATAAAGATATAATTAATAATTAAAATTTAATTTTTAATTCTAACTTTTTAATTAATATTTAAAATGTAATTATTAATTCTGTATTTTTATAATTAATAATTAAAATTGTAATTATTAAGTATTTCTTAATTAATTAATTAATTATTTTTATTAATTATTTGCATCCTTGGTGTGTGTGTGTGTATATATACGTATACTGCCGTATTTTCGAAACTACTTGATTAATATCGCCCAGCTTCTGTGAGTAGTTTACATTGTATTTTCCTAATTCCGGGAAAGATTTTAATTATTTATCCCCCAAATAGTTTTTGTTTCAATGACAATTTTTGATTTTTGAAAAATTAATTTTTCAAAATTATTTGTAATACCTTTGTTTTTTTTTAATTGGCCGAGATGTATTTTCTAGAGAATAAAAAAATGTATCCGCTCAAAATTGTATTTTCAAATTATCCCTATTAGATAATTTCTTATTTCAAAATAATTTTTTGTTAATATTCTATATTTCGGAAGTTAATCGGTCAAATGTACTGAAAAAAGATTTTTATGCAATACAAAGTATTTCATACAAATTTAATAGTTATAGAAAATATTTTTTAATATAAATGTGTAAGTCTATTAATTAAATGAATAATATAAACAATGATTATATTTCATTTTTATTTATTATTTTATTCAATATAAAAAACTTTGTTGCATAAAAATCCGCAGTTTATCTATGATCATTAAAATTTGATTCTATCGTATCTTTTTTCAGCACATTTGACCGATTAACTTCCGAAATATAGAATATTAAAAATAAATTATTTTGAAATAAGAAAATAAGTAATAGCTAATACTAATACTAACTAAATAATAAATAATAAATAAATACTAACAGCTAATAAAATACTAACTAACACTTTATTATAAACCAAACTATTTAAATTTATTTTCAATTATTTAAGTCAAGAGTTTTAATAAGTTTAAATTTAAGCAGATTGTTAAGTTTTTCATGATATACTATATTTGGTTTGATTAAATTTTAATCTTTCTTTTTATGTATAACATTAATGAAATAATAATTTTTAAAATTGAGGTCTAATGTTTTACAATAAGATATAAATCCATTGTTAATGAATTATATTTATTTTTTTAATTTAAAAAAAATGACTATATTTTTTGTCGTTGGTTTGATTTTATCACTCGGTGGTTTTTTAATACCGATTGTCGGAAATCTATCGATCTTCCCGACTCAAGTGAGAAAAGGAAAGGTGAAGAAAACTTAAACACATTCTTTCCTTTTTGTAACGTTTCGGTGCTCATAGCCTCTTCAGACTTCTAATATAAGCACTGTAACAAAATGAATTTAAACGTTTGAGAGCCGCGGTGGCTCATGGGTAGAGCTCCCGACTCTCACACCGAGGGTCGTGAGGTCGATCCCAGACGTGTACCTCTGAAAATTTTTTCATGTGCATTTTCCGAACACCGCGACTCAGTGGCTCGGCGTGTCACTATAATGTGACGCCAGTTCAGGTGCGCGTGCGTTTCGTGCACTTGTCAGTGCATGAGAGGCACGGGCATCTGAACTATAGGGAACGTTAGGGACGCGAAGATGTAAAGAGGATCGCGGTGGTTCCATCGGGAGGACAGGAAACTGTAATTATTAGACTAATTACAGTGACCGATGATATCTTCCGATGGACACAAGCACCACTGTTTCAACTACATGTGCTTTGTTTACAGACACACCGTTCACCTCCGTCGCTGATTAGCCCTGGCAGCATAAATAGAGCGACGTTAAATAAAATAAAATAAAAAATATAAAAAATTATAAAACAAACCATTCTTTAATTAATTTTTTTAAATATATATTAAAAAAAAAGAAAAATCTCAGGATTAGAACCCACGTACCTACAGGTAACGCAAGTCGTAAACGTGCGCCTTAACGCTCACGGCTATTATAACATTTTGATATTTTTACATTAGAACTTGTATTTAAGTTTGACCCCCGGAGAGCTTAGGCATAGTTTATATATTTGTTATAATTAGTTATAGACTTCTGCAATTAATTCATGAATATTCGTAAAAATTTTAAATACTTATTTATTATAAATAATAATTTTAAAAAAAATTACATTAAATAAAGGTAGCAAATTAACCTTTTTTTCGTTTTTCCTTCATCCTTTCTTGTTCTCCTTCTCTACGGCAACCGCTACTGCGACTCGCTCCTTCCCCTTATTTCTTTCTCACTTCAATTGTGCGAATGGTTTGATCGACCACCGCGACGGGGCGCTACTCTGCAGGACAAATTTGTTAACTCGCTCTCGCCCATGCTCATTGGTAATCTCTATACTAATCTCTGGTACTGTTAGATTATTCTGGTTACAATCATTAACATAGACTATTCAGTTTCTATTTCACTATTCATATTTTTCAAAATAACAATTTAGAAGTCTGATATTGGCCAAGGTAACATATGACTTCGAAAACCCATAACTTTGTTTTGGCACAATTGATTTTGATCTAATCAGTCTAAAAAAAAGTATATTTCAACACTGGCGTGCGGAAAGTTCAATTTTCGGAGCGTGTAGATTGCTGTGATAATAAACAATCCCGTTCGTGTTTTGAAATAAGGTTCGTTTCTGCACGCGATGTATTGAAAGTCGCCGGCGACACAATTATCTATACTGTTACAATAAATATGAGTGCTAAAACTGAAGATTAATTGATTCGTTCATTATTATAATTTCACGATTATTTTTTTTTAAGACGTATGTGAATTTTCTAATTAGAAAATATAAATGTACTGTTTGTTTGTGCATACGCAGGTACTTCGTTTTGTTTTCAATATGAATTAATAAATAATTGTGTGTACTCAAATTATTGTGTTTTATTATTTTTTATTATAATTACATAATGTTTTTTTTAATATGGATGATCAGCTCGCTACGCTCGTGCCTGCAAATGCCGGCGGGCACTGATCAATCTTTTCTCTCTCGATGTCTCTTTCTCGCCGTCTTCTCTCTTGCTCTCTTTATATTTTTTTGTTCAACTTTCCGCAACTTGTGTTGGCAAGTAGTATACGATACTCGTGCGAAGTCGTGTTCTCCATTTTCCGCACTTGTATCGTAATGTACTATTTCAACAGCTTGAAAATAAAGCTGATTAGATTAATGGACTCAGTCTCTAACACAACTTATGGTCATTTTAATAGTCAAAAACAATTGAATCATTTCTTAATAAATTATATTATAGCAGTTTGAAGCCTCTACGCTCACTTGAATCTCAACTAATAATTACAAAGCACTTATTAGTTATCTTTAAAGGTAGCAGATGAATGTAAGCTATCACATAGACATGATGCGAGCAAATGGTTTAAGTACCTAGTTAACATATCTAGATAACATCTATTGTTAACGTTATTTAAAAGTTGGAAAATTTCATTGAGACAGTTTAAAACATTTTGGTAAGAAAAACTATACTTATGTTACAAAACTTGGCTCCCTTAAACCCTCAATATATAATTCTAACTAATTTTATAGTTTAATTAAAGTTTACATGACACAAACTTCAGCAAAATGTTTATTTCAAAATTTGATAGTTTAATTTATAAATGAAACAAACAGTCGGGTTACGTCAAGATATAATTATAATACAGTTTATTACTCCTACAAGTTACAATAAAACAATTGATTAATTTAAATAAATGATACTCGCTTTGGAGGACACGTGTACTTAGTCCTTTTTGCGTTTCACGGGAGCTCGTGTTTTCTCGGCGGACCAGCACGCAACTAACTCATAGCGCCAGACGCGATGGCGAGCGAGCACGAAAAGCCGCGACGAGCTTAGACATTAGCCGCCGGAATGCGAGGGAAAGAGAAAAATGTCTCTTCTCACGTGATGACTTTGACGCGTGAACGAAAGTCGTGGCTTTCTACAGCTCGTCTAAAATTTATACAGACGGCGTGAACAAAATTGATAAGTGATTATTTCTCAACTTAGTCTCTTCCTATATACATAAAACTTGGTTAATGATCCCTTAGAATGTATTTAAATATGCCTGCACAATTAAGTAAGGTTTGCAAAAGCAGAAACTGTATTTTGTTCTAAAGCAGGAGACGGACATACTATAATTTAAAGGCAAAATATAAGTTTGTTTCGTGTAAACTTTAATTAAACTATAAAATTAGTTAGAATTATATACTGAGAGCTTAAGAGAGTCAAATTTTGTAATATAAGTATAGTTTTTCACACCAAAATGTTTTAAACTGTTTTAATGAAATTTTCCAACTCTTAAATAACGTTAACAACAGATGTTATCTAAATATGTTAAATAGGCACTTAAACTATTTGCTCGCATCATGTTTATGTGACAGATTACATTCATTTGCTACCTTTACAGATAACTAATAAGTGCTTTGTAACTATAAGTTGCCATAACTTGTGTTAGAGACTGAGTCCATTAATCTAATCAGTTTTATTTCTAAACTGTTGAAAAATACTTTTTTTTAGACTGATTAGATCAAAATCAATTGTGCCAAAACAAGTTATGGGTTTCCGAAGATATATGTTATTTTTGCCAATATCAGACTTTTACAATTGTTATTTTAAATAAATGATACTCGCTTTGGAGGACACGTGTACTTAGTCCTTTTTGCGTTTCACGGGAGCTCGTGTTTTCTCGGCGGACCAGCACGCAACTAACTCATAGCGCCAGACGCGATGGCGAGCGAGCACGAAAAGCCGCGACGAGCTTAGACATTAGCCGCCGGAATGCGAGGGAAAGAGAAAAATGTCTCTTCTCACGTGATGACTTTGACGCGTGAACGAAAGTCGTGGCTTTCTACAGCTCGTCTAAAATTTATACAGACGGCGTGAACAAAATTGATAAGTGATTATTTCTCAACTTAGTCTCTTCCTATATACATAAAACTTTAAGCAGGAGACGGACATACTATAATTTAAAGGCAAAATATAAGTTGTTTCGTTTGTAAACTTTTAATAAACTATAAAATTAGTTAGAATTATATACTGAGAGCTTAAGAGAGTCAAATTTGTAATATAAGTATAGTTTTTCACACCAAAATGTTTTAAACTGTTTTAATGAAATTTTCAACTCTTAAATAACGTTAACAACAGATGTTATCTAAATATGTTAAATAGGCACTTAAACTATTTGCTCGCATCATGTTTATGTGACAGATTACATTCATTTGCTACCTTTACAGATAACTAATAAGTGCTTTGTAACTATAAGTTGAGATTCAAGTGAGCGTAGAGGCTTCAAACTGCTTTAATATAATTTATTAAGAAATGATTTAATTGTTTTTGACTATTAAAATTACCATAACTTGTGTTAGAGACTGAGTCCATTAATCTAATCAGTTTTATTTCTAAACTGTTGAAAAATACTTTTTTTTAGACTGATTAGATCAAAATCAATTGTGCCAAAACAAAGTTATGGGTTTCCGAAGATATATGTTATTTTTGCCAATATCAGACTTTTACAATTGTTATTTTAAAAAATATATGCATATTTTACATGCAATTTACAAACTTGTATGTATTTAACATGTGTCACAAAAGATTGAAAGTTTTTGAGATAAATGTTACTAAATATGGTGAAATCACCAAATTTTCAATCATTTGCTTCGAATTGCTGTTGCTCTGCAGCGTCTTGGAATAAACCTCTAAAAATTTGGCTCTACTCTTATTATATGTCTTTTAACAGTTTCCAATAATTTTAAATGATTTTTATTTTTTGACCTGATGAGTTGACGTAAAATCACCCATATATACATATCGAAAAATATCTCGTCAATTTCCTGATGTTTGTAATTTTTCTCCGGGTTTTGAAAGAATGTAGATTCCTAGTTCAATTGTATCAATTTACATATATTTTGAAAAAAGTGTAAATAACTAAATTATGAATAAAGGAAAATTATTAAAATAATAATCTTTATTTAATGTATCGTAACCAAGGGTTAATTATTAGTAACGGTAAATTGTACAGTTGTATTGATCTTGTATATTTTGTTTCAATGAATTAGACATTTTCTACAATTATTCAACAATTTAATTTATTGTACGCAAAATAATCTTGTATGTAACACCGTTTGTTCTTAAATAATTTTAATTTATTATAAAGATAAGAATTTAATTATCTATTCATGAAGCACCTTCATCCAAAACTTTGAATTATCTTTTGTGAACGCGTATACTTAACATTTTTTTTATATTCGAAGCATTTATTCCAAACTACTTTTAGTCTAAGTACACAAACTTCATAAGCCAATGTATAATCAAATAAATAAATTATGGAATATTTGTGTAAGTAAAATCGAGGGGCTAGCTGATACACATAAATTACTAACTAATTGTCAAACCATAAATTAATAAACCCGAGTAAAAAATATGGTCTGGGACACATCTGGCATATGTCTACATGACATAAATCTAGGTAAAGTCTGATAAATGTCTGGCAAAGGACACTACGCCAGACTTTTTAGATAAAAGTCTAAGAAAAATACCACGCCATCTACTAGACATTTTCCAAGACCTAGTTTTTCTTGAAAAATTCCCGGAAAAATCCTAGAATTTTTCGAAGACCTGTTAATTTTTCTTTAAAAAGTCCCGGAAAAATTCTAGATTTTTTCCAAGATCTAATAATTTTTCTTGAAATAGTGTCGGAAAATTCCTAGACTTTTGCAAGATCTATTAATTTTTCTTGAAAAAGTCTCGGAAAAATCCTACATTTTTTCCAAGACTTTCATTTGTTTTAAAATAGTGTGCAAAATATCAAATTTTTCCTTAAAAATATGTTTATTGTTTTTAATTAGTTTTCAAACTCTACCTATTTAGCAACTACTTCTATAATAGTACATTTATAGTATAATATTAACATTATACTAGTACAACTGAAGATAAACAAACTAATACAATAAATCACTAAAAACTATTATAAATACTACTTCACAATAAATATCTTAAATTTAGTAAGAGAATATTTACTGTAAACAGCTTTTCTTAGCTGCTAAGAAATGCATTCAGTATTATTTCTTCCCGTAGGCCTTATGTACTTAAATTTTTTTGTATCTATTACTAAATTTATTAGTACTGCCGAAGGCCAAACTTGCTCTTCCCTCTTTTTCCTTGCATCACGCGTTGGTTTATCTATTATGGCTTCTATAATATGAAGTGACCATCCATATAAACTATATAAATCATAACCTAGTAAAATGGTATCAACTAAAAATTTTATTAAATGCCCTATTCTAAAAATGCCTATAATAGCCGCACTGAATGATCCGAAAGTGCTCTATTTCCCCCAAATTTTCATCCAAGTGTTATTTGCTAATTCTGTCAACGCTTCTTCATCGAATAATCGGGCAATAGACATACCTTTTTTATCTACCTTATTCCCTGTCATTCCTAATGCAATTGTGTTCAACATGGCTGGCCTTTCTACGGGGAACATAAGGTGTTGCTTGGATTTCCGCTTGGGTGTAAATTCCGCTTTTTGCAAATTCAGTTGGTTCTGTGTAATTCCAGCTATTTTTAGTAGTTGGTTTTAAAATATTGAACCAGTCTTCTCCTAGTAAGAACATGGGAGGAATCAGAACTCTGCAGGGAGCTTCCGTCCTATATTGTTTTAAAATATGTGTCCTTGGCGTCAGAAAATAATTCTTGCTAACTTTGATTACTGGTCACTCTTGGTAACATTTTGTAGTTTCTCTTCGTTGAACGTTAATTTGCATACACTTCATTAAAATAACAACTTCTCCTGCTACCAAGCTCATGTAACCACTTTTTCATGATTTGATATGCAAAAACGTCAGGTATTGTTGGCGCAATGCTTAATACATTTGATATAACTCTTTTTTCTAATTCACATTTTAGTAAAATTAAATTGCAATATAAAATTTTTAATTGTACTTTAATGTTTTTCTACGTGAATCAATTTAGAATTTACATATGCAAATATGTCGAGGTTTAGTATTGACGGATTGCGTACGGCCTGGAAGGTTTCTGTTATTGGTCCTTCTAAAAAGAACAATTTTGGGTGCTTTGTTCTAAATAATTCATAAGAGCCCACTGGAATCCGTTCTAATGTCGTGAAAGTAAAGGCTATCTCACCCGATTCCATTACATATATCGGATGTTGCTCATTGCCTTGTTCTACGACTCTATTGACTTATCATGCGTATAATTCTGAGCATTTACTGAGTTCGTGTGCCTGTACTAGTAACATATCCCAAAAGGCGTACCCTGCTTCTACATCAATACAACCATCTTGATTAAACTTATAACGCGTACCGGATTGTAAAATAACATTGTGAGCATTTATGTTTACGGGTGCATAGTAATCCCTTAAAGTAATCGTAACATAGCCCGTCACTATAGCGTCATTAAAAATATCATATAGATCCGCATACATTTCCGCATTACTGCAATCTCTCGCTTGATCTACCTCTCCAACAAACGTCATTGGGTGAACAATCGATACGTTCAGTTTTAAGTTACTTATTACTTCGTGCCGTACTCGGTGTGCGTGGTATACAGGTATTCTATTACATTCTTCCCTCGATATTTCATCAATAAACTGAACCTCCCCTCTATTTTTGTCTTTTCTATGAGAAAACGCGCCGTAACGTTACCGATCTTTTTATTTCTACCTTACAATAGCTTTACATGAGTGTTGGAAAAATCATTTAATTCGGGTATATCGCATTCTTCTATGATTGCATTAATATACGCTTTCCTTGGCATAATTGTTGTGAGATAAATGATGACAAATAGTGTTTTACAACTCTCCTGCAACATTAAATAAGTTCATGAAAGCGTTCTTTTTTTATGTATAACATTCTTTGCAAAAATGTTTCGTTTTGTTTCTTTACATTTATCAAAATCTATTAATTGTTTATTTATTGATTTCCTTAGCATTTTTGCATTTATAAATATACATATCATTGCTAAAGCTTTGCTATATACATTGCTTATATCTTTTTTTTACATTCTTGATGCTATTAATTTTAAACGTCGACAAAGCTTATTCGAATTCGATATGCGATTTGAGTAAGCAATTTACGTGCACTATTTTATTTTTATTTCCATTTATTTAAATTTTTACATTCTCATTGTCAGAAATGTCTAAAACTAAAAATGGACCCGAGTATTGATCGTCAAACTTTTTGGGTTTTGGCCCTTTTTCAGCCATACGTAGTGACCGATTTTTAAAGTTAAAACGTTTACTTTACAATCGCAGAATTTCTTGGCTTGGAGGTTTGCCTTTAAAAGATTTTGTTGGGCTATGTTTTGTAGACTGTTAAGGCGTTTGACTAAGTCTTCAAGATAACCATCCTACGTAGACGTCAGGTTTTCTGTTTCGACTGGTGCGTTCGAGGGGTGCGTGCCAGTCGGCCGAACACGAGTTCAAACGGCGTATGCCATGTAAACTCACTAATTCCCGTGTTAAAATTAAAAGTAGCCAAATTCAGATAATCGTCCCAATCTGTTTTGTTTCTGTGAACAAAGAATTTTATATATTCAATGACACTTGAATGTGATCTGTCCAATGCACCATTCGATTGCGGGTGAAACGCCGTGATTTTAGTTTGTTTAATTTTAAACTAGCTAAAATCCTCACTCGCTCACGCTGGCTCGCTGAAAAATCATTATCTAATAGATAATATTAAATTAAACTAAAAAATATTTTATTATTTAACTACATTCAATTATTATCTATTAAATTGTACCCATATAGATTTATTATCATATGTATAATAATTAATGAACTTATTATTATTATACGATAAATTAAAATGATAATATTAAAAAAATAGAAATTATCTATAAAAATAATTATTTTTGTATGAAATAGAGTTTAATTATTATTGCAATAGCACTTTTCATAAAGGAATTATTATTGATTTTTTATTCTCATGTGATATGTATACATCCTTTGCAAATAATTATTTTATTTATTTAGCAGTACTTATTAATTTGTGTGTTATTGGTAATTTGGTAATAGCACTTTTTATACACTGAGAAAAATTTTATAATAAATATTAAAATAATCTATATTAAAAATTACTATATTGTATAGGAAAAGTGTGACATCTCAGCAATATAATAATTTTTGCTATGTTATATAGTAAAATTTAGATATAATATCTTTTAATATCCAATATCGTAATTTTTGATATTCAATATAGTAATTTTTATTATATAAGTCAGCAAATTTTATTATTCAATCTGGTATTTTTTAAATGCGAATTTAAGGAAGTAAAAATGAATTATATTTTATTTTTAATTAATTCGAAATAGAATGTATATATTGGGGGAATTCCTTTTGTCAATTAAGTACTACAGAAGCATTTAATATTTGGAGATTTAATTATATACTATTCTTACGCAGTTGATCGCAATTTTTATTCACTCGCATATATTTATTCATTACACTTATTAGTCACAAACTTAAATATTATTTCAATCGCTATCATTGCAATACGCTGAACGGAAGATACATTTTCGCATAATAACTAAATATCTTGTTGTTTCTTATATACTAGTTGACACATTTTTGAGCATTTGCGAGAAGAACTGGAAAAATAGAAAATTTTATGCACGCCACCTATTGGACGAATGGAGTAATTAGAATATAGCGTTAAATTTTTAATAGCCTTAAATTAAAAAGTTGTCTCAAAACAATTGAATACTGAAAAAGAAATGAACGTATACGCGTATATAAAATATTTCTACAATACATATACAAATTTTAATATATGTAGTATATACATTTCACTATATATGATGTAAGAACTTTTGTTACTTTGATATTAAAATTTGCTATTTACGTAAGATTAATTATAACATTACATATTAAATATTGTAAAACTTTATTTTATAAATTTTATAAAATCACAAAATATAGTATAAATATTTTAATAATTTTTGTCTATATATATAACTAATTTATATAAAAACTCAACCAAATAATTAAATATTGATCATACATATATAATTATAATTTATTTATATATTAGGTAGTTTATGTTATTATGTATTATGGTACTTATAGTATTATGGTATTTATGTTATTTATATTATTTTATTACTATTTATTATTATTTTTATTATTATCTACTGAAACGCACATTACGAAATTAAAAAAAAAATTAATTTCTTCCTGTAGATGATGTCCAGGTCCCTTATGTTATCTCCAGATCATCGCAGCATCATCTACTGGAACAAACATTACGAAATTAAAAAAAAAATATTCCCTTCCTGTTGATGATATCCAGTCCTTCATGTTACCTTTAGTTAAAACTGATCGATATAAGCAAATAAATAATCGAGTTAAATAATCGAGGTTTTTTTTATAAAAAAGTTAAGCATTATTTCTAATTAATCCGCGTGGTTCCGCGATCACTTTCATTAAAAAAAATTCATTTTTTCGAAAATTCAAGAGAGATAAGAAGAGTTAAAAAATAAAATGTCTGCCTGTACGGACGTACGAACGTACGCTCAGACTTAAACTTTAAAACCATTAAAAAATTAATTAAATACCTATAAAAAAGTCAAACACTATGTCTAATTATTCCTTTGGGTGCCGCGATCCTATTGAATAAAAAAAATTAATTTTTACAAACTATTTAAAAAAATATAACATAATTTATACTTAAATCGTCATTTTGACAGTATAAAATTTTAATATAATGTGGATATGTATGATCAATATTTAATTATTTGGTTGATTTTTTTTAAATATATATTCTACATATATTAAAATTTGTATAATATGTATTGTAGAAATATTTTATATACGCGTATACGTTCATTTCTTTTTCAGTATTCAATTGTTTTGAGACAACTTTTTAATTTAAGGCTATTCTAATTATTCCGTTCGTCCAATAGGTGGCGTGTATAAAATTTTCTATTTTTCCAGTTCTTCTCGCAAATGCTCAAAAATGTGTATTATGCGAAAATGTATCTTCCGTTCAGCGTATTTCAATGATAGCGATTGAAACAATATTTAAGTTAGTGACTAATAAGTGTAATGAATAAAAATATGCGAGTGAATAAAAATTGCGATCAACTGCGTAAGAATAGTATATAATTAAATCTCCAAATACTAAATGCTTCTGTAGTACTTAATTGACAAAAGGAATTCCCCAATATAGACATTCTATTTCGAATTAATTAAAAACAAAATATAATTCATTTTTACTTCCTTAAATTTGCATTTAAAAAATACTAGATTGAATAATCAAATTTGCTGATTTATATAATAAAAATTACTATATTGAATATCAAAAATTACGATATTGGATATTAAAAGATAGTATATCTAAATTTTACTATTGTAACGAATCAATGTAATATTTATATTACATTGCTCGTTACATTCTCTCTCTCTGTCTAGCCTGTGTATTAATCTTTATAGATGTTACAGGTCGACGTTCGACGATTTTCGGCGATTTTCGCGGACCTTCGTAAAGGTAAAAGTAGGGAAAGAGAGAGAGTTTTTCGGTTCGTAAGTGCGAGAGCACTTAGACTAATCTCAACCGCCGAGAGACTAAACTCAACCGTCGAGAGACTAAACTCAACCGTCGAGAGACTAATCTCAACCGCCGAGAGATTAAAATTCAACCGTGCGATTAATTTCAACTGTCGTGAGAAACCTTGCGATTTGTTTTCTCCATATTTTGATCGCCCCGTGCTTGTGATCCTGGTGCTGGTGATCCAGTGGAGTTACATTAGTTTGTTTGGCGACGACGCAGCCCAGGAAGCTAAAGGGTAGCGACTACGCAGAATTCGCCTGGTTGTTTATTCATCGATCGCGGCTCACGCACTGTAAGTGCCAGTCTTGTAGTCTCTCTCTCTCTCTTTCTCCCTTTATTTATCTCGCGCGTATACATCGACGTGCGTTTCGCGCGCTGCAACGCGCCTGTATTACTTTTTCTGAATACATTTATTTTTGTTATTAATTAAATACTGCATTGTTGTTTATTTAGTTGTTTACCCTCTTTTCTCGCGTTTCGCTAAATAAAGATTACCGCCGCCTCCGCCTATACGGCTTATTATAGTCGTATTATTACTGAGCGGCTGATCGCGTAAATGAGACTATTATTTTAACGGTTCTGAATTGTTATTATTTTATTTATTGTTATTAAAAATAGCAAAACCGTTACACTATATAACATAGCAAAAATTATTATAATGCTGAGATGTCACACTTTTCCTATACAATATAGTAATTTTTAATATAGATTATTTTAATATTTATTCTAATATTTTTCTCAGTGTATAAAAAGTGCTATTACCAAATTACCAATAACACACAAATTAATAAGTACTGCTAAATAAATAAAATAATTATTTGCAAAGGATGTATACATATCACATGAGAATAAAAAATCAATAATAATTCCTTTATGAAAAGTGCTTTTGCAATAATAATTAAACTCTATTTCATACAAAAATAATTATTTTTATAGATAATTTCTATTTTTTTAATATTATCATTTTAATTCATCGTATAATAATAATAATCATTAATTATTATACATATGATAATAAATCTATATGGGTACATTATAATAAATAATAATTGAATGTTTTAAATAATAAAATATTTTTTAGTTTAATTTAATATTATCTATTATAAAATGATTTTTCATCGAGTGATCGTGAGCGAGGGAGGATTTTAGCTAGGTCATCCAGGTAATCGCGGCATCATCTACTTGATAGCTTATATAAAATTAAAAAAAAAATTAATTTCTTCCTGTAGATGATGTCCAGGTCCCTACTGTTACCTCCAGGTCAACGGTGCATCATTTACTGGATCGCCTATTACGAAACCGAAAAAAAAAAATTTTCTTCCTGTGGAAGATGTCCAGGTCGGTAATGTTACCTCCAGGTCATCGGGGAAATATCTACTGAAAAACCTATTGTGTAAAAGAAAAAAAAAATTTTCTTCCTGTAGAAGATGTCTAGGTCCCTACTGTTACCCATAGGTCGACGGGGCATCATCTGCTGGACGGCCTATTACGAAACCAAAAAAAAAAATTTTTCTTCCTGTAGAAGATGTTTATGTCCCTATTGTTACCCATAGATCGACGGGGCATCATCTACTGGGGGGCCTACTACGAAACCAAAAAAAAAAATTTTTCTTCCTGTAGAAGATGTTTAGGTCCCTACTTTTACCCATAGGTCGACGGGGCATCATCTACTGGAAGGCCTATTACGAAACCAAAAAAAAAAAATTTTTCTTCCTGTAGAAGATGTCCAGGTTGGTAATGTTACCTCCAGGTCATCGGGGAAATATCTACTGAAAAACCTATTGTGTAAAAGAAAAAAAAAAATTTTCTTCCTGTAGAAGATGTCTAGGTCCCTACTGTTACCCATAGTCGACGGGGCATCATCTGCTGGACGGCCTATTACGAAACCAAAAAAAAAAAATTTTTCTTCCTGTAGAAGATGTTTATGTCCCTATTGTTACCCATAGATCGACGGGGCATCATCTACTGGGGGGCCTACTACGAAACCAAAAAAAAAAATTTTTCTTCCTGTAGAAGATTTGGGGTTTAGGTCCCTACTTTACACGATAAGTGCGACGGGGCTCATCCTAGCTGAAGGCCTTACGAAACCAAAAAAAAAATTTTCTTCGCCTGTAGAAGATGTTCAGGTCGTAATTGTTACCTCCAGTAGATCGGACGGGGAAATCATCTACTGGGGGTGCCTACTTACGTAACAAGAAAAAACAAATTTTCTTCTGTAGAAGATTCTAGGGCCCTACTGTTACCCATAGGGCGACGGGGCAATCATCTAGCTGGAAGGCTATTACGAAACCAAAAAAAAAATTTTCTTCCTGTAGAAGATGTTTATGTCCCTATTGTTACCCATAGATCGACGGGGCATCATCTACTGGGGGGCCTACTACGAAACCAAAAATGTGATCCTGGTGCTGGTGATCCAGTGGAGTTACATTAGTTTGTTTGGCGACGACGCAGCCCAGGAAGCTAAAGGGTAGCGACTACGCAGAATTCGACTACGCGGCTCACGCACTGTAAGTGCCAGTCTTGTAGTCTCTCTCTCTCTCTTTCTCCCTTTATTTATCTCGCGCGTATACATCGACGTGCGTTTCGCGCGCTGCAACGCGCCTGTATTACTTTTTCTGAATACATTATTTTTGTTATTAATTAAATACTGCATTGTTGTTTATTTAGTTGTTTACCCTCTTTTCTCGCGTTTCGCTAAATAAAGATTACCGCCGCCTCCGCCTATACGGCTTATTATAGTCGTATTATTACTGAGCGGCTGATCGCGTAAATGAGACTATTATTTTAACGGTTCTGAATTGTTATTATTTTATTTATTGTTATTAAAAATAGCAAAACCGTTACACTATATAACATAGCAAAAATTATTATAATGCTGAGATGTCACACTTTTCCTATACAATATAGTAATTTTTAATATAGATTATTTTAATATTTATTCTAATATTTTTCTCAGTGTATAAAAAGTGCTATTACCAAATTACCAATAACACACAAATTAATAAGTACTGCTAAATAAATAAAATAATTATTTGCAAAGGATGTATACATATCACATGAGAATAAAAAATCAATAATAATTCCTTTATGAAAAGTGCTTTTGCAATAATAATTAAACTCTATTTCATACAAAATAATTATTTTTATAGATAATTTCTATTTTTTTAATATTATCATTTTAATTCATCGTATAATAATAATCATTAATTATTATACATATGATAATAAATCTATATGGGTACATTATAATAATAATAATTGAATGTTTTAAATAATAAAATATTTTTTAGTTTAATTTAATATTATCTATTATAAAATGATTTTTCATCGAGTGATCGTGAGCGAGGGAGGATTTTAGCTAGGTCATCCAGGTAATCGCGGCATCATCTACTTGATAGCTTATATAAAATTAAAAAAAAAATTAATTTCTTCCTGTAGATGATGTCCAGGTCCCTACTGTTACCTCCAGGTCAACGGT
This sequence comes from Theocolax elegans, assembly GCA_026168455.1. Classification (NCBI taxonomy): domain Eukaryota; kingdom Metazoa; phylum Arthropoda; class Insecta; order Hymenoptera; family Cerocephalidae; genus Theocolax; species Theocolax elegans. Next base: position 38,111,150 of record CM047426.1, on the reverse strand, counting down.
GCATCATTTACTGGATCGCCTATTACGAACCGAAAAAAAAAAATTTTCTTCCTGTGGAAGATGTCCAGGTCGGTAATGTTACCTCCAGGTCATCGGGGAAATATCTACTGAAAAACCTATTGTGTAAAAGAAAAAAAAAATTTTCTTCCTGTAGAAGATGTCTAGGTCCCTACTGTTACCCATAGGTCGACGGGGCATCATCTGCTGGACGGCCTATTACGAAACCAAAAAAAAAAATTTTTCTTCCTGTAGAAGATGTTTATGTCCCTATTGTTACCCATAGATCGACGGGGCATCATCTACTGGGGGGCCTACTACGAAACCAAAAAAAAAAATTTTTCTTCCTGTAGAAGATGTTTAGGTCCCTACTTTTACCCATAGGTCGACGGGGCATCATCTACTGGAAGGCCTATACGAAACCAAAAAAAAAAATTTTTCTTCCTGTAGAAGATGTCCAGGTCGGTAATGTTACCTCCAGGTCATCGGGGAAATATCTACTGAAAAACCTATTGTGTAAAAGAAAAAAAAAATTTTTCTTCCTGTAGAAGATGTCTAGGTCCCTACTGTTACCCATAGGTCGACGGGGCATCATCTGCTGGACGGCCTATTACGAAACCAAAAAAAAAATTTTTCTTCCTGTAGAAGATGTTTATGTCCCTATTGTTACCCATAGATCGACGGGGCATCTACTGGGGGGCCTACTACGAAACCAAAAAAAAAAATTTTTCTTCCTGTAGAAGATGTTAGGTCCCTACTGTTACCCATAGGTCGACGGGGCATCATCTACTGGAAGGCCTATTACGAAACCAAAAAAAAAATTTTTCTTCCTGTAGAAGATGTCCAGGTCGGTAATGTTACCTCCAGGTCATCGGGGAAATATCTACTGAAAAACCTATTGTGTAAAAGAAAAAAAAAATTTTCTTCCTGTAGAAGATGTCTAGGTCCCTACTGTTACCCATAGTCGACGGGGCATCATCTGCTGGACGGCTAATTACGAAACCAAAAAAAAAATTTTTTTCCTGTAGAAGATGTTTAGTCCCTATTGTTACCCATAGATCGACGGGGCATCATCTACTGGGGGGCCTACTACGAAACCAAAAAAAAAAATTTTTCTTCCTGTAGAAGATGTTTAGGTCCCCACTGTTACCCATAGATCGTCGGGGCATCATCTACTGGAAGGCCTATTACGAAACCAAAAAAAAAATTTTTCTTCCTGTAGAGATGTTTATGTCCCTATTGTTACCCATAGATCGACGGGGCATCATCTACTGGGGGGCCTACTACGAAACCAAAAAAAAAAATTTTTCTTCCTGTAGAAGATGTTTAGGTCCCTACTTTTACCCATAGGTCGACGGGGCATTATCTGCTGGACGGCCTATTACGAAACCAAAAAAAAAAATTTTTCTTCCTGTAGAAGATGTTTATGTCCCTATTGTTACCCATAGATCGACGGGGCATCATCTACTGGGGGGCCTACTACGAAACCAAAAAAAAAAATTTTTTTCCTGTAGAAGATGTTTAGTCCCTATTGTTACCCATAGATCGACGGGGCATCATCTACTGGAAGGCCTATTACGAAACCAAAAAAAAAAATTTTTCTTCCTGTAGAGATGTTTAGGTCCCCACTGTTACCCATAGATCGTCGGGGCATCATCTACTGGAAGGCCTATTACGAAACCAAAAAAAAAAATTTTTCTTCTGTAGAAGATGTCGAGGTCGGTAATGTTACCTCCAGGTCATTGGGGCAACATTTAGAGAAAGACTTATTACGAAATAAAAGAAAAAATTTTCTTCCAGTAGAAGATGTCCAGGTCGTAATGTTACCTCCAGGTCATCGGGGCAACATTTAGAGAAGACTTATTACGAAATAAAAAAAAATTTTCTTCCAGTAGAAGATGTCCAGGTCGGTAATGTTACCTCCAGGTCATCGGGGCAACATTTAGAGAAAGACTTATTATGAAATAAAAAAAAATTTTCTTCCTGTAGAAGATGTCTAGGTCCCTACTGTTACCCATAGGTCGACGGGGCATCATCTGCTGGACGGCTATTACGAAACCAAAAAAAAAATTTTTTTCCTGTAGAAGATGTTTATGTCCCTATTGTTACCCATAGATCGACGGGGCATCATCTACTGGGGGGCCTACTACGAAACCAAAAAAAAAATTTTCTTCCTGTAGAAGATGTCTAGGTCCCTACTGTTACCCATAGGTCGACGGGGCATCATCTGCTGGACGGCCTATTACGAAACCAAAAAAAAAAATTTTTCTTCCTGTAGAAGATGTTTATGTCCCTATTGTTACCCATAGATCGACGGGGCATCATCTACTGGGGGGCCTACTACGAAACCAAAAAAAAAATTTTTCTTCCTGTAGAAGATGTTTAGGTCCCTACTTTTACCCATAGGTCGACGGGGCATCATCTGCTGGACGGCCTATTACGAAACCAAAAAAAAAAATTTTTCTTCCTGTAGAAGATGTTTATGTCCCTATTGTTACCCATAGATCGACGGGGCATCATCTACTGGGGGGCCTACTACGAAACCAAAAAAAAAAATTTTTCTTCCTGTAGAAGATGTTTAGGTCCCTACTGTTACCCATAGGTCGACGGGGCATCATCTACTGGAAGGCCTATTACGAAACCAAAAAAAAAAATTTTTCTTCCTGTAGAAGATGTTTAGGTCCCCACTGTTACCCATAGATCGTCGGGGCATCATCTACTGGAAGGCCTATTACGAAACCAAAAAAAAAATTTTTCTTCTGTAGAAGATGTCGAGGTCGGTAATGTTACCTCCAGGTCATTGGGGCAACATTTAGAGAAAGACTTATTACGAAATAAAAGAAAAAATTTTCTTCCAGTAGAAGATGTCCAGGTCGGTAATGTTACCTCCAGGTCATCGGGGCAACATTTAGAGAAGACTTATTATGAAATAAAAAAAAATTTTCTTCCTGTAGAAGATGTCTAGGTCGGTAATGTTACCTCCAGGTCATCGGGGCAACATTTAGAGAAAGACTTATTACGAAATAAAAGAAAAAATTTTCTTCCTGTAGAAGATGTCCAGGTCGGTTATGTTCCCTCCAGGTCATCGGGAAAATATCTACTGAAAAACCTATACGTAAAAAAAAAAAAAATTTTTTTCCTGTAGAAGATGTCTAGGTCCCTACTGTTACCCATAGGTCGACGGGGCATCATCTACTGGAGGGCCTATTACTAAACCAAAAAAAAAAATTTTCTTCCTGTAGAAGATGTCCAGTCCCTATTGTTACCCATAGATCGACGGGGCATCATCTACTGGGGGGCCTACTACGAAACCAAAAAAAAAATTTTTCTTCCTGTAGAAGATGTTTAGGTCCCCACTGTTACCCATAGATCGTCGGGGCATCATCTACTGGAAGGCCTATTACGAAACCAAAAAAAAAATTTTTCTTCCTGTAGAAGATGTTTATGTCCCTATTGTTACCCATAGATCGACGGGGCATCATCTACTGGGGGGCCTACTACGAAACCAAAAAAAAAAATTTTTCTTCCTGTAGAAGATGTTTAGGTCCCTACTTTTACCCATAGGTCGACGGGGCATCATCTGCTGGACGGCCTATTACGAAACCAAAAAAAAAATTTTCTTCCTGTAGAAGATGTTTATGTCCCTATTGTTACCCATAGATCGACGGGGCATCATCTACTGGGGGGCCTACTACGAAACCAAAAAAAAAATTTTCTTCCTGTAGAAGATGTTTAGGTCCCTACTGTTACCCATAGGTCGACGGGGCATCATCTACTGGAAGGCCTATTACGAAACCAAAAAAAAAATTTTTCTTCCTGTAGAAGATGTTTAGGTCCCCACTGTTACCCATAGATCGTCGGGGCATCATCTACTGGAAGGCCTATTACGAAACCAAAAAAAAAATTTTTCTTCTGTAGAAGATGTCGAGGTCGGTAATGTTACCTCCAGGTCATTGGGGCAACATTTAGAGAAAGACTTATTACGAAATAAAAGAAAAAATTTTCTTCCAGTAGAAGATGTCCAGGTCGGTAATGTTACCTCCAGGTCATCGGGGCAACATTTAGAGAAAGACTTATTACGAAATAAAAAAAAATTTTCTTCCAGTAGAAGATGTCCAGGTCGGTAATGTTACCTCCAGGTCATCGGGGCAACATTTAGAGAAAGACTTATTATGAAATAAAAAAAAATTTTCTTCCTGTAGAAGATGTCTAGGTCCCTACTGTTACCCATAGGTCGACGGGGCATCATCTGCTGGACGGCCTATTACGAAACCAAAAAAAAAATTTTTTTCCTGTAGAAGATGTTTATGTCCCTATGTTACCCATAGGTCGACGGGGCATCATCATCTACTGGGGGGCCTACTACGAAACCAAAAAAAAAAATTTTTCTTCCTGTAGAAGATGTTTAGGTCCCTACTTTTACCCATAGGTCGACGGGGCATCATCTACTGGAAGGCCTATTACGAAACCAAAAAAAAAAATTTTTCTTCCTGTAGAAGATGTCCAGGTTGGTAATGTTACCCTCCAGGTCATCGGGGGAAATATCTACTGAAAAACCTATTGTGTAAAAGAAAAAAAAAATTTTCTTCCTGTAGAAGATGTCTAGGTCCCTACTGTTACCCATAGGTCGACGGGGCATCATCTGCTGGACGGCCTATTACGAAACCAAAAAAAAAATTTTTCTTCCTGTAGAAGATGTTTATGTCCCTATTGTTACCCATAGATCGACGGGGCATCATCTACTGGGGGGCCTACTACGAAACCAAAAAAAAAATTTTTCTTCCTGTAGAAGATGTTTAGGTCCCTACTTTTACCCATAGGTCGACGGGGCATCATCTGCTGGACGGCCTATTACGAAACCAAAAAAAAAAATTTTTCTTCCTGTAGAAGATGTTTATGTCCCTATTGTTACCCATAGATCGACGGGGCATCATCTACTGGGGGGCCTACTACGAAACCAAAAAAAAAAATTTTTCTTCCTGTAGAAGATGTTTAGGTCCCTACTGTTACCCATAGGTCGACGGGGCATCATCTACTGGAAGGCCTATTACGAAACCAAAAAAAAAAATTTTTCTTCCTGTAGAAGATGTTTAGGTCCCCACTGTTACCCATAGATCGTCGGGGCATCATCTACTGGAAGGCCTATTACGAAACCAAAAAAAAAATTTTTCTTCTGTAGAAGATGTCGAGGTCGGTAATGTTACCTCCAGGTCATTGGGGCAACATTTAGAGAAAGACTTATTACGAAATAAAAGAAAAAATTTTCTTCCAGTAGAAGATGTCCAGGTCGGTAATGTTACCTCCAGGTCATCGGGGCAACATTTAGAGAAAGACTTATTATGAAATAAAAAAAAATTTTCTTCCTGTAGAAGATGTCTAGGTCGGTAATGTTACCTCCAGGTCATCGGGGCAACATTTAGAGAAAGACTTATTACGAAATAAAAGAAAAAATTTTCTTCCTGTAGAAGATGTCCAGGTCGGTTATGTTCCCTCCAGGTCATCGGGAAAATATCTACTGAAAAACCTATTACGTAAAAAAAAAAAAAATTTTTTTCCTGTAGAAGATGTCTAGGTCCCTACTGTTACCCATAGGTCGACGGGGCATCATCTACTGGAGGGCCTATTACTAAACCAAAAAAAAAAAATTTTCTTTCTGTAGAAGATGTCCAGGTCGGTAATGTTACCCATAGGTCGACGGGGCATCATCTACTGGAACCCATATTTCGAAATTAAAAAAAAAAATATTCCCTTATATATTAAATATTCCCATATATTTGTTGATGATGTCCAATCCTTTATGTTATCTTCAGTTATAACTAATCGACTATAAAAAAGTAAAAAAAGTAAATAAAAAAGTAATTAAACACCCATAAAAAAGTTAAACACTATTTCTAATTAATCCGTGTGGTTCCGCGATTACTTTCATTAAAAAAAAATTCATTTTTTCGAAAATCCATGAGAGATATAAGAAGAGTTAAAAAATAAAAAGCTGCCTGTATGGACGTACGGACTAAACTTAAACTTAAAACTTTAAACTTTAAAACCAATAAAAAATTAATTAAATACCTATAAAAAAAAGTCAAACACTATGTCTAATTATTCCTTTGGGTGCCGCGATCATATTGAATTAAAAAAAAATAAATTTTACAAACTATTTAAAAAAATATAACATAATTTATACTTAAATCGTCATTTTGACAGTATAAAATTTTAATATAATGTGGAAAACTATTTAAAAAAATATAACATAATTTATACTTAAATCGTCATTTTGACAGTATAAAATTTTAATATCATGTGGATGTTTTTGCTATTCTTTTTATTCATTCACTCATGAAATTCGTACCTAGATCTGTAAGAATTATTCGAGGTGCTCCAAATATACATTTGACCTTTCCTATTAAACCATACGTTACATCCATTGCCGAAATTCGCGCTAATGGCTCAGCTAATGCAAATTTAGCTAATAAGTCTTGGAAAGCTAAAATGTATTCATTTTCTCGATTGGTCTTGCATAAGAAACCAACAAAATCCATACTTATTCGGTCCATAGCATGAGTTTCTGAGTTTGCAATGACCGTTGGAGCTCTAGTTTTAACCCTAACCAATTTCTTTAATTGGAAATTCAAACATTTTCGTGAGAAACCTTGTACCTCTATCTTTCAATTCTCCCAGTTATTGTTTTGTTTTATTATGTTATAGATTTTTGTGTCACCTCCATATCCTCTTATCGCCGAACAGTGAGCTTCTTCTATAATAGGAATTCGCTCATCCGATATGAGGTTCCGTCGTAGGAACGTTCAAAATGATTATATCGCCGATTTATATTTACTTGGGCGCCCGGCAATATTAACACCAAATATCGTAACAATTAACAGAATAATAATCCGGCAGCACTTCCTCCCGACTCCGCGACCCATAGGGAATTCCGACGGCTAACCGCCTTGGAACTGGAAGCTTTTAGAGTAAAGAAAAATATTCTGAAATGAACACTCACGGATTTAACTTCGAACATGAACAACAATTTAGTGTTGATAAAATTGTAATAAGGCTACAAATTCTGGCACCGATTCACAATTATTAAGCCGATCGCGACCGGCATACACACGTGCACACTGTCTCTCACACGCTCTTCCGTTCGGCGGTAAATATTAGAAAATGTAATCTTCTTTATTATATTAAAATTCATCCGTTCTCCGGTGTCCGGTGACCGGTTGTAAGAATTAAGAGTATGTGTATGTGTGGAGTATGTGTGGAGTGGAAGGGTTAACGCTGATATTTCGGAAATTTCTGAGTTATTTCGGGATAATTTCACTAATTACGGGATTTCCTAGATATTTCGGTAATTTGTAAAGTATGTCGGGATAACTTCACTAATTTTGGGATTTTCTGGATATTTCGGCAATTTTTGAAATATTCCGGGATAACTCCACTAATTACGGGATTTCCTGGATATTTCGGGAATTTCTGAGGTATTCCAGGATAAGTCCACTAATTACGGGATTTCCCGGATAATTCGGTAATTTCTGAGATGACTTTGCATAGGTAGAGCGGTACCTGTAATTATTCCAAGGACAACATAATATTGTCCCATCGAGCCGAGTTGAAGGCATTTCGGATATCCAGTGCGATGATAGCACACGTGCACCAAAAATTTCTAGTACCACCGATGGCATTGGTGGCCAACTCAACAACTCAACTTATAGCGTCAATAATTGAGCGCCCTTTCCGAAAACCGATCTGATTGTCGGACAGATCACCTGCCTGTGCATGGCTGCTTGTAGCCTGTCACAAATGACCCGCTCGAAAAGCGTCCCAGCTATATCCAACAAACAGACTGGATTGTACGAGGAATGGTTCTCCGGTGGTTGGCTCCCCTTTGGGAGAAGCACTAAGGTCTGTACCTTCCACCGTTCTGGGAAGCACCCTAATTGAAAACATGCACTAAATGTGTCCACAAAAATTTGTGGCACGTTCAGGGCAGCGGTCTTAATGGCCAGATCAGGTATTCCATCCGGCCCTAGAGCTTTACAGATGGATATTCTCCTTGCAGCCATTTCCAGCTTAGTTATGCTAATGTCTGACGGCGCGACTGCACAGTCAGTTCCCACTAGGCGTGTCTCGGCTGCCCGTTCCTGAAGTTGTGGAAATAGGTGGCGCACCGCTCTGTCAAGAAAATGTGGACACGATGGTATTGAGGCACCCCTGGGTTTGATCTTATTCATCACCATTTTGTAGGGCTTACCCAAGGGATCGCGGTCCGCTTTATCGCAAAATTCGCGTCACCACTTGCGTTTAACCGCTTTAATGGCAGCCGTGAGCTCTTTCCGTTTTTCCTCGTAGGCCGCGGTTAGTTCTTGATACCGCGGCTGGTTCCGAGCTCTCTGGTGCAGTCGTCGAGTCCGCAGACACTCACGGCATATTTTTGCAATATTCTCATTCCACCACTAAATAGGTGGACGGCCACGGGGGATGGATTTCCCGGCTATAGAGATACCGCAAGGCGTTGTTATGGCACGCGTGAGATCCTCGACTCGTTGTTCCGGTGTTCCTTTGACAGCGTCTTCTGCTATGGAGCAAAGGAACATTTCTCGGTAAAATGTAGACAGTACACATCTCTTGTATTGGAAGCTTATGTTCGGACCTGCTGCCCTGTTAATCGTCGATTGGAGCTGGTATACGAGTACTTGATGGTCGCTCCCCTTGTAGCGATCACTAACCTTCCAGGTAAACCCTCTCTTCATTAATCTGGGATCGATGAAGGTTAGGTCTACTATAGACGACCTCCCCGCCTTGGTAAAAGTGGAAGTCGTTCCGGTCTTAGCATTCTCCAACTCAAATATCGCAAAAGGAGTGTACGACCACGAGTGTTCGTTTTAGTACTGCCCCATTCTGTCGCCCAAGCATTAAAATCCCCTCCGAAGACTATCGGCAGTCGGCAGGATCTTGCACTAGTAACGATGGCATCAGGGCATCCCAGAAATCCGTCGATGTTCTCACTGAGTAGGAGGTAGCAACTGTATATTCGGATACCCGCCACCTCCACCCAGGTAAAATTGGGGTGGGGAGCGGCCATTTTTCCGGCCGAACACGAGTTCAATCGGCAACAAGAGGGTGCAAATTACGAATTGCAGGAGAAATGGAAGAAACAGGTTTTTATTTATATGCCGCTAAAATGTTATAAATAGTTCTTTAAAATTAATACAAAAATTTATTTATTTAAGAAGAAAGTTTTATTACTCTAAAAGTACAAAATATTAATGACATAGAAGTTTTGGCGATGATCCTTCGTCATTAAATAAATTAATTTTAGGAGGTGAAGTTTTATTTAGATCCGTTTAAAATAATCCAAAATTTTAATAAGTAGTTACTAAATACTACAATTTAGTAAGTAAATGCACTTTATTATTTTAGGCAAGTTAATTTTTCATTAACATTTATAATTATTAAAATATAAAGTTAAGCTTTATAAGAATTCATATACAGTTAACACTTAATATGTCTGTATTTTTTTTTATTATTTTTATTCTAATTTCATTACACTAAATTTTGGTAAAAACTTTTATGTACAAATTATAATCGTATTTAAAAAAAAATTAAATTTTTGATATAAAACGCAATGCACTGTAACAGTGCCTCCAAGGTGTTGTGTTAATCTATTTAATTTCTAAGGTGTCCATGGTAATGAAAAAATAATACAATTTAAAAAATTATATTAAATAAATAAATTACGAAAAACCTTGTTCGAAATTAAAAATAGGGGGTTGGCGCGCGAAGCGCGCAAGGGGGCCAGGCCCCCTAGTGTTTATGGGTGGTACTCTGTGACATCGAAGATGAAAAAAATCAATATTGCTATAACTGTGGGAATATGTTTTAGAGGGTATCCAGTAATTCTCCTGAATTTTTTCAGATTTTGTGGGGGTCATTATTTTAGTTACAGAGAGTCAAAGTTGACATTTTAGCACTTTTTTGCATTATATGCCCATTTTTATGAATTTGTAGCTCCCAGAAAATGCATTTTTCACTATAAACGTAAATATGACTTTTTTCGTAAATTTTCTGAACTTTTCATTGAAAATACTTTTAAGGACATAAATGTATGCTGTCACACTCTTGTAAGCCATTTAAACCTTAAATAGTGAAAATCAGCAATTCTGCTCCGTACTCTGAAAACCAAATACTGACAAAAATATGTCTTTTTATAGTAAGAAATTACCTATAAAATTTCAAAGTGGGTCTAGACCATTAAGACAACTTATGATCAAAATATCTGGAAAAAGTGCCAGAAATATAAATAGAAATGTATATTTGTTGCCTTATAACAATGAATCTATTAGCATAGTATCTCCACTTGTTTCAGTATCCATATAATCCCCTGTAACCTGCTAAAAATACAAATATTATAGTACGATTATAAAAAATTAATTTTTTAACTTTATAAGGCTGCATTTCCAATTATACAACCACTTTAAGAACTATGATACTAATCTAAAGGATGTGACGGAAATCGTCACACAATCTATTCACGACGAATAGAGTATTTAAATTGTCGAATTGTAAGTCGTCGGAGCCTTTCGTATGTCAAGGCCAACCGACGACACTTGTTTATTTTTCTACAAATGTACGATTACGCGCGCAATAGTACGTAGCGATGAGAGCGCGAGTGTGTGTGTATTCCCCACTCTCATCCCTTTTTCGAAAATTAGGCGATTGCCTAATCAGTATGTCCCGATCCGCCGCTCGAGGCGGACAAACTATATCCGGACCGATCGAGAGTTTTTCTGACTGACAAGGCGCGTGAGGCGCGAAAGCCATCGGTTACCCGGACATCCTCGTGAGTGAGCCGCGAGTGATTTGGTGTGTGTGTAAAGGACGGGAAGTTGTGTGTGAGTGCGGACGCGGTTCGCGAGGCACTCGCCGCGGCACAGGGCCGCCTTCCACCACCGCAGCCGGCGTCGTCCTCCGTTGCCCAGGAGGACACAGGGACAAGGATCGGCTGGGCCATCCACGGGGCGCACCCCGGTAAGTCCTCTTATATTACCGTGCGTTTCCCCCCCTTACCCGAGTGTGTGTGTGTGTACATCAGGAGTGTGTTCGGGTACGCCGGTACTCGAACAGCGGTTCCTGGAAACGAAACCTGTCGCAGGCGAGGATCTCGATCCGACAGGTTTCCCGGGACTTCCGCCCGCGCGAAAGAGTATTGTCGCGGCACACGGCCTGGATGGCCATCTTGTTAAATTAAATTAATAAATGTTTTAATCTTTTATTTTTAATCAAGTGTGTTTTTGTTTTTTCTCCCCGCTCCCGCCGACATTCGTTAATTTTTCATATCGGGCCGAGGCAAGGAGGATTGCCCGAATCCTCCATACCGATCGTCCCAGCGAACTCGCGTTCCTGGCGACAGCCGCAGTTCGGAAAATAAATTAATTGTGTGCGCGGTATTGGGCAACGCGGCCCAACGGTTAATTTTAATTATTAATAATAATTAATTTCACCCGGGCACGCGAATACCACGTCACAAATGGCGACCGTGACAGGACTTTCGGTTTCGTCCTCACCGATATTTTATTTAAATTAAAGTGTATATTTGTCGGCCATATTTTCGCGCGCGAGCAGTGTCGCGGCGAAACGGAGCGGGTTGAGTTTTGAGAGAGAGAGAGAGAGAGAGAGAGAGAGAGAGTGTGTGTATTTCGAGTTAGTGAGAGAGAGAGAGAGAGAGAGAGCGCGAGAGACGGCGTGTGAGACGCGTCTCTATACCGGATTATTCCCCCTCTTGCTCGGGTATCCGAGGAGAGGCATACACCGGTATATCGAGAGAGAGTTCGCGCGCGACCGTGTTCAGCCGGAAGCGCCCGATCTCACCGAGATCGGTCTCTCTCGATCGCAAGCTTGACGGGAGAACTTTGCCTAGCTTGTATGGGAGCGGCAAAGTAGGGAGAGAGTAGCTTGCGCCGCGGATCGCGGGCAGCGAGAATCCCCCCCGAATAGCGCAAAGGAAAGACTTCGCGAGAGCCGATCATCATCGGCTCTCTCCGATTGCGCCCGCGAGTGGGAGTGAGAGAGAGAATCCCTAGTCGCGGGGAATCGGAGTAGGTGCTAGGCGAGCTATAGGTGTGTGAGTGAGAGAAATAGCGCGATCGCCTAGCCCCTTCGCGTGTATGAAGTCTTCGCAGCTGGTCTCGCCGAGAGAAACCACTGCGGCGAATTATTTTATTTAATTCTAATGAAATAAATTCGTTCCCGCGCGGGATCTAATTTATATTTTTTGTGTGAGAGTGTTTTAAAATTAGATCCTTTCGGGAGAGGTAGTTGCCCCACCCCCTCCCTTTTTAAAGAATATTTTTAAATTATAATATTTGTTTTCTTTTTATACGGGACGCGGCGAAATTTTAATTGAATTTATTTTTGAGTTTGAGAGCGAAAATTTTGCTGCTTTCTCCCCTCCCTGACATATATTATGTAGTAATTATAATTTAATAATTGTGTTTATTATTTATTATTATTTATTTATATAATATATGTATAAATTGTTGTGTATATTAAAAATTTTACAACTATTGTTAATTATTTAGACTTGTTGCAAGTTAAATAATTGACATTATGTAACTTTGTGTGAATCAGCCGCAAAGTTACAATAGTTGTAATATTAATTATTTAAACTCGTGTGTGAGTAAAATAATTAAAATTATCTTTATTACAATTGTCTGACAGTAATTACTTAATTTAATATTTTGTATTTATTGAGTATTACTGTTCACGATACGTGTAATATATTTTTGAAATTTTTGAGTGTGAGAAAATTTTTTTTTATAACTCGTGTTAATTGTTTAGACTTGTTGCAAGTTAAACAATTAATGTTAAGTATCTTTGTGTGATTGTTCCGCAAAGATACGAGAGTTGTAAAATATAATTATTTAGACTCGAGAGTGAGTTAAATAATTGAATTTTTTTGCATGTATTTTAATGATCGGCATTTAACCTAATATTTCGTATTCGTTATTTGCTGTGAAATTTTAATATATGTTAAAAACTTTCTTTTCTCTTTTGTGTGTTTAAATTATATCTCCACACATTTTTACCAATTATTTAGACTTGTTTGTTAGTTAAATAATTGGTTATAATTTTTTTTTTTGTGTGTTTGAGTAAAATAATTTGGTATATAAATTTAATTGTTTAGACTTGTTGGCAAGTTAAATAATTAAATTTTCATTTCCTTTTCGTTCAATTCATTTAAAAAAGGGAATTATAAATTATTTCAACTGGGTAGCAACATAAATTATTTATTTAGTCCTTTTTAGGATAAAATAAATATATTTCGCTGAAAAATTGATGTTTGGAACGACAATTAGTGAAATAAGTATTTTTGTTGCAAACCTACCGTTGAAATAATTTAATTAAATTTGTGTTTGTATTGTAGTGTAAATTATAAAGGAAATTTTTTTTTGTTTTGGACTTGGAAAAGCAAAATATTAAATAGTGTCTTGGTGTGTGTGAATCACAAGACACTGTATTTATTTTTATATTTATTTTAAAATTAATTATTTAGGCTCGTTAGTGAGATAAATAATTTAATTTTTTCTTTGTCTTTTCTTCCTTTATAATTTGTTGTTCTGTATTTATTAATAGATTGAAACTTTAATTATTGCATTTTCCATAACAAAATAAATTCTTTTCGCCAGTGAGGAATCTTTTGGATTATAACTGGTGAGAGAGATATTTTGGGAAATCGTTAAATTTACCATTACTGGTAAATTACCGACGATATTGAAATAATTTAAAGATTTCTTTTTGTTAATAATTAATTATTTTTGCTTGCAGAAGCAATTGTATAGAGTCTTGGTGCGTGTGAGTCACAAGACACTATTATAAACATTAATTATTTAGATTTGTGAGCAAGTTAAATAATTAATTTTAATTTGGTGCAAGTGTTAAGTGTGTGATTTGTCACAACTTTAACCAACAAAATTTAATTATTTTGTCCTTCTAAGGACGAAATAAATTCCTTGTAAAGAAAATCTTTTGGATTTTAATGAAAATCATTTGGATTTTAGTGAATTAATTTTGTTGGTACACTAGTCGGTGCATTTTTACAATTTATTGTAATTAAGCCGACACCAAATTTTTTTTTACTCGTTGGGAGTAATAATTATTTTATTGTGGTGAGTCCAATAAAATAATTTCCAATTGAAAATTGGATACTTCCGAAGTATTTGAAACACTAGGGATTTCATCTGAAATCCCGGTTGAGAGTACTTCTCCCGACGTAACACGTCGGCTGCTGCTGGTCAAAAAAATAATGGCCAGCAGCTATGAAGCCCGAATGGCCCAGCTTATGCGTGAATCACGCATAGCTAGGGATATTCGTCGGGAAACGAAGAAGCTTCCGATTGAGGCAGTGTATGCCCAATTGGAGCATCTGAGTTTAAACGCAAATGGCGAAGAGGCGGAGTGCCGCGAACGCCTTTTGCGTCACCGGATAAGATGTGTAGACATTAATCTGGAAATACCATGGTTCCCTGAATACGATGAGAATGTAAGGGCAGAGCCTGCACATAAACCTCTAGTATGCCAGGAACTGTGGGAAATTAGGAAACCTCGTTCCAGGAAAGGGAGTGTGGTCCCATCAGGAACGGAAGTTTCCTGCGAGTCCGAAATGTCGGATCGCGAAAGGGTTGCTAGTGACAGAGCACCTATCCCTGAAGAAGATGGAGCTCTGTCACCAAGTGGTCTGTCCAGAAACTCGCCATTGAGTACTGCACAAAGCCCGAGGGTGGCACCAACAGGTGCTATACCTAAACGGTTTAGTGAGGTACTGGGAGCAAACATGACCACGACTGCAATCCCTTATGTTCCTGTTTCGGTGGCTGCAACCTCGTGCACAACCACTACGTCGACGGTTACGACCGTGACGACTGCTCAACTCGGAGGTTTTTATGCACCCGCACATTACCTCCCAATTGAAGAGCAGAGAAACAGCGGACATCTTGGCACTAGAGAGAGTGAAGTGCCAACACAACATTTTGACTTGGGTTCGCAGACGGAAGCCGACCGTCGTACGTCACGAGGATACACCTCTAGACAATACGACAACAGGCAACCTGAAGCTAATACAACCGAACGTCAATTTGTTGATGATAGGAATGGATATGACCTTCCTAATGACGTCAGTGTTTAATCTTACGAAAAACCGAGGTTTGAACAGAGACGTCGTGAGACCTCTTCTAAGACTTGTGAAGGACAAGATAGAAGAGAGAGGCGTGAGTACACGACTCCAAACAGAAATTCACAACACCATCGTTCTGTGAGTAGAGCCTCAAGCAGCGATGAACGTCGTGAAAGCTGTACGGAGAGACGTACTCATAAACGTCAGTCCAACCGTAAACTCGACGACCGAGCACAGACGGAAATTCCGGAGCAAAGTCACAGAGAGAGGTCGGACAGACGTAGAGAAACGCCTCGAGAGAAACGTGCTGTGGCCACTTGCGATCAGAGTACTCAGACGGATTCGTCCGATGGGTATCAGCGTAGGAGATCCGATTCTCGTATGGCGGCAGAAGGCCGACAAGAGAATAGGAATCCTTCTACCAGCAGGCGTAGGAGTTCCCGGACGGATAATAGAGATGACCGTCGGGAAAGAGAATCCTACGAGGCCAGGCCAAGGTATCGTGAAGACGATAACCGAACGCACGATCGGACAGGGTGCGCACGAGAGCTGCGTATCTGGAACATGTCCTTTGATGGTGAGACTAAAAAGGACGCGGAAGAATTTCTGAATTTCAGAAATGACAACGAGTTCTCAGATCGCAGGATGTTCAGTGCCCTGCCCAATGTGTTCTCAAAATCAGCACTGTTCTGGTATAGAACAGTTCAGCCATCTCTTCGAGATTGGCGTGATTTTGAGATCGAGTTCCTAAATGAGTATGGCCGTATAATAAATGACGAAGATTTACTCATGGAACTTCGATCAAGAACACAAAATAAGGGAGAAAAGGCTACGACGTTCTTGAACTGTTTCAGAGCGATCGTGAATAAGTTTAAATGCCCTCCCTCATTAGAACAACAGGTGAAGATGGCCTACTCGCAGATGAGGCCAGATTACCGTAGGTACATACCAGTACGACAAATCAGGAATTTCTCTGATTTGACAAGCTACGGTAAAGAGTACGAGCAGCATTTAACATGGGACACGAAATTTTCCAGTTCCAACGTTAAGCGCGAGAAGCTCGTACCAGAAGCTTTTCCGAAACAGAGTTGTGCAGCACGAGTTTCGGGTAAAGTGGCGACTGTTACCGAAAAGAGTAAGGATGAGTCTTCTCATTCGGATAAACAGTCGTCTAAGAAAACTATTAAGAAGAAGAGCAAGAAAAGTGCGAAAAACTCGCCAAACTCTTCTTCGAGCGAATACGAAGCAGCCGGTGTGTACGGTACTTCCAACGTCGCTAATAGTTTTCAGAAACGATACGGCAAATCGAATAATGGAGTGAGTGCCCCCAATTCGAAATCCGTATCGTACGTGCCTGTCTCTCAACAGTCACCTGGGCAACAAAAACAGAGCTCGGGCAAAAGAGAAAGACGTGTTTTGACGAATTCTCAACTGCCCCAGCAAAATGCTTTTGTCCCACAAATGGCACAAAACCTGGTGAGGTATGTGCAACCACAGGCGACGGCAGTAAATCCAACGAACCTGAGCACCGACTTTGTCGGCGTGTGTTTCACATGCCAAAAAGTCGGTCATAGGTCGTCGGATTGCCCGAGCCGAACATGCTACCGATGCGGAAACATTGGGCACTCCGCTGAGCAGTGCTCTACCGAATTGGTAGCAAAGGAGTGCCAGCTGTGTGGAACTAGTGGCGTTACACTCCAAACATGTCCTAACTGCGTCAGGTTCCTACAAAACGTGGGAAACCTGAACGCAGGGCACCCGAGCTGCCCCGGGCGCCCTGCACTGCAGTAAGTAAACCGCATGGTTTACAAGGGCAAGAGTTTAAGGTTGGAGAACCCTCTAAACTCTTTAAGAAGTCTAGCAAATCATTTGCTGACTTCTCTAAAGTCCTTAACGGAGATCAAATTCCCTCTCAGACCGAAGTTGGTGTTGAAAGTAAGTCTGAGTGTAAGGATCCTAACGTTCTGGGGATTCGACAGATGGAAAAGTTCTTAGAACACAACCCGTCAATCCCATCCGAGCTTTGCAAGGTAAAACAGAACAAGGAACCTTATTAGACCAACAAAAGCGTGAGGCTAAAGATTGGTCTAAGGAACTCCAAAGGCAAATATACTCTAATAGCAGAGATATTATTGGTGAAGAAAGCGTAAAGAGATCGTTATCTCAGCCGCTTAGCACCATCGGAGTGAACGACCTTGGTTGTTGCTCATCGTCACCCCGTTGTGACACACCTAGTAATGAGGACAAGAAGCCCTTGGTGGAGAAGGAAATTGTCCTCAACAACGAGCCCTTGGCGGAGAAGGTAGTTGTCGATGGTGTGCATAACATGAACCGTACAAGCTCGTTGCCGAGAAGTACAGTTCAGGGGGGGGCAGATGCCGTACCAAGTACGTCTAAAATGACGCACACGGCATCGACTCCTAACGACGATAGTCAAACCGATCAGTTAATTGCTGGAATCCAATCGGATAACCGGCTATTCTTTTTGGTACGACTCGGTGGAAAGGACTTTAAAGCACTTTTCGATCCTGGCGCCATGGTCTCTCTTGTACGATCAGATGTTGTCGAACAGTACAAGTTTAAATGGAGACCTGTCAAGGTTATCGTGAAAGGTGTGGCTGGACCAGCTCTTAAAGTCCTTGGCCTAATTGACATCCTATTCTGTGTAGAAGGCCTTGATGGCAATATCCAACTGAGAATTGTAGAGAATATTGAGCATTCCATCATTCTCGGTATGGATTTTCTACAACATTGGAATATGGAAGTCAAATTAGGCGAAGCTATTTGGCGTATTGGCGAGAGTGATTGGAGACACTTCGTCAGAGATACATCTCATGACATCGATTCGAGGATTTCCGCTGAATGTGCTGGTATAATTGAGATACAGGACGACCAGCGGAAACAAGTCAAAGAGTTAGTTGAAAGCCTACTCTTGCCCTCGGGAGACGTCCACGGCTTTACGACGTTAACGGAGCACCACATAGAGGTTGATCCTGGTGCAAGACCGGTTCGTCATAAGCCAAGACGTATGTCTCCCAAGGTCCTCGAATTTGCCCAGAGTGAGGTCAAAAAGATGTTTGACAAGGGCATTATTGAACCGAGTGCGAGTGATTGGTCAGCTGCTCCGGTCATCGTCCGCAAGGACGAAGGAAGTTATCGCTTCTGTATCGATTTTTGAGACCTTAATGCAGTCACAAAACGTGATTCTTATCCAATTCCTAATATGGATACCATATTGGATAAGCTGCATAATGCAAGGTACATATCGAAAATTGATCTTAAGAAAGCGTACTTCCAAATATTAATGGCCGAGGCGAGCCGGCATTATACTGCATTTGCTGTACCAGGGTCGGGGCTGTGGCAGTTCACGAGAATGCCTTTTGGCCTCATGAATGCTCCTATGACCTTTGCACGGCTTATAGATGCAATTTTCGGGCCTAAGGTGGAACCTCATGTGTTTGGTTATCGAGACGACTTGATCGTCATTACCGAAACTTTTGAGGACCATCTAAAATGGCTCGAATACGTACTAAGGACGTTGAATGACGCTGGACTCGAAGTGAATCGAGAGAAGTGTGAGTTCTGTTGTTCCAGCGTAACGTTCCTTGGGTACAAATTGGACGCGGACGATTCATTAATCGAGAAGCTGACATTAAAGCTCCCCTTACCAAGTTGCTGCGTAAAGACCAGGCTTGGGATTGGGGCGAGGAGCAGGACGAGGCGTTTCGTCAGCTTAGAGTTGCGTTAGCTGAAGCGCCTGTATTAGCCCGTCCAGACTTTTCTAAGTCATTTACCGTCCAAAGTGACGCTAGTGACTTAGCAATAGGTGCGGTGTTGACGCAACTGGACGACGAGGGTTTCGAGCATCCGATTGTCTACGTCAGCCGATTATTAAATCGCGCTGAACGTAATTACATGACAACGGAAAAAGAATGCTTGGCTCTCATATGGGCTATTAAGAGATTGAGACCACACATTGAGGCCTATCGATTCACGGCTGTGACCGACCATAGTGCTCTCAAATGGCTCAAAAATCTCAGAGAGCCGTCGGATAGGTTGGCACGATGGATACTTGAAATGCAGCAATGGGACTTTGAAATAGTGCATAAGAAAGGAGCCTTGCACTATGTCCCGGACGCGCTTTCTCGTGCCGTCAACCCAGACCCCGAGGAAGAAGAGATTGCCTCGTTCGAAGTAATTACAGACCCATGGTATATTGCTAGGTTAAACGATGTACGCTCATACCCTCAGAAATTTCCGGAGTGGAAAATTGAGGATGATATGCTATATCGTTTTACAAGTGATAAACTCTTGGACTCTGTAACAGAACGAGAAGAAGGCTGGCGTCTTGTGCTACCCTTAGAGCAGAGGAACCGAGTTCTAGTAGATTCTCATTTCCACCCAGCTATGGGTCACATGGGAATTGAAAAAAACTTACGAACGCGTTGCAAGAGATTACTATTGGCCAGGTATCTACCACGATACCCACCAATTTGTCTTACGGTGTCTGATATGTCAGAACTATAAGACGTCTCAAGCAGGTCCTCAAGGCTTATGATTTAAATTGCCGTACACTTTCCTAAGGTGCGTAAGGCATGTCTGCTAAACTGGCACCAAAGTATGACAGACCCTTTGAAGTTAAAGAAGTACTATCTCCAGTAGTTCTGAGACTATAAGAGTCTGGTCGGAAACGGACCGAGGTACACATATCCGATGTGAAGAGATATGTACCATCTCGGGTTGCCATGTAAAGCGGTAGGGAAAACGTATCGGCGTACGTGAGAACAGTCAACGAAGGCTGGGCCTGGTGACTGTATGCCACGTCAATATCATCCGAAGCACGAAGAATCTTTGAAGCAGCCTCCAATTGAAGAAAAGAAGAGAAGCGTACAGCGCGCAGTCGTGGATAGATTGTGCCTTTCTTTCGACTCGGCCTTCCCGAGGGAAGTGGAGTCTAGGGGGGGGCTTTGTGACGGAAATCGTCACACAATCTATTCACGACGAATAGAGTATTTAAATTGTCGAATTGTAAGTCGTCGGAGCCTTTCGTATGTCAAGGCCAACCGACGACACTTGTTTATTTTTCTACAAATGTACGATTACGCGCGCAATAGTACGTAGGGATGAGAGCGCGAGTGTGTGTGTGTTCCCCACTCTCATCCCTTTTTCGAAAATTAGGCGATTGCCTAATCAGTATGTCCCGATCTGCCGCTCGAGGCGGACAAACTATATCCGGACCGATCGAGAGTTTTTCTGGCTGACAAGGCGCGTGAGGCGCGAAAGCCATCGGTTACCCGGACATCCTCGTGAGTGAGCCGCGAGTGATTTGGTGTGTGTGTAAAGGACGGGAAGTTGTGTGTGAGTGCGGACGCGGTTCGCGAGGCACTCGCCGCGGCACAGGGCCGCCTTCCACCACCGCAGCCGACGTCGTCCTCCGTTGCCCAGGAGGACACAGGGACAAGGATCGGCTGGGCCATCCACGGGACGCACCCCGGTAAGTCCTCTTATATTACCGTGCGTTTCCCCCCCTTACCCGAGTATGTGTGTGTGTACATCGGGAGTGTGTTCGGGTACGCCGGTACTCGAACAGCGGTTCCTGGAAACGAAACCTGTCGCAGGCGAGGATCTCGATCCGACAGGTTTCCCGGGACTTCCGCCCGCGCGAAAGAGTATTGTCGCGGCACACGGCCTGGATGGCCATCTTGTTAAATTAAATTAATAAATGTTTTAATCTTTTATTTTAATTTATTGTGTGTTTATTTTATTTCTCCCCGCTCCCGCCGACATTCGTTAATATTAATTTATATCGTGTCGAGGCAAGGAGGATTGCCCGAATCCTCCATACCGATCGTCCCAGCGAACTCGTGTTCCTGGCGACAGCCCGCAGTTCGCGAATAAATAAATTAATTGTGTGCGCGGTATTGGGCAACGCGGCCCAACGGTTAATTTAATTACATTAATTAATTAATTTTACCCGGGCACGCGAATACCACGTCACAAGGATTACTATAAATATATTAACATTATTATTATTATTATTCAGCAATACATTGTTTGAATTTCACAAATTTATCGCTGTCACGTAATCATATTACTCATTATAATCTTAGATCTGATTTGTTTATATATTTTTTGTATTAAATACGTATATTCAGTTATTGTAATAATAATTTTAATATATTCGTAGTAATCCTTCAGATTAGTATCATATAATTCTTAAAGTGGTTGTAAAATTGAAAATCCAGCATTATCTATTTTAAAAATTAATTTTTTATAAATGTATAGTAATATTTGTATTTTTAGCAGGTTACAGGGGATTAGATGGATACTGAAACAAGTGGAGATACTTTTCTATCACTCCAAGTAGGTAAGTGCATGGATTTTTTCGCAATGATCATTTTAACAGATTCATCGTTATAAGGCAACAAATATACATTTATATTAATATTTCTGGCACTTTTTCCAGATATTTTGATCATAAGTGGTCTTAATGGTTTAAAACCACTTTGAAATTTTATAGGTAGTTTCTTACTATAAAAAGACATATTTTTGTCAGTATTTGGTTTTCAGAGTACGGAGCAGAATTGCTGATTTTCACTATTTAAGGTTTAAATGGCTTACAAGAGTGTGACAGCATACATTTATGTCCTTAAAAGTATTTTCAATGAAAAGTTCAGAAAATTTACGAAAAAAGTCATATTTATGTTTATAGTGAAAAATGCATTTTCTGGGAGCTACAAATTCATAAAAATGGGCATATAATGCAAAAAAGTGCTAAAATGTCAACTTTGACTCTCTGTAACTAAAATAATGACCCCCACAAAATCTGAAAAAATTCAGGAGAATTACTGGATACCCTCTAAAACATATTCCCACAGTTATAGCAATATTGATTTTTTTCATCTTCGATGTCACAAAGAATCACCCACATATATGTAAGTATACGGGCTAATTAATTTATTAAAATTATAAAACTAATACCTGTGCATATGTAACAATAATTGTATACGTCGCAAATAAATATTAATAGCACATCCACACCGTATAATTTATAATTGGTGTTATAATCTAAAGGTATCGATACCTAATCGTATTTCGAAGAAAAGTAACTATTTATATCAACTATCCTCATGCTTCTAAATAGAATTATAACATATAGTATTTAATATAAACGGATGTGTAAGCAGATGACTTGTATATCAAATTGTAAGATTGTAAGCCGGTGTCTTATTCAAGTATAACTATAATAAGAAAATTGATATATATATATATATATATATATACTTATAACAGATTTATATGTATCAATCGAAAGCTTTGAATCAACATCGAAATTGTCAGCAAATAAGTAATTCTCGAAGAATTGATAGTCTAATACTGAATAAAAGATTCTTTAGAAGGTACACATATTACATCTAATATAATATGAAGATTAAATCAATTATTTATAAATATGTTTAGAATTAATTCTGATATTACGTTTATGTAGAGCCAACTGGTACATTTTTCAAATTTTACCTTTAATCTTAGTTTGTTAAATATAGTTTTATATAATAATAATAATCCATTTGCAAAAAAAAATTTCCAGTATTTATAAACATTAACTTTCGTTTAATCCCTGTATGACATTATTTCATAATAAGTAGTGATAAGTTAAATATCATTTTTAATCGACAGAGAATTATTTGTTTTTTATACATTTTGTACAAATAATACTACATTTTGTATATACAAATACATACATACACGTATACATACACACGAATTATATTCTGCGTAATATTCTTAAAACCATATAAATATTACATTTTCTAGCTTTGCTGCTCAGAAATTAACATGATTTCTAAATAATTTTACATAAAGACAAAATAAACACCAATGCACTTTCATTGAATTTCAATTAATTATACATGTTGAAATGAGGGGTTTGAAATAAATAAAATATATAACATTCCTGCATGAATAAACTTATTTGACACTGTATAATATTATGTCACAAGAAAAGCTATAAGCTTTTACTCAACTAAAATCGGCTCGAGGCTAAACTAATATCAATTAATTATGCTTTTATAATAATATAAAAATAAAGCATCTAAATTATTGCAATGGCATACTTACACCTTGAAAGTTAAAAGTTTTCTTATCTCATATTTACCGATACAAACATTCAAGCATCAAATCAAGTTGTTTTTGTACACGATATTTTATTTATATTACTTTATTTAAATATTTCAACAATACTATATATATATATATATGTATATATACATATATTTTATAATTAATTGAAATTCAATTGCAATGCATTGAACTTTGCATTACTTTATTTTTATGTAAAATTTATTAAAAAATATATTACACAGCACAAAATTTTTGCACGCATTCTACAGTAAAAATTAATTTAAAAAATTCGACTTGCTGTTGTAAAATTTTAAGATTTTACAATGCAAGATATGAAATATTAACTAAACAACAAATTATGATAACTTAATATTTATTTATGGTTTCAAGATTATTATGCAAAATTTAATTTAATTCATACGTAGAAAATAAAACATTTTTAATAATAACATACCTAATTTTTTATAGTATACTATGACACTGTTGTGGGAGATGGTTTTCTACCCCTCTCGAGGTTGTTCGCACGAGCGAAGCGAGTGAGAACATCGAGAAAGGTAAAAAACATCTTCTATAATAGAGAAAGATAAAAAACATCTTCTACAATGATATTTTATAGCATTATAACCTCAAAATCTGAAATGAAATTGGGATTTTGAGGTTAAAATGTTATAAAATAATTAATTAACCTATGGAATAATCAAAAAATATAGTATAAAAGTAATAATAAAGCATTTATATATTCTATATCAAAAAGCTACTTAATTATAATTAAGTGTTGTTAACGCGTGACATATCTATATATTTATTACCAACCGAGAAAAATAATTTTTTATAGAAGCACTACATTTAATAATTCGTTGTTACTTACATGACAATATTCACATTCAAAAAAGTTTAGATTGAAAATTTTAGATTTAAGATGTTGCAAATAATATTATTAGAGTAGAATGCAGATGAAATATTCATTTCAAACTGTGTAGAATGATAAATTATTTAATAGTCTAGAGCCTTTATATCTGAGTTTTGCATAAAGTACAATATATCGTTAAGGAAATATAATAATTAACTATTTTGCTCGGTTAGTAATGTCAGGTATGTATATGCCGCCCATAAAATACAATCATATATAGTATCAAATTTATTAAATTGACATTTACAAAGAGAAAAAAAGAAGTAATGATATGATCATGTGAATGTATCAGAAGTTGCGAGAGAGACAACGGGCGTCATCAGCAGTACGTGGTCCAAGCGCAACAGCAGCGGCAACAAAATCAGCACAGGATTAGCAGTGAGGGCTCAACGGTCCCTGTCTCTGGTGCGAGATGCAACGACTTAGAAATCTCAGAAATAGAGAAAAGATCGAGAGATCGTGCTCTATCGATCTGTCGCATCTACACTCGAGAAACTCCTCGGTACAGCCTCCTCAAACATCTCAATAACATCGGTATGTTCATCGTATCCCAATAACCTATCGTACTCTGATTATCATTACACGTGAAGAGGTAGTCGGATCAAAATTTTAAAATGCACCAAATTTTAAGTACAGACTGGAAATATTTGTCAGAAAACATAAACAAATTTCAAGAATTAACGGGGTGCCATAGTCAATATTTATCCTCCCTACCTTATCGGCAATCGTGATTATTAGTAATAAATTTGTAAATAAAACAGTATGTAAAAAAATAAGAGAAGAGGCGCCTTCGTTTATTGATAATTTAACTGTGTGCTGAATTTCAGATTAAAATTATATTGCGTTTTTGAGAAAAGTCTTACACGGAGAGAAATATTTAGTAAATATTACAAAGCAGTTTGGTAAAAATTCCTAAACTCCCAAGTAATGTGGTCACAGACCGAAAAAACCAAAAAAATTACCAAACTTTTAAGTAAAATTTACAGTAAATGTAGTAAAATTTACTCTAAATGTAGTAAAATTTGTGGAGTTAACATACTAAATTTTACAATTAAGCTTGTAAGTTTTATTAACTCTGATTTTTTCCTATACTGTTTACGAAATTCTATAAACAACAGTACAGCACGAGATACCGAAAAGAAGCGATAAATAAAATTTTTATTGGAATCGCGTCGTTCGTTTGTTTACTTTAAAAGGACGATTCGATGAAACACATGCAAGTGACGCGGTGGCGCAATGGTAAGGACTTGGATTTTCAACCCAAACTTCGCAGGTTCGATCCCGATGACATCCAGAATTTTTTTCACTATAATTAAATTTCATTTAAATATTTAAAATATCCATAACACTCGAAATAACACTCGAATAATATACATAAACTCAAAAATAAATAATATGGGAAAAATAAAATTTTTTTCCTGATGTTAAAAAAAAAATTAAAATTACAATTTAGTCTAGTAAAAATTACGAGATTCGCAGTTTGTTACCACATTACTTGAGAGTTTAGGAATTTTTACCAAACTGGTTTGTAATATTTACTAATTATTTCTCTCCGTGTACCAAAAATGTAAACCTAACCGCAACGAGGTGAAAAGATTTGATATTTTTGGTAAGACTTTTCTCGAAAACGCAATAATATTTTAATCTAAAATTTAGCACACAGTTAGATTGTCAATAAACGAAGGCGCCTCTTCTCTTATTTTTTCACATACTGGTTTACTATTTTATTAATTAATCATCAAAAATTGAGTATGGAACCCCCTTAACATAGTAATTTCTATTAATATTCTAAAAATATTTTTCAATTCTTTAAGGTAAGGCTATATAGCTCCGCCCTCCTTTTAGTTATCCTAGTTTATACTAAAGGTTATATCCAAAATTATATGCGTCTTCCTGTTTTAAAGTATTTCTAAAAACGGCAAAATTAATTGATATCTACATTGGACAGATCGATAAATAATATTGATAACTAGAGTTATGTATTTAAATATTAATTATAATAATTAATATATAAAGTAATTTAATCATTTTTGAGCAACGAAAATGTTCATTAAATCGAGCTCTATGTGACACTCTTACTATTCGTTTTTTTCTTTAATCGGTTTTACAATAGTTATAAATAAATCAGAATATGTGATTTTTGCTTTAGCCTTTCCTTAAAATATCATAAATTTTTAAATACTTGTAGAACAGTAACAAGCTACAGTCCATTAAAAAGGTATTGCTTCAACCTTTTTTTTAAACTTTTGAATGAAAAAATCGATTAAAGCGAAGTATTACCAGAGATTAGTATAGAGATTGCCGATCCAATGTAAAGAACCCGAAACGAAACCGACAGCGACGTCATGGCGCGGTTAACGATAAAACTGTTCGCACAATTTGAGAAATGAATGGAGGGCGTAGAATAGAAAAGTGTGAATAAGGCGGTGGGGGTAAAAGAAGCAACTCGCATGTTTTCGTCGACGCGGGTTTTTCATACAATGTAGATATTTATTGATATTTATTCTGTTTTTGAATAATAATGTATTAAATATTAATTTCAGAAGTTTATAACTAATTATAACAAATATATTAACTATACCTAAGCTGTCCCGGGGTCAAACTTAAATACAAGTTCTAATGTAAATATATCAATATGTTATAATAGCCGTGAGCGTTAAGGCGCACGTTTACGACTTGCGTTACCTGTAGGTACGTGAGTTCAAATCCTGAGATTTTTCTTTTTTTTTTTAATATTTATTTAATATATTTGAAACGATAAATTTTATTTATTTTTTATTATGAAATTCGATTGTTAGTTTTTACAATTTTAAATTAATTGAAACATTTTGCTTCATCCTATAGGAAGCTTTGCGATAGTAAAAT
Source organism: Theocolax elegans (assembly GCA_026168455.1). NCBI lineage: Eukaryota > Metazoa > Arthropoda > Insecta > Hymenoptera > Cerocephalidae > Theocolax > Theocolax elegans. The sequence goes on along the minus strand of CM047426.1, from coordinate 38,084,094 downwards.
TTTTCGACTCGCTAGAGACATGTTAGAATTATGTTTTAACATATGAAGAGACGAAATTTAACTAGAATTAACAAAAAAAAATATAATTAACAATTACATTTTAATTATTAATTATAAAGATATAATTAACGCCATTGACGCCGCTACCTACGTCCAAGGCAGCCCTTCGTTCCTCACCACGTATATATATATATTTGGGTACTTAAAGTATATTCTTTTCGGCTAATCTATACATACGCTTTGTAATATTCGTAAAGGCAAACCTAATCTTTTGTATTATTTTAATTATTGAACCAACCGCTTTTTTACAATAATTATTATTTCGAACTGTAATTTATTTATAATAATTCTTTTTTTTGCATCAGATTTTATTTATAATATTTATTGTTTGAATTGCAGTTTATTGATAATAATTCATATATTAAACTGCAACAATTTTTAATTTAAACTGCATTTATTTATAATAATTCTTATTTTTGAAAAAGTTGCTATTGATTCAGTATTGATTCTGTGATGAAATCATTATGGAATTAATAAAAAATAGCTACTGATATTGATCAAAATTAATTCTGACTCAGTAGTAAGTTCTCACCAAAACGCAAAACTGATTTCTTACTGAATTATTACAAAATCAGTAATGAATCAATGTTGTATCATTATGGAATCAGTACTGTATCAATTTTGAAATTATTTAATTGAAGAAGGGCAATGTGCCCTTAAAAATTCAGTATTCACTCAATTCAGAATCAGTGTCAAATCAATACCCTGTTTAAAAAATTCACACTGATTCAGTACTGATTTCTCTAAAAAATAAATAAAATAAATTTTTTTAGATAATTCTCTAAAAAAAATTAGGTAAAAACAAATAAAATTCTCAAAAAAACATTAAATAAATAAAAAAAAGTATTACACATTTTTCTGTTTATGTTAGTTATTAACCCATCCACTTATTAACCGCGGTCAATGCTGCTTAACTTTCATTATCTATCATTTCTCAGTCTATTCTCAATGCTACATTCACAAACAGTTACAAAGATAATAAAAACATATTTGTAGACATTTCAAAAAACCCAATTAGAATTTATTTTAATGGTATTAATTTATAGGAATAAACATATTTTTAAAAATATGGACAATTTCATACAAGTTAAAATTTTAATGTACATATCGGTAACATATTAGAAGAACAATATATATTTAGTAATATATTGCAGCAATTTCATATTAATTGTAACTAGGCTTTTTGAAACGTCTACAAATATGTTTTCATTATCTTATTGTAACTGTTGTGAATGTAGCAGATAGAAGATAGTAAATTATGCAATAGAAAATACTAAAATCAGTATGGAAGTAATATTCATTCATTTGTACGATATTAATTTCTCCATAATGTATTAAAACGTAAATATCTCTATTTTATTGGTTTAAACTAAAATACAAAAAATAATTTTAAACCAATAAAAAAGAGATATTTACGTTTTAATACATATGGAGAAATTAATATGCACAAAAGAGTATTATTATTAATATTATATTAATTATTTATTGATGTAAGATACGCCAGGGCTAACAATTATGAAATAAATTTTGGTTAATACTTTTTGAGTAAATGTACAGCTAAATTTTTTAGCAGAAAACTTGATGATTTCATTTTGATTTCAGTATTTTCTATTGCAGTAAGTTTGTATAAAGTAAGATAAGAATTGCTAAAGTGTAATCGAAATTGCATCATACTTTCGAATTTTTACACCTTTGTAAAAGGTCTTTTAGATATTTAACAATTGGATTAATGAAATATATGTACTTGAAATGTTAAATATTATAACCTTAAAGAGATGTTATTACTTCCATACTGATTTTAGTATTTTCTATTGCATGATTTACTATCTTCTATCTGCTACATTCACAAACAGTTACAATAAGATAATGAAATTGCTGCCATATATTACTATATATTTGTTTAAAAATATGTTTATTCCATTAAAATTAATACCATTAAAATAATTTCTAGCTGGGCTTTTTGAAATGTCTACAAATATGTTTTTATTATCTTTGTAACTGTTTGTGAATGTAGCATTGAGAATAGACTGAGAAATGATAGATAATGAAAGTTAAGCAGCATTGACCGTGGTTAATAAGTGGATGGATGAATAACTAACATAAACAGAAAAATGTATAATACTTTTTTTTATTTATTTAATGTTTTTTTGAGAATTTTATTTGTTTTTACCTAATTTTTTTTAGAGAATTATCTAAAAAAATTTATTTTATTTATTTTTTAGAGAAATCAGTACTGAATCAGTGTGAATTTTTTAAACAGGGTATTGATTTGACACTGATTCTGAATTAAGTGAATACTGAATTTTTAAGGGCACATTGCCCTTCTTCAATTAAATAATTTCAAAATTGATACAGTACTGATTCCATAATGATACAACATTGATTCATTACTGATTTTGTAATAATTCAGTAAGAAATCAGTTTTGCGTTTTGGTGAGAACTTACTACTGAGTCAGAATTAATTTTGATCAATATCAGTAGCTATTTTTTATTAATTCCATAATGATTTCATCACAGAATCAATACTGAATCAATAGGAACTTTTTCAACGGGGTACGTATATTTTATTCACTATCAAGATCATTTGTTAACGTGTTTACCGTGCAATAATTGTTTATATTCTCAATATTAAAATTGTTTATAAACTTAAATAATTTTATGCCACTGTTTATAAATCATTGTAATTTTATGTGTGTTTTTGTTCATTAAAAAAGTAGAAGAATTTAATTATATATGTTCATTTAAAAAGAAGACATTATATAATTATGATATCAAATTTAAATAAATAATCCATGATTAATACAAATAAAATATATATTATTTTATAATGCCACATTATATCCTAAATCTTTACTCTCAAAATAACTTCGCTCGCTACTCCCGGAAACGTAAGGCTAGTCCTATTCAAACAAGAGCGAAAGCAACGCGAATGGTTTATTAATCATTTGCTTTTTTGTAATATTTTTATAATAAATAATTGGTGCAAGTCTGGACGTGACAGATTGTATTAATTATTATAATAAATTTGGTGCATCGGCCGGGAAACTCACAGTTTTGAGACAAAAAAAATAGATTAAAGGAATAATGTGTTTAGAATAAAATGTCAGGTTCGCCTAAAAATACTGATTATTACGAAAACAAACAAAGAAACACGAATTTAATATTTTCCATGAATGATACATTATTAAATTTATACAAAGAAAAAGTTCTCGATACTCTCGATTTAAATAAAACGCCTAGGGAAACAGTGCAAAATTTGACGAAAGAAATAAATTATTTAAAGGATAGACTAGAAAAAAGAGCGGCACATATTTCATTATCTATAAAAATACCTCGCGATTTTGAATATAGAGACCCCTTTTCGCAACCGATCTTTCTATTTTCGAAGTTAGTGAAAACGAGCAAGAAGACGGGTTTTAAGCTAAATATTTTAGCTTAAAACCCGCTGCATTGAAATACGAGGAAAAAAAAGAACTTATTGCGAATAATCCTATAAATTTTAGTACGCCAACCCCGATTAATAGGTCCATATGAACTATTGATTTTGACACCGGATAACGTTATAAGCTCGATAAGTAAACGGCTCGCGACTGAAGTGAAAAAAGAGTTGTAAGTTTCTTATCTTGAGGAATCCAAAATCGTAGAAAGTTTACAAGAAAGTGTAAAAAAGGACAACTTTTCAAGGTATCATAAATAAGATAAAAAGCGCTTTAAATATTTTTTCCGCTCCGATCGAAAAAGAGACTAAGGAAGCAAAGGCATTAGTGACAGTCACGGCGAAAGTACTCGACGATAAACTAATATAAGGCGCGACAGGTTTTACAATTTCCTTCGATAATCAATTAACTAAAAGCTTGCCGAACAAGCAAACTCTTATAAGATTAAAGACGAATAATTTAATAAAATTAATTTAAACAAAAATTAATAATAAAACAATGATGTCTCAATATCGAGGTTTATCGCTAAAGGACGCTTTAGATTTAATACTGCGCTTTAACGGTCATAGGCAGGGGTCTGTTTCTGCACACAGGAATTAAACACATAATGTTTGTGCACAAAAATACTGCAATTTACTTTTATGCACGGTGCACAAATATTTTACAAAATAATTTAAATTAATAAAAATAATCGTTTATTTTGTGCACATAAAAATTGTGCACATTAAAATTTTACACGTAAATATTATGCACATCAAAATAAGTAAAAAAATATTTATGTGTACAATTTTTATGTGTACAATATTTATGTGCACAATTTTTATGTGCACAAAATAAACGATTATTTTTATTAATTTAAATTATTTTGTAAAATATTTGTGCACCGTGCATAAAAGTAAAGTGCAGTATTTTTGTGCACAAACATTATGTGTGCAGAAGTTATCGCAATTTTTGAGAAAATTTTAATTCTATCAAAAAGATATCCGATTTTTTCGAAAACACTTTCGGGTCAAGAAAAATATATTACGAGTGGACGGGAGACCTTGCTAAATTAAAATAGAAAAACAATGAGACAGTCGTTGCTTATTTTAATCGGTTATAAGAAATAAAAAAATAGAATAGTCAAAGCGGCCGACAGAGGGTCGAGCCGCGTTAACAGATCATTTCATGCTCGAATTAAGGCGACATTGTTTAAAATTCTTTTTAAAGGGGCTTCATTGGGAAATTCGTGCGCGTTTAGGGGTCCCAACTTCTATACAAACACTTATCCTGTGAGGTTTTTAAAGTGGCTGGTATTAATACAGTCCGTCTTACCGAGTTGTGAGGAATAGTCTTTGACTTGTGGAGATCAGTAAATTCATTTATCATAATTCTATAAAACAGGCTAGTGAACAAGCGTTCGAGGTGGAGCGCGAGTCCGCTTGTAGCGTCCTAGACGAGGAGACGCTGAGCCGAGAAGAGTCTCGTTCTAGTTCAATTTGAGAAACGCGTAAAATAAATTATATTTCGAATAACTCTCCGAATGTATGTCAATATTGTTCTAAAACTGGTCATGGATTCATACATTGTTTCAAATTAGCACGAAGTTTTGCAGAAAGATTTTCCGATAATAAAAAGCGACGCAATTCTATAAACAGTTCTTATAGTTTAGTAACTTTAGTTCACAAAGTCGCTCGGATAACAGCCGTAATTATAATAGGCCAAATTTACAATTTGGTTGTTGGAACGAGTATCAAAACCAGACAGAATTTTTGCCAAATAGAGATAGAGATAAAAATAAATTCCTTCGTTCGTTATAATAATCAAAAAATTATCATCGCAGCAATATAACAAGGAAGATCAGGGAAATAATTTCGGGACTCGCGGTGAGCGCGAGTCAGTTAATTAAAATTCCCAAGAAGCACGATATATTAATAGCGAATCGAATAATAATATGAGATCATCCGTTACTTGTTTCTATTGCAGGAAACCGGGTCACATAAAGCGCGATTGTTATAAATTACAAAGAGAAATAAGAGAAAGAAATTAAAATCAGGGAAACAGTGCTACTCTCTCTTCAAGGAGGGTCGAGAGAGAGGCTACGAATCAAATTCCCTCTACTTCGAGTGCGGAAACCCGCTCAAACGTCCCGTCTGCATCGCGAAAATAAATTTAAGCCAACAAAGTTCAGCTATGGTTGTAATGCTCGATACCGGTCAGTTAAGACGTCCGTTAAAATTTTTACTAGATTCAAGTGCATCGGTAAGTCTAATTAAAGAGTCAGAGATAGACTTTCGCGTGAAAATTGACAAAAATGATATTAAATTTTTAAAAGGCATAATAACTGACCATTCATTAACTACTTGTGGCAAAATTAAAATAGATTTCGAAGGATCTCCCGTAGAACTCAATTTAGTACATGATTCGTTCCCTATACAACAAGCCGGAATCTTAGCCACCGATTTTTTTCGTAGAAGAGATGCAAAAATCAATTATTCGGAAAAATATTTAAAATTTAACGGATTAATCCTTCCCTTTGAAAATATAAATAATACGCAAACGGATCAAGCGATTTATATAATAGAGGAAATCGAAAATCAATACGATATATGACAAAACCAAGGGAAAACAGTGATTATACGAACATGAAAAATTCAAGATTTTATAATTTGTGAGGTGAGCCTCACTAGCCCATATACAAATACATGTTATCAGGGGGGAGATTGTCAGAGCGGGGCACACCTAAAACAAAAACATATATATTAGAAAGAAATAAACAAAAACTTATGAATATAAATTAAAATAATAGATGGTAATAAAGATAAGAAAGAAAGGAATATAAGTATAGTATTATTACCTTGATACGTACTGGAATCCTGGAGTCCAATAGTGGTCCAACGTTGACCACTCGTACTCTGGAGAACTCCTTGGGTAGCTCTCGCTGATGATCCTGGGTGTTCGCTGGAGCTCGTAGTTGGTTCCTGGTCCTCCTGTAAATAAAATAATCATAAGTAAAATAATATTAATGAATGTAGGATAGGTTAAGATAAATATAATAGATATATGTGATATAAGGAAATGTTTGTTTTGTATGGGAAGTTTCAGGTTAGGAATAAGTAAACATTGGTTTAAGAATATAGGCCCGAGCCATTCTCGTCACCGACGTTCACCGAAGGATAGGATAGGAAATAATCTTATTTTATATATGTATGTTTGAGGAAAATGTAAGGAAATAAAGGAGATGGAGAGAATAAATGAAAGGCAACACAAGAAACGATACCACCTACCGTACAAGCGAAGTATACCTATGTCCATCGATGCCGTCTGCACCTGTCCTCGTCAACGGGAGCCAACGTTGCGGTGATCCTGCCCAGGTACGGAGTTCCCCCGGCGAAAGAGATTGACCCCGTTGAACACCGACGAAACTCACGATGTACAAAATTGCATAAGGGTATACGCGCACGGAGACAAACAACATGTCTATATCTCTCGTCGAGCGTGAGGGTGGGGGAAGCCTTCTCGCTCTCGCGCAGCTGCTCGACGCAAGATGGTGGTGCACCGCGGGGGAACGAAGGAACGAGCGGGAACGATCCAGATAGACTCCCCGTGTGTAGGAGAAAGACAGAAGATATATTGATGCAATGGGGGAGGTGGAGAATTCGCCCGCTGCGGATCATCTTTGCAAGAGTTGTACCGCCACTAGGAGAGAGGTTGAAGAAGACAGAAATAGGTGGCGGTACAGTAGTTGGCAGGAAATTCAAACCAGACGATAGGAGAACGGGATTGGAGAAGAACTACGGCAAAGAAGGATACGAGTAGCGCCGTGTAACGGAAAAACGGAAAAGGATATCGAGGAAGAAGAACGACCACTCACTCACCGCCGATACCTTTACGGAGAAGCACCGAGAAATTTTTGAGAGATAGTAATAGAGATTGATATATAGTGGAAATTATAATAAGAGTTGAAGGGAAAATTGAAGGAATTAGTAAAAAGAGAAATAAAGGAATATTAGTAAAGAGTTCTGTTAAAAAAGGAAAGTAAAGGAGGAGAAGGATTGAATCAGAGAAGAAGAATCGAGGAAAAAAGCGGTGAGTGGTCTGCACGTGGCCATTTATTTTTTTTATACTTTAAAATTTCTCTTTTCGGAATGACTCGGGTTCCTCACCGCGGTTAATTAATATATATATAATTTACGGTGTTTTGTTAGAATAGTGTGACGGGAAGATCGGGCCCGTATGAAATAATATTACATTCGAAAATTATTGTCGGGAATAAATTTATATAAGTAAATTATAATAAATATGTTAATGGAAGTTTTTATATATTCTTGTTATAATTATTTTTAATAATATTGAGTCTCCTCACCCCCCCTTTCCTAACAAGTGTCGTTCCCGCAACAACGGCACCACGAACCCGAGACCAGAGTCGGCGAAGGCAGTGAGGAGGACAATATAGATATATATATATATACGTATTATTGATATTGAAGATTGAGAAAATCATATCAGGTAGAAGTATGTTCCACGTGGTGTAATGCGCGGGATACTACATCACAAAATGGCGCCCAACGTTTAATTCTAATCGGAAATACTTCTAATTTAAAAATATATAATTAGAGTAATTTTTCGTGTTTAAATTTCGTTTTCGTTACTGTGAGGAACCCTAGAGTGGATGAATGAGTGATATAAAAATTTATTTGTGTAAATCTGCCCACAAAAATTAAGAATAAAATTAATATTACGTTTCTAGTATCTAATACCATTATATACTTATAAAAATAATTTCAAATACATTATACCTATAAGATTACAGTGTCACACCAATAGAAATAATTATTATATATATTATATCTACATATATAAATATTTATTTAAACATTTGATTATTGAATTGAAAGGATATTGTTTCCAGGACTTATTGAAAGGAATTCTTTTTCAGATTTAATTGAAAGGAATTAGTTACAGATTTAATTGAAAGGAATCATTTACAGATTGATTGGAAGGAACTTTTACAGATTTAATTGAAAGGATAATTTATTACAGATTTCTAAATCAAGCTGAAAGGAAATTATTTTCAGTTTACATTGAAAGGAAAAATTTCTTTTTCTTCAGTTTTCAATATCCATAGACAAGGACCAATTTTCAATTTCAAATTAATTTAATATCTGTATTAAAACCTGTCCTGATAATTTTCGAAAATTTTTCTTTCCCCTTGAATAATTATAATCATTTATTTAAATAGTCCACAAAATTAATTTATTTAAACATAAAAACTCAGAATTGAAAAACACAGATTATAATCAAGAAGAAAATATTTATAAAGAAAAATTACGAGGTGGTATATTTCAATATCATTTATATTAATATATTATATTTGTATAATACTACCCAAAGATAAAAGTAAGTGGTGTGACACAGTGTTTATTTTTCAACCTCTAGACTATATTAAGAAGAAGTATTAGTAAATACTTGAAGGTGAAAAGACATATTTAAAAGTTACTAGTAATTATCATTTATCAATATCTTCAAAAATTTTCTTTTTAAAATAAATTATTCTTATTAGAATATTGATCATATATTGGTTAAGTATTGGTTAAACGAAAGGTATATTATTTATGGAAAGAAATATTATTAATTGAACGGTATATTGTTATTTGAAAGGTATATCGTTATTTGAAAGGTATATTTGTTATTTGAAAGGTATATTTGTTATTTGAAAGGTATATTTGTTAATTGAAAGGTATATTTGATAATTCTTAATCTAGGTAGATTTGACCATCCAATCACAGTTTTGGTGGCTAGAAACGTGCACTCTCGTAAAAATCGTTATCCCTTATTCTTATTAACACCTATCGTTAATACTAAAATTAATTTTACGAAAATTTGATACATTAGCGGTATATTACGAGATTTTATTAAAGTTTGATATTTAAACGGTGGAATTTACGGTATTTTCGACATACTTTTGTTTTCTCTCTTTCCCTTTTACGAATATTCGGAATTTAATTGAGACTTTAAGAAAATAACTGAAAGGATGACGCTCTTTAGCCGAAAAGTAAATTCGTGGCTGAGGGAGCAATTGAAAAATCCAGAAGCATTAATAGCTTATGAACGGATCAATAATTATGATCCACATAAATTGATCATTCTCCTGGATACATTGAACCTGAAAACAAAAGGACAAAAAAAGACCTTAGTATGTCGATTATTTAGAGCAGGTTTGTGGCAGACGGATGCATGTACCATGGGACGTCGACATTGATGAAAGAGGGATGGAACCCCTACTTACAACAAGAGGTATTGAATCAGACGGTTCAGAGGAACTTTTAGCCCAACAGATGAGCAAAGCAAATAAGGAAAAACAAATAATGAACAAAGAAGCAAATAAAGAACCAGAACCATCGACTAGTAGTAAAAGCTGGGAACAAACCTTAGCTCCTGTAACAATGGAGCAAATTGTCGCAACATCAACTACTACAAATTCAACTCCAACGGTATCGGTTGCATCGACATTAGTAGGCAATACGACAATGAAAATGGTCGCGATGCAAAAAGGTTTAATTCAATCCGCATCAACATCGCAAAGGATACTTGTACACAGCTTAAACGAAAGATTGATGCTTCCTTCAGAATTAGAGAGATTAATTAATCAGAGCTTCGCACAGAATAAAAGTGCACAGTTTACTCAAACACAACGAGTAAGCCCTGATTCCGCACAACCATGCATAGAAACAACTGCACAGAATTCAATACCTCAACAAAAACAAAATGAAGAAGAAATAGTCCCTATAAATAATAGTAATCACAGAACCTCAATAAATGTCAATTTATATCCCGAAGTACAAATAGAATCGTACTACAATGCATCATCTGCTTCCAATTCAAACTCAAACACGGACTCAGAACACGAAGACGACTTAGAAGATAATAAGGGGAATAATGGGAAAAATAGAGAGAAATCGAACGACATGGAATATAACCAATCCACCGACTTCATCGAACCACGAAATTCTACCGGCAACAAAGTACACCAATTTTTAAACATATTGGAAGATATGACACAAATTAGTCATAAAACAAGTACTCCGTCACAAGCAGAAAGAGCAGGACAAGGACAAAACCTTAGAGATACGGCTAAAACAGCATATCAAAAGGAACCAATGCCTTATGCTACTCCTGCTCCCAAAACTAAAAAGGCGGCGCCGAACACTAGAATTTTCGAGGAAAAAGAGAAACACGAAAATGAAAATAAGGAAAAAGATATAGTTGAAGAAGAGATAGAAAAGAAGATAAAGAAGATAAAAAGAAAAAATCCAAGAAACCAGTAAAAGAAAAGAAGAAAAAGAAGAAAAATAAGAAAAATAAAAAAGATGATACCGACGACGATGAATCGAGTGAAGATGATAGTAGCGATGAAGAAAGCAGTGATGACGAGAACGATACCGATAGTGATGATACAGATTCTAATCAAAGCGATGAGGACGCAGCTTCTACCAGTAAACAGAAGAAATCTAAAAAGAAGTCAAAGAAGTTCGATTTAGGAGAAAGTGAAAAGATACTCCGACTATTTAAAAGTTGGAATCTTTCATTCTCGGGAGAAGATAAAGACAATCCGAATGAATTCCTATCAAGATTAATTAATTTCAGGAAAAACGTTCTAATGACGGATGCTCAATTTTTTAGAGGTCTCCCTTGCGTTTTTACAAAGAAAGCAAGCCGTTGGTACGAAAATATACAAGATGAATTGAAAAAGAAGAAATGGAATGATTTCGTGAGATCGTTTAGAGCGCAATTCACCAAGAAATTATCAGAAACCGATGTCTGGGATGAGGCGTGGAAAAGAACGCAAGGAAAATCGGAAAATATAACCAACTACATAAGTTGTATGAAATATATCTTCTCTCACTTAAAAAAGGCTCCTTCGACTAAAAAACAGATAGAAGTAGCATGGAGAAACTTGCGTCCGGATTATCGTAGGTATATGGCGGAGAAGAAAGTGAAATCGTACGCAGATCTCGAGAAATATGGCAGACGTTATGAGGATATGATAGACCTGGACAAGAGGTTTAAACCACCCCCAAGTCCAGAAAACTCGAAAATCCCAGAGGCCGTAGCACCAGAATTCTCAAAGATCGGAAAGGTGTCCTCACTTGAATCAAAGAGAAAAACAGAATACGAAACATGTCCCATTAATACGGAAAACCAAGTTAAAGTGAAAGGTGACACTAAGGAAAATAAAAAGGAAAAGCCGACAAAGAAAATTGATCAAACGTTGCAAGCAACAATTGAGTTGCCGAAACCGCAATCAACAGTCGCGGCAATTACCTCTCCTCCAATGTTACCTGTTACAAACCAGCCTCCGATTACAGGACAACGTCCCCAAAATTGGACCAGATGGTCCAATAATCCTCCGGGACGAATGGAAGGATATACAAGGAACTATAATAACAGATATAATATGAATGGAGATTATAGGAACAACATAACGTGGAGGAATAACGAACCTCCAAGAAACCTACCAAGCACTAGTGGAGCAAGACCTAGGTTTACGCCGCAAAGGAACACCACACCTCCCCAAGAATTTGTAGGAGCATGTTTCCATTGCAACCAAGTAGGCCATAGGGCGTCGGAGTGTCCCACTGTAAGCTGCTACATATGCAAGCAAACAGGGCACAAAGCAACAACTTGTCCCACTAGATCAGCCCAACCACGGTTCTCGTGTCAAGTATGTGGCCAACCAGGGTACACATTCTCACATTGCCCAAATTGTGCGCAATTGAGACAGGCTTGGGGAAACGCAATTGCAGGGGGACAACAGGGTCCTGTGTCCTCCCAGCAACAGCACCAAGGACCCCAACAATCCAACAGAGGACAATAAATGAAGAAAGAATGAATAATCCAATAGAAATATTAAGAGATGAAGCAAATAAGATAAGAAACGATAAAGCGAACAATGAAAGAAATAAGAGGAAAATAGAAGAAAATTGGACGGATAAAATGAACAAAATGATTCTAGAGATGAATGAGAAAGTTACTATTAAAGAGATGCAAAAAGATGAAGAAACGGTAAGAAAGGATGAAATGGAACAAGGAGAAAATTCCGAGTGCAAAAATAAAATCACCCTGAATACATTCACTCCCGGCGAAGACATGAAGTATGTATTTAAACAAGAAGAAACCTCCGACCTTACCAAAAGATCCACACTCTCCTCAGCAATAAAAGAATTACATAGACAGATGCATGGCAATGAGGCTACTCAACTAGCAGACACTCCAGATAAGGCCGTTAAATCTACTAAAGATACCGCAAACTCTGCAGACACTTCTGGTATAAGTAAAACCTCCATTCCACCTGTAGATAATTCAAATAACGCCTGGGGAGGAACGGAACTTACTTGGAATAAAAGGAAGGAAAATGAAGATGATATGTTAGAAAATGCGAAAAGTAAAATAAAGGTAAAATTGATAGATTATGAAGAAGATATTAAGAGAAATAATGAAAGGAAAAATAAAGAAATAGAAAATAATAGTAACGGAATTCATAAGGAAGAAATACAAAGAGTTGAATGGAATATTCTAGGAAAGGAAGAAAATAAACAAAAATCAGTAGCAGAAGCAAGTCTGGAAAACAGAAGTTTTGTTCGTTTAAATATCGCCGGCCATACATTTAAAGGATTGCTCGATTCCGGTGCAATGATTTCCGTCGCAGGACCAAAGGTAATAGAAAAATTCAAAGAAAAACTCTTAACTTCGGACTCATACGTGAAAAATGCACATGGCGGAATCAGCAAATCCCTAGGAACTCTCAAATTAACATTAGAAGTGGATGGATATGTAGATACATTAGAATTGAAAGCGCAACAAGTATTCGAGCATGATATCGTCCTGGGAAAGGACTTCTGCATGAAATACGATGTAGATGAACGCCATAAACACGGTTTATGGAGAGTTCATGAAGGTCCTTGGCACAAAACCTACAGTGGTGATAACACAGGAGAACAGACGGTAATATTTGCAGAATGCAATGGAATATCAGAAGTCACAGATCCTCAACGGCATAAGGTGGAAAAATTAGTATCAAAAATACTACCTCCTCCATCAAAAACTCCGGGAGTCACAGACATGATAGAACATCACATAGCAGTATTACCAGGCTCACCTTCAATACGTCACAAACTACGTAGGATGTCCCCAGCGATGATCAACAATGCTCACGAAGAAGTAGAAAGATTATGGAATGAAGGAATAGTAGAATGGTCAGCAAGTGATTACACGAGCGCTCCAGTGATGGTTAAGAAACCCGATGGAACATATAGATTTTGTATAGACTACAGAGATCTAAATAAACAAACAAAAAGAGATGCATACCCTGTCTCAAATATGGATACCATACTAGATAGAATGCGACACTCCCGATTTATCTCGAAAATCGATTTACGACAAGCGTTTTATCAAATTCCGTTAGACAGATCAAGTAAGAAATATACAGCTTTTTCAGTACCAGGAAAAGGGCTCTTTCAGTTCACTCGAATGCCCTTCGGGCTTACTAACGCTCCAATGACATTTCAAAGATTGATCGATGCTTTGTTTGGCCCCGAATACGTACCATACGTATTCGGATACCTCGACGATATAATTATCGCAACAGAGTCGTTTGACGAACACCTGAAATGGCTGGAGGAAGTCCTGAAAAAGTTAGTAAAACATGGCTTAACAATAAATCAGGAAAAATGCGAATTCTGCTGTTCTAGAGTTACATACTTGGGATATGTCCTTGATAAGGAAGGGTTACGACCAGATCCGGATAAAATCGCTCCAATAAGAGATTATCCAGCACCGAGAAATGTAAAAGAATTAAGAAGATTCCTGGGCATGGTTGGATGGTATGCTCGTTTCCTAGATAAGGACTCGGAAATGAAGATACCATTACTTAAATTATTGAAAAAAGATTTGACATGGAAATGGGGAACAGAGCAACAAGAAGCTTTTGAAAGGTTAAAATTAGCATTAACTAAAGCACCTGTATTGGCACGACCCGATTTTACCAAACCATTCTGCCTACAAACGGATGCTAGTAATTATGCGATTGGCGCAGTGTTAACACAGGATCTAGAAGACGGTGAACATCCCATAGTCTACATAAGTAGAGTACTAACTGCAGCAGAAAGAAATTACTCGACAACAGAAAAAGAATGTTTAGCAGTACTATGGGCAATTAAAAAACTAAGACCCTACCTAGAAGGCTACAGATTCACCGTGATAACAGACCACAGTACTCTACGCTGGTTAAAGAATTTACGAGATCCGACAGGCAGATTGGCTAGATGGGCATTAGAAATGATGCAATGGGATTTCGAGATCGTGCACAGGAGAGGAGCTCTTAACCAAGTCCCCGATGCACTATCAAGGATGTATGAGGAAGATGGAAGGAAAATAATAAATGAAATAACGGAAATGGCGGCATTTGAAGAAATAAAAGATGAATGGTATATTAAGAAAATAAAGGAAATACAACAATTCCCAGAAAGGTATCAAAATTGGAAAATTGAAGATAACATGTTATATAGATTCCGAAATGATCCTCTACTAGATCCCATTACATATCGAGAAGATAATTGGAAACTAGTAGTACCATTAGAATATAGGGGAAGAATATTACACAAAGCACATGATATACCGTCAGTTGGACACTTAGGAATAGAAAAAACATATGATCGCATAGCAAGGGACTATTATTGGCAAGGAATGTGGCACGACGCATACAAATATATACAACAATGTACAGTCTGTCAGGCGTATAAAACACAGCAAACGGGCCAACAATGATTAATGGGAACCAGAGTAGTAGATAAGCCATGGTGTATCGTAGCGGCCGATCTGATGGAATTCCCTCCAAGTAAAAGTCAGAATAAATATCTAATTGTCTTCCAAGACTTATTCACGAAATGGATAGAAATAAAACCAATAAGGAAAGCTGATGGAAAATCCGTCGCAAAAGCCTTGGAAGACTTGATATTATTTAGATGGGAAACTCCGGAGTACTTCCTCTCAGATAACGGTAAAGAATTCGACAATATACACCTTAAAACAGTTCTCGAAGAATATGGAATAAAACACGTCACTGCACCTCCCTATCACCCTCAAGGAAACCCCGTAGAACGCTGCAACAGAACGCTGAAAACAATGATAGCCATGTTCGTAAAGAACGACCATCGTTGTTGGGACGAACATGTACATGAATTACGTCACGCCATAAATACAGCAATTCAAACATCAACTAAAGTATCTCCAGCATTCCTAAATTACGGACGAAACCCGAAACCGGTAAAAAGTCTCAGAAGAGAAGTAGAAGGAACTAAACCGATATTAAAAGTGGACCCAACAATTTGGATAGACCGTGCAAAAAGACTGGATGCACTACGTGATTTAGTAACTAAACATCTAGATCAAGCACACACTACCCAAAAGCGAAATTATGATAAAAACAAACGACACGCCGAATTCCGAATGGGTGACTGGGTTCTGAGAAGAACACATTTATTGTTGAACGCCGCACAAAAATTCTCCGCGAAATTAGGTGCTAAATACGAAGGCTCATATGAAATAATGAAAGTCTTATCCCCTACGGTATATTTGTTAAACATGGATTCAGGAAAAAGAAATGCGAAAGTGCACGTATCAGAAATAAAAAGATACATACCCCCCGAAGGATGTAAGGGTTGAATGTAAAGAATTAATAAGAATTAAAGAATAATATATGCAAGGTACATTTTGTTTTGGTTTTTGTCATGTTACAGGTCTCAGAAAATGGACAAGGGCAAGACACCGTCCACATCAAGTGATAAACCAACGTCGGTCCACTTCAACGCGGACGGTGAATCGGTTCAGGAAGACTCGGTCGTCCTACTGACTCGTTGGTTGGGAATCCTTCCCAATCCGACACCAGTAGACGAACCCGCTTCCCCACCGGTCCTCGGGTGGGCCGATCAACTGGCCACCATGTTCCGCGAGGACATGCTGGCTCAGGGGATCGTTCCCCCTGGGGAGGGGGGTGACGAGCCAACTCTTTCGGCTCAAACCACCAAGGCGAATCCGGACCCATCGCCCAAAGAGGAAACGGCAGAGCCGGCCCGAGAGAATGTCGACACCAACGACATAATCCCGCGAGTCCCTCCGACTCATCCGAGGACGCTCTGGGCGGATGAACCGCTAGACGATGAGACGCTTTTTGAGGAAGATAATCGCACGGCAGAGCAGGCCGGAGATTCAAACGCCAACCAAGGCAAAGAATCCTCTCAGGCCCCTCCGTGCGACATCCTCCTCTCTCCTGGGCCAAGAACAGCTATGGAGGTATTTGAGAGCGGCCCAAAGATCTGCACGGAGGAAGGGTCAGAGGAAACCATGGGAACAGACCCATGGGATCCCAAAACACTCCCTCCGACGCCCCCCACTCACCCGGATCGGCTAAGAGCCTTAAAGGGGGAATTGGTCAAAATAGCGGAAGTAGCCTGTACCACCTTGGCTACTCCTACAGAAGTGGAGACCGCCCGTGCTAGGGGTGCAATCCCCAAAAGATGGGGCATCCCCAATCCACGGAAACCCCCGGTGAGTGAGGAGGAGAGGGCCAGTCAAGACGCGGTAGAAGAACTATACGCCGCACTGGCCCGCTCCCCTGGCGGAGCATCGGCGTACACGAACGGTACGCTGATAGTCGAGGAGGAATCCCCGGAAAGGGAATGCCCACCTAGTGCTGCCATAGCTCCAGTAAGGCGGCCACCCGCAGAGCAAAGAACGGGGTATAGACCACTCCCAAGTACGGTAGCACTAACGGCTCCCGCGAGGGAATTCCTCCCCGACATACCTGAAGAAACGCCAGCAAGGAGCCGCTCTTCACGCCGCAGAGCTAGGCGATATAACCCTCGACGTCACCTCACGATGGATGACTATTTCGAAGGCTTGAGTCCACCTCGCTCCCCATCACCACCAGGACCACCAACTGACTCCTTTCTCTTAGAACAAAGGAGAAAGTTGGAAGCCGAAGACGAGAGAATCCGTCGTGAGGAACAACGTCAGAGGGACCTCAGCCGAGCCCAGGAGGAAAAGAAGAGAATAGAGAAAGAGAAGAAAAGGAAAGAAGAAGAAGAAAAAGAAAAGAGGAAGAGGGAGGAACAAGAGAAAGAAAGAAGAAAGATAATGAGCGAATTAGAAGAAAAGAGAATAGTAGAAGCGAAAGCAAGAGAAAAAGAAATGAGAAAGAAACGAGAAAGAGAAGAACAAGAAAGGGAAGAAAGGAAGAAGAGAGAAGAATATGAGAAAGAAGAAAAAGAGAAAAGAAGAATTAATGAAGAGAGAGTGAAATTTGAAAAACGAAAAGAGGAGGAGGAAAGAAGAAGGAAAATAAATGAAGAAGAAAAGAGAAAAAGAGAGATCAGAGAAAGAGAGGAAAAATACCAAAGGGAAAAGAGAAGGCAGGAAGAGCAGAAAAAGTTAGAAGAAAAGAAAATGATGGAAGAGAGGAAAAAGAGAGAAAAACAATTAGAAGAAATAAAGAAGAAAGATGAAGAAAAAAGGAAAATGGAAGAAGAGAGGTGGAGGTTGGAAGTGACGCAAGAGAGGGCGGCGATAGCAACCGAGCGAGCTAAAAGTCTTCCGGGGCCGTCGCGTAAATCCCCCCCTCAACAGGAAACCACACCAGCAGTACCATGCAAGGTCTCGCGTTGGGGACCAAGGCTAACACCGACCCCCGTGATACTGCCGCCATTGCCGACTCCCAAGACAGGGGTAAAATTCGGAGGTTTGGAGCCGGTACCCTTGGATCCCTCTGTAGATCCACCTTATAAGGCCTGTTTCGGATGCTGGGGATTGGGCCACCCCTACCCAGCCTGCAAGAACATCATACCAGGTCCCTTATGCTTCAATTGCGGCCGGAGAGGCGTGACCCTTCGCTCCTGCCCGAGGTGTAGCTGCGGTCATATACAACGACTGAAGGCTCTCAACCCAACCAAGTATAAGGACCTGGAGGCTTCCGCAGCTCCTAAACACCGAAGAGGTGAAACCTGAGGAACCGGCTCCACCTACCCAATTAAGACGTCCACGCACGACCTTCAGCACTGCGTCGGCTGGTATCCCGCCATCCAGAGCACCTCCTTCTGTCGCTAACCTCCCCTCAACTTTAACCCAGGAACAGACGGCTCAATTAATGGAGATATTAAAGGACATACCTGCAGAATCCAGGAAGGCGGTCATAATGACCCTGTTCCCGGGTAAAAAGGAATGAAGATAGACGAAGGAAAATTGTAGGGAAAATTATGAAAGGTAGATAAGTGAAAGGAAAATTTCAAGGAAACAATTTAATGAAAGGAAAACCTTGTTTGCAGGTAAAAGAAGAAGGAAGGATATGTAACGAATGAAAGGTAAACCTTATTTTCAGATAACTTGAAGAGAAATATTCTAGATAATGTAGGGAATAATTGAAATGAACGGTAGAATGAGATAGAAATGAATTTTTTTTGGGATTTAGAATTGAAAGGAAAATTGTAAGGAAAGATGACGATGAAACACTTCGATTTGACTCATTGGATGAAAGGAATAGTCCGAAAGATGAATGAAAGAGTAGTAAGTATTGATGGTAACAGAGGTTATTTACTTAATTATATTTATAATTTTAAGATAAATTTATTAACTAATATATTGATATGAAATTTGATTTTGAAAAATTTTTTTTTTGGGCAGATGAATGTAACAGATGTTGATATGAGAGTGAATATTTATGTAAATGAATGGGATATGAATGATCGGTGACGAAAATCGCTTATGGCCAATTGTAAGTGCAGTCCACCCTCCTTGCAGGAGTGTGCCCGACTTAGGAGGGGGGTATTGTGAGGCGAGCCTCACTAGCCCACATACAAATACATGTTATCAGGGGGGAGATTGTCAGAGCGGGGCACACCTAAAACAAAAACATATATATTAGTAAGAAATAAACAAAAACTTATGAATATAAATTAAAATAATAGATGGTAATAAAGATAAGAAAGAAAGGAATATAAATATAGTATTATTACCTTGATACGTACTGGAATCCTGGAGTCCAATAGTGGTCCAACGTTGACCACTCGTACTCTGGAGAACTCCTTGGGTAGCTCTCGCTGATGATCCTGGGTGTTCGCTGGAGCTCGTAGTTGGTTCCTGGTCCTCCTGTAAATAAAATAATCATAAGTAAAATAATATTAATGAATGTAGGATAGGTTAGGATAAATATAATAGATATATGTGATATAAGGAAATGTTTGTTTTGTATGGGAAGTTTGAGGTTAGGAATAAGTAAACATTGGTTTAAGAATATAGGCCCGAGCCATTCTCGTCACCGACGTTCACCGAAGGATAGGATAGGAAATAATCTTATTTTATATATGTATGTTTGAGGAAAATGTAAGGAAATAAAGGAGATGGAGAGAAATGAAAGGCAACACAAGAAACGATACCACCTACCGTACAAGCGAAGTATACCTATGTCCATCAATGCCGTCTGCACCTGTCCTCGTCCACGGGAGCCAACGTTGCGGTGATCCTGCCCAGGTACGGAGTTCCCCCGGCGAAGAGATTGACCCCGTTGAACACCGACGAAACTCACGATGTACAAAATTGCATACGGGTATACGCGCACGGAGACAAACAACATGTCTATATCTCTCGTCGAGCGTGAGGGTGAGGGAAGCCTTCTCGCTCTCGCGCAACTGCTCGACGCAAGATGGTGGTGCGCCGCGGGGGAACGGAGGAACGAGCGGGAACGATCCAGATAGACTCCCCGTGTGTAAGAGAAAGACAGAAGATATATTGATGCAATGGGGGAGGTGAAGAATTCGCCCGCTGCGGATCATCTTTGCAAGAGTTGTACCGCCACTAGGAGAGAGGTTGAAGAAGACAGAAATAGGTGGCGGTACAGTAGTTGGCAGGAAATTCAAACCAGACGATAGGAGAACGGGATTGGAGAAGAACTACGGCAAAGAAGGATACGAGTAGCGCCGTGTAACGGAAAAACGGAAAAGGATATCGAGGAAGAAGAACGACCACTCACTCACCGCCGATACCTTTACGGAGAAGCACCGAGAAATTTTTGAGAGATAGTAATAGAGATTGATATATAGTGGAAATTATAATAAGAGTTGAAGGGAAAATTGAAGGAATTAGTAAAAAGAGAAATAAAGGAATATTAGTAAAGAGTTCTGTTAAAAAAGGAAAGTAAAGGAGGAGAAGGATTGAATCAGAGAAGAAGAATCGAGGAAAAAAGCGGTGAGTGGTCTGCACGTGGCCATTTATTTTTTTTATACTTTAAAATTTCTCTTTTCGGAATGACTCGGGTTCCTCACCGCGGTTAATTAATATATATATAATTTACGGTGTTTTGTTAGAATAGTGTGACGGGAAGATCGGGCCCGTATGAAATAATATTACATTCGAAAATTATTGTCGGGAATAAATGTATATAAGTAAATTATAATAAATATGTTAATGGAAGTTTTTATATATTCTTGTTATAATTATTTTTAATAATATTGAGTCTCCTCACCCCCCCTTTCCTAACAAGTGTCGTTCCCGCAACAACGGCACCACGAACCCGAGACCAGAGTCGGCGAAGGCAGTGAGGAGGACAATATAGATATATATATATATACGTATTATTGATATTGAAGATTGAGAAAATCATATCAGGTAGAAGTATGTTCCACGTGGTGTAATGCGCGGGATACTACATCACAAAATGGCGCCCAACGTTTAATTCTAATCGGAAATACTTCTAATTTAAAAATATATAATTAGAGTAATTTTTCGTGTTTAAATTTCGTTTTCGCTGCGGATCATCTTTGCAAGAGTTGTACCGCCACTAGGAGAGAGGTTGAAGAAGAGAGGAATAGGTGGCGGTACAGTAGTTGGCAGGAAATTCAAACCAGACGATAGGAGAACGGGATTGGAGAAGAACTACGGCAAAGAAGGATACGAGTAGCGCCGTGTAACGGAAAAACGGAAAAGGATATCGAGGAAGAAGAACGACCACTCACTCACCGCCGATACCTTTACGGAGAAGCACCGAGAAATTTTTGAGAGATAGTAATAGAGATTGATATTGTGACGTGGTATTCGCGAACCCGGTATAATTAATTAGTTTTAATAATTAACTAGCAACAGATACCTCGCTCCCTAACGCTCACTCGGTTGTATTTTGATCGTGCTTATTTTAGATAAGAATATGTAAAATAGTTACACAGCCTTTTTTCTTTAAAGTTTAATGTGACATTTTTATGTTCATTTTTTAAATGAAAAACATTACATTTTTTAAATAATTAGTAAACCAATTGGGTTTATCAAGGCAGAAATTGCATTTTTATAGATACACCAAATTCGCTGTGTAAAGTTGAAGTTTATATGCATATAAATTTAAATTTTCTTGGATTAAAGCCCTTCGACAACTTTTATCCTGCAAGGAGTTTTTTGTATTTGCACCTGTTTTAAGTCTATTTTTGATAATATTTTAATATTTTACTTAATGAATGTGTTAAAAATCATCAAAAAAGAATATTTTTTATAATATATTTTATAAACATGACATTTCACATAATATTTTATAATAATTACAAAAATATTTTTATAACCGTACTCTACCCTTAACACCAACAATGATAATTTGCGCATTGCGAAGAGGATTATGGTATAATTAATGTGGTGACTGAGATGTCGTTTTTGTAAAAAAAAATTGAGAAATAGACAAAATATGATAGTTAACTACCAAAGTTTTAAAATTAATCAAAATTTCTTTAAAATTACATGTAACTACTATTGTACAGGCGATTGAAAAGAGTGTGAGAACTCGATATATTTTGTGTCGACTTTCCAATATTTTGGTTTTTTAAAAGAGGTTATAGATTAAAAAAAACATCAAAGACAGAACTGAAAATAAAGTTCAACTGAAAACTTGATCATCTAATGACTATCAATTATTTCGTGACATTCAAAGAATCCGTCAAATGTCAATCATTCGTGAGATTTCGACTCCATTTTCATCATTATTGCAGGGGTCCTTTATAGTATATGAGCGGGCAATCGTTTCAAAAAGGCATCTCGAATCTTGATCTTGCCTAGACGAGTTGAAAAGATGTGAGAACTCCATATGTTTTGTGTCGACTTTCCAATGTTTTCGTTTTATTTGATAATTTTAAATAACTATTTATACATTATTGGATGAGAGTTAGGCTCTTGGATAGTGTATTTGATGAAAACCTGATGTTGTTTCTGCAGACCAAGACATGTTGTACTGAAGTCATTTAGATTTTTCGTGTATAGTTGTAACACACGCTCCGTAAAATATATTTATGCTTCCAGCGTTAGCCAACATATGAATATTGTATTCGACTCTTACGGCGAGGATGTGCTGGTAAGGTATACATTTCAAGAATCATATATTTTTTCAATGCATGATCCATTTAATAGTAACATAATAAGGGCTCGCTGTAACAGTGTAAGTTAAGGAAAGAAAAGTATACTGTTAAATTTTGACCCTAATAATGATAGAATTAAATACAGTAAGAAAATAAATATGACAAAGAGTAAAAAATAAGTATATATGGGCTATTTCACGTCAAGTGGTACGATGAAAATTTTAAACCGCTCCAAAATTTGAAAACAGGCTGGAAATATCTTTCAGAAGATAGAAAAAAATTTTTAGGTGTTAAAAATAATTTGCCTAAGAGTTATTCCACCATGAAAAATGGAAATTTTTCAATTTTTTAGAAAAATTTATATTTTTAAAGCCATTTATCTCAAAATCTATTGATTTTTTTGAAAAAACATTAAAAACAACTTTTGTTCAAAATAATCTTTAGAACTTATCTACCTGGGTTACAATTCTTAATTTTAACATCTCGAAGAGATAGGGCACTTGAAAAGATTGAATATCAAAGAAAGGCGACCACGCCACAATCGATTTTGATCTAACACCGCTCAAAAGATCACATTTTTCGCGAGCTTTCGAATGGCGGTGGTTAGATTATTGGCCAAGATCGTTGGTGTAAGTTATACTCCATAAACCTCATAAAATCACTAATTTTCATGTATTTTAGAGCATAACTTACACCAGCGGTCTTGGCCAATAATCTAACCACCGCCATTCGAAAGCTCTCAAAAAATGTGATCTTTTGAGTGGTGTTAGATCAAAATCGATTGTGGCGTGGTCGCCTTTTTTTGATATTCAATATTTCCAAGTGCCCTATCTCTTCGAGATTTTAAAATTAAGAATTGTAACCCAGGTAGTTAAGTTCTAAGGATTATTTTGAACCAAAGTTGTTTTAATGTTTTTTCAAAAAAATCAATAGATTATGAGATAAATGCCCTAAAATACATGAATATGAGTGATTTTATGAGGTTTATGGGGTATAACTTACACCAACGGTCTTGGCCAATAATCTAACCACCGCCATTCGAAAGCTCGCGAAAAATGTGATCTTTTGAGCGCTGTTAGATCAAAATCGATTGTGGCGTGGTCGCCTTTTTTTGATATTCAATATTTCCGGGCGTTATATTTCTTCGAGATTTTAAAATTAAGAATTGTAACTCAGGTAGATAAGTTCTAAAGATTATTTTGAACAAAAGTTGTTTTAATGTTTTTTCAAAAAAATCAATAGATTATGAGATAAATGCCCTAAAATACATGAATATGAGTGATTTTATGAGGTTTATGGGGTATAACTTACACCAACGGTCTTGGCCAATAATCTAACCACCGCCATTCGAAAGCTCGCGAAAAATGTGATCTTTTGAGCGCTGTTAGATCAAAATCGATTGTGGCGTGGTCGCCTTTTTTTGATATTCAATATTTCCGGGCGTTATATTTCTTCGAGATTTTAAAATTAAGAATTGTAACTCAGGTAGATAAGTTCTAAAGATTATTTTGAACAAAAGTTGTTTTTAATGTTTTTTCAAAAAAATCAACAGATTTTGAGATAAATGGCTTTGAAAATAGAAATTTTTCTAAAAAATTGAAAAATTTCCATTTTTCATGGTGGAATAACTCTTAGGCAAATTATTTTTAACACCTAAAAATTTTTTTCTATCTTCTGAAAGATATTTCCAGCCTGAATTCAAATTTTGGAGCGATTTAAAATTTTCATCGTACCACTTGACGTGAAATAGCCCATATATATATATATATATATATATATTGTGTCTGTGTAAAAATAATCATTATAGGTTATTATAAAGAAGGTGTGTGTGCGTGTGTTCAGAAAGAAAGTGAAATATGTCCATATATTTAATATATTTAAAATGCACACACATAAAATAATTTCCATTTGGGGGGTATCGTAATTTTAAATAAATTGATGTAATATAATGTGTTTACAGAATACATAAAATATAAGCATGTTATATACTCTCATAAATTATATTTTGCTTTAATGGCGGTGGTAACATTTTTTATAAAGTGGTATAAAATACTGTCGTTGTGTTATATATGGTTTTAATTTGTATGTGAATGTAGTATTATTTCAAAGTGATGGTTTTTATAATGCATTTTTAAAAATTTTGATATTTAATAGAATCTGTATAGTAATTGTTATTATAAAATTGAGTGTTATGAAAATCATTTTTTACGCACGTTGGGTGAGTGATTGTATCTAAATGGCGGCTCTGTCGAAATATTTTATACATGATATATGCAAATATAATTCTAATTGTAAAATTTTAACAAATTTAAGTTTTTAAATAATAATTTTAAATACCTGTTTATAGGTTATTATAAGAATTAAACTTTCGGTCGTTGTATTTTGGGAAACTCTGATTCTTTTTTGAAGTCTGTAAGTTTTGTCGAACGGCAGGCTATTATCAATTATATTGCATATTTATTTTAATGATTCAGTAGTAGTAATATTTCAATGGATTTTTCTTATATTTCATTTTTTTTATTTATTATAACTAATGTAATGATTTGTCATTTACAATATGATATGTTGCAGCCGATTTTCAATTGTATTTTAATGATTTTCAGCGCAAACAATTATTAATTATTTTGCATATTCACTTTAATCATTCAATAGTTGTAATATTTTAATGTTTTTTTTCATACTTCCATTTTTATTTATTTATAAAATTTATATAAAATGTGTATAAATTTTCGTCTACACATTTACAATACTTTTTTAAACACTATATTGTTAGTGTAAATTTTGATTTTATTTTTTAATGTATTATTTTCTATTTTTGCATTGTTTAACAGTAATATTTTTTAATTTTTTCTACTTTTAGCTTTTGAAAGAGCTACGTATAATTGACCATGGCTAAAAATTGGTGATGGTAAATAGATACCAACTTGTTTGTATGACTGTCCTTGTGATTTGTTAATAGTCATTGCAAAACCTAATCGAATGGGAAATTGTTTTCTGCGCATGTTGAATGGTATATCTTCTTTAGATGGTGACAAAGTGATTCTTGGTATTAAAACTAATTTTCCAATTTTTTTTCCGCTAATAATTTCTGCTTTAATTAAATGTTTCATAAGTTTTATTACTAATATTCTTGGTCCATTACAAAGACCTTCATTCACATTTAAATTTCTTAGAAGAATTACTATTGCACCTACTTTTAATTGTAATTTATGTAGAGGAAGTCCATTAGGTGTAAGGAAATTAAGAAATTCTGTAGGTAACATGACATCTAAGTTTTCTCCATTATCATCTTCTGCTGTATCTACACTTAAGTATTCAATAATTTGCCCTTCCATTATAGCCAAAATTTTATTATTTATTTCAATTACGTCATTGTTGGTGAAGGCTAATATAACTTTATCATTT
Source organism: Theocolax elegans (assembly GCA_026168455.1). Taxonomy (NCBI): domain Eukaryota; kingdom Metazoa; phylum Arthropoda; class Insecta; order Hymenoptera; family Cerocephalidae; genus Theocolax; species Theocolax elegans. The sequence continues at coordinate 38,057,780 of CM047426.1, read as the reverse complement.
ATTTTTATTTCGTTTCCAAAAATTTCTGCAATGATATCATTTTCTTTTGTTATTAAATCAAGAGGGATTTCAAGCAGTTCATTTTCTTCTTCATACATATTTAAACGTTTACCTTCACCTACATTTAATAACCATTGTCTAAAATAATTGGCATTATCTGTCACTCGAAGATTTTCATTTAGTGTCATACGTATAAAATTCGGCCATAAGTAACTGTTTTTAACTGAATTTTCAATAACTACAGTACGACTACCATGTCGTATAACTGGTAATGTTTGCCTAAAATCGCCTGAAACAACCAACATTTTACCACCAAATATTTTTTTATTATTACATATATCTTGAAATAGGCGATTGACTGCTTCAAAAGCATATTTCGATGTCATAGATATTTCATCCCATATTATAATTTGAACTTCTTTTAAATTTTTACCATCTATTGAATTAGATTTAATATTACATATAGTACATTCTGTGATATTAAGTGGTAGTTTAAATGTTGTGTGTACTGTTTTCCCGTTATGTAATAAATTTGCTGCAATCCCTCTCCAAGCAACACATAAAAATGAAATGTTTGAGAATTTAAGATAGTCTATAGATAGTCTATTAGAACATTAAGTAAACAGCTTTTCTCACTTCCTCCTGGTCCATCAATAAAAAAGCTTTTTTTGTCTTCAATTTTTAAATGTTGCACGATAGTATCGAAAATGTCTTTGTTATGATTTTTTAAAGAATTTACTTTGACGTTTATTTCAGTAAATGTGCAACTTTTGTTATGTGTTGTTGATTTATCAGCATAATCTTCTATAAATGTAGATATAACGGGTAAATTAAAATTATTTAAAGAATATCCATTCAATTGTAGGTTCTTATCAATCATGTTTAATGCTAGGTTTTCATCAGCATTTTGTTCATATTTTGGGTGGTAAAAAAAGTGTTTCTATTTTTCGTACAAATCTCTTGCATTAATAGGATTGTGAAAAATACAAATATATGCAAATAATTCACAAAGAGCAGTAGGAAAGTGTAATTGTGTTGCTTCTTCCAAACATCTGTCCCATTCTTTATCTTCATTAACCAAATGTCTAGCTATAGAAGCTTCATAAAATGTAGAATAAATTATATCATCAACAGTACGTAAATCCTGAAATGATGATACTCCTTTGACATGTAAAAGTAATAATCTTATAAAATATCGTTTTCGATCCTTTGGATTCCCTAAATACATTCTGCTTAATACAGGTTTTTTTGTTTTTTTTTCTTTTATTCCATGTTTTTGAATTATTATCAAATACATAATTTAATGGTATTTCGGAATATAAATAATTTCGTGCATCAGAATCGATTTGATTTAATTTTAAGTATGCTGTTAATGTCGTTTCTACATTTTTTTTTAAATTTCTGTTTCTTTTCCTTCTTTAAAATACACTTCTTGTTTATCTTCATTGTGAATAGCTAATCTTATGGTATGTGAAAGTTCGTGTAGAGGGTATTCTAATAGTATTATATTCATTGCTTTCAATATCTTCATCATGAGTTAAATTAGAACTGTCTTTTGATCTGATAACTGTGTCACGTATTTCTATGTTCGCACAGTCATGTCCTTTATAACACTATTTAAATAAGTATTTTATACATTGGACTGTTCAGCATACTTCGACATTAATGTGACAATTAAATTTTAACAATAAATAAGGATTATACGAAACAACAAACCGATTATCAGCTATTCTATTGTGGTATTTACCTTTATAATTCATTTTTTTGATATCATTTCTTCTTATATATAATGGATATCCTGATGAATTAAAAGTTGTTTTGTTATTAAATTTTTTTGGAAAATTTTTCGTACATGTTTTTGTGTCTTTACTCATGCAAGGTGAACTCATGTTTTGCTCTCCACAGGGTCCATGAATCATAAACTGTTTTACAATATTATACAACCGTGGATAGATATCTTCGTTTGGAATTTCTGCGTTTATGAGTTCATCTACTTTTTCGGGAGTATTAATTTTATAATTTTTATCTAAAAATTATAGCATATGCATGTGAGGAAGTCCACGTTTTTGAAATTCGATAACATAAGTGTAGGCGATACAATTTCCTAAAACACCTTGCTTAATTACCAATTCTTTAAATTCTTTTATTTTTTGATGAAATACCTTAAATACTAAATCTGGTCTATCAATTACAGTTTCATATTTTTTTAAATGTTCAGTTATTTCTTTTCAGTTTGGATTACATGTCATTGTTATAAATAAGTCAGGTTTTCCGTAACGATTTACTATACTCATTGAGTCAATGTAATTTTGTTTTAGGAATCTTAAACTTCCAACAAATTTTGATGGCAAAATAAACATTTTTCCAATTTTTATATTTTCAGATTCTTTTTTCTTGTGTAAATAATCCATTACGCCTTTATAATAATCGCTTCTTAAAATATCTTGGTTTTTCTTTACAAAATATAATCTTGATTGTTCAACTTTTACAAATGCATCAATTGTAAACTGTTGAGAAACTTTTCCCATATTAAGGTATGGATTAAATCCATTTCTCATAGAAAGTCTGTAATTATAAAATTGGAAACATGAAATATTGTTTTTCTCATATTTGCATTTCATATTAGGCATCCATCCATATCCTCCATTTGGATAAATAAGTGGGTATGTCATTGGATCAGTGTGTTTACTTATTAAAGGAATACTAATTGGATTGTCATATTTTGAATATATAACTATATCCCGCTCTGAAGTAGGCAGTCCATTTTTTCCTACAAATACCATTGCAACTTCATTACAAGTAGCTTCATTATATATATATATTTTTATCTAATTTTTCTTCTAATATTCTAATTTTTCTTTTTCTACCTCATACATCATTTTATAAGCTTTAGCATAAGGATTAACATTTCTAATTAAGCTATCTAATTTACTTGACAATTCTAATTTTGTATCTAAATTATTTTTAAAACTTTTTCTTTCAGCTGCAGCTAATTCATTATCTAGAACATACAATTGCCCATATTTTCGAGCTTCATTTTCATTTGGATGTAAAGCAAAAACATTGTGATATATTTGACCACATATTCTAAGAATTTGTGGTCCACTACCAGATAACTTATCAAAATTAGCTCCAAAGCTTGCAAAAGCTCACGCATTATTATATAGCCGAATATTTTTGCGAAAATTAATACTATCTTCCGATATTCCTGTAGCTAATTGCTTTAATTCTTCCGGATAGGGAGGCATTTTCGGTAAGTCTACGTTTCCTTTGTGACAACAATTAGAAAATTCTTTACCTAGTGTATATTCAAAAACAAAATGTTTAGTATTACAATGTTTACAAGTTTCAGACATATAACCTAAATTGTTTTCAATAATTATTTTTTCATCAAAATCTACATTTGCTATTCGACCTATTATTTTGGATTTACTTACTAATTTTACATTTTGTTCATTTTTAATTAAAATACGTTTATTTAATTCTTTATAATTTATACCCTTTTTAGTATTAATTGGTTTATCATATACGTTAAAAAATTTTCCTTCATGAATTTTTAATTTTTTAAGCAATATGATTGGTATTTCCATGTCTTTGTCATTTTGCATACATATGCGTCTTTTTAAATTTTTTTGTAAATGGTTTTATACTAATTTATCGATATCATTTTTTCTACTTTCGTTTAATATTTTTCCATTTAATTTTTTCTTTTTATTTTTTTTACATTGATCAGTATTTTCATTATAATAAATATGTTGTTTTTGTAATGCTTCTTTTTCTCGTTCATTTTTTATTTCGTCACGATTTATTTTTTGTCTTTTCATCATGGTTTGCTGTTTTCTCTTTATTTTTTTTTCTTCTATTTTGCCGTCATTACTATTTTTACTTTTTACATAAGCTTCTTTTTTTCGTAATGCTTCTTTTTCTCGTTCATTTTTTATTTCGTCACCATTCATTTTTTGTCTTTTCATCATGGTTTGCTGTTTTCTCTTTATTTTTTTTTCTTCTATTTTGCCGTCATTGCTATTTTTATTATTTACATAAGCTTCTTTTTTCGTAATGCTTCTTTTTCTCGTTCATTTTTTATTTCGTCACTATTTATTTTTGTCTTTTCATCATGGTTTGCTGTTTTCTCTTTATTTTTTTTCTTCTATTTTGCCGTCATTACTATCTTTACTCCTCATATAAGCTTCTTTTTTATGCAACGCTTCTTTTTCTCGTTCATTTTTTATATCGATACAGCTAATTGTTTGCCTTTTTATCATAGTTTGCTGTTTTATTTTTAGCTGTTTTATTTCTATATCATTAAATTGTTTATTTTTATTTTTTTGATAAAATGAACTATAAGATGGTATTTCATAGTCTATTTCCATTGGGGTAATAGAATCAACGGAAATGATTTTATCTTTATTATTGTAACAGGGTTATTCTTGTACGTCAGGAGGGTCTTACTTGTCCTGTGCATATCCTCAATGCACAGGTAATATTCTCCGTGTACCGATCAGCTGGTTTACCAGACAGCTAACCGATCGTCAGAACCGTCCTTGAAGTGGTGCAAGCTAGCCTCAAGCTCCGCACGACGACGTCTTCCCTGTGTACAATGTGTGCACTTACCTAGTGCACACTTATCCTCCGTCGATGCTCGTACTCGGCTACTCAGTTATGTGTCGTGCGCAGTACAATGCACGACACCCGCGGGGCATAGCGGTATTCGCCTTCGGGATAAGGTGCGTTGGAATATTAATAAAATACCATGTCGGGTATACTATTAAGAAACAAATTTATTACGATCACGAGAAATAAACGGTGCTATGACAAATTATGAAAAGTACAAGGTCGGGCCAAGGCGATGCTATTCCTTGGCTCAAAAGTAAACAACTATCCTGCTGTTAACAGGTTAAAAATACGTGTGTGTGCGCCCGCCGCTATTCGCGTTGAGATTCGACGGGTTGGCCGATCTCGAGGACGAGGACGATTCGCCAGGTACGAGTTACCTGGCTGTAAAATGTGTTGACGCGGTTAGGGTCGTGCCGGAGTGTTAAGCACTCCGGTTTGCAGTATACGTGCCTAAGTTGCAGAGAGAGAGAGACGCGATGGGAGCGGTTATCCTCTCGCTTGACTCGCCGTCGGGATACCGCGCGTATCCCGTCGTTACCCGCGCTTACGCTATTCGCGATCACTCGCGCACGCCTGGCCAGGACTTACTTGAAATCCGCAACGATCCAGTTGGCTACTTCCCGGTGTTCGGTCTCTCCTTCCCCTCCTTCCAATTGTCTCTCCGTCAGCTCTTTCTCCCGTATGATTCTCGACTCTCTCTCTCTTCCTCTTGTCACTCGCGGTACCGCGTTCATTCGAGACTCGAACGATACTGCCGGTGTATCGTGCACACCGGCTCTCTGACGCGCTCGCGCATGCGCCTTATGCGTCTTCAACGGTGAACTCACGCGATCGGTATGATTTTCGTCTCGCGTGGACCGTTTGCCGTTACATTATATAAATTCATTGTTGTTTGTTGTTCAGAATTAAATTTCTGTTGAAAATTTTATTCTATTATTTTTATTTCTACATTGCATATACTTATTGCTACATTGAAATTCAATTTTTTTTCATCAATACAACAAATATGAATCATGTATCTTTTGATTGGTATTGTTGAAATATTATAGTTTATATTTTGTAAAATTGGAAACATCGTAATACTACGTGTTTCGTATATTTTTAGTAAATGTGAACGCATTTGGGAAATATCATAGTTTAAACTGCATGGGCATAAATTAAATACAATAGACAGCAAAAGCTATCGCGAAAATTCCACAATCATAACTATTGGTTTGAAATTGCACTGTTTCATAAACAATTTTCAATTGTTGACTATCTGGAAATAATCTATTGATGTATACTTTATGTTCATTTTGCAAATATTTAGCATTTAAACTATCATAAATGTGTATCGTTCTATTATTGTGATACATACAAATCCAATGACCTTTTTCATATTTTCCAGAAAATAACAATTGAATGTATTCATTATTCATTTGAACTGAGTCAATATTATATTGTTTTTGAACTAAAAGAGTTGTTTGCATATTGAATGGTGTACATGATTTAAGGATGTTATTAAATTCTAATATGTGTTCATCATTTAACATAGAAGCATCGTCGCTATATGGTTCAATCGTTTTTACAACTAATATTTTTATTTCCGTCAAACCCATTATAAAAATGGTTTATTTTACAAAATGATTCACAATTATAAAAATAATATTAATAATTTGTTTCAATTGTTTAATAATAATTATAATTTTTTTTATTTTTCTAAACGATTATTTTAAATTTTTTATTAATATTTTTTTGTAAAGCTGAAAAAAATAAAATATAAATTATTAGAAAACAGTGTTTATAAGAAAGTAGCTTTAATGTAATGAATGATATATAGTTAATATAAATTTAATATTTTATAAATACTAATATTATACATACCCTAGTGGAAATACATTTTCGATGAAAATGCTCCAAAGTATGCTAAAAGTGGGCCAACTTGCGCTAAAAGTGGGCCGATGTTTACCAACATTGAAATATTTGGAACATTTTTCCAGTTTTGGCAAACTTTAGCCCACTTTTGGCCAATTTAGGAACATTTTGTATTGATTATGGAATAAATTTTTCAACCAGTAAAAAATTGTTTTTCACATGCAATTTCTTAAATTAAGGCGCATTTAATTGCGTTGATAATATTTAATATTGCAATAATAATATGTTGTAATAATCTTTTCTGTAAATGGGCCAACATTTAAACAATCTGGGCCAACCTTTACACAAAGAGGGCCAAACTTTCCATCCAATATTTGCACAAATTCTTTGCTAGTAGTTTGACACTCATAATTCCAATAAATGCAGCGCTGAATAAAAAAAACAAAGGGCAGCAGCATTCCAATGAATGCAGCGCTGAATAAAAATAACAAACGGCAGCAGCATTCCAATTAATATTATATTAATAAAATATTATATTCCTAATGGCATTCCATACGATTAAAGTCACAAGGTATATTATAAAATTATCTTATTTTCATTTTAAATTATCATTGTTTGAAATATAATAAGTCTTTTTGTATTTCAGTATCCTGATTAGTTTATTAAGACTATCGAAATAATCAAAAATGCAGTAGTATTTCTTAATGATTAAGTTAAAAGGTAAAGTTTTAACTTTGTCAATTTATTTATAATTAATAATAAAAATGTTTTTGTTACAGATATAACATATATAATATCAATAATATGTGACAATATGCATATTGGATATAAATCTTCTAAATGGCATTTTAAAAACAGTAATATTTATTTCAATATTTTATCTAATGTTTAATTAATTATACATTTAATATTTAATGATATAATTTAATTTTTCTGTTAAAGATGATTTCGATGAATACTTGCTGAATTTATAAATTATATAAACAATAAAAACGATATATTGAAAAAAATATATCTTATGAAATATACAAGTGAATAGAGTACAATTGTAACATAATAGTTGTAATTTAATTTAATAACATAATAATTGTAATTTGAAATTTTTGCAAAAATAAGTTTGCAAAATAAACAATAAAAATTAATTTGATTTATTGTATGTTCCAGTGTTGAAATTTTATTAATTTTAATTACGTAATCAAATGTTATTTTAATTATTGTTATTAAGATAATTTTCTGGTAATAATATCGACATAGTAGTTGATATCTATTTGTTTAAAAAAACTATAAGGCCCAAAATTTATAAGGCCCAAAACGTAAGGCCCAAAATTTATAAGGTCCAAAAATGTAAGGCCCAAAAATGTAAGACCCAAAATTTATAAGGCCCAAAAATGTAAGGTCCAAATTTATAAGGCCCAAAAATGTAAGGCCCAAAATTTATGAGGACAAAAATGTAAGGCTCAAAATGTAAGGCCTAAAATTGTAAAGTCCAATTAAAATAAAACTTTACAATTCCGTTGCCAATAATGTAAGGCCCAAAATTTATAAGGCCCAAAAATGTAAGGTCCAAAAAATGTAAGATCCAAAAAATGTAAGGCCCAAAAGTGTAATGTCCAATTAAAATAAAACTTTGAAACTATAAAAATGAATTTTTAAAAAACCGGAGAACCGGAGACCAAAAGTCGATCCACTTTAATATAATATAAGATATTAACCGTTGGGCCGCGTTGCCCAATACCGCGCACACAATTATTTATTTTATAGCACTGCGTGGTATAAATCCGCCTTATAGTCACGCCTATCCGTGGCATAAGTAGTCCATTATTTCACCGTGATTATCCCCCTCGCTACGCTCGGGGGCTAACCTCACGGTGCAAAAATGGACCGCTAATGCACGGATAGGTGTGACAGCGGATTTATATCAGCAGATGCTATAAAATATTGTACGATACTCGTGACACAACTGACCCATTAAACGGCGTGCCTTATTGCCCTCGCTGCGCTCGGGCACTAAATACACGCCGTTAAATAATGGGCCACTTCTGCCACTTGTATCGTAATGTACTATTGTTTACCGAACTGCGGCTGTCGCCAGGAATGCGAGTTCGCTGGGACGATCGGTATGGAGGATTCGGGCAATCCTCCTTGCCTCGATCCGATATAAAAATTAACGAATGTCGGCGGGAGCGGGGAGAAATAACAAAAACACAATTAATTAAAAATAAAATAAAAGAAATGTTTATTTTAATAATATAATTAACAAAATGGCCACTCAGGCCGTGTGCCGCGACAATACAGAATACGCGCGGGCGGAAGTCCCGGGAAACCTGCCGGATCGAGATCCTCGCCTGCGACAGGTTTCACCCCCGGGAACCGCTGTTCGAGTACCGTTGTACTCAAACACACTCCCGTGGTTCACACACACACAAGGGAGGGGGAGGGTCACGATAACAAATGTCACTTACCGGTGACGCTCCTCAGGGATGGCCCAGCCGATCTTCGGCGACTGGTCGACCTCCTTGACAAGGGGACGACCGGTGGTTGAGGTGGTGAAGGCGGCCCTTGCCGCGGCGAGCGAGTCGCGATCCGCGGTATCAATCGCGCACGACCCCGTCCTTGTTTCACACACTCACACAAACACACACCAAACTGTACGGGACACGCGTGTGTCCACCCGGGTCTCCGCACTTAGCTTTGCTCCGGAACAACCGTTCACAGAGCTCGATGCAGGAGGGGGGTGGGGCGCACTCTCGGCTCTCACGAGTCGTACGCGATCACGTCAAAACAATAATCCGTCTTGGTCGACGGATCATTACACACTGCTTAGGCGATCGCCTAATTTCCCGAAAAAGGGATGGGAGTGGGGAAACTCACACACTCTTTCGCGCTCCCATCCCTACGTATAGTCGCGCGCGTAAATGTACACTCGTAGAAAAGTAAACAAGTGTCGTCGGTTGGCCTTGACATACGAAAGGCTCCGACGACTTACAATTCGCGAATTTAGACAGTCATTTTACAGTCGCGGACCCAACCCCCCGTTTCTGTGTCGGCTTGCGAGGTGGTTTAACCACGCTCGTAGAGGCGTCAACGTCCATCGGGTTGGGTCGTCGCAAGCCACTAGGCCCAGCCTTCGGTGACTGCTTCTCACGAGGTTTTGGGGACGGGGTGTCCATACCTTTCTCCCCGACTGGTGGTTGGGCAGGGACTGGCTGAGCGCCGCTCTCTTCTCGTCCCTGCCGTGATGATTCGGCTACTGACTGGTTGGCTGAGGGAGTAGTTTGATTCTCTTGGTACTCCCTCAACTTCTGGTCTGCCTTAGCTTGGACGACAGCACTGAGGGCAATCTTCACCAGCTTGGCGGCGAGTTGCCTCTTCTACTCGGCGACCCACCACCACTTCCGCATAGGAGGGCTTGGGCCCAGAAGGCTTTACAAACGAGCCCTTCTTGGGTCCCTCCCTGCGGGTGGGCGTCTCCCTCCGCCGCTTCTTGGACTCGTTCTGGCTGTCCCGTTGCTTCGACCGCTTCGGTCTCTGCTGAGGTGCAGGGACCTTGGCAACCGAAACCTGGGAAGCAACCGTCGAGAACGGCGAGTATCCCCGCTCTTGGATCCAGATGGCATAGGATCGAGAGCATCTTGGACACTCACTCACTGCCACCCCTCGGCGGCCGCAATTGAAGCAGTGTATCGATTGCGGTGCCGCGCACTCCCGGTGGCTGTGGTCCATCGCCCAGCAGTTAAAACAAGCCATTTTAGGCGGATCTACCGACCTATCGAAAGGTAGAGGAACCAATCGACGGAGGACGATCCCCCTAGTAATGACTGAGCCGGATGACGATGGCCCAGCCTTGGCTTGTTCCGTCAGAGTCTCGACCCCAACATCGAGTTCCCTTGCGGTTGATGGGACTATGACGGACACAGCTCCCGCCGTCAAGCACGGACTCCGTCACTTGGGGGTTGGCTGGGACTCCTGACTCATAGTCATCCATCGTCAACTTCCGTCTGCCGCTGCTCTTCTTCTTCTTGCGGCGTGGGCGATTATCGGCGGCGGCCTTTTGCCGCTCCCGTTCTGCCTCGCGTAGATCTTCTACGTAGTCGGCGGGGTAGATATTGGTGGACGACCCCAGTGCTAACACCGCAGGTACGTCCACCTCCATCTGTTCCACCTGGGTCGTATCACCCGATGACGGGATATCAATCGTCGAGGTTCGGGGTGGTCCTTCCATCTCGATGAGTACTTCGTCGATTTCCCGCACGGACTGGTCACATCCAGCGAATGGGTTATCAACGGGCACCTCGAGACAGTCGGAGGCCACTCCGACGACCTCTTCAGCAACACCCGACGTCGGAGTGTCTTCCCTCAGCAGATTGATCGGAGGCGACGATGGATCAACACCGTCTCCTGCCTCCAGGTCTCGGTTCTGATCCATTGGGGAGCTGAAAGAAAACAAAAGGTTAATTAGTCATAATTAAAGGTAAATTACGAATAAGGGAGGATTGCCCATTCACTCACACACAAGCATTCTCAAATATCACTCTCTCAATGCATGGCATACAGTTACCAGGCCCAACCTTCGATAACTGTTCTCATGCGAACCGATACGCAACCCTTACTGCTTTACTTGACAACCCGAGGTGGTACATATCTTTTTACATCAGATATGTGTACCTCGGTCCGTTTCCGACCGGACTCTTCTAGTCTCAGAATTACTGGAGATAGTACTTCTTTAACTTCGAAGGGTCCGTCATACTTTGGTGCCAGTTTAGCAGATATGCCCTTCGCACCTTGGGAAAGCGTTCGGCACTTCCTCATGACTAGATCTCCTACCTGAAACGAGGCAATACGTCTGTTTCTGTTGTAGGTCTTTTCTTGACGTCTATGCTCCTCGTCAATGTATTTCTTGACCAAGTCGCGTAGAGCATCAAGTCTTTTAAGACGATCTAGCCATACTTCGGGATTGTCCAGGATCTTAAATTCCTGTTTTTCCACTTCCCTGCGGAGACTCTTCACAGGTTGTGGATGACGCCCGAAGTTTAAGAACGCGGGTGAGACTTTGGTGCTTGACTGCATTGCCGTGTTTATTGCATGGCGAAATTCGTGCAAGTGTGTGTCCCACCCACGATGATCCGAATCCACAAACGTCGCAATCATCGTTTTTAACGTTCTATTTGTTCTCTCCACCGGGTTGGCTTGTGGTCGGTAAGGAAAGGCTCTGACATGTTTTATGCCATACTCCTCCAGCATTCGCGACATGATGCCGTTGATGAACTCAGTCCCATTATCTGTTATTAGGAAATCTGGCGTTTCCCAACGGAAGACTACGAGTTCCTCGAATGCTTTCGACACCGACTTACCGGTCGGCGTACGTAATGGTTTGAGCTCTATCCACCTTGTAAACAAGTCTTGAAATACTATGATGTATTTGTATTGACTTTTACTACGTGGAAGCTCCATTACGTCTGCTGCCACAACAGCCCAGGGTCTCTCAATGTTACGTTTACCCATCAAGCCTTGAAGACCTGCTTGAGACGTCTTATAGCTCTGACAAATCAGACACTGTAAAACAAATTGGCGGGTATCGAGGTAGATACCTGGCCAATAATAGTCTCTCGCAACACGTTCGTAAGTCTTTTCGACTCCCATATGACCCATGGATGGGTGGAAATGAGAATCTACTAAGACTCGGTTCCTCTGCTCTAAGGGTAGAACAAGGCGCCAGCCTTCTTCTCGTTCTGTTATAGCATCCAAGAGTTTATCACTTGTAAAACGATATAGCATATCATCCTCAATTTTCCACTCCGGAAATTTCTGAGGGTATGAGCGTACATCGTTCAATCTAGCAATATACCATGGGTCTGTAATTACTTCGAACGAGGCAATCTCTTCTTCGTCGGGGTCTGGGTTGACGGCACGAGAAAGCGCGTCCGGGACATAGTGCAAGGCTCCTTTCTTATGCACTATTTCAAAGTCCCATTGCTGCATTTCAAGTATCCATCGTGCCAACCTACCCGACGGCTCTCTGAGATTTTTGAGCCATTTGAGAGCACTATGGTCGGTCACAGCCGTGAATCGATAGGCCTCAATATATGGTCTCAATCTCTTAATAGCCCATATGAGAGCCAAGCATTCTTTTTCCGTTGTCATGTAATTACGTTCAGCGCGATTTAATAATCCCCAATCCCAAGCCTGGTCTTTACGCAGCAACTTGGTAAGGGGAGCTTTAATGTCAGCTTCTCGATTAATGAATCGAGAGTACCAGCCTACCATCCCGAGAAAGGATCTCAGCTGTTTGACATTACGAGGAGTAAGGTAATTAAGGACTGGAGCGACTCGTTCCTCGTCAGGCCTCAAGCCGTCCGCGTCCAATTTGTACCCAAGGAACGTTACGCTGGAACAACAGAACTCACACTTCTCTCGATTCACTTCGAGTCCAGCGTCATTCAACGTCCTTAGTACGTATTCGAGCCATTTCAGATGGTCCTCAAAAGTTTCGGTAATGACGATCAAGTCGTCTAAATAACCAAACACATGAGGTTCCACCTTAGGCCCGAAAATTGCATCTATAAGCCGTGCAAAGGTCATAGAAGCATTCATGAGGCCAAAAGGCATTCTCGTGAACTGCCACAGCCCCGACCCTGGTACAGCAAATGCAGTATAATGCCGGCTCGCCTCGGCCATTAATATTTGGAAGTACGCTTTCTTAAGATCAATTTTCGATATATACCTTGCATTATGCAGCTTATCCAATATGGTATCCATATTAGGAATTGGATAAGAATCACGTTTTGTGACTGCATTAAGGTCTCGAAAATCGATACAGAAGCGATAACTTCCTTCGTCCTTGCGGACGATGACCGGAGCAGCTGACCAATCACTAGCACTCGGTTCAATAATGCCCTTGTCAAACATCTTTTTGACCTCACTCTGGGCAAATTCGAGGACCTTGGGAGACATACGTCTTGGCTTATGACGGACCGGTCTTGCACCAGGATCAACCTCTATGTGGTGCTCCGTTAACGTCGTAAAGCCGTGGACGTCTCCCGAGGGCAAGAGTAGGCTTTCAACTAACTCTTTGACTTGTTTCCGCTGGTCGTCCTGTATCTCAATTATACCAGCACATTCAGCGGAAATCCTCGAATCGATGTCATGAGCTGTATCTCTGACGAAGTGTCTCCAATCACTCTCGCCAATACGCCAAATAGCTTCGCCTAATTTGACTTCCATATGCCAATGTTGTAGAAAATCCATACCGAGAATGATGGAATGCTCAATATTCTCTACAATTCTCAGTTGGATATTGCCATCAAGGCCTTCTACACAGAACAGAATGTCGATTAGGCCAAGGACTTTAAGTGCTTGTCCAGCTACACCTTTCACGATAACCTTGACAGGTCTCCATTTAAACTTGTACTGTTCGACAACATCTGATCGTACAAGAGAGACCATGGCGCCAGGATCGAAAAGTGCTTTAAAGTCCTTTCCACCGAGTCGTACCAAAAAGAATAGCCGGTTATCCGATTGGATTCCAGCAATTATCTGATCGGTTTGACTATCGTCGTTAGGAGTCGATGCCGTGTGCGTCATTTTAGACGTACTTGGTACGGCATCTGCCCCCCCCCCCCTGAACTGTACTTCTCGGCAACGAGTTTGTACGGTTCATGTTATGCACACCATCGACAACTACCTTCTCCACCAAGGGCTCGTTGTTGAGGACAATTTCCTTCTCCACCAAGGGCTTCTTGTCCTCATTACTAGGTGTGTCACAACGGGGTGAGGATGAGCAACAACCAAGGTCGTTCACTCCGATGGTGCTAAGCGGCTGAGATAACGATCTCTTTACACCTACTTCACCAATAATATCTCTGCTATCAGAGTATATTTGCCTTTGGAGTTCCTTAGACCAATCTTTAGCCTCACGCTTTTGTTGGTCTAATAAGGTTCCTTGTTCTGTTTTACCTTGCAAAGCTCGGGTAGGATTGACAGGTTGTGTTCTAAGAACTTTTCCATCTGTCGAATCCCCAGAACGTTTAGGATCCTTACACTCAGACTTACTTTCAACACCAACTTTGGTCTGAGAGGGAATTTGATCTCCGTTAAGGACTTTAGAGAAGTCAGCAAATGATTTGCTAGACTTCTTAAAGAGTTTAGAGGGTTCTCCAACCTTAAACTCTTGCCCTTGTAAACCATGCGGTTTACTTACTGCAGTGCAGGGCGCCCGGGGCAGCTCGGGTGCCCTGCGTTCAGGTTTCCCACGTTTTGGAGGAATCTGACGCAGTTAGGACATGTTTGGAGTGTAACGCCACTAGTTCCACACAGCTGGCACTCCTTTGCTACCAATTCGGTAGAGCACTGCTCAGCGGAGTGCCCAATGTTTCCGCATCGGTAGCATGTTCGGCTCGGGCAATCCGACGACCTATGACCGACTTTTTGGCATGTGAATCACACGCCGACAAAGTTGGTGCTCAAGTTCGTTGGATTTACTGCCGTCGCCTGTGGTTGCACATACCTCACCAGGTTTTGTGCCATTTGTGGGACAAAAACGTTTTGCTGGGGCAGTTGAGAATTCGTCAAAACACGTCTTTCTCTTTTGCCCGAGCTCTGTTTTTGTTGCCCAGGTGACTGTTGAGAAACAGGTACATACGATACGGATTTCGAATTGGAGGCACTCACTCCATTATTCGATTTGCCGTATCGTTTCTGAAAACTATTAGCGACGTTGGAAGTACCGTACACAGCGGCTGCTTCGTATTCGCTTGAAGAAGAGTTTGGCGAGTTTTTCGCACTTTTCTTGCTCTTCTTCTTAATAGTTTTCTTAGACGACTGTTTATCCGAATGAGAAGACTCATCCTTACTCTTTTCGGTAACAGTCGCCACTTTGCCCGAAACTCGTGCTGCACCACTCTGTTTCGGAAAAGCTTCTGGTACGAGCTTCTCGCGCTTAACGTTGGAACTGGAAAATTTCGTGTCCCATGTTAAATGCTGCTCGTACTCTTTACCGTAGCTTGTCAAATCAGAGAAATTCCTGATTTGTCGTACTGGTATGTACCTACGGTAATCTGGCCTTATCTGCGAGTAGGCCATCTTCACCTGTTGTTCTAATGAGGGAGGGCATTTAAACTTATTTACGATCGCTCTGAACTATCTGCGAGTAGGCCATCTTCACCTGTTGTTCTAATGAGGGAGGGCATTTAAACTTATTTACGATCGCTCTGAAACAGTTTAAGACCGTCGTAGCCTTTTCTCCCTCATTTTGTGTTCTTGATCGAAGTTCCATGAGTAAATCTTCGTCATTTATTATACGGCCATACTCATTTAGGAACTCGATCTCAAAATCACGCCATTCTCGAAGAGATGGCTGAACTGTTCTATACCAGAACAGTGCTGATTTTGAGAACACATTGGGCAGGGCACTGAACATCCTGCGATCTGAGAACTCGTTGTCATTTCTGAAGTCGTGCAAACGGTTCAGAAATTCTTCCGCGTCCTTTTTGGTCTCACCATCAAAGGACATGTTCCAGATACGCAGCTCTCGTGCGCACCCTGTCCGATCGTGCGTTCGGTTATCGTCTTCACGATACCTTGGCCTGGCTTCGTAGGACTCTCTTTCCCGACGGTCATCTCTATTATCCGTCCGGGAACTCCTACGCCTACTGGTAGAAGGATTCCTATTCTCTTGTCGGCCTTCAGCCGCCCTACGAGAATCGGATCTCCTACGAGCAGGTTCGTGATCAGACTGATATTCATCGGACGAATCCGTCTGAGTACTCTGATCGCAAGTGGCCACCGCACGTTTCTCTCGAGGCGTTTCTCTACGTCTGTCCGACCTCTCTCTGTGACTTTGCTCCGGAATTTCCGTCTGTGCTCGGTCGTTGAGTTTACGGTTGGACTGACGTTTCTGAGTACGTCTCTTCGTACAGCTTTCACGACGTTCATCGTTGCTTGAGGCTCTACTCACAGAACGATGGTGTCGTGAATTTCTGTTTGGAGTCGTGTACTCACGCCTCTCTCTTCTATCTTGTCCTTCACAAGTCTTAGAATAGGTCTCACGACGTCTCTGTTCAAATCTCGGTTTTTCGTAAGATTGAACACTGACGTCATTAGGAAGGTCATATCCATTCCTATCATCAACAAATTGACGTTCGGTTGTATTAGCCTCGGGTTGCCTGTTGTCGTATTGTCTAGAGGTGTATCCTCGTGACGTACGACGGTCGGTTTCCGTCTGCAAACCCAAGTCAAAATGTTGTGTTGGCACTTCACTCTCTCTCTAGTGCCAAGATGTCCGCTGTTTCTCTGCTTTTCAATTGGAAGGTAATGTGCGGGTGCATAAAAACCTCCGAGTTGAGCAGTCGTCACGGTCATAACCGTCGACGTAGTGGTTGTGCATGATGTTGCAGCCACCGACACAGGAACATAAGGGATTGCAGTCGTGGTCATGTTTGCTCCCAGTACCTCACCAAACCGTTTAGGTATAGCATCTGTTGGTGCCAACCTCGGGCTTTGTGCAGTACTCAATGGCGAGTTTCTAGACAGACCACTTGGTGACAGAGATCCATCTTCTTCAGGGATAGGTGCTCTGTCACTGGCAACCCTTTCGCGATCCGACATTTCGGACTCGCAGGAAACTTCCGTTCCTGATGGGACCACACTCCCTTTCCTGGAACGAGGTTTCCTAATTTCCCATAGTTCCTGACATACTAGAGGTTTATGTGCAGGCTCTGCCCTTACATTCTCATCGTATTCAGGGAACCATGGTATTTCCAGATTAATGTCTACACATCTTATCCGGTGACGCAAAAGGCGTTTGCGGCACCCCGCCTCTTCGCCATTTGCGTTTAAACTTAGATGCTCCAATTGGGCATACACTGCCTCAATCGGAAGCTTCTTCGTTTCCCGACGAATATCCCTAGCTATGCGTGATTCACGCATAAGCTGGGCCATTCGGGCTTCATAGCTGCTGGCCATTATTTTTTTGACCAGCAGCAGCCGACGTGTTACGTCGGGAGAAGTACTCTCAACCGGGATTTCAGATGAAATCTCTAGTGTTTCAAATACTTCGAAAGTATCCAATTTTCAATTGGAAATTATTTTATTGGACTTACCACAATAAAATAATTATTACTCCCAACGAGTAAAAAAAAATTTGGTGTCGGCTTAATTACAATAAATTGTAAATATGCACCGACTAGTGTACCAACAAAATTAATTCACTTAATTAAAATCCAAAAGATTTTCTTTAAGAGGAATTTATTTCGTCCTTAGAAGGACAAAATAATTAAATTTTGTTGGTTAAAGTTGTGGCAAATCACACACTTAACACTTGTACCAAATTAAAATTAATTATTTAACTTACTCACAAGTCTAAATAATTAATGTTTATAATAGTGTCTTGTGACTCACACGCACCAAGACTCTGTACAATTGCTTCTGCAAGCAAAAATAATTAATTATTAACAAAAAGAAATCTTTAAATTATTTCAATATCGTCGGTAATTTACCAGTAATGATAAATTTGACGATTTCCCAAAATATCTCTCTCGCCAGTTATAATCCAAAAGATTCCTCACTGGCGAAAAGAATTTATTTTGTTATGGAAATTGATATATTAAAGTTTCAATCTATTAATAAATACAGAAAACAACAAATTATAAAGGAAGAAAAAAGACAAAAAAAAAAAATTAAATTATTTATCTCACTAACGAGCCTAAATAATTAATTTTAAAATAAATATAAAATAAATACAGTTTCTTGCGATTCACACACACCTAAAAAGGACTAAATAAATAATTTATGTTGCTACCAAGTTGAAATAATTTATATTTCCTTTTTTTAAATAAATTGAACGAAAAGGAAATGAAAATTTAATTATTTAACTTGCTAACAAGTCTAAACAATTAAATTTATACACCGAATTAATTTTACTCAAACACACCAAAAAAAAATTATAACCAATTATTTAACTAACAAACAAGTCTAAATAATTGGCAAAAATGTGTGGAGATATAATTTAAACACACAAAAAAGAAAAGAAGTTTTTACATATTAAAATTTCACAGCAAATAACGAATACGAAATATTAGGTTAAATGCCGATCATTAAAATACATGCAAAAAAAATTCAATTATTTAACTCACTCTCGAGTCTAAATAATTATATTTTACAACTCTCGTATCTTTGCGGAACAATCACACAAAGATACTTAACATTAATTGTTTAACTTGCAAAAAGTCTAAACAATTAAATTTATACACCGAATAATTTTACTATAATATAAAATAAATACAGTTTCTTGCGATTCACACACACCAAGACACTATTTATTATTTTTGCTTTTCCAAGCCCAAAACAACAAAAAAAATATTTCCTTTATAATTTACACTACACTACAAACACAAATTTAATTAAATTATTTCAACAATAGGGGTATTTACGAAATGTTGTAAATCCCGTATGGTTTGCAACAAAAATAATTATTTCACTAATTGTCGTCCCAAACAACAATTTTTCAGCGAAATATATTTATTTTATCCTAAAAAGGACTAAATAAATAATTTATGTTGCTACCAAGTTGAAATAATTTATATTTCCTTTTTTTTAAATAAATTGAACGAAAAGGAAATGAAAATTTAATTATTTAACTTGCTAACAAGTCTAAACAATTAAATTTATACACCGAATAATTTTACTCAAACACACCAAAAAAAAAATTATAACCAATTATTTAACTAACAAACAAGTCTAAATAATTGGCAAAAATGTGTGGAGATATAATTTAAACACACAAAAAAAAGGAAAAGAAGTTCCTTACATACATTAAAATTTCACGGCAAATAACGAATACAAAATATTAGGTTAAATGCCGATCATTAAAATACATGAAAAAAAATTCAATTATTTAACTCACTCTCGAGTCTAAATAATTATATTTTACAACTCTCGTATCTTTGCGGAACAATCACACAAAGATACTTAACATTAATTGTTTAACTTGCAAAAAGTCTAAACAATTAACACGAGTTATAAAAAAAAATTTTCTCACACTCAAAATTTACAAAAATATATTACAAGTATCGTGAACAGTAACACTCAATAAATACAAAATATTAAATTGAATAATCACTGTCAGATAATTGTAATAAATATAATTTTAATTATTTTACTCACACACGAGTTTAAATAATTAATATTACAACTATTGTAACTTTGCGGCAGATTCACACAAAGTTACTTACTGTTAATTATTTAACTTGCAAACAAGTCTAAATAATTAACAATAGTTGTAAAATATATTTTATACACAAAAATTTACATATATTATAAAAATAAATAGTAATAAATAATATGCACAATTACTAAATTATAATTACTAATATTATAATATATGCGTGGGTCAGGGAGGGGAGAAGAGCAGTAAAAAAAATTTCGATCTCGAACACGCAATAACAATAATTAATTCGCCGCGTCCCGTATATAAAGAAAAATTAAATTATATAAAATTTTCTTTAAAAAGGGAGGGGGTGGGGCAACTACGTCTCCCGAAAGGATCTAATTTTAAAACACTCTCACACAAAAAATATAAATTAGATCCCGCGCGGGAACGAATTTATTTTATTAGAATTAAATAAAATAATTCGCCGCAGTGGTTTCTCTCGGCGAAACCAGCTGCGAAGACTTAGTACACGCGAAGGGGCTAGGCGATCGCGCTATCTCTCTCACTCACACACCTATAGCCCGCCTAGCACCTACTCCGATTCCCCGCGACTAGGGATTCTCTCTCTCACTCCCACTCGCGGGCGCAATCGGAGAGAGCCGATGATAATCGGCTCTCGCGAAGTCTTTCCTTTGCGCTATTCGGGGGGATTCTCGCTGCCCGCGATTCGCGGCGCAAGCTACTCCCTCCCTACTTTGCCGCTTCCATACAAGCTAAGCAAAGATCTCCCGGCAAGCTTGCGATCGAGAGAGACCGATCTCGGTGAGATCGGGCGCTTCCGGCTAAACACGGTCGCTCGCGAACTCTCTCTCGATATACCGGTGTACACCTCTCCTCGGATACCCGAGCAAGGAGGACAATATAGATATATATATATACGTATTATTGATATTGAAGATTGAGAAAATCATATCAGGTAGAAGTATGTTCCACGTGGTGTAATGCGCGGGATACTACATCATAAATTATACCGATTGTGACTCAGAACTCAACAAAATAATTATGTAGAAATAATGATTTGTTTAGGGTTCATAAAATGTGTGGAAGAAAGCCATAGGGAAAATATTATTCGCGAAATGTCTTCTGCTTGTGCAGGAATAAAGGGGTAACATAAACCTATAAACGTATAAAACAACGTCTGTAATGATATCAAGAAATACATGCAAAATTACATTAGACATTGTTTAACTTACCAACTAAAAAAATTAGTTCGCGTTAAAACTAAGCAACTTCATTTGATTCAACAAAACCTTTCTTCAAGTAAAACTTGTCGAGTTATTTTAATATAACATCGTATTAAAAAACATTTATTTGTTTCAATTAATGCGAGTGTCTTTGTTTCAAAAAAATATTTCTTTTAATTACTTTATTTTATAAAAGTTAAAATTTTCAAACAAAATTGCGGTAGAATGAGTAACATTTCGCCCACCAATCACAGGCCGGTATATACATATACGGACCAAGTTTCATTGTAGTCATAGTAAAATATCTATATTTCGTGTATAATATTTATCCTTGCTGCAAGCTTGCTTATTAAAATTGAAGAATTAAAACAATTCGCTTTAAATATATCTCATCGTATGTTTTATAAATTAAATATACTATTATTTTTTCTTGTAAAGTTTATCCTTAGTGTATATGTAACTTCGAAAATTAGTGTCATAACAGTCGACAAAGATATAAGTAAATCAATACATAACCAGGAGAGTGGCACATCTCCGGATATTACCAAATTTTAGGATATGTTCACTATTATAAAAATATAAAAAAGCCAAAATTTTAGACTCTAACGCTCTTTTTTACGATAGATGTAAACGAAAGACGAAAAAAATTCCCCAGAATACCCTTATATTAGATTATTCATAACTAAACAACAAAGAAAGACAAATACATAATCTAATATTCAGAAGAAAGCTGTGAGCGAGTAGATTGTATTCAAAAAAAGAAGCTAAAATATCGTGATTTGGTCGAAAGTTGCAGAAAAAAAGGAAGTATTAATGCGTAAAACACTCTGCGCCACCTCTTCGCTGCCTTGGTCGGCTGATACCACGCAGCTCTAAACATCGCGTTTATAAGTGAATAATTTGAATATTATTAAATACCGAACTATTAATTTGTTATTAGTAAATTTCTTATATCTCAATGAGCGCTTGGTAATTTATTATCATACCGATTCCAAGCGGTAACCTCTTAAATTCTATGTTTAATTAATGTTTCGCATCGACGTATTGTTATAATATTAATATTGAAATAATAAATAATATTTCTTAAATTTACATCAATTTTAAATTATTTTACAAATAATCTTTAATATTGCGCCATCTACCGCATAATATGGTAAATAATTAAAAATTACCGACAGAATGACGTACCCCTCCAGCAATTTTAAAATCTTAAAAGCGCCTCAGATTGGTGGGCGAAAAAAGTAATACCGGCATATGATTGGTGGGCGTTTTGTTCCCTGGGCGAAATATTATCCATTCTTGCATGGATGAATTTGCGTAAATTCAAATAAATTATACTATTAATAAAAAAAACTTTTATTTTATTCAATTAACATATTTTTTCGTTTTAATAAAATCTTTCCCTAAAATTACTTTATTTCATATCAATTTTATTTTTTAATAATATTTATTGTTTTTTTTCAAATAAATCGCACAGTGTAAAAATCAGATAAATTATTTTTTTGATCAATTATTTTGAGTTTTTTTGGTAATTCTGCTTCATTCAAGTAAAACTCACATAAATGATTTTATTAAATAAAAATTTTTTTTTCTATTTTCTAAAAAACATTTCCAGTCTGTATCCAAAATTTGGTGCATTTACAGAAAGAAAGAAAATAGTATGTGGGACACGGGAGCAGATACCTGTTTGCTGACTCGTTCACTTGCGCGCTCTTCTGCGTTCAGGCTCCAAACATGCACTCCTAGGCAAGCTACTATTTTGGTCCCTTGTTATACAATCTACTATTACTCTCGTCTTCCGCAGTTATACCTTACGCAAACTGAATAGAAATACAAACATTTCTTAAAATTACTTACAATACTCATTTATTAATATGAGAGACCAAAAATAATAATACTTGATTAAACGAGGGATTGTTGTTCTTCATTCCGCGAAATTATTAACCACTACTATAAGAAATGAAGTTTGGAACTATGAAAAAGTTTCAAATTCTATTTGCATGTTGAATTGATGGGAATTGAAATCATTTTAAAATAATTAAAAGCATATTGTTTTTAATCATTCAACATTACATTAAAGTCGTGAAATAAGCACTCGAAATAGTTTGTAATAATAATCACAAAACTTAAACTAATGGTTCTGAAACTTATGTTTTGATACAATGCGTTAAAAATGCACCCTGTGAATAAAAAAATACTGTTCAATACATGTGTAAAAGATGATTTTCAACTATATAAAGCGCAATAAAACTCACTCATTAGAAAATCAACACTTTCACACTAGTATCGAAAAGTACTTTTAACCTTTAGAGGACGGGATGGCCCTTATACGGGCCATGCCCATGATCGACCCTTTACATGGTTAGTTTTGAGATGTGAGACATCACAAAAACTCGATTACTATAGAAAAGTGAGAGAAAACAGTAAACCCAAATCCCCGTCCTCTAAAGGTTAAGAATATTACATGAGGTATAAAATCAATTGAAATTATTTCATAATTATTTGAAAACTATCGAGAAATCTATAAAAGTTCGAAATAATTTTTTAAGTCATATTTTTTATATTATTTTATAATTGTAATGCCTCATAAAATCAACATTTTTCAATATTTGTAATCAATTTTAAAATCAGTCGCGGTAGCTTAACGCATATTGTTACTCGCTCTATGGTTACCATCTTCTCAGTCATAGTACAGATATTGCCGTATAATCTACTCTTCGTTTACAATTTACATTACACACTTATTCAAAATCCATAAAAAATGTATTGAATAAATAAATTAATTGTTATTCTTTCATGGCTGTTCGAACGGCATAGGCTCGCGAGTGGACAAACATTGGTTTCTCGTGCGTGACACTCTACTGAAAACGGATCGACTGCTAACCATAACACTGCTTAGTTGCAACTGTAGTCTTGCCATTGAACCATCGACACGCGATATCCTCAACAAGCTTCTTCTTACCTTGCAGCATCCATACATTTGCCCTATACTTGACTTGGAGTTTATTCATTACGATACCCAGGACTTCGTAGTATTGATACAACCAATTACGCAAGGCAGTCTAAAGGATGTTATTTACGGTGTAAGTGTAATTATATCTAAATTATTACAAAAGTTTGCATCTCTTTTTTATTGAGAATCACAATACATGTATAAAGCATATTCAAAGCTAAAAAAATGGTAAATATTGAAACTCAAAACAAAAATTCTACATTTTAATAAACGTTATTTATAAACGTTTTATAAAAATTATACTATTACAAATACGTCAAGAAAAATTATACCAAACTTTTAAGCAATATGGTAACAGACTGCGTTTTTTGAAATTTTTACCAAACTGCGTTACAGCTTTCACAATAGTTATTTGTGCAACATGGGTGTAAAGTGAATTTTTACGCACGAGTTGTGATCATGCTGCATGAGTGTTCGCTGATCGTAAGAGTGTGCAAAAACTACGCCCGAGTTGCATACTTCATTTTTTCTAATTCTGTGCGTAAAATTTCGCTTTGTCTTATAATTTTTTGTGCATAAAGTGAAACTTATTTTATGGAGATAATATAACCTATAAGCTTGAAGGAATTTATTCTCTGTCGATCGAGACACAAAAATTTTTTTTTCTGTAACTTTGAGAATGCCTTCTTAACGTGTATGATCTCTATAAACAAAAAATGTGTACTTAAAAACAGAAAACTTTTTTATGAATTCAGTTACGTACTGAAATATTTTTAATACCTTAATCCGATAAATTCAGGATTGTTTACTCGTTATAGAGTGGGCAATTGGGCAGACAGTACTGCACTTGTATAGTTACAAGTATGTGATATTTGTACTCTCTATGAAGTCATAATAATTTTAATATATTGTTCAATTTTTTAAAAACTGAAATAAATATAATAGTTACAAATTAGCAATATGTGTGCTCGCATAAAAAATCCTACTTTATAACTGAATTATAAATGATAATAGAGTAACTGCTTTTTATAATTAGTTTGTTTAAAACATTTTTCTTTTCATCAATTTTTTTTATAATCATAAAACTTTTTTATCAATGCAGTTACGTACTGAAATATTTTTAATGTCTTAATCCGAAAAATTCAGGATTGTTTACTCATAATAGAGTTGCCGGCAACCCGGCAGACAGTACTGCACTTGTATAGTTAGTAGTCATTGAGTTTTTATTACAATCCATCACCGAAGCATTCTCAATAAAGAGACAAGCAGCTATTATTGGCCTCGTTGACCAGGAATGAGCCCAAGGAACTAGGACGAACACCAGCATTAGCTCTCTAAAAGTCCAGAAGTTGATCAAACAGGAGACAAACAGGTCCTTCTCCAATCAGCAGGTGCGTCAAGGACTCTATATCCTCTACGAGCTCAATCAAGTCCAAGTCTGAGGTACAACAACACGTACTCTGAGTGGCTCCGTTGACTAATGACGCCTCGTGCAGGGTTTTATGTGAAAATATTAAAAATTGAGAAGGATCACACTACTAGGGAATAGGATACTGGGAAACAGGAAGCAAGAACGTATAAAAAGGAATACAATTGCCTGCTGATATGAACTGAGAGGTTAAGGGAACACTAACCTTTCCACCTGTAATATAACTATATAAACCACTGTAAGCTCCTACGGCTAATTAACTTACCTGTAAATAGCCACCAAAACTCCACGTTAATCCTATAGCGAGCCAGCGTCGAAGAAGAAGCATCACGTCATCAGCAACACAATGATGAACCCGTTGACAGCTCGGCAAGAAGCGCGATCGGACACGTATACCGACAGCCGAACGCACGGGTGAACGCTCGCATCATGTCGATACCAGCGCAATGCCCATGTGCGCACGGATGGGACGATCCAAGTCCCGACGAAGATGAGACCTTCGTGGACTTCATTTAGAATTGTTTGAATATTATTAGTTAAAACTGAAATAATTGTCTATTTAATTCACTTCCTAATAATTGAAAGAGCAATCATTTTAATTTTTCTACAAAATAGTGACGTGCTATAATCGAGCAGCAAAAGCGACTTCATGGTGCGTGAACGCTGGCGATCGACATTGCGCATGCACCATCAACTCCCTACATTCGAATCTCTCATTCAAGATTGAGTATTCTGGTTGATCTTTGTGTACTCAAATATGTGTGTTAATTATATTTAAAAATGACTATCTTAATTAAATAAATCTATTACCGTTCAAAGAGTAATTGTCTGTCTTTTTGTAATAAAAAAGCGCGTGATTCGAGCAGCTAAAGCGACTTTGTGGTACGTCAACGCTGGCAAACCATATAGCGGACGCACCATCAACTTCCCACTTTCGAATCTGTCAATCGAGTTTGAGTATTCTAGTTGATCCTTGAGAACATAGGATTGTTAATTAATTTTTTAAATGTCTATGTTATTTAAATAAATCTAGTAACGTCAAAGAGTAATTATTTGTCTTTTTGTAATAAAATAGCGCGTGATTCGAGCAGCTAAAGCGACTTTGTGGTGCGTCAGACTTTCGTATCATTCTATCGTTAGCGCCACCAAACGGAAATTTATGGCGTAAAATTTTATTTTGTTATTGTCGTGGTATTAAAATCTACTATTTTTTTTAATAAACTGAATATGTTTAGGAGTTGACTTCCCTCCGTATATGAATAAGTTAACTATATACAAAGTTTGAGGCAAAAATATTATCTCGTTTTTATGTAATCCCTTACCAAAAATGTGAAACGGGCGAAGAATACTCAGAATTTTTGGTAAGGGTTTAATCAAAATCGTGATAATATTTCTGTCCCAAATTTTGCACACACTTAAATAATCCATTTACGAAGGGCAATGAACTCTTATTTCTACACACAATATTATAATTATTCAATTATAATCGATAATTTGATTTACTCAGTCGATCAGGGAGGGAGATTAAAAATTGACTTTGGGACCCCCTTAATGAAATTACTTAAAATATGTTGATCTATTTATCAAAACTAATATCGGCGAGTATATTACAGTATTTAGGTCTAAGTGAGTCGAAGGTCGAACAGGAAATCTCGTGCCGAAAATTACTTACTTACTCCCTTTGCCAGTGAAAACGATAAATAAAAGTTAGTTTTGACAACTTTTTAAGCGTTGACAATAAAACGTATAATCACAATTAATCATTATGAAATAAAAAAGATCCTAGTAATCAAATCACACATTACTTCTTTGCAATTTTAAGTCATATCAAATATTAACTTATTAAAAAATTTCTAAATCAAATTACATCTTAATCGCTTTACAATTTTCTACATCATAACACATATTAATCGTTTTTTACAATTTTAATTATATCAAATATCACCTGTTAAATCATACAATTTTATTTAAAAGATACTATTTTTCTGTAAATTAATACTAACTATCTTCTTCTTTGTACGTGATAAGTCTTCAAATTTGATGATAATAATTGGCTATGAATGGTAGGAGTTATTACAGTACTATTTACAGTTGTCGAATTTGAACTAGGAATATGTACATTACTTGATAATTGAAAATCGGGTAAATTAACATCAGTCAAATAATCTTCACTAGGAATGTAAGTAGGTTTCAGCCTTTCAATGTGTACCACTGATTCTCGTCCATTAATATCCATCTTAAAATTACGTTCATGTATATATGTTCCAAAATCCTGTATAGTCCAGAATACGGATGATCAAGCAAATGTTTTTGTGCATTATTCTTCAGAAATACACGAGAACAAACTTTCAAATCCTTACAACAAAAAGTTTTCTTTTTGCAATGATGCACAGCTGGAACAGGTCTAATATTACGCATGTGAATTCGAAAATCTTGTAAAAATGTCTGTGGATTCACAGGCAAATCCTCATGCAGAAAAAATTCACCATGAACTCGTAATGTCGTGCCGTAAAGAAGCTCTGCAACATAGGAAGAACGTCGACCCAATTATAATTTTCATGGCACCTTATTACGGTTTTGAATGTCCTATGATAAAGCAGTAAATAAAGCGGGCTCAAACTGAGATCCTTGATCCATCGTAATGTACTTAGGACAGCCAAATCGTGATATCCAACGTGAATAAATACCTTAGCAATCATTTCAGCGGTGATATCAACTGTTGGGATTGCTTCAGGCCAACACAAAGATCGATCAACCATAGTGACACGATATCTATAACCTCTTGACATCTGCTTTGGACCCACTATGTCCACATACACACGGTCAAATTGGACATTACGTGATATGAATGATACAGATAGAGTATGAGCATGACGACCGATCTTTGCACGCTGACACTGAATGCACTCCTTGGCCATTCGTTGCAAATCCTTATCCATCGAAGGCCAAATAACGCTGACATACTATACGGGAAAGGAATTGTCCATTTAGATGTGAAGGCAAATGAAAAGCCTCAAAAACTTGTTTTCTAAAATTCTGCGTAACGAAAGGCCTGATATCCTCTGTAGATACATCACAATAAATACCTTCATGACTTGGTCCCAATGATAACTTTTGCAATTTTAATGATGACGATTGGTTCTTTATAAGCTACAATAACTCTTCGTCATTTTTTTTATCCTTAGCCAGTTCATAAAAATTTACAACCACGGGAAATGGAAAAGCATCTATCCTAGATAGTGCATCTGCCACACAATTATCAGATACAGCAATATGAACAATATCCGTGGTATACTGACTTATAACAGACAATTGGCGTTGTTGTCGAGCCAATGCTTTATCTATTTTCTGACGAAAGGCTAAAGTAATAGGTTTGTGGTTCGTATGAATTCGAACAATGTTATCTTGTATCCATTTTTTAATACTTAACAGCCTCATAAATTGCGAACAGTTCCTTATCATATGCACTATAATTACATTTTGATGAGATAAACTTCGCAGAAAAATAAATTAAAGGCTTCCAAATTTCATTCTGAAATTGCTCCAACGTTGCACCTAAAGTAACGTCCGATGCGTCAGTAGTAATCCGAAAAATAGAGTTGAGATTTTTTTTACAAAGTTCAAAAGCCTGAATCGATTCAGATGTCAGGTGTATTGTCATTGTTTTTACAATTCCCAGTAAGACCATTCAAAAGAATCTGTGATATTGCTGCATTCTTCGTGAAGCGACGATAAAAACTAGTAATTCCAAGAAATCTTCTCAAACCTGATACTGTAGACGAATTAATATATTATTGTATACGGTTTATTATTACATAATACCTTAATTTCAGCCAAAACAGCTGATGGTTTCTTGTGACAGCGTCAATCCGGAAATAATCTTTCTATCACGTTGATCTTCAGGAGGTGAATACTAAGACAATAATGCTGTTTTCAACCGTTCATACTTTCCTGTGTCAAGTGGGTCAATAATAATGCTCTCTACTATAGATGAAACGCTAGAGACTAATTTACTTTCGAGTGCGAAATATTTAGTATTATCATTAGTACACAATTCTGCCTTCTCATTCCAAAATGGCAGTATATCCAGCCTCTCACTGTACGCACCAATAACCGGTATCACTTTCATGATTTTTCAGAGTGTCATCAAATGAACTTGTATTTGCCGATAATTTGGGATCGGACAGTTTCGTAAAGTTATACATCACTATATATATTCATATATTAAATAACTGTTATACCCCCGTACGATGACTTAAATGTTCAAATTTTTATAAAAAATATCAATATTTATTATTTACTAATTTGCACAAAATCACTTCTAATCCCTCTATGAAAAGTCAAAAGTTTATGAACACTATGAACAAAAATAAACTGTGATAATTTAACATCTACTCGTGACTCTTTACAAAATAGCGTCAACCACGTTTTTCTTTTCAAATTTCATAACAATCAAGATAATCTCGTCGGGATCACCAAATGTGGGGCTCCGCCACATATTTGATATTTTATTTATCAAATAATTACACCACATAAATTACTTATAATTAGCACATAATTACATAAATTATAAAATATGTTGATCTATTTATCAAAACTAATATCGGCGAGTATTATACTGTATTTAGATCTAACAAGAGGAGTACTTGACCTCCGGGAAACGTATCTTATCCTAACTTTGGTATGTCTTTTACAATATAAATATATGAAGAAAGCCAAGTTATTCCTTGCCAATGGCCACTTTTATGAAAGTTATTCGACATTTAATAATAATAGCAGTAAAAATTACTTCCAATTTGATCGCTTATAACTCGGAAACAAATAAAGATAGGCACTCAAATAAAAAACCAGAAGGAAGTTGAGTTCAAGTAGATATGGTTTGAAAAATAGTATATTACGATACATGGCCAGAAAGTTGGATTTTCTGGCCTGCGTGATATGACGGCCGAGGAGAACCCTACCAGCCTACACACACACAGGAAAGCCACATAACCGAGCACATAAGTAACAGCTCTGGAGTCTCCAAGAAGATCCAGAGGAAGCTTGAAGTCCAAGCCATGCCAGGAAGTGGTGAGGAGAAGTCCCTTACAGCACACCTGGAGAAGCAGCGTAACCAAAATAGCCTCCTACAGCAGCCATCCAGTACAGCAAATAAACCTGTAAGATTACTTCTTACAATGTGCACCTCATAAAGGAGAGGACAGGATAACACAGCAGTTGAACAGCTGTGTATAGGATGGGTGCAGAGGAGAGGTTAGGTGAAACAACAACATATAAACCGAGTAGCCGTACGGTTTATAACTCACCCAGGTAAAATCGCTGTACCACATTCCTGAGTCCTCGAGCCAGTGATCGCCAAGAGAGATGAAGGAGGCAGCCAAGAAGACCACGAAGGAAGGCCGACTAGCTACGTCGTCGTCACCACCAACTCGCCGTTGTTGTTTGCGTTCGTGCGCGGCGGACATCTTCGTTAAGCCGCACGCGGCATAAGGCCGCGTACGCACGAAGTGGTCACGGCGCATGCGCGCAGCGACTCTCTCGCGTCGACGACGATGAGAGCTCAGAGCTCGTCCGACCGCCGATTCGGAACTACCGATCGAAGTACCGATGTGACGTCAGCGAGAAAGAGATAGAAAGAGCATAGCGAAGAGTGTGTGCCGCACGTGTGCCAGCATCGCCGTGTACGACATCGCGTACAACTCCCGTGTACTCCCCAGCTTATTTTCCTTGTTACTATCACTAGCCTTGCTCGCCGCGTAAATTCAGTGTACCCCAGCTTCTTCCCCTTCCCCCCCCCTTTGCGCGCGAAGTAGCCGGCTTACAAGACGCGTATTACAGCCGTGCCGTTCGCTATTCTCTATTTCGAATATTCGTACAGATAATCACGTGTATCCAATTGAGCATTTTAATCGAGTAGCAAATCACGACAATTACGTCGGAACGTACGCGACTGGCACCCGCTGTAGTAAATAAATGAATTATTAATTAATTGATAATTAAACTTAATTTGATCACCCGCACCCTGATCCCCAGTGCGACGTGACAAGTCATAATTTGAAAAAAAAAAATTTTACATTGATCACATACCCTAAGATTCTTTAAATCTCTATGTAAAAGTCATAGCGTTATGTAAGTGACTTACAAAAATCAAAGTATCATATTTATCAAAACAACTTCATATACATTTTAGATTGCCGAGGATGACAATCGTACTAAGGAGGGAGGTGTGATGTCCCACAAGACATGCCATATATAATATATATAAAAATAACTTTTTCGTATTAAAACATCTATATATTCGAGTAATAATAATGCATTCGCAAACGATGTCAGCAACCGAAATCACGATAATGCTAAAACGGCATTATTACAACATCCTAATGTAACACTTAATACGCACTCATCGCTAATTAGCCAGCTCAATCCGATCTCTACCAAAAAGATGTTACAGGTAAAGTTTATTGAAATGCACACAACTGATAACGCGAGTGTGCAAACTTTGCTGAAAACTGGATATAATGTGTTTAGGCGTAGAAACCCCAAAACCTAAGAAGTGCCAGATCTTGCGAAATAAAGAAGATTATCTACAGAGACATCAGCAATGATCTACGTCAAGGACCCCCGACGATAGTGGATCAAGAACGAATCTACAGAGAACCGCTGTAAAAATCACCAGCGTGACAAAATTCCGGACGAGGCCCCCGCCCAAAAAGGACGCTCACTGTTATCAAACCCAGCGATCTTCGGGTTGAAAAATAGTAAGAGTTTAATCTAGGAAAAATCTCTTCGCCACGACAAAGTCGTGTAAGTGTTAAGTATATTATAAATTTTAGATTAAAGTTAAGAATAGAATAAATTTGTAAGCAACAAGAAATTTAAATAAAAGAAAATGAAGAAAAATTAATAAACTTTGTGATGCTTGTTTAGAATTATATATAAAAAAATATTTAAATAGAATTCTTCCGAACATCATCGTAAAATAATAATGGTTTATTTGTCCTTATAACCCGATCGAGTCACCCAGAGGAAGTCCCGTTGAATGAAAATATATAGATCCGGATATCTATTAACTCGCGATAACGAATATTAATACTACGAGAAGAAAATGACGGTTGATAATATTTTATTACGCGATCTCAGGATAGATCCCGGGTCACCACTAACCACGAGAGGGAGAACGTTGATCTTTAAAATTAATTAAATAAATAATTTAACTAATTAGTATATCGCGCAATGAATCACTCCTTATTGTTTCCACTAATAATATCACTTATTATATTAATAATTGAATTGACTCACCAAAAATGTAATATAATCAATAAAAAAAATAAGATCTATAGAGGTATATATTTTATAAATCTTCTCCTGGAATTATATAAATAATTACTATATAAGTATTTTCCTGTTTCAGTCAATCCTGTTCACTTCCTCCTTCATATTCCAACCAAATTAACTATACAACACCACAAAAAAACTATAACTCGTAGAAAAATATAAAAGTAGGAAAGGAAACTTCTGTGATTTAGGATCGATAGATTCAGAATAACGAGGTTCCGTTTTCAGAACTACGACAAACTTCTTCTCCAATTTTTTATCTCCCTCAATCTAATAATATTCCTACATTTTCTCTCTCTCTCTCGTTACCTATGAGGGATCCGGCAATATTATAATTTTCAACCCTTTCGCATCCGTCATAGGTGCAATCAAGCTACTCATATTTACCCCACTATAAATAAAAATGACAACTAATTTGCATAAGTAATCATTGTCTCAACTGGTATTTCGACTTTCCGTTTTTGAGGTAATTACTGACATATAACTTAATATGCTTGTATAATTACCCATACGGAAGTCTCATCACTAATAAAGTCATCTATTGTTTGGTTCAATAAATCACTATAGTAATCCCTTGTTAACAGCGCGAAATTCGAATATAAATTTGACTCCTTACTAATATACACGTGTTCCTCCACTACCGGCGTACCGAATTCCTATACACTGACCCACGCTAGCCCACAAAAAAAAGAATTTCATGAAAAAGAAAATACCAGAAGATAGAATTTAAATAGCTCTTTCTACCCACATCTTCCGATTAAACTGCTCCGTTTTCCGTTTTACAGAAAAAATTAAATAAAAAGTTAATAATCATATAGCGTAGAAATGCAATATCTTCGAAAATATGAACTTTAACAATACGTTCGCAACGTCAAAAAACTGCTCCCAGGCTATACTTAACTGCTCTCTAGCTAAAAATTAAAAATTTGCGATAGATAATTAATAATTAATAAAAAAATTCTTTCACCGATGTGACCGATACAAGCGGGCGGGAGTATGCACTGCGTATGCGAAGCAGAACCAAAAGCGAGAATGCGCAGTGATTGAAATTTTATTATCATATTAAAAAATTTAATTATGCAACAATAACGCACAAAAAATAATTGCAATTTAAAAACAAATAAATAAATAAATAAATAAATAACTAAATAAATAAATAAATGAACGAACGAACGAACGAACGAATGAATGAATGAATATATTCAAATCATTTTTACGTACTAAAATAATTAATTAATTAATTTCGTGAAAAAAAAATACCAAAAGATTGGTTACAAAAACCTTTGTTTAACTACGTCTTTGAAAAAACAGCTCCCTTAACCATTTCCACATGTGCTGCAATATCCTGTAATTTTAATGTAAGCATTATACTTGTTCATGTAATATCTTTTGAATGTAAATGCACATAAAACTTCATGTTTTAATTGGAAAATTGTTTTAATTGGACTTATTGTATGCCATTCTTCAGGTGTTAAATTTATCTTTAATTCAATTTTGTGGTGCTTATTTTTTAAACCTATTTTATTTTTTTTAACTACTGATAACTCATTGTTGCTGTTGCAAATACTATAATTGCCTTTAAAAAAATTTAGTCCTTCGACAAAATTGTCTTCTTCTAAACCCTTGGACTGTCTATAATATGTTTGGCAATTATATCTTGTAACGCTGCACTAGGGATCAGGGTGCAGGTTAATACTAAGCTATTAGTTCTATACAAGATTTATTATAAAAGAAAACTACTGTACACTATTATGCCGGGGTGGGCGCCAGCCGCGTTAATACTTATTCAATTATTATTAGAACTTATTCAATCGACGTTGCAACCATCGGCCCGATACGTGGCAGGGTTTCAGGTTTACCCGGGAACGATGTAGGGGAGGAAGGGAAAGGACGGGAAGGAATGGGATGCTCTCACGCACTTCCTAGGGTACACGGCGGTACCGTCAGCAGAGAGAGGTAATGACACACCAACCTTTGTGGAGAATCCTGAACATTTGGTCGGGACGCTGTTAATCTCTCTCTCTCCCTCTCTTTCTTCCGCACTCAATCGCACGTTCGTACTATCTGCAGATATCGGCTGCTGCTCAATCACTCGAGAAGTCGTCGAGTCGACCGACCGTAGAGCTCTGACTCTCGGCGACTCGCGCGAGCGAGTCGAGTACCGCTGTACCGCCGTGAAAAAGAAAAACATACATAAGTGACATTTTTTTCGAAAATGAGTTTTTGGTATCAATGAATTCCGTAGAAATTGTTTAATTTATCTATTAAAAATCTAAGGTAATATAACATGCTGTTTTTCTAAAAAAACTTAAAAAAAATATCATAAGTACCTGATAATTTTAAAATTGATTAAAGTAATATGAAAAAACTACCGTAAGTGACTTTCCGTTGGGTAAAAGTGACGTAAGTCGTGTAGTCTCATTATAAAATGTTAACTAAAAGCTTACGAAAAATCTTTTGAGTAAGTTTTTCGTGTAAAAATGTGACTGAATACTACTTACTTGTTGAAAATTAAAGTTTGCACCGATTAATGTAAGTTCTTTATAATAATTTTGACTCAACTTTGAACTGTGATAAATAGAAATCTACGTAAGTACTTGTACAATTAATTTAATGCATAACATTTATGTAAGTTTTAATGTATAAAAGTATATCCGAGTTCATTTACGTTTAACTGAAAAAACACGCAAGTGCTTTTACTTAAGGTTTTGATAAAGTATTTTACTAAATAAAACCACGTAAGTATATTCTTTACATTTTTTAAAGGATTTTTTTTTTCAATTCGAATTTTTAATGCACTATTAGATAGAAAATACCTGTTTTAATATAACTCCTAATTTTTATTATTTAAAACATAATTTGCATAAAAGATTTTAAATAAATCAGTTTATCTTAATTTTCTCAGTTTCATTGGTTTTGTATTTATGTAAGTTTATCTTTTTCACGGCAGTGTATTCAGGCTGTATCGGTACAAGTCGGCTGTATGGTGTATGGTGACCTGGTGCTGCTTACGTCTCGGAGATGCGGTATAACTTCCTTCCAGGTAACTAATAATTCGTTCCTTCTTGCTTCTTTAACTAATTAGTACGGTGTGAGTTTCAGGTACGAAACTCATCCACCGCCGCATCGCTGCTTGGGGTCGACTCGCCCCTCTCTCCTCGACGACGTCAACTTCGGTGATGGATAGCCGCTCCGTCTACGGCTCCAGGTAAATACTTGGTCGTGAGGTTTACGCAGGTATGCGTATTTGTATGCGTGCTTATCCGAGAGGTCAGCTGTACACGTTGTTTGTGTACAGCAACCTAACCTCAATTTGTCCTATGCTGTTCCTTGTACAGCTGTAGTGATTATATACAGCTGTACATGTATTTCATTGTCTTTGCCTTCTGCCTATTGTTGTTTATCCGCTTCCTTGTTCCTTACCCCCTTAATGCGTATTTGCTCTTATTAAGTATCTTGTTTACAGCTGTATCTTGGTTGGCGTTGGAGGTTCTCCTGCTTACTGTCTGGATACTGTTTCTTCGCTTTGACGGCTGTCCTGTGAGGCTTCGGAGAGTCCTTGGAGACTTCCTGGTGATCGCGTCCCTTAGAGTATCCTGCCTGCAGTGTCAGACTCGGAGGAGCCCACCTGATAAGCTGAGATTGCCCAAGGTCCTCATCGCCAGGACCACCTCAGTGTTTGTGTGCCGTGCTTGGGAAAGGGTTTTTAGTATGTGAGGGTAGGCAGGATTTAGCTGATGTGCGGGTAGGTAGCTAGGGAAAAGTATATGGGTAGGTAGGTGTAGCTAGGGACTCGTATAGCTTGAACGGGTAGGTAGGTGTTCGAAGGTGTTAGTATGTACTGTTTTAATTTTTGCAGGGGTTCTATCGCACGTTCTTGACATATGCAAAGCACATTGTCACAACTCCCCCCCACCAAACTGAAATTACGCGGAAATCGTAATTTCAATAAAATAACAAAAGTATTGCTAGGTTACAAAACAACAAAAAAAATATAATTAAAATGCTGCTAATTACTATCTTGATTAAAGTTTCCTATAATTATAATAATGCTAAAATTGGTGGGGGTAATTACGCTTGCTTACTTAATGAATATACAAATAGCGGGTGCTATTGGCACGGGGTATAAGTGTATAGTCTCCTTGACTAGCTGCTTGGCTAAAAATCTGTGTACTGTGTACGCACTGTAGTGTGTTAATTAATTCAGCTGATTTGAAATAGAATAAAGTTAATATTAATATAACAACGACTGGCCCCAATACATAAAATATAAAATAATAATATAGAATATTCGCAATTGTTTAAAAGCTCTATCCCTACTCGCGATACTCTCATACCTCATACTTACATGATGGCAATCATACTCATACTGTTATACAATTAATATATGAATTTAGGGAATAAAGAAAAATAACAAATTAATTAAAATTTGAAACAATATAAAGTAAAAAAAAGAAATTTAATAAGGTGTGATGAATTATTGCCTTCTGCTGCTTGTGAGTTCCTCATTTTGAACTCTTGTTGCAATTACCGATTCATTGAATAATTACATATAGTTTAAATTATTTACTTATTTGCTCTGCTTTATGATCACCACCCTTTTTTGTTTGGGAATATAGCAAATGTGGGTTCATAACACTTAAACTTTGACTTAACAATGTAACGGGGAAAAGAGAAAAAAAAAATTTATTTGATCTTTCTGGGTCTACCTCGTTTTCGAGGTGGGTTATTACTACTTGGGTTGTTTTGTTGTATCTTTTGTGCTACCGGGCGCTGCGAAGGGGGAGAATGAATTTTAGGCGGGATAATGTTTCTAGGAGGAATATAACGCTTTAAATTATTTACATAGACTTTAATTCTTCGCTTGGTATTTTCGGCCTCAACTATATAATAATTTGCTGAAACTACTTCTACTACTCTCGCGGGGCCTATGTTGATTGGTGCCATTTTTGCTGTAAAATGATTATCTTTTGAGGACAATACCCTATTGCGTCGACATACTCGATCGCCAACTTGGTATTGTACTAATCTACGTCCTTTATTGTAGTGTCTAGCTTGTCTAGCCACTGTCGTGTCTATATGTCTTCTAACAAGATCATATATTGCTGGAAGTCTATGTAATCTTTCGATCCATGCTGCTTTATTTGGTGCTGGATGGGGGTCTGAGGACTCTAGGTGCTTTCGTATAAGGGCTGTTGGTATCGGGTTTCTGCCAAAATTTAAAAATGCTGGGCTGTATTTAGTTGTAGAGTGGACGACTGTATTGAGAGCGAAGCAGAACTCTCCTAAGTGTCGATCCCACTCGCGATGATCTTCCTCAATGAAGCTGTTTATCATCGGTTTTAAATTTCTGTTTACCCTTTCTACAGGGTTAGCTTGTGCAAAATAGGGCGGAATTAATGACTGCATAATTCCGTACTGCTGTAATTTCTCTGCAACTTGGCGATTTGCAAATTCTGTCCCATTGTCCGAAATTAGATATTTGGGGCAACCCCATCTGTTAAAGACTAACTCATCGAACGCTTGGAGTACGCTTTCATTTCCACATAACGGGTAAATAAATCCTCAAAGACAATTATGTATTTGAAACCCTGATTTGACGGTGGTTTCGGTCCCATTAAGTCGACTGCCTTTACTGTCCAAGGTCCATCTATGTTCCTGCCTTCCATTATTCCTGCTGGAGCCTGCTGATTGCTCTTATGGGCTTGACACTTTTGACACGCTCTCACATAATTGAAGGTATCATAGTATATACCTGACCAGTAGTAGTAGGTGGCTACCCTTGCATACGTTTTGTCATTTCCCAAATGACCTGCTTGCGGGGTATAGTGCGTTTTATAGAGAGCTTTCTCTCTATAAGCTGCTGGCAGAATTAGCTACCAAGCATCTAGGTCGGGGACTAATGGGTCTACGAGGGGATTGGGACGGTGTGCCTATAAAAGGTTGTCTTTATACATAAATAAGGGTATTTTTGGGGAGATTTTATTACTGCTTGAATTTTCATTTGGTACCAAGGATCGCTTGTATTAATTGTGGCTGTAGCTGCTAACGCTGTATCTTCGTATGCTCTCGAGAGTGCGTCAGGTACTTTGTGGTATACTCCTTTCCTGTGCACAAACTTAAATTTATAGTTCGGCAGGATTGTGTTCCATCGAGCCAATCTGCCTGTCGGATCCTTGATGTTATGAAGCCAGAGAAGGCTATGGTGGTCTGTTACCACGGTAAACTCTTCGCCTTGAAGATAACCTTTGACTCTTTCAATAGACCACAAAACGGCTAAACACTCCTTCTCTGTCACCGTATAATTACGTTCCGCTTTACTCAGTGCACGGCTAACATAATATACAGGGTGCTCTTCACCATTTATTTCTTGGGTAAGTACACCGGCTATAGCATAGTCACTAGCATCTGTTTGGAGGGTAAAGCGGAGGGAAAAATCGGGGCGGGCTAAAACAGGGGCTTGGGTAAGTGCTAGCTTCATTTTCTCGAATGCATCCTGCTGTTCTTGATGCCATTGCCATCTGACATCCTTTCGCGTTAAATAATTTAACGGTGCTCTGTATTCGGCTAATTTCCCGATAAACCTTGAATACCAACCAATTAAGCCAGTAAAACGTCTTAGTTGCTTTAAATTGATTGGGGCTGGATACTCTAGTATCGGTCGTATCTTATCTATTTTTGTTTTGAGGCCATCCTCATTAAAAATATATCCTAAATAAGTTACTTCCGCGCAACAGAATTCGAACTTTTCTCTATTAATTTGCAAGTTTACCTTTTTGAGGGCGGTTAGTACTATTCTTAACCATTTTAGGTGTTCCTCAAAGGTTATGGCTGTAATAATTATATCGTCCAGATATACGTTTGGCTCCCATTCTGGCTTTATGAGCTTGTCCATCATTTTCTGGAAAATTGCGGGTGCATTCGATAGGCCGTAGGGGACTCGGGTAAACTGAAATAATCCTTTACCGGGAAGTGAAAAGGCTGTAATTTCGCGGCTTTCTGGGACTAGAGGGACTTGGTGGTGAGCTTGCGATAAATCAAGCTTACGAATGTAACGGATTTCTCTTAGCTGATCGAAAATGTCGTCCATATTGCGCATAGGGTACGCTATTTTCATGATAACAGCGTTAACCTGCCGGAAATCTATGCAAAAGCGGTATTTTCCGTTTGCTTTCGAACTATAATTGGGCAGCTGCACCACGGGCTTTCTGAAAGTTCTATGATACCTTCCTTTAGCATTCTGTCGATTTCCTCGTATCCAGTCTGCAACATCCTCGGCGAATAACCGAGATCGAGGTGCCGCACACGGGTACGTACTGCGCAGGCGCGCGGTACGAACGGAGCTCTCGTGCACGCCGAGAGTCAGAGCTCTACGGTCGGTCGATGCGACGACTTCCCGAGTCAACCCGCAGCAGCCGATACCTGCCATTTTTTTTAGTACGAACGTACGATTGAGTGCGAAAGAAAGAGAGAGAGAGATTAGCAGCTTCATAAGGCAGGTTAATAATTAGCTGTAAGTTATATAAAAGATGTATTAAAAATATTTATTTGATACGTATAATCACTATGCTGGGGTGGGCGCCAGCCGCGTTGATTCGCGGCAATTACCGATTACTCGCGGGTAATCGTAACAGAAAAGGTGAAGTGTGCAATACAATCACCGGCCCGATATGCGGCCGGATCACGGGTATGCCCGGATACACTGTAGGAGAGGAAGGGGAAGGATGGGAAGGAACGGGATGCTCGCACGCACTTTATACGGTACACGGCGGTACCGTCGGCAAAGAGAGGTAATGACACACCAACCTTTGTGGAGAATCCTGGACACTTAGTCGGGAAGCTGCTAATCTCTCTCTCTCTCTCTCTCTCTCTCTCTCTCTCTTTCGCACTCAATCGCACGTTTGTACTCAAAATAGCAGATATTGGCTGCTGCGGGTTGACTCGGGAAGTCGTCGCATCGACCGACCGTTGAGCTTTGACTCTCGGCGTGCTCGAGAGCTCCGTTCATACCGCGCGCCTGCGCAGTACGTACTCGTGCGCTGCACCTCGTTCTCGCGTTGCGCGAGCGAGTCGAGTACCGCTGTATTCAGGCTGTATCGGTACAAGTCGGCTGTATGGTGTATGGTGACCTGGTGCTGCTTACGTCTCGGAGATGCGGTATAACTTCCTTCCAGGTAACTAATAATTCGTTCCTTCTTGCTTCTTTAATTAATTAGTACGGTGTGAGTTTCAGGTACGAAACTCACCCAACGCCGCATCGCTGCTTGGGGTCGACTCGCCCCTCTCTCCTCGACGACGTCAACTTCGGTGATGGATAGCCGCTCCGTCTACGGCTCCAGGTAAATACTAGGTCGTGAGGTTTACGCAGGTATGCGTATTTGTATGCGTGCTTATCCGAAAGGTCAGCTGTACACATTATTTGTGTACAGCAACCTAACCTCAATTTGTCCTATGCTGT
This sequence comes from Theocolax elegans, assembly GCA_026168455.1. Classification (NCBI taxonomy): domain Eukaryota; kingdom Metazoa; phylum Arthropoda; class Insecta; order Hymenoptera; family Cerocephalidae; genus Theocolax; species Theocolax elegans. The sequence continues at coordinate 38,016,746 of CM047426.1, read as the reverse complement.
TCCTTGTACAGCTGTAGTGATTATATACAGCTGTACATGTATTTCCTTGTCTTTGTCTTCTGCCTATTGCTGTTTATCCGCTTCCTTGTTCCTTACCCTCTTAATGCGTATTTGCTCTTATTAAGTATCTTGTTTACAGCTGTATCTTGGTTGGCGTTGGAGGTTCTCATGCTTACTGCCTGGATACTGCCTCTTCGCCTTGACGGCTGTCCTGTGAGGCTTCGAAGGATCCTGGAGGCTTCCTGGTGATCGCCTCCCTTAGAGTATCCTGCCTGCAGTGTCAGACTTGGAGGAGCCCATCTGATAAGCTGAGCTCGCCCAAGGTCCTCATCGCCAGGACCACCTCAGTGTTTGTGTGCCGTGCTTGGGAAAGGGTTTTTAGTATGCGAGGGTAGGCAGGATTTAGCTGATGTGCGGGTAGGTAGCTAGGGAAAGGTATATGGGTAGGTAGGTGTAGCTAGGGACTCGTATAGCTTGAACGGATAGGTAGGTGTTCGAAGGTGTTAGTATGTACTGTTTTAATTTTTCTTTCAATTCAAAACTATTATATATATATATATATATATATATATATATATATATATATATATATATGGGTGGTTCTCTGTGACATCGAAGATGAAAAAAATAAATATTGCTATAACTGTGGGAATATGTTTTAGAGGTATCCAGTAGTTCTCCTGAATTTTTTCAGATTTTTTGTGGGCCATTATTTTAAGTTACACAGAGTCAAAGTTGACATTTTAGCACTTTTTTGCATTATATGCCCATTTTCATGAATTTTTAGCTCCCAGGGGATGCATTTTTCACTAAAAACATAAGTATTAATTTTTTTTCGTAAAATTTTCCGAACTTTTCATTAAAAATTCTTTTAAAGACATAAATGTATGCTGTCACACTCTTGTAAGCCATTTAAACCTTAAATAGTGAAAATCAGCAATTCTGCTCCGGACTCTGGTAACATAATACTGTCTAAAAGATGTCTTTTTATAGTCAGAAACTGGCTAAAAATTTCCAGAGTGGGTCTAAATCATTAAGATCACTTATGGTCAAAATATCCGGGAACAGTGCCCGAAATATTTGTAACCGAGGGATTTTGCCAAGTAAGGAAACCAGGGTGGGGTTGAGTAAAGACCAACACTTTTTATTACTAAATGAGTGTTTATTATTCGCTTAACTAAATTATAACCCGCTCGTCCTTATGTCTCTGCAACAAATGAATACAAGAAGAGTCTCGTTAGTCACATAAATCTATTCGCATGCATGTTATGACTGTGTATATACAATATATGTGTGATATGCTAGCCAGGCAATATAATTACTAATACGAAATACAAGGTTACAATATACTAATGACGCGGTTACCCCTCGACGAGAGCGACTCGATCGTCGATAGGGCAGAAAATCTCGGTGGTGTCGATAATCCTCTGGAGAACCAAGAGGGTTATCGACCCAAACGCTAAAACGAAACTGGCTAGGTGTGTACGACGGTGTCGACTTGCCTCCCTCCACTATGGTGCGCCGATAGCCAAAGGAGCAAGTTTCGCAGACGACTATCCTGGTGAAACGAGGAGAGTCGTCTATTGCTTTCGCGGTGACGGTGTCGCGGGGGCACGTACGCGGTCGCGGGGCCAAGCACCTTCCTCGTTTCGCCCACGGTGAACCAGTGGGAGAACCGAGTCGGGTTATTACTGACGTACTCTGGAGAACCGAGGGTACGGTCAGGACTCGAGCTTGTCTCAGCCCCCGAGAGGATCGCGCTCTCAACCTGGTGAACCGAGGTAGAGAGGGAGTGCTCCTGCTCGGGCCACTGCGCCAAGCCGACTGCCCGTTCTGGTCCGCGTGCCGGTATATATACCCGTTGACGGCCGCTAGATGTCTCTCGTTCGTCGGTATAGGAGTGGGGAGCAGCCCCTTAATCCTGCTTACTCCGCGAGATGTTAAGCGCGAGAGCACGGCGTATTGCGTATAGCAAGGGGTCTCGTCGCATATTAATAGAAATGTATATTTGTTGCCTTATAACGATGAATCTAGTAGCATGATCATTGCAAAAAAATTTATGTACTTACCTTGGAATGGTAGAAAAGTATCTCCATTTGTTTCAGTATCCATCTAATCCCCTGTAAGCTGCTAAAAATACAAATATTATTACAAAATTATAAAAAATTATTTTTTAAACATTTATAATGCTGGATTTTTAGTTTTACATCCCTTACAAGAATTATAATACTAATGTGAAGGATTACTATAAAAGTATCAACATTATTATTATTATTCGGCAATACATTGTTTAGATTTCACAAACTTGTCACTGTCACGTTATCATATTATTCATTATAATTATATATACGATTTATTTATATATCTTTTGTATTAAATACGTATATTCAGTTATTGTAATAATGATGTTTATATATTTATATTAATCCTTCAGATTAGTATTATAATTCTTGTAAGGGATGTAAAACTAAAAATTCAGCATTATAAGTGTTTAAAAATTAATTTTTTACATTTGTATAATAATATTTGTATTTTTAGTATCTTACAGAAGATTAGATGGATACTGAAACAAGTAAAGATACTTTTCTACCACTCCAAGGTAAGTGCACAAATTTTTTTGCAATGATCATGCTAATAGATTCATCGTTATAAGGCAACAAATATACATTTCTATTAATATTTCGGGCAGTTTTCCCGGATATTTTGACCATAAGTGATCTTAATGATTTAGACCCACTCTGGAAATTTTTAGGCAGTTTCTGACTATAAAAAGACATCTTTTAGACAGTATTAGGTTACCAGAGTCCAGAGCAGAATTGCTGATTTTCACTATTTAAGGTTTAAATGGCTTACAAGAGTGTGACAGCATACATTTATGTCTTTAAAAGTATTTTTAATGAAAAGCTCGGAAAATTTTATAAAAAAAGTCATACTTTTGTTTTTAGTGAAAAATGCATCCCCTGGGAGCTAAAAATTCATGAAAATGGGCATATAATGCAAAAAAGTGCTAAAATGTCAACTTTGACTCTCTGTAACTTAAAATAATGGCCCACAAAAAATCTGAAAAAATTCAGGAGAACTACTGGATACCTCTAAAACATATTCCCACAGTTATAGCAATATTTATTTTTTTCATCTTCGATGTCACAGAGAACCACCCATATATATATGTGATTTTGGTGATTTTATAACTGATTTTATTTATGTATATACAATTTTAGCTAGAAAGTGTGTAGGGCTGTTAACTAACGAAATGATAGGTCGTAAAGAGTAATTAATCTTGCGGATTTTTGGTAACCCATAATCTTTAGCTACATTAGTATTAAAACAAGTGAGAGCATTATTGTGAAACTTATATTTTAGAAAACCATTATATATAGTCATATGCATGCGCATTTTCGCTCATATGTATAATCTGGTATTAGTATAAATATATGAATCTTTTTTAAATTAACATATTGTTAATTAGCATTTTTTATAGGAGCAGTTTAAAGTTACTATTGAGCAGTTTTTTGGCGTTGGAGTTGTACAAAACAATTCCATAGTTTCTGAAATATCGTAATTTTACGATATGCGTATCTACATATCTATTTTATTTTTTTTGCAAAATACTTAAAGGAGCAGTTTTTTCAAAGACGTAGTTGAACAACGCTATTTGTAACCAATCTTTTGGTATGTTTTTCTCACGAAATTAATTACCTAATTAGCTCTGAAGCTCTATTGCAAGGAAAAATTTTTGAGGTTATAAAGCTAATTCTTCATTAATATTATAATTGAATAGTGAGGATTAATTATTTATCTATTTTTTACTGGGGCCTGTACATAGGCTATGTATCCCTTGCCAACCACACACAAAATAGCGTTGGTGTTCTTCCATCTTTTCGACGGCGAACTCGTTAAATCGGGTTCAGTGTTGACATCCGTCCACGTTAGCAAATTATTTATGTTGCGATTAATACCTTTTTCATTGTCGCTTCGCTTGTGCTCGCGCCTTTCTAGGGACTACCGATGACCCTGATCTCCCGAGTACAGATTCGACGTCATTAGTTTCTACACCGCGTTTTATTATGCTCTTCCCGTGGGGTCTCGCGACGGTTTTTGCGGATTTTCGCGGACGGCCGCGCTTTCGTACGTTCGGCGTTTTAACTTTCGCAGGAGTCTGTTTTCGCACGCTGGTGTCACACGATATGACTCGTGCAGGACTCCGCACGCAGTCTGGTGACTGTACGCTCGCATGGCGCGGGTCGCGCGTCGCCCCCTTTCCCACGACGTCCCTCGGCGGATGTTCTTCTTCTTCATCCACGTCGAGATCTGGTGAAATGCAGTGTTTCAGGTGTTCAGCGTGTGCCAGCTGTTGGTCACCTTACCTTCTTTATCCAAAAACGTATAAGTATTGGATCCTGGTTGGCCTATTATAATATACGGACCTGTCGCCTTCGGAGCCAGCTTAGCCGAAATACCTTGAGCTGCGGAGGATGACTCTGTTCTTTTTCCACACCAGGTCTCCTACGGCGAAAGGTGTGTCCCTCCTTTTGGCGTTATAATAGCTCGATTGTCGCTCATGTTGTTGATCTGAGCGTGCGGCTGCAAACTCATGTATTTCTTTGAGCTTTTTAAGTCGCTCTTGCCACAGTTCTATTTTACTGCGCTGCTCCTCATCAATGCCGGCTCGGTCTTGATTCCTCTTGATGGTACCGGAAGGCATAGGCTGTTGTCCGTAATTCAACACTGCCGGAGTTGTACCCGTAGAGTCATGTACGGTGTTGTTCAGCGAGAATACAAGTTCCGGTAACTTCTCGTCCCAGGTATTGTAATTTTCCTCTATGAAAGCCACAGTCCTGGTTTTCAACGTTCGGTTGACACGCTCAACCGGGTTCGCTTGGGGAAAATATGGCGGGGTGGTGGTATGATGTATCCCCACCTCTTGTAGGTATTCGTCGACGGCCTTATTCTTGAATTCGGTACCGTTATCCGAAAGGAATACCTCAGGAGTACCATACCGTAAAACTATTCTCTCTTTGAACTCCTTGAGAATGGTTTTCGCGTTGGCTTTGCGAATTGGTACACATTCCGCCCACCGGGTGAATAGATCCAAGAATACGAGGATGTATTCATGTCCGCCCTTGTTCCGTACAAAGGGTCCGGTGATATCCCCTGCCACGACTTGCCAGGGACGTTCGACCGTGCGTTTTCCCATCAGTCCTGCAGGTGGTCGCTGATCCACCTTGCATTGTTGGCAGACAAGACAGCGACGCACGTAGTCCTTCACGTCGGCATAATAACCTGGCCAGTAATAATACTTAGCCAGACTGGCAAACGTCTTCTCACATCCAACATGGCCAGACGTAGCAGAGTCGTGGCTTTCCTCGAGGACCGCTTTTCGGTGTTCCTTTGGAATCACTAACTTCCACGCGCCCTCGTCTCCAAGTGTTTCATCGATTAACTCGTTCGGCTTGTGGAAGTATAGTCGTCCTCCGACACACTTTCAAAGAGGGAAATCTTGGACTAGATTTTACTCGTTTCAGCCAATTCTGGAACCACACGTCTTGACCACCCACTGGTCGACGGCTCAATCACTCTTGCGTCAAGCATCTCCTTAACCTGGGCGTGCATCTCTTCCTCTATTGTGGTATAAGTGGCCGCGTCGCATCCACGTCAATCGCGTGCTCAATCAAAGATGTACATCCCAACGGCCTTCCCGTTGTACCCAGGTATCGGTCAGCCAGTGTGCGCACCTCTTTCTTGCTCTTCTGGCAATAAGTCTGCTAATCCAATTGATGCTATCTCGAATGCATCGATTCGCGTTATGCTCGCTACTTCCACGTCTACGGACTTGTTGGCCGCTTTGATCTGAAGTTTATTCTCGTTCGGATCCAAAAGTACGCCAAATCCATGGATGAAGTCCGCTCCGACGTTACAGTCGATTTGATCGTCTGGAAGTACAGCTACGCGAATATCTTGCTTTATTCCGTCGATCTCAAAAGGCAGGTCTACGTAACCAGCGATCACCACCGTCTGGTTTCCTGGCACTTTCGCTTTTCTTCCGTTGCTCGGGATGAGCGGACAGCCGCAGGCCGTAGCCCATTGTAGACCTATCGAACCCATTACCGTGCGCGATGCCCCAGTGTTGAACAAGGCGCGTACGCGGTAGCCAGCAATGTCCACTTGGACCCACCAACGAGTTTCTTTCTCACTCCGAGGGTCTTCACCTCCAGCCCTATCGTCCTGATCTCTAGTAGCGGCTGCTATTGGATGTTGATCCGACTTTACTATCGATTCCACTAAATCCGGGCTGAGACAGCCGCTAGATCCCTCAGGCTCGGCCAATGTCGTCGGCACATCCGACGACTCTTCTCTCGCTGAGCCCTCCTTACAGCACTCCGCTGTAATTAAGGTTTCTGATCGGGTCTTACGCGGGGCAGGAACGGGAACGATCCTTTTCAACCGCTCCTGTCCGCAAATAAAACATTTCAATGGTTGTGTAGTCTGCGGTCTCACGCTCTCATTCCAATTGCCTTTTTCCTCTTTCGATCCGCAGTACGTCATTTCAGCGGGAGCCTTCGTATTCTTGGTCCGATTTGGCTCCCTCGGTTTACCAATTCCGCCTCGAGATGTGGTCATCGAAAGGACGAATTCTCTCATTTTCTCTTCGAGGACTTTGGCCAGCGGCTTTCCCAAGTCCTCTGGCGGATTTTTCTTCGACTGCTTGTTTGGTGCAATCGGTTGCACCGCTGCAATCTTCGTTTTGGCCCTCTTTTCATCCTTCGGCTTATAAGCCGACTCGGGGATTAGGGCCGTCTCGGGTGGCGGAGGGTATCTATACGCCTTCTGTCCCTCCAGCGTAAGCTCGGCTTTGACAGCAAGATCGAGAAAAGTATGGATCGAATCACAATCCGTCCTGCGTACCAGATTTTGTATTTCGGGCGCAGGTTGCCGTGCAGTGTGTCTAGCTGCTGCTCGATCCTTAGGATTGGATCGAGTCTTCGTATCGTGTGGACTAGACATGTGATATAATCCCACGTCTTCTCGCCAGGTCCTTGATGACATATATCTTTGTCTCTATAAAACAAGCACCAGTCTTCGATATTCTGTTGTGTCGAACACGCCATATTTAAAATAACGATTTAAATAAATAATTCACAACAAAATATAAAAAAATAATTTATTTCGCTTTAACGGAGCAGTCCAATTGCGTGGATATCGTGGGGTCGTTCGCTCGCGTTTTCCCTGAGGCGCACGATTATAATCGCAAAATACAAAAATTTATCTGATCGCACTATACGGCCTAATTATTGGATTGCTCTGGCTTCGTCCTACCGTGTACGCTAAGTTACGATTGTGTGGGTTATTGCGAATCTAGTTTGATATTACCAGAGTAGGTATTTAATAATTAAATAATAAATATTAAATGTGGGTATTACAATCACCTCTTTATTTAACAAAATTAAAATAAGCCGAATAAAACAATAAGTGTTCTATTTTTGCCTGCACAATCTTTCAACACGTCTATTAAAATTTATTGAGACGTGTAACAGAAAAATTCTAATTGCTTAAAGAAAATTAAAGAAAATTAAAGAAAATTAATAAAAAAAAGAAAGACTTAAATTGTAAGTTTTTTTCTGTTTATGCTCCAAACCGGTGCTAATCAGCAACGGAGGTCATACGATGTCTTGGTAAAGAAAGCACTTGTTGAAAATACATTTGCCAGTGGTGCTTGTATTAATCGACCGGGGCCGGGAATCGAACCTGGGTCCTCCAGATTACCATCCATCGCAGGCCTCTTAAATTGTAAGTCTTTTTATTTTTCTAATATTAATTTAATGCCAATCAATTCGCTAATTAATTAATTTAATTAAATTTGAAAATTTTCAAAAAGTTGTAAAATTTTAAAAAATTTGTAAAATTTTAAAAAATATGTAAAATTTTAAAAAATATGTAAAATTTTAAAAAATTTGTAAAATTTTAAAAAATTTGTAAAATTTTAAAAAATTTGTAAAATTTTAAAAAATTTGAAAAATTTGGAAAATTTGAACAAAAATTTTCGATTTGGAAAAACTTTAATTTGTTTATAACATTTACGTATTTCATATTTTAAATTTAATTTAAATCGAAAATAATAAGTATTATTTCGGTTGAATTCTGAGAATTATCCTCAATTGACCTCGACTCGTGTTATTGTTTACATGTGATCGTCGCGACGAACTCGCAACGCACTCGCAACGCACTCGCAACCACTCGTTGCGGTTTACACATGTAACAATGTACGAAGTCGTAATGTGCAAAGTAGGTAATTTTCGTCAAGAGGGTTTTAATCGTCCTGTGCATATACTCAATTTATTTATATATTTATTTATTTATTTTGTAACAGGGTGGGTACTGGGGAATGTAAGGCCCCGATCAGGCCCAATCTGTCCCAACTTACCAACCTTAACTGTACAGTCCCACGATGCATCCGGGAATCACTTTGATTCCCGTGCAATGCCGTTAACAACGTCAAACACCTCGTTTCACTTTTATACCGTGTGTTAGGCCCTATGCCAATCTCTCTTTCTCTCTCACTCCTTTGGGCAAATTGGCCATGATCTTCCGTCTTTCCCGTGGACGGAATCCGGAGTGGTGGAGGCGTACGGCTTTGCTCGGCGTGTTGGGTCGTGTGGGGGAAGCCTGTCCGCACCCACACCGTATCACACACACCCACGCTTCTCCAATAAAACACGATAAAAGAGACTGTTATCTCGGCCTGTATTTACACCGTGCGCGCGCGCTATATCGGTACTGCCAGCTGGGCGCGCACGATTCTCGCGCGTTCGTGCGCGCGCCGCGCTGTAAATCCTCTTTCGCGTTGCTTACCTGATCGGTAACTCGCTTACCGTTATACCCCCCTTCCAGATTCCGCATACTCTGTATGTGGACTCTGTTCCTCAAGGAACGGGGAAGAGGGTTAACGAGTTGCTCTTGATCAGGTTTATCAGGATGCGGGGAAACTGTTTCAGGCGATTGATCTTTTTGCAGCGGCAGAGCGGACAACTAGGTTCGTCAGAACCTCCCGTTCTGCTTGTTGAAGGCTGGAACTACACGTTAACCTGTATTCGGAGGCAGACTCTTTGAAGGCCGCCTCAGCCTTCGGCCGCTGCTGGCGCTTTACGTCCGCTTCGGTCATGAGCCTGCAGGACGACCTCGTCCTCGTCTCGGGGAACTGATACAGTATCTGCATTGGCAGACTGATCTACTGGTGATCGGCGCTTTACGGTCGCGGTGGTTTTCCGGGGACGACCACGCTGTCGTCTGGGAACGCGGGACCTATCCAAAGACGTACGCGACGTCTTGCGCGGATTAAACCGAGTTCCCTCGCCAGGGGACTCGCTCGCATTATTCTCCCTCGCAGGGGAGCATTCGCTTGCTACAGGCGGGTCGCACTTCACCTGTTGATCCCTCGGCGGTTGAGGTTGTTCACGTTAATCATCATCAGTTGAGTCAGCATCATTTTCGGGGACGTATCACTTCAGATGCTCGATATGAGATACTTCTTGGTCCCCTTGATCATCTTGTATGACATATGTATTCATACCTTTTCTACTGACGATCAAATATGGCCCTGTGTATTTCGGAGCAAGCTTAGCCGAGATACCTTGTGCGCTGGACGAGAGGATCCAAAAACCAGTTAAACCTTGCATACACTTACAAACAATTTATTTAGACCGATTAATTGCCACCAGATTATGTCGCGCTGTGTCGCGTTCTTTCATTCCTCTAGGTGGTGCTAGTTACTTGGTGTGGTCCAAACTATCCAATTTCCAAGTAACGCTGGTTGGTCTACCGATTCCGTTTGAAAACCCACCAAATTTCCTATTTGTGCAACCTATTTCTAGTGGCGCCACCTCTGTTCGACCAGGAACCAATTTCCTGTGTCTACTACTAGGTAGTGGAGACGAGAAAAATACTAAAAACAATTCTATTTGTTATTATATTATATTATATTATATTATATTATATTATATTATATTATATTATATTATATTATATTATATTATATTATATTATATTATATTATATTATATTATATTATATTATATTATATTATATTATATTATATTATATTATATTATATTATATTATATTATATTATATTATATTATATTATATTTATTTATTTATTTATTTATTTATTTATTTATTTGTTTGTAACGGTGTGCTCGCCCAGGGGAAAAATCATCGATTTGCCCGTCTTATAACCACATAGTTCGTGGTGTACAAACCTGACTAGTATCGCCGACTAGGTATCTCGTACTCAATGATTAAACAAAATATATAACTATATATATGATGTTTATATGACTCTTAGGATAACAGAGGAAAAACTATATGCGACGGTTTTAAATATACGAATTAAGACGACTTGAGATGAAATTAAATATAATCAGATGTATTACATGAAATATGATATGTACTAAATACAAAACAATTAACGTTTTAGGTCAACGCACGCACGAGAGTTGAGTCGTAAACGTCGGCTCAACACGAGAGGGAAAAAAGGGGTACGCGAACTAACTCTCTTAAAAATACGAACGATCACGTTAAAATTAATTAATACGCGATAACTATCGCTCGCGCGAGAAGTGGTACCACTTACTTTTAATTATCCTCGAATCGCAGAGAAACCACCAAGAATGGACAGCTTTCTTTCTTTCTCTCGCTTACGATTGATATGTCGGCGGGATAGTTTCTCGACCGCCGATCAATCCGCGTCGTGCGTATATTAAACTAACACAGCTAAAAAACCACACGGAAGAGCTCGTGGATAAAATAACTACGTAAACCGAGACGTTTAGACACACGTGTCGTCGCGATCTCTCTCTTGTACCGGTCGTTCTACTAAACGCTCTCTCCTACATTGCCGATTTTCGTTGCGCGGGCATCGACCGTTCGAGTCGTTGGCTATATCTATATCTATATCTATATATAGCACTCGTGTTTACCTACCGAATTCGTATAATGGTGAGTGAATATCACTTACCATTACAATTTATTTATTTATTTATTTAAAAATAAATTTAAAGCTCACTGGTATCGGTCACGTCGGTGAAACAAATTTTTTATTAACTATTAATTATCTGTCGCAAATTCTTAATTTTTGTTTTTATAATATTAACTTAACTGTTCGGGAGCAGTAAAGTATAGCCCGGGAGTAGTTTTTTGACGTTGCGAACGTATTAATGAAGTTCATATTTTCGGAGATATTACATTTCTACGCTATATGATTATTAGCTTTTTATTTAATTTTTTTCTGAAAAACGAAAAACGGAGCAGTTTAATCGGAAGATGTGGGTGGAAAGAGCTATTTAAATTCTATCTTCTGGTATTTTCTTTTTCATGAAATTCGTTTTTTTGTGGGCTGCCATGGATCTATTCAAGATGGCGACAACTGAGCATGTACACAACACGCATCGCGCACGTTTCACCGGGTGTGCGCGATCCCGACCGTCGGGGTTAGTACCCGGGTGCTAACGTGGAGTGATGCGCGAACGGAGGTTTCCCCAGGGCAAAGGTTTCCCCAGGCGATGCAGTCCACGGCTAACTACCAACCTCTTCGTTGTCAACAGCGAATTTCGACATCCCCACGACGTAAAGTATGTACTACCTTAGTACTTACATACATAAGTACATTTCATTGATTATTATTACATTATTTAATTATTTACATCCTTGAAATAAATGTTTTCTTTTTAAATATATAATGCCCTCCTTAACTAATAATATTCTTCACCTCTTCATTTTTTTTAATTAATTCTCTACCTTATTTATTTGTTATTCCCTCTAGTAATTCTTTGAATTAATTAATCCCTTTCTTTATTATGTTAATAACTCCCTTTTTAGTTGGATATCCAACCTTTAATATTTTCAATACGTCTGTTAAATTCTATTATTTTGCTTTAATATTCTGTTTGCTCCCTAACTATTACATGTACGTATTAACAAATTAAATTCGTTTATTAAACAAAATATTAACATAATTCTCTCTTTTCAGATGCAGCATGCCAGAGATTGGCTGACACGGAGAGACCCCGGACCCGCTGATCTCCAATCAACTCCGCTTATTTATACAGGGTGATCCAGAAACATAGGTAACATATATATATTCCGGTTCAGGAAATTAATTCGAGTATAATCTCGTCGGAATTTTTAAAAAATATTAATTAGGCGAGGCGTAATTAATTTTTGAAATGGGCCAATCAGAGGCCGGATTAGAGAATATAGGTGTGCGGCGTTGCCGCGCGAGACTAATGCAACAGGTGAACGAGCGAAGCGGCCAAGGCGCCTGAACATAGCTAATGCGTATAGCAGAAGCGGAGATCGCGAAAGCGAATGAATCGCAAAATATATTTTACGAGATTGATTGAATGAATCAAATGTAAAATCAAGAAAATGATTTTTTTTTTGTTATTTAACGTCGCTCTATTTATGCTGCCAGGGCTAATCAGCAACGGAGGTGAACGGTGCGTCTGTAAACAAAGCACATGTAGTTGAAACAGTGGTGCTTGTGTCCATCGGAAGATATCATCGGTCACTGTAATTAGTCTAATAATTACAGTTTCCTGTCCTCTCGATGGAACCACCGCGATCCTCTTTACATCTTCACGTCCCTAACGTTCCCTATAGTTCAGATGCCCGTGCTTCTCATGCACTGACAAATGCACGAAACGCACGCGCGTTAAATTCCATAACTTCGTAACATTTACCAAATTGTCAATACTACCGACGAATCGATGATCTTTTATTACCTCAAGTGGATGAAAACGTGGATGAACATCTTTTTTTGGTCATCCGAATAATTACTAAGATACGTGACATACATCCACGATTTCTCATACTACCGATTTTTAGTAAAGATATGATCCAATTTTAATCATATCGATTTGTTCAGCATATACTTAATATATTATAAAAAATCAGTTTAAAAATATTTGGTTAACGTAAACATATTATAGATATACTATAACTAGATGATTCCCAGACTATTATAAAACTTCATCGAGGGTTTACCTAGATTTTATTTTACACGGACTCGGAATTAACTTACTAGCAATATTATTGCTAATATATTACCAATATATTGCGAATTTCTGGTATTTATTATATTCTTGTATAGATATATATTTATATATATTCTTGTATAGTTATTCATTGGCATTTTGTATATTGAACACTCAATTCAATTCAACAGCCAGACTATTGCAATTATAATGCTAAACATTTGGAACGAGTTTTCCAAAATATTTATTAAGTCTGAAACACAATGAATTGTAATTTTAACGAAGTAACTTTTTTCGAGCACGTTTGCTCTTGCAGTGCGAACGTCGAAGAGCGTCCACGGCGGGCTTACTCCACAAGTACAAAATTTGATGAGCGCGAATCTCGGAGAGCGCCGACGGCGGGCTTACTCCGCGAACACAAAATTTGATGTGCGCGAGCATCGGAGAGCGCTCACGGTGGTATTGTTTTTTAAGCGGAGCATTGAGGGATGAGCTAAATTTCATTTTACACGGACTAGGAATTATTTCACTAGCAATATTGTTGCCAATATACTTGCAAAATTAGCTAATATATTTCCAATATGTAGCGATATATCTTCATGGTAAACGTATTTATTGGCTATATTGTACCCAAAACTTAATTCAATTCAAAATTTTATTGTCTTAAAATTCGTCACAAAGGTTTCAATAAATTAATGTAAATACGATGAGATTAAAAACTGTAATAATCTCATATTTACAACGCACGCATATCATAGATTTAGTAAATAAATTTATAATAATAGTAATGAATTTATTAGCCTGCAATCTAATTTAAACTTAAATAAAAATTCAATCAATCTCGTAAAATACATTTTGCAATTCATTCGCTTTCGCGATCTCCGCTTCTGCTATACGCATTAGATATGTTCAGGCACCTCGGCAGCTTCACTCGTTCACCTGTTGCATTAGTCTCGCGCGGCAACACCGCACACCTATCTTCTCTAATCCGGCCTCTGATTGGCCCATTTCAAAAATTAATTACGCCTCGCCTAATTAATATGTTTTAAAAATTCCGACGGGATTATACTCGAATTAATTTCCTGAACTGGAATATAAATCTCTCTATAATATATAAATATTTCGCCGCCGCCGCCGCCGTGTCTAAGAATTCAGAATTCAACATATATATATATATATGTTTTATATATATATGTCATATATATGTTATATATATGTTATATATATATGTCATATATATGTTATATATATATGTTATATATATATGTCATATATATATGTTATATATATGTGTTATATATATATGTTTTATATATATATATATATATATATATATATATATATATATATATATATATATATATATATATATATATATATATGTCATATATATGTTATATATATATATATGTCATATATATATGTGTGTGTGTGTGTGTGTGTGTTTGTGTGTGTGCGTGCGTGTGTGTGCTTGCGTGTGCGTGTGCGTGTGCGTGCGCGTGTGCGTGCGTGAGTGTGTGTGTGAGTGTGTGTGTGTGAACATACACTTTTCCAAATATCCATATGTGATATATAGACTGGGTTAAAAATTAAATACTTTAATTATTGCATTTTTAAGATAATTCATAACTTTTTACAGAACTGAAGGCCATAAAAATGCTACAGACTATTTGAAAGGTATTGCTCCAAGCTTTCTTTCAAACTTTTGGATAAAAAATCAATTGTAGCGCATTTACACTTTTTTTAAGTTGAATATTGGCATGTATTTTATATAACATTTACATTGAAATTAGAAATTCTAACCCAGAAGTGTGTGTGTGTATGTGTGTGCGTATGTGTGTGTACGTGTTATTTGTTTTTTCAAGAATAGATAATATATGTATTTTTTCCGTGCGCAAAAAAAAGTTGTGAATATAACTTGAAAGAATGTGTATTAGTTTACTTATTCCTGATAAAACTCATAAAATAAAAACGGACCTAAAATTTAATGTAATGTTTTTAAAAATATGCACAATTTTACGAAGATAAAATAAATATTAATCAAGTATAACATACACTTTTTCAAATAGCTATATGTGAAATATACAATAAATTAAAAATTAATACATTAATTATTGCATTTTTAAGATAATTCTATTATAAACAGTAATGGCAAAAGAAAATTCAAATTTTAACAGAGGCAATAGAAAATACGAATTACATTTCAAAAATTTTTCGAAAATTATTATTTTAGTAGTATTTAATTTAAATATTATTCAAATCAAAATTTAAAAATTGTATGGATATATAAGTAAGTAGATTACGTATATTTATATAAAACAATATTTTATATAAACAAGTATGTATTTATTAGAAACAAAAGGTTACTTAAGGAATGCCTTTGTTTATAATAATTAAAATAAATATATGGGCTCTGTAACTAAAGGGAAAAATAAATTGGATATACTTATGGATTAAAACGCAAATTTTGAAAGAGGGTGCAAATTACGAATCAGGGGAGAAATGGAAGAAACAGGTTTTTATTTATATACCGCTAAAATGTTATAAATAATTCTTTAAAAATAATACATAAATTAATTTAATTAAGAAGAAAGTTTTATTACTCTTAAAGTACAAAATATTAATGACATATAGAACTCTTGGCGATGACTTAAATAAATTAATTTTAGGAGGTAAAGTTCTATTAAATCCGTTTCAAATAATCTAAAATTTTAATAGGTTTTTACTAAATACTACAATTAAGTATATGCACTTTACTATTTTTGGTAAGTTAATTGTTCATTACCATATATATGGGCTATTTCACATCAGTGGTACGATGAAATTTTGAAATCACTCCAAATTTTGTGAACAGACTGGAAATATCTTCCAGAAGATAGAAAAAAAATTTGAGGTGTTAAAAATAATTTGCCTAAGAGTTATTCCACCATGAAAAATGGAAATTTTACAATTTTTTAGAGAAATTATTATTTTCAAAGCTATTTATCTCAAAATCTATTGATTTTTTTAAAAATACATTATAAACAACTTTTGTTCAAAATAATCTTTAGAACTTATCTACTTGGGTTACAATTCCTAATTTTAAAATCTCGAAGAGATAGAACGCCGGGAAATATTGAATATCAAAAAAAGGCGACCACGCCACAATCGATTTTGATCTAACACCGCTCAAAAGATCACATTTTTTGAACACACAAACACCAAATTTTTTTAAAAATTTAAATGGGAAATACCATGTTAATTTTTGTGAATTTTTTGTCTTTCTTTTAATTATCATAACTTTTTACAGAATTGAAGGCCATAAAAAGCTACAGACTATTTGAAAGGTATTGCTTCAAGCTTTCTTTTAGACTTTTGGATAAAAAAATCAATTGCGGCGAACTTACACTTTTTTAAGTTGAATATTGACATGTAGTTCATGTAACATTGACCTTAAGATTAGAAATTCTAACCCAGAAGGATAAATTCTACACATAATTAGCATCGTACCACTTGACGTGAAATAGACCATATATATGTATATATATGTATGTATGTATGTGGGTGTGTGTGCGTGCGGCGTAATATTTATATAATATATATATTTTAAAATTGTTTTTTCAAGAATACATAATATACGTATTTTTTCCGTGCGCAAAAAAAAGTTGTGAACATAACTTGAAAGAATGTGTATTTGTCTACTCATTCTTGATAAAACTCATAAAATTTTTAAACGTATACCCAATAATAATAACGGATCTAAAATGCAATGTAATGCTTTAAATACAGATGCAAAATTGTTTGAAGATTAAATAAATATTAATCAAGTATAACATACACTTTTCCAAATATCCATATGATATATACAATGGGTTAAAAATTAAATATATTAATTATTGCATTTTTAAGATAATTCTATTATAAACAGTATAGGCAAAAGAAAATTCAAATTTTAACAGTGGCAATATAAAATACGAATTACATTTGAATAGATTTTCAAAAACTATTAATTTAGAAGCATTTAATTTAAATATTTTTTAAATTAATATTTCAAAATTGTATGGATATATAAGTGTGTAGATAATTTATATTTATATAACACAATATTTTAAATAAACAAGTATGTATTTATTAGAAATAGAAGGATATTTAAGAAATGAATTTGTTTATAATAATCAAAATAAATATTTGGGCTCTGCATAGTAAAAATAAATTGGATATAATTATGGATTAAAACGCAAATTTTGAAAGAGAGTGCAAATTACGAATCACGGGAGAAATGGAAGAAACAGGTTTTTATTTATATAGCGCTAAAATTTTATAAATAATTCTTTAAAATTAATACAAAAATTAATTTAATTAAGAAGAAAGTTTTATTACTATTAAAGTACAAAATATTAATGACATAGAACTTTTGGCGATGATCGTTCGTCATTAAATAAATTAATTTTAGAAGGTGAATTTCTATTTATAACGGTTTAAAATAATCCAAAATTTTAATAAGTTGTTAACTAAAATACTACAATTTAGTAAGTATATGTACTTTACTATTTTCGGTAAGTTAATTTTTCATTAACTTTTATAATTATTAAAATATAAATTTAAGCTTTATAAGAATTCATATAGTTTAAAATTTACAGTTAACATTTAATATGTCTTTATTTTTTTTATTATTTTTATTCTGATTTCATTACACTAAATTTTAGTAAACATTTATTTATAAATTATAATAACTATAGCAATACTTCCAAGGTGTTGTGTGAATCTGTTTAATTTTTAAGGTGTCCATGGTAGTGAAAAAAAATACAATTTAAAACATTATTTTAAATAAATTAATTACGAAAAACCTTTTTCGAAATTAAAAATAGGGGGTTGGCGCGCGAAGCGCGCAGGGGGGCGAAGCCCCCCTAGTATATATATATATATATAGGTATATATATATATATATAGATATATATATATATATATATATATATATATGTTTCTGGATCACCCTGTATATATCTTTACCCGGATCAACACAGATGAGTATAGTTGTAAAATATTAATCACTCCTATTATTAATTAAATAATAATATATAATATAATATATCTTTTTACTTTTCAGGTTACACCAAGTGATATCCCCACATCACAACTTATACAAAATTTATCTTAACCTATAACGTATAAAGTATCGACTAAATATTTGTTTAAAGATAAAAATACATGACTTTTATTGCATTAACTGAAGATTATTTAATGCTGAAATTATGTAAGCTAATAAGCTTTTTATAATATTAAACGTTATTTACCCATATTCTACGTAACATTTAGAACTTGTTTCTAAAATTAAAAAAAATTGATTTTTTTTATATTGTATATCATACTCTACCCTTAATAGTAACGTAAGGTAGGTAGAAGTTAACCGAAAGGCTCAGGAGCCGTATACGGGTCTTCCGCAAAAACAAAAATGTATTGTTTTGCAAACAAACCCGCTGAAACCGACTTAAAGAGTCAGGTAATAACAGTCTAATACAAATTATTTAAACTTATTGTGTTGCTTTTTTAACAGTTTACTGCATTTAATATTTAAATATAAGTAACGTAAACATGAATGTTTTAGGTTTAATTACAAATATTAAATCAATTAATACAACTACAAGCGTATATATTATGTAAATATTATGTAAACTTTGGTACGCATAATATGCTACACCTTGACATCATTTACTGAATCTATTCAGTATATTGCAGTTCCATCAATCCATTAAGTTCTGGCACTTCTTCACTTATTTTCATGTGCGCTCATGCAATTCATATTGCACGATGTGCATAATTGTTTATTTTACTAACATGCATAGTGTACAATTTTTCAGGGAACTTAAAATAATCTAAGTAATGAATAACATGATGCTTGATGGCTTTTGTCTTCTTACGAGTAAGGCGTTCAACATTTACTTTGTCTGCTATAGTTTTCTTTAAAACCTGACGAGCTTCTTCTACACATCTTTGTACAAGTACTTTATGCCCCACGTAGCACAACATAAACCGATATAAAATATTGAAGGCTCAATTTTGCTGTAAGCATCTTCTATTGCTGATTTTTTCACGTGTATGCCACTTTTCGTGTTTACTCCCCAATAGACATATGATTGCAAATTGACAGCAACTTTCCAAAAAACAATTTGTATCTGCTCATCCAAAATTTGCGTCAATGTAAGTCCTTATATTATAAATTTGCTTCAAATCATTTACATAAAAATAGTGACAGCAAATTTATATAAAATTAAAGTCAATTGTTGCATAAAATTATTACTTTTTAAATAGCAAGTATTGCTATAAATGTGCTTTTATTTTGTTGAAATAATATTTTAAGTAAATATAATAGCAAATACTTATATTATTTTTGTGCAACTTTCCAATAAAGTATTTTATAACATCAAAAATGTTTTACAGTAAAATAGTACAAGTTTTATTTATATTTTAGTTAAATATTTAAAGAAATTCAGGAAATGTAGCTCCATCGTTTATAAAAATGAGACTAACAGTTTGAAAAATAACAAAAATAAGTGAAAAAAATAATGGATACTCTCAATAAAACAAACATAAATTAAATTTGATATGAAATGTATTTATAAAAACAGTTTTACATCAAAATATAAAACAACGTACATTTTAAAGCTTAATTTTAACGAAGTTTTGTCTGTGCAACTCTGTCTATTGGGGCTAGTATTGGAAATCCAGCATTACTAATGTTGGGTGCTGCTGCTATTAATAGTTTTATTAATATTTTCATCAATATTTTATTTATTTTATTAATAGTTTTATAATGTGTAATTTGAAAAATTTCAAATCCTGCATTGGAAGTCCTGCAGAACCCTGTAGTAAGAAAACAGTTACTTTTGGATATTAGAACATATATATTTGCTTCAAGTGTTTTTGTTTAACAAATGGTAATCGTTCTCATAGACGTATCTCCAATTATAATGCGAACAAAATGATTAACGTGAATACAAACGAATACATATTTATTGTAACTGAATTGGGGAAACATTAGTAAAAATGTATAAGCTTGAAGGGGACTATAAGAATACAACTAACATAATTTAGGTCACCATACGACATTCTAAATTCATTATGTTGAGGTATCTTATTCTCTTTTATACGTGGAGGAATCATTTTCTTACCATTTTGAAACACCATATCATCTATTTTGCTAAATATGTTTTCAATAGATTCATCATATTTATCATTAGAATTATCAGCATTGTGTATTATTGATTCTTTTACAAAATTTATTTGCCAAAATTTAGAAAAACAATTATTCATAATATATTTATCGGTCCTTCCGAGCTAAATGCTTTATTTTTGGAATAAAGCAGGCCCATTATACCCTTTGTCCACTATGGTTGGTGAAATTTCCCAGAGTAACGGCCTTTTTAAAAAATTAAAACAAAAATTAAAGGCGTTTCGTCCTCGATCCCCAGTTTGGACTCCTCAGTAAGGAACTGGAGATCATGCCTTAGACGCCTGTCGCAAGATGAACTGCGACGCCAACAAGATGCTATGCGGCTGTATATAAAGAGGAAGACGACCATCTCTCCAACGAGTATAGTCGTTTCCATCTAGCGGTGGAAGAGACCACCAGCCAGAGTGCAACGTATTAGACCGAGTCGCAGGTTTATGAAAACAAAATAAATTTAACGTTCGGTGATAATTTATAATATAATTATCGGTTCTTCCGAACTAAATGCTTGTATTAGACTCGGTCTAATACGTCGCACTCTGGCTGGTGGTCTCTCCCACCGCTAGATGGAAACGACTATACTCGTTGAAGAGATGGTCGTCTTCCTCTACATATACAGCCGCATAACATCTTGTTGGCGTCGCAGTTCATCTTGCGACAGGCGTCTAAGGTATGATCTCCAGTTCCTTACTGAGGAGTCCAAACTGGGGATCGAGGACGAAACGCCTTTAATTTTTGTTTTAATTTTTGAAAAAGACCGTTACTCTGGGAAATTCCACCAACCATAGTGGACAAAGGGTATAATGGGCCTGCTTTATTACAAAAATAAAGCATTTAGCTCGGAAGGACCGATAATTATATTATGAATAATTGTTTTTCTAAATTTTGGCAAATAAATTTTGTAAAAGAATCAATAATACACAATGCTGATAATTCTAATGATAAATATGATGAACCTATTGAAAACATATTTAGCAAAATAGATGATATGGTGTTTCAAAATGGTAAGAAAATGATTCCTCCACGTATAAAAGAGAATAAGATACCTCAACATAATGAATTTAGAATGTCGTATGGTGACCTAAATTACATAGGAAATAATTAAGCTATTTTGTATTTTGACAAAGGTATTAGAGGTAAACAAATTTTTACTGATTCTGTGTATCTACTAAAACGGCAACCAGTTTATAAAGACATTGTTGTAGTTGATGATATTGTTTTTACATCTACATGCAAATGTGACTCTTCTAAGCAGCATAAAGAAATGTTTTCTCACTTTAGAGTTACTTGTGCAGTAGGGTTAACATGTCCTGCTAGATTAAACAGTATAGAATATATTGCTTTTGCTAGAAATATGTATGCGTCCACTAAAAGTTTTACAACAGCTAGATCAATGTTAATAAGATATTGGGTATAAGGTCAATCCCTGTCCAGTATACAGGTAATACTGGCCCAGTGTAGGGCTTTATACATTACAATTATAGTTTTAAGTTTTATTTAGTTTTATTTTAGTTTTTAAACTATAGAATTAAGTTTTATGCCACCCTATGTACATATAAATTAATCTTATCTCTTTTTAATTTAAAATTTATCATTAAATTAATATTATAGGGTTTTACTGCATTTTTGTAATGTTTTGTAAATTATGTTGGTCTAATAAAGTAAAGTATAGTAAAGTAAATGTTAAATACTTGTACATAGAAGTTTAACATAAATTAAATTAAAAATTTACTAATCAATAAAATGAAGATATTAGTAAATAGTCCTATGCAATATTTGTACAGTAATTGTTGTGTTATCCTGATCGGTAACTCGCTTACCGTTATACCCCCCTTCCAGATTCCGCATACTCTGTATGTGGACTCTGTTCCTCAAGGAACGGGAAAGAGGGTTACCGAGTTGCTCTTGTTCAGGTATATCAGGATGCGAGGAAACTGTTTCAGACGATTGATCTCGTTGCAGCGGCAGAGCGGACAACTAGGTTCGTCAGAACCTCCCGTTCCGCTTGATGAAAGCTGGGGCTACAGGTTAACCTGTATTCAAAGGCAGCCTCTTTGAAGGCCGCCTCAGCCTTCGGCCACTGCTCGTCCTCGTCTCGGGGGAACTGGTTCAGAATCTGCATCGGCAGACTGATCTACTGGTGATCGGCGCTTTACGGTCGCGGTGGTTTTTCGGGGACGACCACGTTGTCGTCTGGGAACGCGGGACTTATCTAAAGACGTACGCGACGTCTTGCGCGGATTACATCGAGTTCCCTCGCCAGGGGACTCGCTCGCATTATTCTCCCTCGCAGGGGAGCATTCGCTCGCTACAGGCGAGTCGCACTTCACCTGTTGATCCCTCGGCGGTTGAGGTTGCTCACGTTGATCATCATCAGTTGAGTCAGCATCATTTTCGGGTACGTATCTCTTCAGATGCTCTATATGAGATACCTCTTGGTCCCCTAGATCATCTTGTATGACCTATGTATTCATACCTTTCCTAGTGATGATCGGATATGGCCCTGTGTATTTCGGAGCAAGCTTAGCCGAGATACCTTGTGCACTGGACGAGAGGATCCGGTTGCGTTTCCACACCAGATCTCGTACCTCGAATTCCGCTGGCCTTCGTCGTGAGTTGAAGATTTCGGCTTGCCGGGCCTTACTGGCAGCCGACTGACGATTTGCGTTCTCGTGCAGTCTTGGCAACTGTCTGATTTTGTCGTTCCATACCTGCAGTCGACGGAACTCACACTGTTGCTGGGCAAGCCGGTCTTGCTCTCGACGAGCTGTACTAGGCGCCTCGGGTAGGCGACCACAGTTCAGCATAGCCGGGCTCCATCCAGTAGAGCTTTGCACCGCTGTGTTTAGTGCAAAGACTAACTCTGGCAGCTTGTCGTCCCAGTCGCTGTGCTTATCCTGGATATACGACGCCACCATTGTCTTAGGGGTCCGATTGGCCCTCTCGACAGGATTGGCCTGTGCGTGATAAGGGGGTGTCGTCGAATGATACACTCCCTTAGTTTCGAGGTATTCGTCTACAAGTTTATTTTTAAACTCGGTCCCGTTGTCCGAATGAAATACTTCCGGGGTGCCGAACCGGTTAATCACTCGTTCGTGAAGCTCTCGGACTATCGTCTTTGCGTTAGCTTTTCGTATCGGGATTGCTTCAATCCAGCGCGTGAATAAATCCTGGAATACTAGGATGTATTCGTATCCTCGGCTAAAGCGTGGAAGCGGGCCAGTGATATCTCCTGATACCACCTGCCATAGTCTATCCGATTGACGGTGACCCATTACCCTGAGGGAGCACGTTGCTCGACCTTACATTGCTGGCACACTTGACATCGCTTGACGTAATCTGCAACTTCTGCGTAGACCCGTGGCCAATAATAGTTTTGGGCCATGCGGGCGAATGTCTTTTCTCTTCCGAGATGGCCAGCTGAGGGGTCGTCGCACAGTGGCTCCAAATGCGAAAAAAATGTGCAAAATTATCGACCCGGCATGCATTTTATCGTACGGATTTTTTTTCTGTGCGAAAAAGTATCTTTTACTACATAGAATACGAAACCATGCAGGCGAAATCGCCAAAAATAAAGGTACTAAAACCCGCTGGAAGCGAAACTCGAATAAACGAGTTTTTGAGTGTTATTTCTTATATAACTTTATTTTTTCGTGTTTAAAAGCACCTTGAAGCCATGCTTTTGATTAGTATTATTGTTAGTAAACGTAGGGTAAGGTGTCCCGCTATAAAAATAGTGTAAATAATAATTTTGGACTATCAAAATCATTTTTTCTTATGGAAATGTGGAAAATCCCTATTTTCATGCGTTAAAGCACACTGCTTAATACCTATATCGTGTGTGTACGAGCATTTACGCACGTGTATTTATGACTCTGTTTGTTTACGCGTGTATGTGTGTGTACGTATGTGTGTGAGTATGTATGCGTGTTATTTTTGTGTTTCATTATTCGCTTGTATGTCAAAATCCTCGAAAGCTAGCGATTTTTGAAGGATTAATTAACAATAATTAATTACCTAAGCCTGTACATTTATTGCATCCTACAGATACTTTTTTTTACACCTTTAGGATTATATTTGTGTATTTATAGCTAATGCACATATTTAATTTTTATTAATTTCATTGTGCTGTAACTTTTTCAGCATTTAATTTAATCAATCGAGATTGACACATGTTTTAAAACTACAATAATATTGCTTAACAAATCCAGATTCAAGAGTATACCATCTATAGAAACAAAATGCCACACATTTAAATTAGCGATGCTCAATCTTTTAAAAAACCTATAATTAGACTTTTTGACTTTCTGTACATTCAGCGTCAAAATATCATAAGTGCAATAATGCATAACTGTTCTTTTTTAATTAATAAACACATCTAGAAGTTTTAGATCACTGTGTCATTAAAACTAAATAAGTTATGATCATTGAAATATAATACTTTGACGCGTGAATTTATATTTTTAATGACATTTTTTAGCGGCACAGTGTTAAAATATATGTAATTGTGCTGGTTGATCGTGTGATCATTAAAAAATAATATACTAAATCACGAAGTCAGATGCTAACTCGCTAGCGTGTCTAATATTTAAATTGTAGTGTTTTAATCGTCTTCATATCTTCAACTTCATCCGATTTGACCCCCTTGTATGTAGTTTTTTTTTGTATATATTTCTTATGGGAAATATCCTTATTTTGTAGCGCGTTAAAAAAACAAATCACACAAGTTAATTGCTGATTATAATGTATATTTATACAAGAAAAACAAAGTCTAAAACGTGTGAAAAAAAAAAAAAATTTTTTTTTAAATTCAAAATCTAAAAATTTTTGAGACACACCCATATGTACATTTGCTATAAATCTATAAATATACTCCTAAAGGTGTTAAAAAAAAGTATCTGTAAGTTAGAAAAATGTACAAGCTTAGTTAATTATTTATTGCTAATAAAGCCATCCATAAACCTCCGATTTTCGGGAAATGTCGCAATTAAATGTGAATCTAATAAAATCTAAAAGTGAACCTAGTTGTAAATCTGTAAATATACTACTAAAAGTGTCAGAAAAAGTATCTGTCAGTAGTAAGTCATTATTGTTAATTAAATCTTCAAAAACCCCTGGATTTCGCGAATTTTCATATATAACTGTGGAAGTAATGAAATCTAAAGGCGTTCTAAATACTCCCAAGGATCTAACAAAAAAGTACTCATAAGTTGCAAGAAATATGCAGGGTTAGTTGGTTAATTATTGTTAATTGAACCTCCAAGATACACCGGATTTTGGGCATTTCTACAATTAGACATGAAATTAATGAAAATTAAATATGTGCATTAGCTATAAATACACAAATATAATCCTAAAGGTGTAAAAAAAAGTATCTGTAGGATGCAATAAATGTACAGGCTTAGATAATTAATTCTTGTTAATTAATCCATCAAAAATCGCTAGCTTTCGAGGATTTTGACATACAAGCGAATAATGAAACACAAAAATAACACGCATACATACTGACACACACATACGTACACATACATACACGCGTAAACAAACAGAGTCATAAATACACGTGCGTAAATGCTCGTACGCACACGATATAGGTATTAAGCAGTGTGCTTTAACGCATGAAAATAGGGATTTTCCACATTTCCATAAGAAAAAATGATTTTGATAGTCCAAAATTATTATTTACACTATTTTTATAGCGGGACATCTTACCCTACGTTTACTAACAATAATACTAATCAAAAGCATGGCTTCAAGGTGCTTTTAAACACGAAAAAATGAAGTTATATAAGAAATAACACTCAAAAACTCGTTTATTCGAGTTTCGCTTCCAGCGGGTTTTAGAACTTTTATTTTTGGCGATTTCGCCTGCACGGTTTCGTATTCTATGTAGTAAAAGATACTTTTTCGCACAAAAAAAAATCCGTACGATAAAATGCATACCGGGTCGTGAATTTTGCCCATTTTTTTCGCATTTGAAACCACTGTGCGTCGTGACACTCTCTCAGAATAGAGTGACGATTCTCTACGGGTACGAACAGCTTCCATGCTTGCTCGTCATCCATCACTTCCTTTAACTCCTTGTCGGGGCGATAGATGTATAGATTTCCTCCAACTATTTTCCAGTCGGGGAAATCACGAGGTCTGTCGGAAACGTTCTGGATCCAGTCTAGGTACCGAGGATCTTCAGTAGTTTGAGCCCCCGACATTGCTGCTACTGTAGGCTCGTCGTCTTCATACATGCGAGATAGGGCATCGGGAACGTGATGCAGAGCTCCTTTTCTGTGCTCGACGACAAAGTCATGCGCTTGAAGCTCTAGAGCCCATCTCGCTAGTCGGCTGGTTGGATTTCTCATATTACACAACCAGCAAAGACTACTATGATCCGTTATCACTTTGAAGTGGTACCCTTCGATGTAAGGTCTGAACTTATTAATAGCCCAGACCACGGCCAAGCATTCCCTCTCCGTAACGCTATAATTCTTCTCGGGTGCTGTGAGAATGCAACTGGCAAACTCAATGACCCTTTCCTCTCTTGGACGAGCACAGCTCCTATGTCGGTATCGCTCGCGTCCGTGTGCAGGCTAAACAGTCCGTCTGCACTGGGACGTTGAAGAACTGGAGCAGTCATGATCAGGGCCTTCAGCTGCTGGAAGGCTTGTTCCTGTTCATCTAACCATTCGTACCCGTGGTTCTTCTTCGTGAGACGGGTAAGCGGTTCGGCAATCGTGGCGTAATCCGGGATAAAACGCCGATACCACGACGCCATGCCGAGGAATCGTCGAAGCTGTTTGAGGTTCTTGGGAACCGGATAAACCCTTATAGGCTCTGTCTTGGCTGGGTCGGGACGAATTACATCCCTGTTGACCAGCACGCCAAGATATCTCACTTCATCTTGACAAAAGACACACTTGTCTTTATTTACTGTCAAGTTAGCTTCGTCAGACTTTTCAGCACCATCTCGAGATACTTCTTGTGCCCTTCAAATGTCTCGGTGACTATAATAATGTCATCGATGTAAGAAAAGGCATTAGGCTCGAGATCAGAACCAACAACTTGGTCAATCATGCGTTGGAAGGTCGCGCCGGCGTATGCCAGTCCGTATGGCATCCGCTTAAACTGATACAGTCCCATCCCCGGGACTGTGAAAGCCGTACAAGGACGCGATTCCTTCTGGAGAGGTATTTGATGATACACTGAGTTCATGTCCAGAGTATTAATGTACCGACATCTCTTCAGTTTGCGCAAGATATCCTGCATGAACGGGAGGGGATAAGCGTCTGGTTTCGTTAGCACATTGGCTTTCCTAAAGTCAATGCCAAACCGACGTGATCCGTTCTTCTTGCATACCATCACCACGGGGCATGACCAACCGCTGTCCGAGGGTTCTATGATCTCTAAATCTAGCATATCTCGATCTTGGCGGTGCATCTCCTCCTGGATCTTCTTCGACACCGGGTAATACATCTGCTTTATCGGGCGAGCTGATCCCACGTCAATCGAGTGCTCGATGAGTTGGGTTCGTCCGATTTTGGGAGAAGTATTAGACAGCACTTTGCTTACTAGCGCTTGCAGCTCTTCCCTTTCCGCCTTGGTTGCGTCCGCTATCCCAGCGGACGAGATGGTGGACATACCCCCTATGCCAGCAACTAAGTAGGTGGATCTGCTGCTTGCTGTACTTGAAGAACAGGCGGTCGCTATCCGGATCCAATATGGCTCCGAATGCTCGTACGAAATTTACTCCTACGTAGCATTCGGCGTCAAGATTTGGTATGATCGCTACCCTGAATTCACGTGTCTCATTTCCGACTTTGAAAGGTAAGATCACATGACCGTTTAGCGGTTGGTAACTACCATCCGCCATCTTGACGCGTCCGGCATTCGCAACAATGAGCTCCTTGTCCAATGCTGCGTCGATTTGCAGACCGCTGGGTCCCATCACGGTTGTGGAGGCTCCAGGATCGTATAGGGCTCTTATACGAAAGCCCTCAATCTCCACGAGTAGCCACCAACGACTCTCATCCTCTGGTTTATAGGATGAGGTTGGTCTGCTGGCTTATTGGGACCGTTCCTCCTTTTGAGGCCCATTTCCGCTCCTCTCTGGACCATACTCTCGGTCGGAGCGGGTCTGTCCCGAACTCACCTGGGACAGCGGGGACTCAAGCTCTTGGGTCGCGGTTTTCGTTCCGGTTAACCGCTCCCTTTGGCGTTTCCCGAGCACACCGGACAGTACCTGAGGGAATATTCAATTTTCCCGCAACCGCCGCAGATAAGAGCCTTAGTCTGATCGAAAGTCAAGCCCATTCGGTTTTTCGGCTGTTCCTTCCTTTTTTCCCCCAGTGGACTAACACTCTTCTTCTTCTGCCGGTGTCCGAAGCTCTTGCTCGGGCCATTCGGTCTGCCAAATCTCCTACTCTTCGGAGATCGGTTGGCAGGCGAGCCTTTCTTTGGAGAGCCAGACCTTGGGCTTCCCCTACGGGACTGTCGGGTCGTCGACGCCAATTGGGAGACGATGGGCCGCAGCGCATCCTCCAGCATCTTTGCGATGCGGTCGACGACGTCTGGCTCGCTTGGTTTGGCTGAGTTTACCTCAGCGGCTGCTACCTTAGCCTTCGGCGAACCTTTTTTCCGCTTCAGAATATACACCATTTCGGGAAGCAGAGACCCTTCCTCCGTAGGTGGTGGACGATATACTTTCTCGCCTTCTATCGTCTGCTCCGCTTCCGTGGCGAGGTCCAGCATTTGTTCAATTGAGCTCACTTCCGCACTCTTGAACAGCCGTTGAAGCTGTGGCAGCATGTTCCGATACAAATGATCGAGCTGCTGCGCTTCAGTCGGCGTAGGGACTATCTTTCGCATTATTGCGATAGAGCACGTCATATAGTCCCTAACTGATTCATCGGGTCCTTGAGTCCGTGCGTTGGACTCGGCGATGATCCTCTGCTGGAAACGTTGGCTCATTCCGTACCAACGTTTAGCCGAAGTCACGAAATCTTGCCAGGAGTGCCACTTGTGTTTCTTGTTCTGGTATCACGTGGCGGCAGTGTCTGTCAGAAGTTCCGAGAGTGACGGCAGTAACTCGTCCTCTGACAGGTTGGCCAGGATCCTGCAATCTTCGATCCTGGTTAGGAAGGCATCGATGCTCTGGCTCTTGTCGCCAGAGAACTTGACCTGCCACTTCTTAACAATACCGCCGAAGTCCCGAGGTGTTCCATTCAACCTCGATGACGTAGAGAAGCTTGGTGTTGAGAATGTCCGACTCTAGTTTGGCGAGCTGCACGCTTGAGGAATCCTCTGGGATTCGCGCGCATTCCCCCCCTTCCAAGCTCCATCAGGCTTAGACTGAGGGGCGCTTGTGCGTTGTTGCTCGCCATTTACTTGCGCCACATTTATCTCGCTCACATCAGGACCATAACACGTATATGTGTATTGAAATTGTACATGGTGAGATTGGTTGGCACCGTCCAATCTCGTGCTGTGAGCGGTTTGAGTGCGCTCGGACATCAGCTTATCCACTTTTACAGTAAGGTCCTTCACTTTTTTGATAAGCTGCACCAAGGTCTGGGAGAACGATCGAGGGATTTTAAAAATGTTCCCCTCGTCTGAGACCAATGACAGCCATTCTTCCTCTCGTTCGGGTTGTAGCTCTGTGTTGGTCGCGGCTGACGTCGTTTCATCTAGCTCGACGTCATCAAAATCCTGCACCGTCCTGTGCAGGTTATCCTTAACCTCAGCGTTCTCCCGCAGTACCAGATACACTTCTTGATCTGGGCTAGGTTCATCAGACTCCTCGTCTTGATGTTCACCTAGCATCTGTAGCCACCTCTTTCTCCGTTGGAGACGGCTGCGAACTGCTGTGGCTTCATCTTCCTCCTGGTTAAACTCCTGGGCCGAATAATTCCCTAATAGCCACTGGTGGAGTCGCTCGGCTTTCCTATGAACCGAGCCTGCCGATTTTAGGTTCAAGGCGTCCAGGTGTAGTTCAATTTGCTCCCGGGTCAGCGTCTCAATCCATGCGTCGATTTGACCATCGACGTCTTTCTGCGGAGCGGCCATCTTCAGTTGTAGCGTCGTTTATACGTTTAACAGTATGTAGCCTCGCTGGCTTGACGTACTATGTGTGTGCAAGGTTATATGCTGTCGAATATTTAACTCTGGCGTTACTTGCCAAATGTCCAATCCGCGTAACTGGGTTTTGCTTCAACCTAAGCTAACCGCTAAAGCACAAAACCGGATACCAAAAGTAAGTTCTGTCTTACTTTGATCAGGAAGCACTACAGAGTTTAAACTATTTTTAACAAATTTGCTAATAAATTTTACAATAAACTACTGCCTGGCTCTTACCTTGCGCTAACTTAACGGTACTATATAATAAATAATAAATAAATCAATAAATATATAAATTAAAAAATTTAAGTTACCGCGCGCTTGACCTCTTACAAAACTATAACCTATAATACAATTTGTAAAGGTCTGAGCCAGGTTATAAGCTTCCTGTTTTGCGCCAGCAAAAACCAGTTATACCTTGCATACACTTACAAACAATTTATTTAGACCGATTAATTGCCACCAGGTCATGTCGCGTTGTGTCGCGTTCTTTCGTTCCTCTAGGTAGCGCTAGTTACTTGGTTTGGTCCAAACTACTCAATTTCCAAGTAACGTTGGTCGGTCTATCGATTCCGTTCGAAAACCCACCAAATTTCCAATTTGTGCGACCTTTTTCTAGTGGCGCCACCTATGTTCGACCAGGAACCAATTTCCTGTGTCTACTACAAAGTAGTCGAGACGAGAAAATAAAAAAAATTTTTATTTGTTATAAAAATTTTTTATTTGTTTATAACAATTCTATTTGTTAATAAACAAATCCCGCCTCGAGGGGAAACGAAAGAGTACCGAAATATACTTCACAATTTCGAAACGCGACTGCTGACCTCGTTATTGTTCACGAGTTATCCAATTGTTAATTAACAATATTATTAACAATTGAACAACTATATCGTGCTTGTTGATTTTTCTGATGTCCTGTATACCAAATCCACACGTATTGGGTGCCAGTTGTAACGGGGTGGGTACTGGAGAAATGTAAGGCCCACGGTTAGGCCCAATTTGTCCCAACTTACCAACCTTAAGTGTGCAGTCCCACGATGCGGCCGGAAATCACTTTGATTCTCGTGCAATACCGTTAACAACATCAAACACCTCGTTTGACTTAGATACCGTGTGTTGGGCCCTATGCCCAAAATTGCCAACTAGGATAAACACCGGAGAGGGCGGTATTCGTAGGATAGGACAGTAACCGGTAAAACACTATCAACAATCGATATTTTACGTTAATCGGCGAGAAAGATTGTCTCGCCGAGTCAATTTATTAAATTAACAATTGAATATTAACAAATTAACTATAAATTAACTTTAACAATTTACGGGGAGTCGTAGCGATGACTACCCTCGAGGTCAGCGCGAAAACAATTAGTTAAAATCTATTTAACAGCAGAGTTACGAGCAACCGATCCGGGAATGATCGGCTGCTTAACCTGATAGCTATAGGTCACACCGCGTGACGTATGTATCTCTGACGTAGAGAGCTTTGACGTAAAAGCTTCCTACGTCACGCGCGCCTTCTCTCGTGAAGTGGCTCCCGCGAACCACCGAACCGTCTACCCGGGCGGGATTTGTCACGAGAGGGGGAAAGGAGGAACGTTTCCTCACCTGGACCGTACCAGGTAAATCGGGACACGAAATATTAATTAGACACGCGGGTCTAAACGTGGTGCACCACTTACCGCGTATCTAAATATCTCGCCTCGGCGGGAAACGACTGGGCAACGGAGAGATAGCTCGTCCTCGTGCTTATCTCTCTCTCTCTCTCTCTCTCTCTCTCTCTCTCTCACTCCAATGGTCGGGAAGGCGGTCGAATCCTGTCCTCCTTCTCTCATTCCCTGTGGGATGTGCTGCTCCGCACGCCGACGTGGAGATTGGTGGGGAGAAAGCCTCACACCCACACACTGAATGCACCAGTCCTTACGATCTTTTATCACGTAAAAAGATTCACCACGGTCGTGAACACGTTGTTGTTGCCGTGCGCGCGCGAACTCCCTCCCAGCTGGGCGCGCACGATTCTCGCGCGTTCGTGCGCGCGCCGCGCTGTATATCCTCTTTCGCGTTGCTTACCTGATCGGTAACTCGCTTACCGTTATAAACTACTATATAGAATATATATAATCACTATAACTACTGTATATAATATATATAATATTTATAACTACTATATAGAATATATATTTAATCAACATACATAATCTTTATATGACTTATATACTGTTGTTATAAAGTTTATATAATATATGCTAAAAAAGATTTATATTTAATAAATACAAAATTTATTACATTAATAATTAAGTAATTGAGATTCCACATAAAATTATTTTATTGATAAAACCAAACGGTATAAACACTCGTACATACATACATTACACAGATTAACGTCTTTCGTGTGCATTTGGCATTAAACACACATAGTGATCCATAAATAAAACTTTATCATGTAGATCTAATTTAATTTGATTATGTATCGTATATTTTTCTTTATAATTGCGCACATACTCTCTTACAATAGCAAAAGCGGAATTATTTGCCTGAATGAAAAACTGAATAATGCCGAACTGTGTTTTAGAATTCCAGGTTACAATTGAATTTTGTCGCTTATTCTGTCGTTTGTATAGTGATGATGTAAATATTTCTTTTCCTATGACAGCTCTAGTAAAAACTTGAGTTATATTATTATTAATAACAATAGATTCTGTAATACTAAACATTTGTAGCACTTCTAATTCATGTATATTTAAATTGTGTTTTATAGGTTTTTCTAGTACTGATTGCATACTGCATTCATTTTCATTGTCAATATTGAATTTTAATAAATCTTTTAAAATATAACGCACATTTAACAGATTTAAAGTGTTTATAATTTCCATATCCACTTTGTTAGGTCCATGATTCAATTTTTTCAAGTGTCCTATAGCGTCTTTAAAAAAAAAGCAGACCATGTCCATAAAGGGCCCCATTTTCTCATGAAGTATGCCATATGTGTTAGCTGATGAACGTTAAAGGTACATTTTTCTAATCCATATAAACTTTCAATATTTTGTGCGAATAAACCGAGCAATGACTCTGCAACATTTATTTGTTGTAGATGAATTTTTTCTTGTAACAAAATTCTCGTTCCATGTGCTAATAACAAGAAATGTCTATAATATTTTTCGGGCAATCGATTTTTTAATATGTTGGGAAAATAAAAAAGTAAAAAATCTCTTAATTGTGACGCTTCTAAATATTTCCGATACTTGAGAATAACTGGAAGTCGAATTACAAAATCTGGTACAACAATTAATTCTATTTCTTTGTTTATCTGATTTTGAACTTGATTTCTAATAAAAAATTCTTTTTTCTTATTCTTTCCATCAAACCATAAACTAATAAGCATTCTAACAACTCCTAACAATATAGCATGCATATGGTCGACGACAAAAGATGAAGCACAATCAAGGTAAGGTATCGTTGCTGTAATCGAAACTCCTTTTACTCCATTCAAATGATGTAAATCATTACGTATTACCTCATTAGCTTGCTCCAAAATACTATTTTTCGTACGAAGTGGAGGTTCATTTGGCAAAATAGGATACACACGCGTGTCCTAACCCTTGTGACGTAGCGTTTCCTACATAAATGTGGGGAATCCCGTACACCACGTACAACAGATAATAATAATAATAATAATCTCGATATATATGTGTGTATTTGTTTAAATAAATGGGGTAATTAATATTCGTTCTTCGTCCTATCAAAATGGCCGACTCAGCACGTGCACGAACTTCTTACCTGTGCCGTGGATCCTTGTCTCGCCGACGGGAAAATGGAGGGACTAACAAATCCTTTCCTAAATAATTAATCACAGCCACAGGGGAATAATTGAAATCAGACAAAGAGGAATAAATTTAATCGTCCGTGTAAGGAAGTAATTAACTATTTATTTACTTCACTTTTATCCATAATATAATCTTTACAAATTCAAATCTTACAGACGAAGTCGCGAACTTTTAACTAACATAGGAAAAATTATAACACTAATTTTAGATCGCAATTTATGACAATTTATTTATTTAAAATCTCATAATCAATGATTGGGGTATTAATCCTCCATTAAATCAAAACCGCGATACCAGAAATAATCCACAAACTAACGATATATGTATCAACGAAATAAAACGTGACCGGCGGGCAGTCCACTTACCGCACGCGAGTCAATATCTCGGAAATCCTCCAACAATGTTTCCTTGACTTCCTCTCAAAATAATCCTTTATCGGACAATAAACTTTCTAAATCAACTCCTTCTTCTTTCAACAATATCTATCCTCGCTACAACAATAATCTATGTAATCAACTAATTTTCAAAATAATATCTGAACTTCGTAAATGCACTGGCGTCTCACTTAACGGATAAGCTAGTAATGAATCTCTCCTCCTTCTTCCGCTTTCTTCTTCCTTTTTCCTAAATTTCCGTCAAAGCCGACCCGCGGTGCTATCAACTTCCTTCATTTAAATATGGCACCCGTTTTCCCCATTATTGGCATGTCAACAGGTGCTATCGATCCTACTGCCACCTTCATTCCTTCCGTACTACCCATTCAAATTTAGCGGTGCGAATCTCATCGTCAGTGCCAAGTGTTAGCTGGGTTAGCGCCTCCACTTGTGCAATTCGCACTCTTCTTTTCTCTCTCTTACGCACGGGAGTTGAGTCCGAGAGAGTCCCGCGCTTCGTTGCGCCTGCGCGCTCTCTCGGTAGTCCTCGTGGTGCAAGCGAGTGAGCTCCCCCCTCTCCGCCGCCGCCTATGTACACGCATGCGGCAGTACTGCTTCGCGCGCGAGTCTGTTCTCACTCCGTCTCTCTCACTTTCGTGTTTACAAATACTCGGCGGTTGTGCGGCGATCCGAACCTGGTGCGGCTTCACGGCGACGACGTCTACGAGAGAAGGAGTTTCCTTCATCCGGAGGTGTTGTTTGTGCGGATCGGCGTTTCCATCATCTTCCATCACCAACAGCGAGTAACCACTTTCTCTTCTTCAACTAGTTCGACGTTTATGGTAAGTGTTATTTGTTTATTCTTCTCTCTTCCTCTCCGACATATAAAACAAACCAATTTAATTCCATTATTTCCATCCTTTCCTTTTATCTATTCATACTATTCGGTGATGAGAATGGCTCAAGCTTTGTTGTTATGCATTGTTTACTTTCTTTTTCTTAACCTCTCTAATACCACATGTCAACCTTACCTCTAACCTATCCTACACACTACATTTATTACAAACTCTTCCTTATTTAGTTTAAACAATTACGTCACCATTCTAATTTCTAATCTTCCCTACAGGTAACGATGCCCAGGACCAGCAGGAGCCAGTGCCAAGGAGTCGCTACATACCCGATAAGGACAAAGAAATAAATAATATTTTTTAAAGAATTCTTTTTAAATTCTATTTTTTTAAGAATTTAAAAAGAATTCTTTACAATAACTTATAAATATAACGAATGTCCCGTATATTGTAATGCTTTAAGTATTAATAAAGAATTTTTTAAATTCGAATGAAATTTTACGAATGGTATATCCCATGAAAGAAATATTAAAGAAGTGAAAAGAAATCTTTTATTACAAAAAAAATAATTAAATATTTGAAAAGTATTCTTTTATACTTCTAAAAGTCATTCCCCATAAAAACAACCCAAATAAAGAATTGAAAAAGAGTTCTTTTAGAATTAACAAATGTCCATGGACAACTATTTTTCAATTCTTTTTTGAGATTTCTGTAATAAATCACTCTCTAAATTTTGAAGAGTGAAATTTCACTCGAATGGAGTGATATTTCACTCTTTGACTAGTCAAAAGTGCAGCAGTCGGCTTCAAGTTAAACATCACTTTTCGTATTATTTATTCACTCTTCAAAGAGTGAAAAAACCCATATAAAAATTTATTTTGTAGCGGCTTGCCGGGTCAAATTTTTCTATTTTATTCTATTTTATTTAGCATTTTAAACATTTTAATTTATTAAATATATATTTTCTGAAATTAAATAGAATATACATTAAATAACGAAAAAAAATCTGCACCGGACGTCGGGATTCAAACCTGGGACCCTCTGCGTCAAAGTCGGAAATCTTACCGCTTGCGCCATCAACACGTTTTTATATTTTACTTCGAATCGTTCTTATTTGTTACACCCCGATTGAATAATTCCGGAATTTTATTAATATTTATTGCATTATTCCGTTATTAATACTAATAAACTAATGATTTAGTCGGTTTGTAAGTAAAGTAAGCACATTCCTGTCGATTCAGATTTGTCAAATACGTTAATTATAGTTGTATAAAAGTACAATAATAGGCAACTTAACCTATAATTGAGAATCAGAAAAATTCCATAAAGTTTACTATACTGCAGAGTAATTTTAGATAGAATGCTATAACCATTTATTAAAAGTCATATATTAATAATTGGTGCAAGTCTGCATAAGTATTTATTAGAATATTTCACTATAAAGTGACATAATGAATTTATTACATAACAATCAATAAACGAATTATTTAAATATATTTAATAATATATAACCTATAGACAAAAAAAGAATTGAAAAAGAACTCTTTTTCAATATTTTTACGGCGTTTATAAGGCGTACTTTAATTAAAAGAATATTATTTTTTAACTTTTTTTTAATTAAAAAAGACTTTTTAAATACTTATATAGTGTACATAGAATAATTTTCATTTAATCAATAATTTTATATATATTATTCAAATTTTGGATCATAAAGAATACTTTACAGATACTTATTTAATACTTATAGAATTATTTATCGCAGACATTCGTTAATTTTCAAAATAATATCTGAACTTCGTAAATGCACTGGCGTCTCACTTAACGGATAAGCTAGTAATGAATCTCTCCTCCTTCTTCCGCTTTCTTCTTCCTTTTCCTAAATTTCCGTCAAAGCCGACCCGCGGTGCTATCAACTTCCTTCATTTAAATATGGCACCCGTTTTCCCCATTATTGGCATGTCAACAGGTGCTATCGATCCTACTGCCACCTTCATTCCTTCCGTACTACCCATTCAAATTTAGCGGTGCGAATCTCATCGTCAGTGCCAAGTGTTAGCTGGGTTAGCGCCTCCACTTGTGCAATTCGCACTCTTCTTTTCTCTCTCTTACGCACGGGAGTTGAGTCCGAGAGAGTCCCGCGCTTCGTTGCGCCTGCGCGCTCTCTCGGTAGTCCTCGTGGTGCAAGCGAGTGAGCTCCCCCCTCTCCGCCGCCGCCTATGTACACGCATACGGCAGTACTGCTTCGCGCGCGAGTCTGTTCTCACTCCGTCTCTCTCACTTTCGTGTTTACAAATACTCGGCGGTTGTGCGGCGATCCGAACCTGGTGCGGCTTCACGGCGACGACGTCTACGAGAGAAGGAGTTTCCTTCATCCGGAGGTGTTGTTTGTGCGGATCGGCGTTTCCATCATCTTCCATCACCAACAGCGAGTAACCACTTTCTCTTCTTCAACTAGTTCGACGTTTATGGTAAGTGTTATTTGTTTATTCTTCTCTCTTCCTCTCCGACATATAAAACAAACCAATTTAATTCCATTATTTCCATCCTTTCCTTTTATCTATTCATACTATTCGGTGATGAGAATGGCTCAAGCTTTGTTGTTATGCATTGTTTACTTTCTTTTTCTTAACCTCTCTAATACCACATGTCAACCTTACCTCTAACCTATCCTACACACTACATTTATTACAAACTCTTCCTTATTTAGTTTAAACAATTACGTCACCATTCTAATTTCTAATCTTCCCTACAGGTAACGATGCCCAGGACCAGCAGGAGCCAGTGCCAAGGAGTCGCTACATACCCGATAAGGACAAAGAAATAAATAATATTTTTTAAAGAATTCTTTTTAAATTCTATTTTTTTTAAGAATTTAAAAAGAATTCTTTACAATAACTTATAAATATAACGAATGTCCCGTATATTGTAATGCTTTAAGTATTAATAAAGAATTTTTTAAATTCGAATGAAATTTTACGAATGGTATATCCCATGAAAGAAATATTAAAGAAGTGAAAAGAAATCTTTTATTACAAAAAAAATAATTAAATATTTGAAAAGTATTCTTTTATACTTCTAAAAGTCATTCCCCATAAAAACAACCCAAATAAAGAATTGAAAAAGAGTTCTTTTAGAATTAACAAATGTCCATGGACAACTATTTTTCAATTCTTTTTTGAGATTTCTGTAATAAATCACTCTCTAAATTTTGAAGAGTGAAATTTCACTCGAATGGAGTGATATTTCACTCTTTGACTAGTCAAAAGTGCAGCAGTCGGCTTCAAGTTAAACATCACTTTTCGTATTATTTATTCACTCTTCAAAGAGTGAAAAAACCCATATAAAAATTTATTTTGTAGCGGCTTGCCGGGTCAAATTTTTCTATTTTATTCTATTTTATTTAGCATTTTAAACATTTTAATTTATTAAATATATATTTTCTGAAATTAAATAGAATATACATTAAATAACGAAAAAAATCTGCACCGGACGTCGGGATTCAAACCTGGGACCCTCTGCGTCAAAGTCGGAAATCTTACCGCTTGCGCCATCAACACGTTTTTATATTTTACTTCGAATCGTTCTTATTTGTTACACCCCGATTGAATAATTCCGGAATTTTATTAATATTTATTGCATTATTCCGTTATTAATACTAATAAACTAATGATTTAGTCGGTTTGTAAGTAAAGTAAGCACATTCCTGTCGATTCAGATTTGTCAAATACGTTAATTATAGTTGTATAAAAGTACAATAATAGGCAACTTAACCTATAATTGAGAATCAGAAAAATTCCATAAAGTTTACTATACTGCAGAGTAATTTTAGATAGAATGCTATAACCATTTATTAAAAGTCATATATTAATAATTGGTGCAAGTCTGCATAAGTATTTATTAGAATATTTCACTATAAAGTGACATAATGAATTTATTACATAACAATCAATAAACGAATTATTTAAATATATTTAATAATATATAACCTATAGACAAAAAAAGAATTGAAAAAGAACTCTTTTTCAATATTTTTACGGCGTTTATAAGGCGTACTTTAATTAAAAGAATATTATTTTTTAACTTTTTTTTTAATTAAAAAAGACTTTTTAAATACTTATATAGTGTACATAGAATAATTTTCATTTAATCAATAATTTTATATATATTATTCAAATTTTGGATCATAAAGAATACTTTACAGATACTTATTTAATACTTATAGAATTATTTATCGCAGACATTCGTTAATTCTTAAAGAATTCTTTTTTTCAAAAGTGCGCTTATCGGGTAGCCATGTAGGAGTTTTCCCTTGACCCAGAAGGAGGTATCAACGACATTTATACACAGGTAATGCACAGGCATTACCTGTGCTAGGTAAGTTGTTCCAATAATAGTACCCTTGGTTCATTACCTATATTAATATTATTTATGGGTGGTTCTCTGTGACATCGAAGATGAAAAAAATAAATATTGCTATAACTGTGGGAATATGTTTTAGTGGTATCCAGTAGTTCTCCTGAATTTTTTCAGATTTTTTCTGGGCCATTATTTTAAGTTACAGAGAGTCAAAGTTGACATTTTAGCACTTTTTTGCATTATATGCCCATTTTCATGAATTTTTAGCTCCCAGGGGATGCATTTTTCACTAAAAACATAAGTATGACTTTTTTTGTAAAATTTTTCGAACTTTTCATTAAAAATACTTTTAAAGACATAAATGTATGCTGTCACACTCTTGTAAGCCATTTAAACCTTAAATAGTGAAAATCAGCAATTCTGCTCCGGACTCTGGTAACCTAATACTGTCTAAAAGATGTCTTTTTATAGTCAGAAACTGCCTAAAAATTTCCAGATGGGTCTAAATCATTAAGATCACTTATGGTCAAAATATCCGGGAAAAGTGCCCGAAATATTAATAGAAATGTATATTTGTTGCCTTATAACGATGAATCTATTAGCATGATCATTGCAAAAAAATTTGTGCACTAACCTTGGAGTGGTAGAAAAGTATCTTCACTTGTTTCAGTATCCATCTAATCCCCTGTAAGCTGCTAAAAATACAAATATTATTATAAAATTGTAAAAAATTAATTTTTAAACATTTATAATGCTGAATTTTTAGTTTTACATCCCTTACAAGAATTATAATACTAATCTGAAGGATTACTATAAAAGTATCAACATTATTATTATTATTATTCAGCAATACATTGTTTAGATTTCACAAACTTGTCACTGTCACGTTATCATATTATTCATTACAATTATATATCCGATTTATTTATATATCTTTTGTATTAAATACGTATATTCAGTTATTGTAATAATGATGTTTATATATTTATAGTAATCCTTCAGATTAGTATTATAATTCTTGTAAGGGATGTAAAACTAAAAATTCAGCATTATAAATGTTTAAAAAATAATTTTTTATAATTTTATAATAATATTTGTATTTTTAGCATCTTACAGGGGATTAGATGGATACTGAAACAAATAAAGATACTTTTCTACCACTCCAAGGTAAGTGCACAAATTTTTTTGCAATGATCATGCTAATAGATTCATCGTTATAAGGCAACAAATATACATTTCTATTAATATTTCGGGCACTTTTCCCGGATATTTTGACCATAAGTGATCTTAATGATTTAGACCCATCTGGAAATTTTTAGGCAGTTTCTGACTATAAAAAGACATCTTTTAGACAGTATTAGGTTACCAGAGTCCGGAGCAGAATTGCTGATTTTCACTATTTAAGGTTTAAATGGCTTACAAGAGTGTGACAGCATACATTTATGTCTTTAAAAGTATTTTTAATGAAAAGTTCGGAAAATTTTACAAAAAAAGTCATACTTATGTTTTTAGTGAAAAATGCATCCCCTGGGAGCTAAAAATTCATGAAAATGGGCATATAATGCAAAAAAGTGCTAAAATGTCAACTTTGATTCTCTGTAACTTAAAATAATGGCCCAGAAAAAATCTGAAAAAATTCAGGAGAACTACTGGATACCTCTAAAACATATTCCCACAGTTATAGCAATATTTATTTTTTTCATCTTCGATGTTACAGAGAACCACCCATATATTTATGTTTCAGGTACTGGACGACGACAAGGTTTTTAATATTATCTTATTATGTGAGGTATTTACCACCTCACACCCTGTCGAACAGCAAACACCAGGATGCTCACATAGTGTACAACCACATGCACCATTGTATTGCATTATGTTTTGTACAGTAGCTGTTGCTGGAGCATCTAATGTAGCAACTGGTCCAAAAACTTTACTGCACTCGATAGAATTTGTTGACTTTATTAAACCATTCAATTCCGACATTATACAAAGATTTCAAAGATTCAACAAACGGCTTCAAGAAAGAATTCATTGGAGGTTTGCTACTAGTACTATAATATAAACCAACTATAAATTGGTAGGATTTTCTTTTATTTACTGGTATATTTAAAATTTTAGCCTATACTGGCCATATTTGTCCATTTGAATTCTGCGAAACTGGTGCTCTATCAGTATTCCATAATAAACACACGTCATATTTACCATTAAGAGGACCTTCTCTTAGTTTTTTATACTCTCTTGCTGTCGTAAAATCGTATATATAGTTTTTTTCAGTTTTTTCAATTTCCATATTATGCTCATCTATTAGATTCTTTAGATCCCTGACTTCGAAAGCATCTTGGATAAGCTTTTGTAAATTATATTCAATAAATAAATCATAATTTTGATTGTTACCACAATTGTGGCATACTGCTGTCGATGCAGATGATTCTGAAAGACCTATTAATCAGCACAAAATTGGTGTTTTTTAACATTTTCATCAAAAGGAGTTAAAGTTTCCAATAATTTTAAAAGTTTATATTTTGTTCTCGGGAGATTATGCGGTTTTGGTAATAACTGATCTAATAATATTCATAAATTTTTCAATCCTTCCATTGTTAAGTTATTAAAAAAAAAAAATCTAATATCAAATTCACCGCTTCGCCAACAGTCACTGTTGCTGAGTTGTACAATACTTGTTTTATCCAGTCTTTTTCATTATTTGTTTCCATAAAATTATCATCATTCAGAAAACAATCCTCTGCTGTAGTGTTTGATGTATCCGAATCATAATTATCCTCAGTAAACAAACACTACAAAATTATTAGTTTATAATGTGTATTAAATATTTAATGAAAAAATCAACAATATAAAAATTACAAAGAAATAAACAAGCAACGGGTTATTATTACATAATTATCTCACTGTTATCATCTTCGTTAAAAAACTCTTCTATCGGTGAATCTAAATGCATATTTTGATTAACATTGTCATTTTGATTCCATCTTCTTAAAGTACTCAAAGGAATGTCCATGGGCTAACAAGGATATAAGAATAATTAAGTAATTTATTCTGTCAATTAATAAAATTAACAAATATATTTTCTTATTTATTAATAAAATATTCTCTAACCATTTCATTATCTTTCACGTAATACTTATAAGTTTTTCTTGATTTCATGTTTTAAATATGATCCCTAGCGGAAATAATCATATGCGAATAATGTTTATAAATACTTAATAAAAGTTATTAGCTTTTATTAGATTTTCATAACACTTTATAAAGTGCGGATTTTGGATTCTAGTAATAGTTTAAAAAATTTGGTAATGTTTATAAGATTTTATTAGTTGTTTTTAAAATTTTGTAAATATTTCTAAGCTTTATTAGGTTTTATTAGATTTTTGCATTTCGAAAATATCGTGAAAAACGATAAAATGACACTAATAGTAACTGTTGAATTTTCCTATATTTAACTGTTTTTAGCTGTTTATAAGTGATGTATGCAAAAAAACAAAAGCTATTAATAAAAGATTGCTATTGGTAAATATTCATAAAAATTCTAAATACTTATTTATTGTATATAATAATTTAAAAAAGTTATTAGTAGTTATTAACTTTTTTAAACTCGCAAATTTCTTTTGCTTTTGAAAAAAACCTAAAAGCTAATAAAATCTAGCAAAAGCTAAGAAGAGCTAATAAAAGTTAGAAATTCTTACTAACTATTAACAGAGTCCAAAATCTGCATATTATAAATTCATTATAAAATTTATTAGCTTTTCTTAGCTCTTTCTGGAAAAATAAATTTCCGTCTGGGATGTAATCGCAAATTTGACAGTTATTTGCACTGAAATATGCCGTGTATAATTGTTCACATTGACTGAATCGATGAATCGTTAAGCATATAGCAGACAATAAAATGTTATAAACAACTAAAAATTTAAAATAGTCGTATTAAAATATAACAAATGTTTTAATTGCAAAAATGCATTGCATTAAGAATTTGGAAATGCAATATTTAATCGACTGCAGTGACACATCAATGTGTATTGTATACAAAAGATCTATTGTTATTGATACAAATTGTGATTCGCAGTTATTGCCGAGAGAAAAAATTAAGTTTTTGTATCCTGAGGATAGTTCTAAAGGTCGCTTATATGACGGACACATCATTTCTAGTAATCGTAAGTAAGATTAATTAAAACTAGCAAACAACCAATATTCTTCTTTAATAATTGATTACTATTCAATGGTTCTAATTTATATATATTTATACACACATAATTAAATATTTGTGCTATAACCTAAAATAACCTATTTTCGGTTTGTTAGGTGATGAGGAACCTGTAGTATATGCGTGAGTTACCGCTAACAGCGACACCTATGTATACTAGTGAGCGTCTTAGTGAAATGTAAGAAAGTGGGCACTCGCCGTTTGACCGCGCACCAGTGCTGACGTTAGCTCTCCTAGCTATTAACAGTTTCCACGATTATAATTGATAAATATAATAAATAATAGTTACTCTTACTTAGATCATC
Organism: Theocolax elegans; assembly: GCA_026168455.1. Classification (NCBI taxonomy): domain Eukaryota; kingdom Metazoa; phylum Arthropoda; class Insecta; order Hymenoptera; family Cerocephalidae; genus Theocolax; species Theocolax elegans. The sequence continues at coordinate 37,972,490 of CM047426.1, read as the reverse complement.
TTTTATTAATTCCTTATAAAGACATAACAATTGGCGACGAGGATTGAAACGGTTATAAAATGAATACAGAAGAGTGGAATGAGAGGATAAAAGCGTTGGAAAAGAAAGAAGCACTGGTGGAAGAAAAAAGAAAAAGACTTGCAGATGCACAAAGGAAGGTGAAAGAAGAAGGTGACAAATTAATAGCAGCCAAGCAGCTAGCAGATTGGGGCAATGGCGCGAATCAACCTCAAACGCAACAGGCGCAGATGCCGATAATAAGAGGTACAATCGGTAGTATAGCAGAATTTTCGATAGGCGAAGATTGGTCGTTGTGGTTTGAGAGACTCGAGCAGTATTGTATTACTAACGAGGTCCCAGAGAAAAAATTTGTTCCGTTATTTATCACATTACTGGGCAAGGAAGTCTACGCGTTGTTACGTAGCTTATGCACACCAAGAGCGCCTGCTCACATGCCACTCTCGGAATTGGCAAAAATAATGAAAAACCATCTACAACCAGCGCCAAGTACCATCATGGAAAGGTACAAATTTAAAGAGTGCAGACAGAAGAAGGGCGAAGATATAAAAGCATACGTAGCAGATCTACAAAAAATGTCGACATATTGTGAGTTCGGCAGCAACCTGGACACCAACCTGAGAGACCAGTTTGTATGGGGTGTCGAGAGCGACGCCATTAAGAAAAGGTTACTGGGGGAGACCAATTTAACCTACCATAGAGCAATCGAGCTGGCAACCTCGGTGGAAGCGGCAAGTCGGGACGCGGCCAGGATGCAAGGATCCACGGCGGAGGCGGTCAACCTAGTAGCAGATAAGAAAGTATCTATTAATAAACAAGCGAGTAGAAGTAACGGTTCGCCAAAATGTTTCTGTTGCGGTAAGCCGAACCATATAGCGTCAGAATGTAAGTACAAGAGTTATAAATGTAATGCGTGCGGCAAGGTAGGGCACCTACGTAGTGTCTGTAAGAATAACAAACGTAACAAGAATTCGGCGAAGGGTAAGGAAAGTGAGAGCGTGAGAAACGTATACAATGCTGGAGGAAAACAAAATTTCGTAGAAGAGGTCGAAGCCATGAGTGACAGATTCGATAATATTTTCGTGTTAGACGAGTCGAGTAAGAAAATAGATAATAAAGGCGACGCGAAAGAACCGTACAATGTAAACATCGAGGTAGAAGGTAAACGGTGGAAATGCGAAATTGATACCGGCTCGGCCATATCGGCCATTTCCGATCAATTTTACAGATCGGCGAGCGAGTTAGCTAACATTAAACTAAAATTAACCTCATGAAGTTTCCAAGCGTATGACGGTGCGAATATTGTTCCTAAAGGGGTATTAGAGGTTAAAATCAAGTTTAACGACAAGCAATATAAAGGTGAAATTTTCGTGTTGCCGGGCAAAAGTGAAACTCCTATTATAGGCAGACCATGGATTCGAGCGCTCAATATATTTAAGGTTAGTAATCTTAAATCGGACATAAGTATTAACGCAGTTAAGGAAACAGAGTTAACTGAATTCATCGCAAAAAAATTTCCGGAGGTATTTTCAAATGAGTTAGGTTTATACAAAGCAGGGAAATTCACGCTCAAGCTTAAAGAAAATGCAGTACCGGTTTGTTTCAAGCCGCGCCAAGTTCCGTTCGCGATGCGTAATAGAGTGGAGGCGGAATTGGATCGGTTGACCAGGGAAAGGATCATAGAGAGAGTAAACCATAGCGACTGGAGCACCCCCATAGTGCCGGTGTTAAAAACAAACGGGCAAGTGCGCATTTGTGGTGACTATAAAATCACAGTCAATCCTAACCTCGTGATCGATAGATACCCGATTCCGCGCATCGCGAAAATAAGAGATAAAATGGGTAACGGAACTGTTTTTTCTAAATTAGACCTCGCGAACGCATACCAACAGGTCGAATTGGATGATGAATCTATAAAATTGACGACAATTTCGACACATAAGGGTCTATACCAATACAATAAGTTAAGTTACGGTATCGCGTCCGCGGCAGCACTTTTTCAAGGTGAAACGGAAAAAGTAGTGAACGGTTTATCAGGTACAGCAGTATATTTTGACGATGTTTTCATATCGTTAAAGTGATTTAAAGTGCTATCCATATTTAAAGAGAAAGGTCTCACGGTGAGGCGAGAAAAGTGCGAATTTGCGAGAGACTCAATTAAATTCTTGGGGTACAAGCTTAGCAAATCCGGTCTCAGTGTATCGGAGGAAAGCATAGAAGCGATAGTTAAAATGAAAGCACCATCAGACATTAAAGAACTCCAGTCTTTCCTGGGCATAGTTAATTATGTCGCACCTTTTATAAAAAATTTTGCGAAGGTGATCTACCCTTTATACAAATTGTTAAGGAAAGGAATTAAATGGCATTGGGCCAAAGACTGTGAGGAAGCATTTAAAAAAGTAAAAGAAGGGTTGATTTCGCACGAACTTTTTGGACCATATAATCCCGAAATTCCAATTAAAGTCACATGCGACGCGTCACCGTGGGGATTAGGCTCAGTTTTATCGCACGTGTACTCCGACGGCACGCAACGTCCAATTGCGTATGCGGCGAGGGTATTATTGCCCGCCGAAAGAAATTATTCGCAACTAGATCGCGAGGCGCTAGCGTTAGTTTTCGGAATTAAAAAATTCCACGAATATATTTACGGAAGAAAGTTTGTTTTAGAGACGGATCATAAGCCATTATTTTTCATTTTCGGACCAAAGAAAGGTATTCCCCAAATGGCAGCTAGTAGACTACAGAGATGGGCAGTGTTTCTCGCTGGGTACGATTTCGAAATTCGAAGTATAAAAGGTAAGGACAACGGCCCAGCGGATGCACTCTCTCGAGTTTTAGTACACGAATTCAAAACAAATCAGGTAATTACAGATGCTAAGGGAGAATACTCGTACTTGAATTATGTATGCGACGACATAGGAACGTTAGACATAGAAAAAATAAAGTTCGAAACGAGTAAAGACGAGACATTAAGATTAGTATACGAATACGTGCGATCCGAGTGGCCTAGCGAGATTAGCGATAAAATTCGTGCCTTTAAAAATTGTAAAGAGGAACTCTATGCGGAAGACGAATGTATTATGAGGGGTCATAGACTAATTATTCCACTTAGCTGTCGACCGAATATATTAAAAAATATCCATGGGGTACACGTGGGTATAGTAAAGATGAAGGCGATCGCTAGATCTTACGTGTGGTGGCCAGGCATAGATCGGGATATAGAGAACGTTGCTAAGTCATGTAAATTGTGTCTATCAGAGGGTGGAAACCCTCGCAAAAGCCAGCTACACGTCTGGCCTTGGCCAGAATCACCTAGCGATCGGCTTCACCTAGATTTCTGTGGATCGATAAACGGTTTTATGTATTTGATTATTACCGACGCGTACTCGAAATGGCTAGAGGTAAGAGAATGAGTAGTATTACGGCCGATATAACCATTGCGATTTTAAAAGAATATTTTGCGAGCTGGGGTCTGTGTAAAATAATTGTATCGGATAACGGGCCTACTTTTACCTCAGAGTCTTTTCAAATGTTTTTGAGTAAAAATAACATCAAACATTTTAGGACGGCTCCCTACCACCCCGCTTCCAACGGAGCAGCCGAGAACGCAGTGCGTTCCTTTAAAGATAAATTTAAAATATTACTTAAAGATAATAACTCAAGGCACGAGGCCTTACAAAAATATTTATTTTATTACCGTAGCACAGATCACAGTACCACCGGGTACTCACCGGCCGAATTACAACTAGGAAGGAAGTTTAGAACAAAAATGAGTATTTTACATGAATCGGCAAAAAACAATGTTATTAAAAAACAAAACGATCAGAAAATATATTTTAAAGGAAATCGCAAAGTAAATTTTAATAAAAATGACTGTGTAGTAGCTAAAGATTACGGAGCAGGTAGGTGGACTGATGCGAAAATAATAGAGAAGGTAAGTCCGGTATCTTACAATGTGCGCACTGATGAGGGTAAAATCTGGAAACGGCACGTGGACCAGTTGCGACGACGCGAGAGCGGTAAATTTAAACTTGATAATCAAACACAAACTTCCGACAGAAGCATCACGAAATCGATAGGGCAACAACCGTCCCATCAAGTGTTAGAGAGTGCGGCAAACGCCGATAAAATTGTAACGGATTGCGAGGAGACAGCAAATAATCAACATATTGTAAACGCGCCTAGCGGTACCGAAAGATTAGAAACAACCGATACGACTGTCGGAAATAATAAAGATATTGTTACCGAGCAACCTGTGAATGTTAGAAGATCATCGAGAATTAGAAAACCACCTACTCGACTCGATCTTTAAAGTGTACGTTGTTGTAAATTAAGGAAGGAGGATTGTAGTATATGCGTGAGTTACCGCTAACAGCGACACCTATGTATACTAGTGAGCGTCTTAGTGAAATGTAAGAGAGTGGGCACTCGCCGTTTGACCGCGCTCCAGTGCTGACGTTAGCCCTCCTAGCTATTAACAGTTTCCACGATTATAATTGATAAATATAATAAATAATAGTTACTCTTACTTAGATCATCTTTTATTAATTCCTTATAAAGACATAACAGAACCATTGCTAAAAATCATGGATTCAATTATAAAGGAGAGTGTCAAAGAAAAATCACAATTAAAAAATAAAAACAAAAAAGGAGAAATTACTAATAAAGTGCATGAAAAAATGGAAAACGATAAAGAACATACAAAAGTCAAAGTACAGTTATATAGTTTTAAATTAAATAATATGTAAAATGTAATTATATATGTGCAATCATTTAATTATAATTGAATTAATGTTCTTAGAAACCTGGTAAATTGCATCAACGCCAAATATTGCCGGAAATAAACGAGAAGAACGATAGAACAGAAAGTAATTTTTTTACGAAATATAGATCTGGAGTTGACATTCCAAACAGTATTAAGGGGAGTCCGTACAAATTACAGATTTTTGTAATTGATTTTTCAAATATAGTTTTTAATTTTCATTTTTTCTAAATTTTTTTAGCACGCGCACAATTGTTACACATTGTAGAATATTCCTCAATTCATACAATTGAACAAATATTCAAATTGAATGATAAATTTGAAAAATCAGTAAATATCGGTAAGTGTGTATTTTAAATGAAGGTACGACATCCCCTTAATGAAGGAATTGACGATATCAAAATAGACATTATTAGTCAATTTAACAAATATGAATCTGACAAAAAGAAAATAATTTGTGTAAGTTTAAAAATAAAATATTGAATTTATTTTTGTATTAATAGAATCTAAAAGTAATATTTTTAATGTATTTTATTTACAGAAATTAGATTCTTTAAAATCAAGAATATTAAATAATATAACCGAAACGATCACATCCGATAAAGATAAATTCGCGGATTGTACTGATCCTACGCTAAACGCGAAGAGTTTGAGAATTTATTGAATTTCTACCAGTTTTTCTTAGAATTCTTATAAAAACTGTTGATTGTATTCACATTATCTTTTTGTAAATTGAATTGAATGATTTTTTCTCAGAGTGCACCTCATCGAATATCAAAAAATAGATCATTTGGAATGCCAGTAATTTCAGATGATGACGATGATATTGAATCTCTTGCCGAAGATGCCGACATAGTATGAATAATTTTAACTATTATTGAAAAATAAATAAATAATTACAATTATAAACTAACAATTAATAAAATTAATTTTACAGCCTATGATGCGAAAGGGAGATTGCTATCAAGAAATAAAGAATACTAAATGCTCACAAGAGTTAAATATTTTGGAAAAGATGGATTCTATAAATGATAATGATTGTGCCACTGAAGTATGTCTCAAATATATAATAAATTGATACTTAGGTCTAAAATATATACATAAATTACATAATAAATCTTCTTTTACAGGAAGTACTTAAAGTAAAAAAGAGATCTCGTGAGTTCAATTTGAGTATAGAAAATGATTTGTTTGACACTGATGATCATGTAAATTTTTATAATATTTTACAACTCAACAAATAGAATCATGATAACATCACCATATTAAAATGTACTTTTTAATTTATAATTATCTATAGTATCACCAAGACATGGGAAAAATTAAAAAAAATGCAGTACCTGTTCGTAAATGTTCCACGATTCTCGATAACCTGTACGATTTTTCTGACGAAAATGATAAAGAAAATGAGCAAACTGTTCTTTCGTCCACCAGTAAACCAATAAGTACTTAACAAAAAAGGTAGATTTTAAAATAAGTGCTTATATAGGTTTTAACTATTTCAAATAAAAATTTATCTTTTCATTAGTGCACATCTCAACTCACTTTAAAATAATCAGAAACTACCAACCATGATGAATGGACTTTAAAATATTCATTTAAGGATGGAGGTAAGGTATTGTATTTTATGTAATAAATTTTTTATGATAAAATTGTAGTAATAAAAATAAAACTAGAGCATATTACTAAAAAATTAATTACAAATGATTTCAGGTGAAGGAGTTAATACTTAATTCCGGTATGAGGCCTGCGATGGCTCGGTCGGTAGGGCGTCGGGCTCGTAATCTGGAGGTCCCAGTTTCGATTCCCGGCCCCGGCCGATTGATACAAGCACCACTGGCGCGAATGTATTTTCAACAAGTGCTTTCTTCCCTGGCGAAAATAATCATATGATTATTCACGCGAATAATCGAGTGATTTATCAAGTGATTTATCGGGTGATTTATTGAGTGATATATCACTTGACGATTTGGTGCTATTTATCACTTGATAAATCACTTGATATATCACTAAACCAAAATATTTAAGAAATGTGCAAATGACTATTTCTAGATTCAAAATTCGATAATAAATAGTTCAAAAATTATGTCAAAAAACATAAAATAAATAAAAAAAAAGTATTACACATTTTTCTGTTTATGTTAGTTATTCACCCATCCACTTATTAACCGCGGTCAATGCTGCTTAACTTTCATGATCAATTATTTCTCAGTCTATTCTCAATGCTACATTCACAAACAGTTACAAAGATAATAAAAACATATTTGTAGACATTTCAAAAAGCCCAGTTAGAATTTATTTTAATGGTATTATTTTCAATGGAATAAACATATTTTTAAAAATATGGACAAAACTAGGCTATTTGAAAAGACTACAAATATGTTTTCATTATCTTATTGTAACTTGTGAATGTAGCAGGTAGACGATAGTAAATCATGCAATAGAAAATACTAAAATCAGTATGGAAGTAATATTCATTCATTTGTACGATATTAATTTCTCCATAATTTATTAAAACGTAAATATCTCTATTTTATTGGTTTAAAAAAATACAAAAAATAATTTTACACCAATAAAAAAGAGATATTTACGTTTTAATACATATGGAGAAATTAATATGCACAAATGAATATAATTATTAATATTATATTGTTTATTTATTGATATAAGATAAGCCAGGGCTAATAATTATGAAATAAATTTTATGTAGTATACTTTTTGAGTAAATGTACTAAATTTTTCAGCAGAAAATTTGATGATTCCGCATTTTGATTTCAGTATTTTCTGTTGCAGTAAGTTTTTACAAAGTAAGATAAGAATTGTTAATACGTAATTGAAATTACATCATACTTGCGAATTTTTACACCTTTGTAGAAGGACTTTTTGATATTTAATAATTGGATTAACGAAATATATGTATTTGAAATGTTAAATATTACTTAATTAATTATTACTTCCATACTGATTTTAGTATTTTCTATTGTATGATTTACTATCTTCTATCTGCTACATTCACAAACAGTTACAATAAGATAATGAAAACATATTTGTAGACGTTTCAAAAAGTCTAGTTAAATTAATATGAAATTGCTGCAATATATTACTAAATATATATTGTTCTTCTAATATGGTACCGATATGTACATTAAAATTTTAACTTGTATGAAATTGTCCATATTTTTAAAAATATGTTTATTCCATTAAAATTAATACCATTAAAATAAATTCTAACTGGGCTTTTTGAAATGTCTACAAATATGTTTTTATTATCTTTGTAACTGCTTATGTGAATGTAGCATTGAGAATAGACTGCGAAATGATTGATCATGAAAATTAAGCAGCATTGACCGCGGTTAATAAGTGGATGGGTGAATAACTAACATAAACAGAAAAATGTGTAATACTTTTTTTTATTTATTTTATGTTTTCTTGACATAATTTTTTAACTATTTATTATCGAATTTTGAATCTAGAAATAGTCATTTGCACATTTCTTAAATATTTTGGTTTAGTGATATATATATCAAGTGATAAATAGCGCCAAATCGTCAAGTGATATATCACTCAATAAATCACCCGATAAATCACTTGATAAATCACTCGATAATTCGCATGAATAATCATATGATTATTTTCGCCAGGGTTCACCAAGACTCGTATGACCTCCGTCGCTGATTAGCACCGGTTTAGAAGCATAAAAAGAGCGACGTTAAAATAATAAAAAAAAAACCTAATTCCGGTATCTATATTAAAAAAATCTATTTAACAAATTTACAAAATATTTCAAAAAAATCCACCGAACTAGCTAGAGGCTTGTTTAAAGGAATATTTACCGATAATGCCTTACAGATGTGTACACTGACTGGTATAAAAGCACAGGTAAAGGAGGTGAAATTCGTCCAAAATTACATACACACTAGCAGTAGACACAATTTTAAGTACGTTTATGAAATTATTTACACGGAAATTTAATACAAGGTTTTTATTATTATATTTTTATACAATAGCTTATGCACAAAAATATGGAACGTATCAGAATCCAAAATGGGAATTTCAGAGCAGACAGCAAATTAAATCTAGCGTACGATCAATACTACAGGAAATAAAAAGTGCATAAGAACTAAATGCCATAAAGAAAAAAAAATTTGAATAAACAAATTTTTCGACACCTTTTATGTTAATTTTGGATTTGTTCTGTGCATTGCTGGCCAACTTAATTGTTTGATTATTTAATTGTTAATGTAATAAATTTTGTATTTATTAAAAATAAATCTCTTTTTTAGCATATTTTTTATCATGTATAGTAGTTATAAAGATTATACATATGTTCTAAATAGTAGTGATGTAGAAATAAAGATTCTACACAGTTGTTATAGAGATTATATATCTTCTATATAGTAGTTATAGTGATTATATATATATTCCATATAGTATTTATAGAGATTATATATGTTCATTTTTCCATGAAGATTATATGCAGTCATCTAGACACAATTCATACGTAGTCTGTATATATTTTTTTTACTTGGGATGTCTCAAGCTTTTATTTGACCTCTGTGTCAAACTGTTCATAGTAGTTTCAACATATTTTCTGATTGGATCAAGGGTGTTGGATTTCTTGGAAAATTTTGAAAATAGGATATAATGTTGTATTAAGGTAAATAATGATGTAATCGGTACAGGAAATTGTTACATATTTAATGAGAAGGAAGAACAATTAAATTTTACTGGTTCTTGCACGAGTTATCAAAAAGTGATTTACAAAGGTGTTCGATATAAGTACAACCAAATCTTACTGTGAAGACTCGAAAATTAATGATTTGGTTATAGAAACATATTCCGAATTAAAAGGAGTTATAAAATATATTTGCATCATAGTAGAGAGTAATCAACAAAAATAATTTTTCTGAATCCGTTAAGGAAACTAAATGATAAGCATTCAATCTACCAGGAATTCAACATATTCAAGAATGTTTTTTTTACAAGAAAATGAGTTATATTTTTGTATACCAGAAGACATAAAAGGTCAATGTATTTTGATATCTTGTAATAGAAAAAATTATTTATGTAACATATCACAAGGATGCTTTGGAGATCAATAACATGTATATAAATTTATTATGGAATTTTAATAAAAAAATTTTTATTTAACAATAACTTATTTTTTTTATAAACTTTATTTGCACATCCTAAAATATATATACAGCAATAAGTTCAAATTATATTTGCTCTTTTACAACTGATAATAACTATTAAAAGCTTTTTTAGTTCCAAATACAAATTTAGTTGCAACAACAAAAGTAACTTTTAGCTAGACTATGATGTCTTGCAGGGCTATAATTCGGGTCGCGAAGATTTTTCTTCAATATTTTTATTGAATTTGTGTATGTGGGAAGAATAATGCACAATTGATTAAAAGTCAAATGTAGTTTTGTATTATAATATAATTATATACATATGAGCATTAGCATTGCTCTTGTCAAGATTAGACTTTCTTCGAGAGGTGCTCGGGACGAACTAACCGAAAAGCTCGCGTATACAGAGCACGAGATGCTCACCAGCGCCATGCACTTATATACGCTCATCACACATACATACACACCCAAGAGTCAATGTATGGACACGAGAAGAGAATGATTAAACAAAATTTAATAATTTTAACGTTGATTTTAAATTAGCGGTACCAACCCGCGTAAAAATATAAACCAAGATATATTGCAGAGATATTGGAAATAGCTATTGCAAACATATTGCCAATATATTGCTGCTTGATAGGAATATATTGGAAATACATTGTTGATATAGCGCTAAAGCAAACCGACGCGGTCACGGAAGTTAAGCAGTATTGAGCGCGGTACCCAAGTGGATGGGTGACGTTCTCGGTCGCTTGGCTTTCGTGGCTTAGGTGTTTTTCACACTTCACAACGTGAGCGGGAGGTGTGAAACATTCGGTTTCGGTGTCAAGGCCTACGCAATGTGACTTTGACACCCAAAAAGAATTTTTCATACACCGGCCATCTCGGGTGAGGTTTTCCCTGCTTCACAGGTTTCCCTCATCCACGGGCATAACCCCGGGCGAATGCGAGATGGTGGGGTTATTAAGAGAGGGATAAAAGCACCCACACATAGGTGGTAGGTGGACACCGTTAAAGTCCCCCAGGGGATAAACGGTAGGAAGTGCCAGGAAAAAAGAGGGCACAAAATCAAGAATAAAAAAAAAAAAAAAATATAGCGCTAAAGCACACTTACCCTAAGGTTCCCAATATTTGGCAATAGTTGATAAATTATTTATTTATTATTATAGTGATAAATAAGGTTTAAATTAAATTTATAACTAAACTTAGCTAGAATCGGGTAAATTAAAAAAAAATAAAAAAAAAAGTTAGCCAGCCCCGGGAATTGAACCTTCAATCTTTAGATCCGGATGCTTGCTCTTTACCACTGAGCTATTTTGTTATTTTGATTTTTAACAGTTAATTTCAGGCTATAAACACCAATTTAGAAAACGTTTGATAAACTTTCTAAGTCCAAACTTTATAATTACAAATTAAAATTAAATTCAAATTAAATTCAAATAAATTGAATAAATTGAATTTATAAATACAATACCCGCGTAAAAATATAAACTATTGCCATTATATTGCCGAGCAATGGGCAATAGTTATTGCAAACATATTGCCAATATGTTGCCGCGACAATTGGCAATGTATTGCCAACATACCGCCAAACAGCATCCTCCCATATCTTTACCAAATATTGGCAATAGTTATTATTTTATCATTTGTAAACTATTGCCAATATGTTGGCCATACGTCATAAATTTAAAAAAAAAAAATAAAAAAAAAATATTAGCCAGCCGCGGGATTTGAACCTTCGATCTTTAGATCCGAATGCCGGCTCTTTACCACTAAGCCATTTTGCTATTTTGTTATTAAGAGTTAATTTCAGGCTATAAAGAACAGTTGAATTCATAAAATTTTGGACTTAGAAATTTTTTAACCACATTTTCAACTGTTCTTTATAGCCTGAAATTAACTCCTCATCCCGAGTAGAAATTCTAGCCAGGCCGCCTGAATTAGAAAACAGGGCCTGAAAAGGCCGCCTGTTAAGGGCCGGGATACGAATGTAATGGAATTTAAGTCAGGGCCTAATTTTGTTAGTTCGGATGTGACGTATAGTAAAAGTCAATTTTGTTAATTCGAATGTGAGGTTAGTAATAATATCTACAAATTATATAGTATTGTATATAAATTTTCAGGTTAGAATTTTATCAAGAGTTTTTTATAAATATAAAATGAGTAATAAATGAGTAATAATATATAGTATATAAATATAATTTACTAAGAGTTCGAAGGTATCGATTGAAAAGGAAAATACAATATATAAATAGTGAAAGTTTAAAAAAACACTTTAATAATATAAAAGTTTATGCAGTATTATATTGCTTTAAATATGTGAAAAGATTTAATTTTGTATTGTATAAAAAAAGCTCAAAGTTAATAATATTATATTAAGATTGTTGTAATTATTTGGAAATTATATTAAACCATATATTTTAATTATATTATCTATAAAATTTATGTTTAATAAATATTAATGTATTAAAATGCATTTTATTTTATTTACAAAACCTACACGCACACACACACACACACGCATGTAACTTTATATTAGTATATTTTGTGGTTTTGAAAATTCCCGTCCTCTAAAGGTTAACAATTAAAAACAAAGGTAAAATAACAAATACATTCAGATTTAGTTTTTACTACTAATTAAGTGCCTTAATATCACCTGAACATACCCACAAAATAGTATTACATAAAACAGGCCCTGATCTCCACCCCATTACATTTTTTAAAGGCCCTTTACAGGCACCTGTTCAGGGCCTTTTAATATTCGTCAGGTACCTGAACAGGGCCTTCTTTTTGCCTGGAAATCATTTCTACTCGGGATAACAAAATAGCAAAATGACTCAGTGGTAAAGAGCCAGCATTCGGATCTAAAGATCGAAGGTTCAAATCCCGCGGCTGGATAATATTATTTTTTTTTTTTTAAATTTATGAGGTATGGCTAACATATTGGCAATAGTTTACAAATGATAAAATAGTAACTATTGTCACGTACGATCTTAGGTAAATCTAGATCGACGTACCTTGAACCGCGAACCCTTTCGCAATCGTACGTATTGCTCGGAAATCGCGAGCAAGCGCGCGTCAGCTAAAGCCTCGCGAGCGGAACGCTCAAAATTGCCACCTTGCAATACGTACACAAATTATAAACTCCCACCCGCGCGAATCCGACACATAATTAGGTCAATTATTAACACACAAAAATCAACAAGTAAGGAATCGTCCGTGACACTATTGCCAATATTTGGCAAAGATATGGGAGGATGCTGTTTGGCGGTATGTTGGCAATACATTGCCAATTGTCGCGGCAACATATTGGCAATATGTTTGCAATAACTATTGCCCATTGCTCGGCAATATAATGGCAATAGTTTATATTTTTACGCGGGTTGTATTTATAAATTCAATTTATTCAATTTATTTGAATTTAATTTGAATTTAATTTTAATTTGTAATTATAAAGTTTGGACTTAGAAAGTTTATCAAACGTTTTCTAAATTGGTGTTTATAGCCTGAAATTAACTGTTAAAAATCAAAATAACAAAATAGCTCAGTGGTAAAGAGCAAGCATCTGGATCTAAAGATTGAAGGTTCAATTCCCGGGGCTGGCAAACTTTTTTTTTATTTTTTTTTTAATTTACCCGATTCTAGCTAAGTTAAGTTATAAATTTAATTTAAACCTTATTTATCACTATATTAATAAATAAATAATTTATCAACTATTGCCAAATATTGGGCACCTTAGGGTAAGTGTGCTTTAGCGCTATATTAGCAATGTATTTCCAATATATTCCTATCAAGCAGCAATATATTGGCAATATGTTTGCAATAGCTATTTCCAATATCTCTGCAATATCTTGGCAATAGTTTATATTTTTACACGGGTTGGTACCGCTAATTTAAAATCTACGTTAAAATATTGAAGAAAAATATTAAATTAAATTAATAAAATTACTTTAACTTATATATTGCTTCAAGTATAAAAACAACGAAAATGATAATATATTGAAAGTAAACAATATTAATTAAATAAAAGTAATTTTATTTAATAACAAAAGTAAAGTAAAAATAAATGATAAAAACTGATAAAATATCCGAATTCTTATAAAAAGTATCCACTGTTTATCACTGTATTTTATGGTTTATCATTTTAATGAATATTACCTCCTATTATTTTTTATTCAATTTTATCGTTTATTATTTTAGACATTTTCATCCAGAGATACGTATCTAGATTCTCATATTAAAAGTGCCACATATTATAAAGAGAACATTTAAATATAAAGTATTAATTGTTTCACAGATCGAGAGAAATTGCTGGAACGAGGATTGGTCAGAAAAATACGGAAGTCGGGGCAAGGGTTTGCCCATATCACAAATTCAGCGTATGGGTCGACAAATACTGGAAGCGTTAGTCTTGTTAAAGGAGCGCGACTTCCCCACGGTAACACATTTGCATTCGGGTAACGTTATCGTGCAAAATGGAGTGGCACGACTTGCATCTCTCGAGAATTCCTTACTGGGATTTACCAGTCGAATTCAGCCGATTATTGCTTCTAGACTACAGAAGAGCAAACATCGTCTGGTACCAGAGTCCTTCGACACACTTTCTTTCGGTGGTTATATATAAATCTTTATGTTTTTAAAATATATTTAATTATTATTATACATATTTAGCGAATCTTATATACCGTTTTTATATCCAAATAATATTATTGATGGCTTACTAAACATAACTATTAGAATTTATATACAAGTATTTAAACTAAAAGAAATGTTTAATCCTATTATTATGCTTCATAGGTCACATGCTTTTTGAAATGACAGCTGGCTACGAATTGTGCACTTTTGAACCAACTACCGAAAATCTTGCCGATATTAAAAAATTTTCTACGGTACGTTCAACTTCTATACATATAATTAAGACACTGTTGACAGTGGCTTTACATATATATATGTAATATTATGTATGGGGCATTACACGAGAAGTGGTCCGATCAACATTTTACATTATACCAATATCTAGAAACTATTATATTCTGCTGTATTAAAATTTCTAATCTCAAGATCAATGTCTCATATATATTTCATATTACTTTTATAAGACAGTTCTTAAAAAAATTTTAAGTCTATGCTTTGAAAATTCACGTTATGATTCCGATACTCTGAAAATATACTATGAATCTGAAATACTTTCAACTCTTATTTATAATTGAGCCACCGCTAATTTCTTAAAAAATAATATATTTATTTAAAAAATTAAAAAAAAACATTTTTGATAAATCATCTGTGCGACACCGCCGTACGGCACATGCGCAGATACTTTCGGAAGTCTCTCAGATACTTATGCGAACTACCATCAATAACCCTTTTTGTGTTGAAGAATTGGAAATTCCATTGCTTGTTAAAATTGAAAAGCGAGTTCAACCCTTGAAAGCAAGTTCGGCCCCATATATTCGGTAATGGGAGGGATGGTTATTTTTAAAAACACAAAGCACGTTCCACATTACTTTCAAATTGGCGTTCCGAAACTTCCGAAAGTATCTACGCATGCACCGTATGGCGGTAACGTACAGTTGATTTATCAAAAATGTTTTTTTTTTTAATTTTTAAATAAATATATGAGTTTTTAAGAAATTATAGGTGTCTCAATTAAAAAAGAAAAGGTTCAATTTTTTAATATTAATTACGCAATAAAAAACTCAATATTTCTCGAGAAATAAACATTATTGAAGTTACACCTGATGACTTCTTTTATTAATTAATTAATTAATTTAAAAAATTTGAGGGTTAAATTAAAAGTAGCAGTTATTTAAAAAAATGCAATTAAAAATACGTCGATTAGCATTTTTTTTTATTGCATATAAATAATTTTTGTGGGCTGGGGTAAGGGGGTATAATACGTACCGAGTATTCATTACATGTATTCGTTACATTAGAATCACATGAGATTTTGGCTTGAGAATCAGGTGATTCTCATGTGAGATTTTCCGGTAGGGCTAAATCGGGCCGAACTTGCTTTCAGTTTATAGGAATATTAAATAATTGCAAAAGCCCGACGCCCTACGAAGCCAGCCATCGCAGGCCAACTTTTATTATATTAATAGTTTTTTATCCGAAACATACAATACCTACTCTAACATACTCTAACATGTTAGCATAGTTTAGCCGTAATTAATTGTTAAACATTGGGAAAAATCAGCCAATGAGCGCATTATACCGGTTCCGGAGAGCAATAAAAGTTGCCGGTAAGGAATAAATTTGAAGGAATACAGTTTTGCAATTGTATTCAAGCCAAAATGAGTAAAATCAGATGATCCTTCCGTAGAAGAGATAGAAAATATTTTCGAATGTCGCGAAGTTTTATGGTATTATTTGCCAAAGTATTTTTATTATATACTTTTAACAGAATAATTATATCTATTATTTCGATTTTCAATGGCTTTATTTGTCAAAAAATTCTTTATAAAATGACTAAAATCATAATACGCAGTTTTAATCATTAATTTGGATTAGGTCAATATTGTCTATTTTTTCGAATTTTAAAAGCTTTAAGGCGGCGCCAAAGCCTCCTTAGAAATTTAAATTTTACGCTAAAAAATGAATCGGTTATTCCGTGTTTCTAACAAACATAATTGTTTTACATAAAAATAAAGAGTTGTCTCCGCTAGCTATATCTTAACAAGCAACATTTCTGCCAAGGGACAGTAAATAATATGATTTCGTTTTTGACGAAAGTTTGACTTACTAAAAAGAGTTTTCAAAAAAACGAAACAATATTAATTTCTCATCTTTGACAGAAACGTTGTATGTTATGATACTTAGCGGGGACAACTCTTTATTTTTATCTAAACACTTATTTTTACAATAAACATGGAAAATTTGATAAATTTTGTGGCGCAAAATTTAAATTTCTAAAAAATCTTTGGCATTGTCTTAAAATCCAGAAAAATTTACAAATGAAATAGAAATCTGTAGATTCCTCTAGCTCGAACAGCTGAGAAAATGTATTAAAATGTGATAAATTGTTAGACAATATTTGTCGAATCTAAAATAATTATTAAATTAACTTAATATTATCTGTTCGAACTAGGAATCTACTGATTTTTATTTTATTTGTTAATTTTTTGGTATTTGAATCTCTAATATCGAAAAAATAGACAATATTTGTCTGATTTAAGAAAAGTTTTAAAATGTCTCATTATTAATGGAAGAAGCTTCAATGGAAGGAGCTTTTAAATTTTTTCATTGTCGTCAATTTTTAGCGAGAAAATCTATTAAAATTCGAAATACTAAACAATATTTTGTAACAGTAAGGTATTGTTTACCTTACCGTTTGACGAATTCGAGCAACACGAGCGAACACCGACCCTACCCCAGCCCGACGACCCTTCGAAATATAATAAAAAAAAATGCTAATCGACGTATTTTTAATTGTACTTTTCAACAAAAAAAAATTTTCAATTGTACCCCCGTAGTTTTTTAGAAAAAAAATCCTAAAGTACTAGAATATTAATCCGCCAATAGCTCCTTTTAAAGTGGTTTTAACGTTAAAGGAAAGGTGCAGAAAAATTGTACCTTTTTTATACTTAATTGTACCACCGTTACTTTTGCGAAATAATATAATACAATAAATAAAAAATCAAAAAAATTATACTGACATAGTGCAAATATATTTCCAGTCACCGCGCATGCGCGGTCACCGGAAATACGAGAAACGCATGCATAGGGGCTTTCTTATGGCGCGTTATTTAAAAGTCATGAATACATTAAAAAATGCTCGAAAGATCTTATAAAAAATAGTCAACGATGTATATTCATTTATCTTTCATAGACTTTACAGAAAATTTAATTGTACCACCTGAGGTTTTGAGAAAAAAAAAGTTATTGTCAGGTTACAGGTGGAAACGTTGGAAGCAGCGTGTGCAACAGCTGTTTAACAATAAAAAGACAAATTAAATATTCTTTTTTATTTGTTCTTAATTGTACCATCATTAGTTTGTTGGTTTACACATTAAATTTGAGCAGAGATAATTAAATAATAATCAGGGGCAAGCATGGGCATCGCGCATGCGCAGTTGTGGCGTACGAAAAGGCGGGCGATTTAAAATTCAAAAAAACGTGAAAGTTGGTATAATGACTCTGAAAAAAATAGTTAACGATGTATTTTTATTTATATTTAATAAACTTTACAGAAAAATTAATTGTACCACCTGAGATTTTGAGAAAAAAAAAGTTATTGTCAGGTTACAGGTGGAAACGTTGAAAGCAGCGTGCACAACAGCTGTTTAACAATTAACAGACGTATTAAATATTCTTTTTCATTTGTTCTTAATTGTACCATCATTAGTTTGTTGGTTTACACATTAAATTTGAGCAAAAATAATTAAATAATTACCAGCGGGCCTATGAAGGCAGGCGTCTTAAAATCGCGAAAAAAGCAAGTAATAACAAAAGTGTTTATTATTTATGAGGCTTATGTGAGTATTTGAGACTTATGTAGACAGTCGTCTATAACTCGTTTTGGGTTGAAAAATTGAGAAGTAAGTACGGCCCCGTCTTAGTCAATAACCTGAGGGATAGTTTATTTTTAAAAACATAAAGCAAATCAACAATAAAAATATGGTCCACCCTATCTATGCATACATACACATATATATATATATATATATATATATATATATATATATTAAATTACGTATATAATATTATTTATATATATATATAATTATATGGAAAGGTATTTATCTGAACTCTTTATTATTGATTTGCTTTATGTTTTTAAAAATAAACTATCCCTCAGGTTATTGACTAAGACGGGGCCGTAATTAATAATAATAATGCGTTCTGGTAATTAATAATAATAATGCGACGATGGATATTTCATCAATGCCTCCCATGCATTTTTTCCCTTTTTACGATTTTAAAATCTCGTGCGGTTGAAAAGCTCGTGTGCATGCGAATCTCGCACTTCCGTTGGCCGCGCATGCGCAGTAGCTGAAAACGGACTGTCAATCAGACGATATTGCTTTTTTAATATTTTTGCGTTATACCGTTATTTTTTCGGAAAAGTGAGGGTGGTACAATTAAGTACGAAAAAGGTACAATTTTTTTGGGCGCCTACGTTGACGTAAAAGCGATTCTAAAACGAGTAACCGACCTTTCATTATTCCCATACTTTGGCATTTTTTTTCTCAAAAACTAAGAGGGTACAATTCGTAATTCCGACAATTCTATTGATCCTGGTTAATGATGTGTCAATGGGTATTTTTTCCAACGCCTTCCGTGCATTTTTTCTTTGTTTGACACTTTGAAAACTCGCGCGGTGGAAAAGCCCCTCTCGTACTTCCGGTGGCCGCGCATGCGCAGTAGCTGAGAACGGACTCTCCATATGACGGTATTGCTTTTTTTATATTTTACTGCTATACCGATGCTTTTTTCATGAAAGTGAGGGTGGTACAATTAAGTGCAAAAAAGGTACAATTTTTTACACCATAATTAGGACGAAGGAACGATTGTAAGGTGAGGTATCGGTGTTTTAATATTGCAATACTTTGTCATTTTTTTTCTCAAAAACGGTGGGGGTACAATTAAAATTTCTTGTTTTTTTAGAAAGTACAATTAAAAATACATCGGATAGCATTTTTTTTTTATAAAATTCCGTAGGTCGGCGGGCTGGGGTAAGGGCGGTCCTACCCCAGCCCGACGACCCTTCGAAATATAATAAAAAAAAATGCTAATCGACGTATTTTTAATTGTACTTTTCAACAAAAAAAAATTTTCAATTGTACCCCCGTAGTTTTTTAGAAAAAAAATCCTAAAGTACTAGAATATTAATCCGCCAATAGCTCCTTTTAAAGTGGTTTTAACGTTAAAGGAAAGGTGCAGAAAAATTGTACCTTTTTTATACTTAATTGTACCACCGTTACTTTTGCGAAATAATATAATACAATAAATAAAAAATCAAAAAAATTATACTGACATAGTGCAAATATATTTCCAGTCACCGCGCATGCGCGGTCACCGGAAATACGAGAAACGCATGCATAGGGGCTTTCTTATGGCGCGTTATTTAAAAGTCATGAATACATTAAAAAATGCTCGAAAGATCTTATAAAAAATAGTCAACGATGTATATTCATTTATCTTTCATAGACTTTACAGAAAATTTAATTGTACCACCTGAGGTTTTGAGAAAAAAAAAGTTATTGTCAGGTTACAGGTGGAAACGTTGGAAGCAGCGTGTGCAACAGCTGTTTAACAATAAAAAGACAAATTAAATATTCTTTTTATTTGTTCTTAATTGTACCATCATTAGTTTGTTGGTTTACACATTAAATTTGAGCAGAGATAATTAAATAATAATCAGGGGCAAGCATGGGCATCGCGCATGCGCAGTTGTGGCGTACGAAAAGGCGGGCGATTTAAAATTCAAAAAAACGTGAAAGTTGGTATAATGACTCTGAAAAAAATAGTTAACGATGTATTTTTATTTATATTTAATAAACTTTACAGAAAATTAATTGTACCACCTGAGATTTTGAGAAAAAAAAAGTTATTGTCAGGTTACAGGTGGAAACGTTGAAAGCAGCGTGCACAACAGCTGTTTAACAATTAACAGACGTATTAAATATTCTTTTTCATTTGTTCTTAATTGTACCATCATTAGTTTGTTGGTTTACACATTAAATTTGAGCAAAAATAATTAAATAATTACCAGCGGGCCTATGAAGGCAGGCGTCTTAAAATCGCGAAAAAAGCAAGTAATAACAAAAGTGTTTATTATTTATGAGGCTTATGTGAGTATTTGAGACTTATGTAGACAGTCGTCTATAACTCGTTTTGGGTTGAAAAATTGAGAAGTAAGTACGGCCCCGTCTTAGTCAATAACCTGAGGGATAGTTTATTTTTAAAAACATAAAGCAAATCAACAATAAAAATATGGTCCACCCTATCTATGCATACATACACATATATATATATATATATATATATATATATATATATATATTAAATTACGTATATAATATTATTTATATATATATAATTATATGGAAAGGTATTTATCTGAACTCTTTATTATTGATTTGCTTTATGTTTTTAAAAATAAACTATCCCTCAGGTTATTGACTAAGACGGGGCCGTAATTAATAATAATAATGCGTTCTGGTAATTAATAATAATAATGCGACGATGGATATTTCATCAATGCCTCCCATGCATTTTTTCCCTTTTTTACGATTTTAAAATCTCGTGCGGTTGAAAAGCTCGTGTGCATGCGAATCTCGCACTTCCGTTGGCCGCGCATGCGCAGTAGCTGAAAACGGACTGTCAATCAGACGATATTGCTTTTTTAATATTTTTGCGTTATACCGTTATTTTTTCGGAAAAGTGAGGGTGGTACAATTAAGTACGAAAAAGGTACAATTTTTTTGGGCGCCTACGTTGACGTAAAAGCGATTCTAAAACGAGTAACCGACCTTTCATTATTCCCATACTTTGGCATTTTTTTTCTCAAAAACTAAGAGGGTACAATTCGTAATTCCGACAATTCTATTGATCCTGGTTAATGATGTGTCAATGGGTATTTTTTCCAACGCCTTCCGTGCATTTTTTCTTTGTTTGACACTTTGAAAACTCGCGCGGTGGAAAAGCCCCTCTCGTACTTCCGGTGGCCGCGCATGCGCAGTAGCTGAGAACGGACTCTCCATATGACGGTATTGCTTTTTTTATATTTTACTGCTATACCGATGCTTTTTTCATGAAAGTGAGGGTGGTACAATTAAGTGCAAAAAAGGTACAATTTTTTTACACCATAATTAGGACGAAGGAACGATTGTAAGGTGAGGTATCGGTGTTTTAATATTGCAATACTTTGTCATTTTTTTTCTCAAAAACGGTGGGGGTACAATTAAAATTTCTTGTTTTTTTAGAAAGTACAATTAAAAATACATCGGATAGCATTTTTTTTTTATAAAATTCCGTAGGTCGGCGGGCTGGGGTAAGGGCGGTCGAGCGAACAGTATCGTAATGTTCGCATCGGCTCGTGCCGGCGAGATTCAGCTCGGCTCGGTTCGTCGTGGCTACACGGGCGAGATCGACTACGCGCGCGAGGGGGAGAGTGCACGGGCGAACGGACAATCCGTCCTACACCGCAGCGAGAGTTAGAGAGAGAGAGAGAAAGAGAGAGAGAGAGAGCGACCGATCGGCTGGTCGTTGTTTACCAACGACTACAGCAGCTTATAAAGTAAGTGGTACCACTTCACGCAATCGTGTTTTATTCGCAATTAATAAATAATCGTATTGCCTTATACCAGTCCCGTTGACATGGGCATATTATTTTAGTTCGCGATATTTTTCCCCCTCTCTCTACAAGTCGGCCGTTTACCGACTTGTAATAAAAGCATAGACCTCGGCGACGATTAGAGATTTTAATAGGAATTTTTGTCGATCTGACGGAGGCGAAGGAAAAGAAAAAAAAAACAAAAAGTTTTTCTTCCAAACGACGTTTCGTTGGCGTGGTCTGCCAACCTCTTCAGGCTATTTTATTGATAACACAAATAACAAATTAAAAGAACGCACAAACAATATTGAAAAACTTAGATATAAAAAATACCTTTTTTATAATCGGATAACCGATACGTCAAGCGGTTAGATAAACAGTCAACACAAGCAAAACTCGGTGTATTTATATATACATCGCCAAAGGTAATGTAACGTAAACACTGTACAACTGTCAAATCAGGCATTTAAATTTCTATCTCTTCTAAGGAGGATCATCTGATTTTACTCATTTTGGCTTGGATACAATTGCAAAACTACATTCCTTCAAAATTATTCCTTACTAGCAACTTGTGTTTTCTGTTGTCATGGCAACGGCGGGGCAGTTGCACTCGAGGCGTAAGACTCTCCACTTTGTGGAGCTCCCCGGCTCTCCGACACCGGTACTATGCGCTCATTGGCTGATATTTCCAAATATTTAACAATTAATTACGGCTAAACTATGCTTCGGATCATAAAATTTTTCTTAGCTTTTTTGCTTGGAAATTTTTAGTCTATTGCATAGTATGTGTAAAATGCCATCGTTTTTGAAGACCCTGTATAAGTGTACAATTTAGGGTAGTCTATAATTTCCCAATTATTCCGAATCTTCGAAGTTACCTTCCTCCCCATATATGTAAATATAATGCAAAGTTTTTTTAAAGTATAGATGCTATTTGAGGAAAAAAGTGCCGTGTATATTGCTCGTCACATTTCGTTAAACCAAATTGTCTCGCGTTTGCTTCCTTTTTGGAAACACTTAAACGTTTTCCAATTATTTTTGTTAAATAAAGTCGTTGTCCTATTTCGTACCCCTAAATAATCAATTTTAAAAGTATTTTTATTATTTTCTTAATAAAATATTTTATAATCCGACATGTAAAATATAAATTAAGATACTTGATGGAATCAGTTACTGTGAACGTTTTAGTATATACTAAAACCCTCACAATTAACTTCATTATGTTCGATGTGGTGCACCAAAAACGTGAATAATATCATATCATGCGAGACTATTTAAAAAAGACAGCTGGTGTTTCTAGAATTAGAATTAATCCATGTACATGATTCGAAGGTCTGTATTATTTTAGACTTATTCGTACGATTACGTTTCATTAAAATAACGTGTTATGATACATAAAAATAAATTAAACAAGTACTAAAAATATATTAAATACTTAAATTAATTAAATTTGAAATGTTTACACTTAAACATGTGTCATTATTATTTTAAATGTTGGTGATAGTAATATTTAATTAATTTTTGCTTCCTCGTAGAAGAAGCTTTGTAACAATAAAATTTTTCGATTTGCTAAAAGCATATTATAAGTATATATTTTAACATATCTAGAGTTCAAATCTAGTGTGTGTTTTTAGAATATGACCTATACCCATTGAAAATCACGTACCCTACCATTGAGTATTTACAGGGCTCCTCTTCTCGACTAACCTTCCCTCCTCGGAAACCACCGTTATTACCTCGTGTGTAGCAGTGAACCCACATTTGGTCCCAACCCTCTTTCAAACCAAACGGTATATGCCAATGTCCTCTAGAGTTAAAGAACCCTTTCAAAAGATTTGGAAGACATCCTTGGAGAACCAGGACTCCAGGACAGGACATATTCGTCGATAATGGGCAAGTCGGGCACTCCGCATTCCTGTATGTACGGATGCGGTGCAGGCAGCTGCGGAAGCACTAATGACCGGTAAGCACTTGAGTCAGATAAAAAGTGTCGAATACGTGTTCCTACTTGTCCATTTCGCAACATCTTGAACGACGCGGTGCGAACATCTCTGCTATCACTATCACTATATAGTGGTACTGATTGACCACCGACTACTATAGACACGTGCTGCTTCGCTTGTTTTCTGAGCTACGCCGATCTTTTTTGTATACGTATCAGCCCTCTCTAGCACCAAAAGATCGATGGAGGGATCCCCGCGATCACCGAGATGGCTATATCTGACACGGTTTCATAAACATGAGCCACCCTCAACGCGGTTATTCTGCAGGCTCGTCGACAGGATGCCCCGTAACTCATATTGGTACTTAGAGCATTCGCCTATATCGGAGCTCTATACAAAATTACGGAGCTTATTATCGCTAAGAGGGCCTGACGTGGCTGCTTTGTCCTTCCGGTATTGGGTATTATGCCCAACAAACTACTCTTACAGCTTTCGACCCTGCGATCCATTCCGGCTATTTTACCATGTCCGCCGCACTTATAGGCTTATCATTCATAGTAAAGGTGGTGTACCACCTTTGCTTCATTTGGAAGATGAGCACTGCTTCCTACTTTTCAGCCGCCAGACATAGCCCATGGTTGCCCAACCATACAGCTACTACCGCAATAGAGACATTACCAAAGTATTGTATCTCATCGATGCTCTTTGCGACGACGCCCAAAGCCACATTGTCTACCTGCGTCAGCAGATCCTGGGCCACAGCATAGTAGTTTACGTTGATATAGAGCTCCTTAGCCATTTCTGAGAACCTCGGCTAGATTTTTGTTTGACGTATAATCCACTGCTTTGTAGCTTCTCGACAGCGCCGCAAACACCGCAATCCCTGCAATCCCTCGCGATATGACGAGTAGCATCACGAAGCAGCTTCGCAAAGCCAAACCTGCAGTTCACTCAGCTTATTTTGAGCTTTCCATTTTGTAGCAGCTTTGTTGCCGCTGCAGTCGGAAGCAGGATACTGGTCTTCTGGGTGCCTCCGTAAAATCCTCTGCGTTATATACTCCCAAAAAGCATGACATTTGGCCTGATCACCGCAGATATTATCTCTGCCACATCTTGCAATGTCGCTTCTTGTAGCCAGCCAACCCCCATAATATGGACGTGACCGCCGCCTCAAGTTCTGATGTCCCCACACCAGATCATTATTATTTTAAATGTTGGTGATAGTAATATTTAATTAATTTTTGCTTCCTCGTAGAAGAAGCTTTGTAACAATAAAATTTTTCGATTTGCTAAAAGCATATTATAAGTATATATTTTAACATATCTAGAGTTCAAATCTAGTGTGTGTTTTTAGAATATGACCTATACCCATTGAAAATCACGTACCCTACCATTGAGTATTTACAGGGCTCCTCTTCTCGACTAACCTTCCCTCCTCGGAAACCACCGTTATTACCTCGTGTGTAGCAGTGAACCCACATTTGGTCCCAACCCTCTTTCAAACCAAACGGTATATGCCAATGTCCTCTAGAGTTAAAGAACCCTTTCAAAAGATTTGGAAGACATCCTTGGAGAACCAGGACTCCAGGACAGGACATATTCGTCGATAATGGGCAAGTCGGGCACTCCGCATTCCTGTATGTACGGATGCGGTGCAGGCAGCTGCGGAAGCACTAATGACCGGTAAGCACTTGAGTCAGATAAAAAGTGTCGAATACGTGTTCCTACTTGTCCATTTCGCAACATCTTGAACGACGCGGTGCGAACATCTCTGCTATCACTATCACTATATAGTGGTACTGATTGACCACCGACTACTATAGACACGTGCTGCTTCGCTTGTTTTCTGAGCTACGCCGATCTTTTTTGTATACGTATCAGCCCTCTCTAGCACCAAAAGATCGATGGGAGGGATCCCCGCGATCACCGAGATGGCTATATCTGACACGGTTTCATAAACATGAGCCACCCTCAACGCGGTTATTCTGCAGGCTCGTCGACAGGATGCCCCGTAACTCATATTGGTACTTAGAGCATTCGCCTATATCGGAGCTCTATACAAAATTACGGAGCTTATTATCGCTAAGAGGGCCTGACGTGGCTGCTTTGTCCTTCCGGTATTGGGTATTATGCCCAACAAACTACTCTTACAGCTTTCGACCCTGCGATCCATTCCGGCTATTTTACCATGTCCGCCGCACTTATAGGCTTATCATTCATAGTAAAGGTGGTGTACCACCTTTGCTTCATTTGGAAGATGAGCACTGCTTCCTACTTTTCAGCCGCCAGACATAGCCCATGGTTGCCCAACCATACAGCTACTACCGCAATAGAGACATTACCAAAGTATTGTATCTCATCGATGCTCTTTGCGACGACGCCCAAAGCCACATTGTCTACCTGCGTCAGCAGATCCTGGGCCACAGCATAGTAGTTTACGTTGATATAGAGCTCCTTAGCCATTTCTGAGAACCTCGGCTAGATTTTTGTTTGACGTATAATCCACTGCTTTGTAGCTTCTCGACAGCGCCGCAAACACCGCAATCCCTGCAATCCCTCGCGATATGACGAGTAGCATCACGAAGCAGCTTCGCAAAGCCAAACCTGCAGTTCACTCAGCTTATTTTGAGCTTTCCATTTTGTAGCAGCTTTGTTGCCGCTGCAGTCGGAAGCAGGATACTGGTCTTCTGGGTGCCTCCGTAAAATCCTCTGCGTTATATACTCCCAAAAAGCATGACATTTGGCCTGATCACCGCAGATATTATCTCTGCCACATCTTGCAATGTCGCTTCTTGTAGCCAGCCAACCCCCATAATATGGACGTGACCGCCGCCTCAAGTTCTGATGTCCCCACACCAGATCTCCCAAACTCAATGAACAGTTCCTCTGTTTTGGTACGCCTGATGCGGGAACCTTTTTCTCCCAGCGACTTGACGGTTGGTGCGGACTGAATTCACTAAAGAATGTCGACATATGCCAGCCGATCCGACGCGTTAATTTTAATAGCGTAGGGTTGGGCTGGCTTTAGGGTCGCTTTTTGTCCTTTAACCATATTGAACGGAGCTCCAACATATACTTGGCTTCCACCAGCTGCGATTACTGCTTGACATGCTTCTTGCCCTTGAGCACAACAGTTCATCAATCACAGGGCGTTCACAAAAACTATAAAACCAGTGTTTTTAGGTTAGATTTTCTCGTCCGAGTTACTCGTCTAGATTAGAAACCAAACTGTACGCAATCGCCGGCATTCACTAGCATTCACCAGCATTCACCAGCATTTGCCAGGGAGTGCTAGCATTCCCTTGGTTGCTTATATTTATAATTTGTTTTGTGTATATATATATATATATATATATGGGGTATTCCACGTGAAGTGGTCCGATCAAAATTTTAAAATGCACCAAATTTTGGGTACACTTTGCAAATGTTTTTCAGAATACAGAAAAAAATTTTTAGGTACTGGAATCTATTTGCTCAAAAGTTATTCTAACCTCAAAAAGTGAATTTTTCTATATTTTTTTCAACACCAGCTGGGTTTACCGCTATATAACTCAAAATCTATCAACTTTTACTATAGCACATTATATGTAACATTCGTTGCTAATTATATCTAGAATTTATTCTTCTGGGTTAGAATTTCTAATCTCAAGGTCAATGTTACATAAACTACATGTCAATATTCAACTTGAAAAAAGTGCAAGTGCGCCACCTTTGATTTTTTCATCCAAAAGTCTAAAAGAAAGCTTGGAGCAATACCTTTCAAATGGTCTGTAGCATTTTTATGGCCTCAAATTCTGTAAAAAGTTATGACAATTTAAAGAAACACGAAATTTTTTTAAAAATTTAAATGGGAATTACCATGTTAATTTTTGTGAATTTTTTGTCTTTCTTTAAATTGTCATAACTTTTTACAGAATTGGAGGCCATAAAAATGCTACAGACCATTTGAAAGGTATTGCTTCAAGCTTTCTTTTAGACTTTTGGATGAAAAAATATAAGGTGGCGCACTTGCACTTTTTTCAAGTTGAATATTGACATGTAGTTTATGTAACATTGACCTTGAGATTAGAAATTCTAACCCAGAAGAATAAATTCTAGATATAATTAGCAACGAATGTTACATATAATGTGCTATAGTAAAAGTTGATAGATTTTGAGTTATATAGCGGTAAACCCAGCTGGTGTTGAAAAAAATATAGAAAAATTCACTTTTTGAGGTTAGAATAACTTTTGAGCAAATAGATTCCAGTACCTAAAAATTTTTTTCTGTATTCTGAAAAACATTTGCAAAGTGTACCCAAAATTTGGTGCATTTTAAAATTTTGATCGGACCAGTTCACGTGGAATACCCCATATATATATATATATATATATTAATTTTTAAAAATAAGGCTTTATTGATCTCCAAGAACCAAAATGTATTCTTGCCGACGTTTCGGATGTACTGTTACCGTCCCTTTCCAAGGCAATAAAAAAGGCCCAGAGATATTAATTTATATTCTGGAGAAATATTACTAGTGTACAGGACTCCCTTCGGGGAGGTCCTCGTTTTCGATATGTTAAGTGGAGGGTTTTGCGGGGGTAAAACTTTTGCGTGCGATGCTATAGAGAAGTAATGTTTCTCCAGAATATAAAATAATATCTCTGCGCCTTTTTTATTGCCTTGAAAAGGGACGGTAACAATACGTCCGAAACATCGGCTTATTTTTTATTAACTAATTCTGAACGAACGATAACTTCTCCCACCATCTATATATTAATTTTGGTAAATAAAAATTTATTTATGCTAATTGCAATCGGGGATAAGTTAAAATCTCCTTTAGAGAAAGAATAAAATTATATAAATGTCGATAAGCAACCGAGCGATAGCTAGCACTCCCCAACAAATGCTGGTGAATGCTAACGAATGCTGATGAAATCTAGGGAATGCTGGTGAATGCTAGCGAATGCTAGTGAATGCTTGCGAATGCTGGTGAATTCTAGCGAATGCCGCCGATTGATGGTAAATGCTGGCGAATGTGGGTAAATGCATAGATACACACCTGGTGAATACACAGGAATACGCCTGGCGCATGCATGTGGATACGCTTGGTGAATAGTTTATGCCTAGCGTGAACTTGACGCCTAGTGTTTCCGAAATTATCGCCTGGCAATAAAACAATGGGTGGGGGATTGCGACGAGTAGTATACGTATGCGTATGAGCTTGGGTAAGCGTTAGGGATGGTTCTAGTAACCCAAAAGCGCGTTAGGGAAGTCCATTGGAATAATTATGTCGTTTCTATTGTAGCTTGAGATTCCAATGTCATATAGACCGGGGGCTGATGACATATTTTATGAGTGATTTTAAAATGTCTGCAACTGAAAACGCTTATATATAATGTTGAAGATCAGCGAATACGAGTAGTCGCAACTTCTGAACTTATGTATAACATATTTAAACAAATTTATTTGTTAACAAAAAAATTATAATATCAAAAGTCATTATAAAATACATAAAATGTGTACAGTTTTAAAGTTTAATTGAAAAAAAGTTGGCGGAAACACATTTGCAGACGCACTGGAGGTATAGCAACCCTTACAACGGGGTTGGAGTTTCAAATTTTTTCTGGTAATTAGAAGTCATTTTATTATGTCTGCAATTGAATGTTATAATTTATTTGATGATTTATTTGTGCAAAAAAGTTGCAGACGACTTGAACGTGTTTTAGTACTCTTTTAAATATAGAAAGTTGAATTTTGACTTTAATTATTTTTAGTCATGTTAATACGTCTGCACTTAAGAGTTTCAGTGAATTTGGATGAAAAATTATGATAAATAATTTTGCAGACGGTTCAGAGGTGAAGTAAATCTTGCAGACGAGGTTATAGTAGCAAATTTTTCTGTAGTATTTTAAAGTCATTTTATTTCGTCTGCAATTGAAGTTAATGATATAATTAAATGCAAATTTTGATGAAAAAATAATTACAGACGGTTTGGATGTGCAAAATTGTTTCGTATGCTTAAACTTATTTTATTTTGTCTGTAGTCCGAGAGCTAGATATGTCCCCGTTGGGAATTACATGTCCCCCTTTTTTGCCAAAAAGTGGTACTTTTAGTTTAAACCGCAATTATTTAAACAAAATATAAAAAGTTATATTTTCGCATCAGACAATTTAGGCAATTTTAAGTCGAAAATGTCTCTTCTAAAATTTCTCTAAAATCAAAATTGAAATAACTAGAATTTATTGAATTTTTTTTTTCTCATTTTTAATGAACTTTAAATAATTATATAAACGACAATTTTTAACTTTTTACAAAAATTCAAAATTCTTCATATTCTTTGAACTAGCATTTATCATAATAAAGTAAAAACGATTTTCAAAATTGTTTTATTGTTAATTAAATTATTAATAATAGTTCATAGAATTTTAAATATTAATTTTCAGAAAAAAAAAAATTATTAATAAATATTTCTGTAAAAATTTAATTAAATCAAAATAGAAATGTGTTGTTAGTAATTTATTTATTTTAATTAATCGATAATTCTCCAGAAATTAGTGATCATCTTTTGCCACATTGTTTATAATGGTAGGGATGTGACAGCGCTGCTTGTGCAGTTAATAATAATTATTAATATTTAAAATTTTATGTATTATTATTAATTATATAAAACACAATAAAGCAATTTTTAATATTTTTATTAAATTGTAATAAATGCTAGTTTAAAGAATATAAAGAATTTTGAATTTTCGCAGAGTTAGAAATTGACGACTATATTATTGTTTAAAAATGCTTAAAAATGAGAAAAAGAAAATTCAAAAAATTCTCGTTGCTTCAATTTTGACATTAGAGAAATATTGAAAGAAATACTAACGACTTAAAATTGCCTAAATTTTATGAAAAAAAATTTTCTAATGCGAAAATATAACTTTTTATATTTTGTTTAAATAGTTACGGTTTAAACAAAAAGTACCATCATTTTGGCAAAATGTACCGACGGATTTGGATTCTACGGCCCAAAATCCATTGAATTTCATGGTTTTTATCCGGGGACATGTAATTCCCGACGGGGACATAGCCAGCTCCCGGACTACTGCAACTGAGAGTAATGATTAAGCTTGGTTTGTGAATAATAAAAAAATTACTTGCAGACGGTTTTGATGATCACAAGTAATTTATTTATTTATTATTTCTCAACATCTTCTCGAAAAATTTTTCTCATAATTTCTAGTCGTTCTATTTTGTCTGCAATCAAAGGTAATAAAAAAAGGTTACAATAAAACAATTTTGAATATCGTTTATACTTTATTATGATAAATGCTAGTTTAAAGAATATGAAGAATTTTGAATTTTTGTAAAAAGTTGATAATTGTCGTTCATATAATTATTTAAAGTTCATTAACAATGAGAAAAAAAAAATTTCAATAAATTCTAGTTATTTCAATTTTGATTTTAGAGAAATTTTGAAACAGACATTTTCGACTTAACATTGCCTAAATTGTCTGATGCAAAAATATAACTTTTTATATTTTATTGAGTGATTTTTTGTCGTCCATGCAGTATATTTAGGAGTAGTTTAGATTTTCCTCGATATTGATGAACAAACCAATTTATTTATTTGGCGACGTTTCGATGGATATCCTCCATCCTCATCAGGCTATACCTTCTATTAAAAAATGATTTCATTTTACAACATCTTTTTAAACACAATTTTTACATATATAAATCTAAATTACTTACTATTTCGTCAATATATAGGTATACAATATTATTAACAGCATCTCTGATGCGTCGCTCTATAATTGAAAACAATGATTAAAATAACAAACGTTTAACAATTTTTGCACAGAGATTAAGGTTATATACAACATACCTCTCCCCTATTGTTGTGTCCATAATAAACACAAAAAAATTGAAAATTAAATAAATACTTGAAGAACATTACAAAATAAATTAACACATAATCACACATAATAAGCAAAAGGCAGTCAAATATTAAAATAAAGCTAACAATGTATATCACAGACGGTTAATACTGAAAAATTTGAAATCTCACGTCCCCCGTTTTCAGAGACACCTATGCGATCAATCTTAATCAGATCGACCACACAGTCATCCCCACCACAGGCGCGAAACTTCAAATTAAGTACATTATATGTACTGATAAGTAATAAAAATTAATAAATTATTTATGATTATTTACAAGAGAACTCAAAAAAATTTTTATAAGACTAAATTAAAATTTACCATTTCAATAAAAAATTTTTTCCCCGTTGAAACAAATAATAATTGGAAAAATTTTTAATAATTAAATTTAAGTAGTTGAGTATTTTATTAAATTTTAAATATAGTAGATTAACTAAACAATTTTTATAATAATAAAGAATCTTTTAATTATGAACCTAAATGAGAAGAAATTAAAAAAACCAAAAATATATATTTGAATTTACCGCGCCGCGCATCGTTCAAGACCAATACGCGCAGTAAGAGTCGATCAACACGCAAGTCAATCACTCGCCTTATCCAAACATCTGATCGATATACATTGATTTGAGGTTATGTCATAGGGGAGAGATACACATTATAATTTAGATTTTAATTTAATACTATTGATAATGTCACTGTAATGTTGGCTAAGATGTCTAGTATCGTCTTTGCAATTGATCGCATTATGTTGCAGATTTATGTGGATCATTTCTGATAATACTCGTTTTTTCCAATTCTTTTCAGTATCAAGTATTTTGACGTTGTCAAAATCTAACGAATGATCATATGCGAGCATATGTTCATTGATTACATAGTGCGACTCAGTTTTGTTTATATTAGCTTTATGTTCTTTAATACGACATTTTACTTGTCTCTTTGTTTCACCCACATAACTAGCATTACAATCTTTACAATTTATTTTATACACTACGTTAGTTTTAGTTAATTTGTCTATTTTATCTTTGCCCCTCACAATAACACCATCAATTTTATTATAAATTTTAGGTATAACTTTGATAGCTTTGTCTTTCATAGAACCAGATATTTTTTCATAAAATTTAGGAATAAAAGGAATATTTAAAGTTGCTTTATAATTAGTTACTACTCTATTATTAACTTGATCATCCCTGTTGAAAAATCTCATATAAAACTATAAAAAAAATTTTTTTATCGTACTTCATGTGGCTTTTGCACCCGGAGTTTGCGATAGAATGCTATACATTATTTAATACGAATCGGAATGAATAAGCTTATAACTATAGGCTTCATAATGAACACCTCATAAAATGCGATAAAAATAAATTTGTTTATAAGGTTTTATAGGAATAAACGTGTAACATAAAAGAGCATAAAATAGTTTATCGGAGTATATTGGGTACACATTTATATTTAAATATTTTGTATTTATATTTACCGGGCATTATAAGGATTTGCCACCTTTCACGTACTTATATATCAATGCTTTTTCACTCTAAATTAAAGCTTATAGTATTTTATAATGAAAAACCCGAACATGAATGAATTATCTATAGTGATATTTTAGGTAATACAAAATGATATATTCTTAACAAGTGGATTTCTATCGGGATTTTAACAGTTATTGTCTTATAGAGCATACAAAAATATAAGGTTAAATAGGGCGTTTCACAATAACGCCAAATAACGGCTATATGACCTTACCAGCATATTTCAATATTATATAACAACTTACCTGGTATCTTTATAGGGATTTATGACGATCGACGCATGAAATGGGTGGCTTGCCGAACGCATCGTACCTGGCTTTGCCAGTCAAAAAGTAACCGCTATTGAATCGCTTTTCGCATTTTATGAGGTATTGCTGTATTTACTATTTACAACGAATAGGCATGTATCTGGATTTCAAATAATTAATGATTTTTCATGATTGCAATTTATCGGGTTGAATAGGACATTTCACTATAAAGTCGAGCATTATTTATCCGAATATACCGGTATATTCTAATATTGTCAAGCAACCTATGTGATTCGTTTATAGGGTTTAATCAGTATTGTCACATAAATGAGCGGTTTAGTATTACAATAAACACGGAATAGTCGAATACATTTTTGGCGCGAAATTTATATTTCTCAAGTGGCTTTGGTGTTACTAAGAACACATAGAAATATTGGACAATTGAAATATTTTTTCTAAAAATAGGTTAATATGTTTTCATATTAGAAAAATAATGAAGTATAAACTTTATTACAAGAGAATGCTAAATAAAGAATACATACCAATTCCGTAACAAATTCTGAATTATTTTAAATGTTAACATGAATCATCGAATCATATAAAAGATTAACAAAATTGGATTACTTTATTGAAAATTAAATTTAATATTTCTTTCCCTAGCGGAAATAATCATATGCGAATAATGTTTATAAATACTTAATAAAAGTTATTAGCTTTCATTAGATTTTCATAACACTTTATAAAGTGCGGATTTTGGACTGTAGTAATAGTTTAAAAAATTTGGTGATGTTTATAAGATTCTTTTAGTTGTTTTTAAAATTTCGTAAATATTTCTAAGCTTTATTAGGTTTTATTAGATTTTTGTATTTCGAAAATATCGTGAAAAACGATAAAATGACACTAATAGTAACTGTTGCAGTTTCCTATATTTAACTGTTTTTAGCTGTTTCTAAGTGATGTATGCAAAAAAACAAAAGCTATTAATAAAAGATTGCTATTGGTAAATATTCATAAAAATTCTAAATACTTATTTACTGTATATAATAATTTAAAAAAGTTATTAGTGTTATTAGCTTTTTTAAACTCGCACATTTCTTTTACTTTTGAAAAAAACCTAAAAGCTAATAAAATCTAGCAAAAGCTAAGAAGAGCTAATAAAAGTTATAAATTCTAACTAACTATTAACAGAGTCCAAAATCTGCATATTATAAATTGATTATAGAATTTATTAGTTTTTCTTAGCTCTTTCTGCAAAAATAAATTTCCGTCTGGGTTGGTGTTTATTACTAGCTCACTGTAGAAAATCACTATCGTTGCTGTCATGAAGAATAACATTGAAAAATATTTATAATTAAAGGGCACAAAATTAAGAATACCTGCAAGTGTCACTCGAGTCTGACAGTTATTTCTATAAGCATTACTAAAGTAGTTAAATATATAGGAATATTGAATATTGAAATATTTGTTCTAAAAGTTCTGTTAATATTTTTTTTATTTTTAAAAAATAATGAAGAATAAACTTTTATACAAGAGTATACTAATGAAAGAATACATATAAATGCCGTTACACATTCTGAATTATTTTACAGAGTTTACTTGAATCAGTGAATCGTATAAGAATTATTATATTGGATAAGTTTATATAAAATAAATTTAATAATTCTTTGATTTTCATTAGTAGCTTTATAATAGAAAACTTTTACCTTTACTTGCATGAAGATTAACACTAAAAAATATTTATAACTAAATATTTCAAAATTAAGATTACATGCAACTGTATCATATATATATATATATATATATATATATATATATATATATATATGGGGGCTTCGCCCCCCTGCGCGCTTCGCGCGCCAACCACCTATTTTTAATTTCGAAAAAGGTTTTTCGTAATTAATTTATTTAAAATAATGTTTTAAATTGTATTATTTTTTCACTACCATGGACACCTTAAAAATTAAACAGATTCACGCAACACCTTGGAGGTATTGCTATATAGTTATTATAATTTATAAATAAAAGTTTACCAAAATTTAGTGTAATGAAATCAGAATAAAAATAATAAAAAAAAATAAAGACATATTAAATATTAACTGTAAATTTTAAACTATATGAATTCTTATAAAGCTTAAATTTATATTTTAATAATTATAAATGTTAATGAAAAATTAACTTACCAAAAATAGTAAAGTACATATACTTACTAAATTGTAGTATTTTAGACTTATTAAAATTTTGGATTATTTTAAACCGTTATAAATAGAAATTCACCTTCTAAAATTAATTTATTTAATGACGAACGATCATCGCCAAAAGTTCTATGTCATTAATATTTTGCACTTTAATAGTAATAAAATTTTCTTCTTAATTAAATCAATTTTTGTATTAGCTTTAAAGAATTATTTATAAAATTATAGCGCTATATAAATAAAAACCTGTTTCTTCCATTTCTCCCGTGATTCGTAATTTGCACTCTCTTTCAAAATTTGCGTTTTAATCCATAATTATATCCAATTTATTTTTACTATGCAGAGCCCAAATATTTATTTTGATTATTATAAACAAATTCATTTCTTAAATATCCTTCTATTTCTAATAAATACATACTTGTTTATTTAAAATATTGTGTTATATAAATATAAATTATCTACACACTTATATATCCATACAACTTTGAAATATTAATTTAAAAAATATTTAAATTAAATGCTCCTAAATTAATAGTTTTTGAAAATCTATTCAAATGTAATTCGTATTTTATATTGCCACTGTTAAAATTTGAATTTTCTTTTGCCTATACTGTTTATAATAGAATTATCTTAAAAATGCAAGAATTAATATATTTAATTTTTAACCCATTGTATATATCATATGGATATTTGGAAAAGTGTATGTTATACTTGATTAATATTTATTTAATCTTCAAACAATTTTGCATCTGCATTTAAAGCATTACATTGAATTTTAGATCCGTTATTATTATTGGGTATACGTTTAAAAATTTTATGAGTTTTATCAAGAATGAGTAAACAAATACACATTCTTTCAAGTTATGTTCACAACTTTTTTTTTGCGCACGGAAAAAATACATATATTATGTATTCTTGAAAAAACAATTTTAAAATATATATATATATATATATTATATAAATATTCCGCCGCACGCACACACACCCACATACATACATATATATATATATATATACATATATATGGGCTATTTCACGTCAAGTGGTACGATGAAAATTTGAAATCACTCCAAAATTTGAGAACAGGCTGGAAACATCTTCCAGAACATACAAAAAAAATTTAAGTGTTAAAAATAATTTGCTTAAGAGTTATTCGACCATGAAAAGTGGAAATTTTTCAATTTTATAGAAAAACTTCTAATTTTAAAGCCATTTATCTCAAAATATGTTGATTTTTTTGAAAAAACATTACAAACAACTTTTGTTTAAATTAATCTTTAGAACTTATCTACCCTGGTTACATTTCTTAATTTTGAAATCTCGAAGAGATAGAACACCCGGACATATTGAATATCAAAAAAAGGCTACCACACCATAATCGATTTTAATCTAACACCTCTCAAAAGTTCACATTTTTCGCGAGCTTTCGAATGGCTTGGGTTAGCTTATTGGCCAAGACCGCTGTTGTAAGTTATGCCTCATAAACCTCATAAAATCACTAATTTTCACGTACTTTAGAACATAACTTACACCAAAAGTGTAATATATATAATATATACAGGGTGATCCAGAAACATAGGTAACATATATATATATATATTCCGATTCAGAAAATTAATTCGAGTATAACCTCGTCGGAATTTTTAAAAAATATTAATTAGGCGAGGCGTAATTAATTTTTGAAATGGGCCAATCAGAGGCCGGATTAGGGAAGAAAGGTGAGCGGCGTTGCCGCGCGAGTTTAATGCAACAGGTCAACGAGCGAAGCGGCCGAGGCGCCTGAACATAGCTAATGCGTATAGCAGAAGCGAAGATCGCGAAAGCGAATGAATCGCAAAATATATTTTACGAGATTGATTGTTTGAATAAAATGTACAATCAAGGAAATGATTTTTATTTAAGTTTGAATTAGACCGCAGACTAATAAATTCATTACTACTATTATTAATTTACTTACTAAATCTATGATACGCGTGCGTTATGAATATGAGATTATTACAGTTTATAATCTCATCGTATTTACATTAATTTATTGAAACCTTTATGACGAATTTTAAGACAATAAAATTTTGAATTGAATTAAGTTTTGTGAACAATATAGCCAATAAATACGTTTACCATAAAGATATATCGCTACATATTGGAAATATATTAATTAATTTTGCAAGTATATTGTCAATAATATTGCTAGGTAAATAATTCCTAGTCCGTGTAAAATGAAATTTAGCTCAAGCCTCAATTCTCCGTTTAAAAAACATAATGCTACCGCGAGCGCTCTCCGATGTTCGCGCACATCAAATTTTGTGTTCGCGGAGTAAGCCCGCCGCGGGCGCTCTCCGACGTTCGCGCTCATCAAATTTTGTACTCGCGGAGTAAGCCCGCCGCGGACGCTCTCCGACGTCCGCACTGCAAGAGCAAACGTGCTCGAAAAAAGTTACTTCGTTAAAATTACAATTCATTGTGTTTCAGACTTAATAAATATTTTGGAAAACACGTTCCAAATGATTAGGATAATAATTGCAATAGTCTGGCTGTTGAATTGAATTGAGTGTTCAATATACAAAATGCCAATGAATAACAACCATAAATTCGCAATATATTGGTAATATATTAGCAATAATATTGCTAGTAAGTTAATTCCGAGTCCGTGTAAAATAAAATCTAGCTGAACCCTCGATGAAGTTTTATAATAGTCTGGGAATCATCTAGCTATAGTATATCAATAATAAGTTTACGTTACCAAATATTTTTAAACTGATTTTTTATAATATATTAGTATATGCTGAACAAATCGATATCATTAAAATTAATTGTATCATATCTTTACTAAAAATCGGTATTATGAGAAATCGTGGATTTATGTGACGCATCTCAGTAATTATTCGGATGACCAAAGACAGACGTTCATTCACGTTTTCATTCACTTGAGGTAATAAAAGATCATCGATTCGTCGGTAGTATTGACAATTTGGATGACACGAAACATATTGGCGATATATTAATAATACTTTGGCAATATGTTGGCAACATATTGGCAACATATTGGCAATATATTGGCAATATATTGGCAATATATTGGCAACATATTGGCAACATATTGGCAATATATTGGCAACATATTGGCAATATATTGATAATACAAATGATAAATATTTAACGAAATACACTTTTAACTGCAAGATTTAAGCAAGCCTTAAAGTCATACTTGCGCAAACACTTTCAGACACACATACAGCCGTACAATTAGCCATACAAAAAGATCAACTTTTCATTCCTTGTAACTACCCTCTGTATTGGTTGGTAATAAAAACCGATATAAGAAAAATCAACGAGTTATTTTGTTATTCTAAAATATCTGTTCTTTGTTGGTTTTCTTAACCTTTAGACTGCCGGAAAAACAATATTTGGACGCATCCCCTGATCGACACTTTGTGCATGATCAATCGTTGATATAAGATATCTTATATACCAGTTTTCTGAGGGCGATATGCTCTTTCAAATCCCGGCAGTCTAAAGGTTAAGTTGGCTTTTCGTACCAACCAATACAGAGGGTAGTTACAAGGAATGAAAAGTTGATCTTTTATAATTGTATGGCTGTATGTATATCTGAAAGTGTTTGTGAAAGTATGGCTTTAAGTCTGGCTTAAATCTTGCAGTTAAAAGTGTATTTCGTTAAATACCCGCGTAAAAAAATTAAAGTTTATATGAACTTTATATAAACTTTATGTTTGGCTAAACTTGATATGGGGTTGG
The DNA here is from genome assembly GCA_026168455.1 of Theocolax elegans. NCBI lineage: Eukaryota > Metazoa > Arthropoda > Insecta > Hymenoptera > Cerocephalidae > Theocolax > Theocolax elegans. Next base: position 37,932,729 of record CM047426.1, on the reverse strand, counting down.
CCAACGAGACTGAGCCGAACTTGTGCAATTTACTGTTCAAGTTTTGCGAAAGTAGTTCAATTATTCGTATTTATGTCGATTTACGTATTGTAAAAATTTGGAATAAAACGCTACTAACCATAATATCCTAGGAAGTTCGTGAAACGAAATGAAAAGTTGATCTTTTAGTATGGCTAATTGTATGGCTGTATGTATATCAGAAAGTGTTTGTGAAAGTATAACTTTAAGGTCTGGCTTAAATCTTGCAGTTAAAAGTGTATTCGTTAAGTACCCGCGTAAAAAAATTAAAGTTTATATGAACTTTATATAAACTTTAGGTTGGCTAAACTTGATATGGGGTTGGCCAACGAGACTGAGCCGAACTTGTGCAATTTACTGTTCAAGTTTTGCGAAAGTATATCAAATGTTCAGCTGAAATTCATATAAAGTTTTTATAAAGTTTTTTTACAATTACTGACAAATAAAATATAGTTTATACTAAGTTAGCTGAACTCAATATTAACCTGATAGCAAGTTCAGGTTTATAAAGTCATATAATGTTGATATCAACATACCCAAAGAAAATTTTAAAAATCTTTAACTGATATCAGTAAGATACATCGGTTAGAAAAACGGAGATATATTCCAAAAAAATCCGAATCCGTCACTGAAAAGTGTTGTCCATTTCCTTAGTTTTGAAGACATAACCTGAAGAAGAAATTTAAAGAACTACAAAGTATCTATTTCACCATTTATCTAACCGATGTATTCTTACTGATATCAGTTAAAGATTTTTAAAATTTTTCTTTGGGTATGTTGATATCAACATTATATGACTTTATAAACCTGAACTTGCTATCAGGTTAATATTGAGTTCAGCTAAACTTAGTATAAACTATATTTTATTTGTCAGTAATTGTAAAAAACTTTATAAAAACTTTATATGAATTTCAGCTGAACATTTGATATACTTTCGCAAAACTTGAACAGTAAATTGCACAAGTTCGGCTCAGTCTCGTTGGCCAACCCCATATCAAGTTTAGCCAAACCTAAAGTTTATATAAAGTTCATATAAACTTTAATTTTTTACGCGGGTACTTAACGAAATACACTTTTAACTGCAAGATTTAAGCCAGACTTAAGTTATACTTTCACAAACACTTTCTGATATACATACAGCCATACAATTATAAAAGATCAACTTTTCATTCCTTGTAACTACCCTCTGTATTGGTTGGTACGAAAAGCCAACTTAACCTTTAGACTGCCGGGATTTGAAAGAGCATATCGTCCTCAGAAAACTGGTATATAAGATATCTTATATCAACGATTGATCATGCACAAAGTGTCGATCAGGGGATGCGTCCAAATATTGTTTTTCCGGCAGTCTAAAGGTTAAGAAAACCAACAAAGAACAGATATTTTAGAATAACAAAATAACTCGTTGATTTTTCTTATATCGGTTTTTATTACCAACCAATACAGAGGGTAGTTACAAGGAATGAAAAGTTGATCTTTTTGTATGGCTAATTGTACGGCTGTATGTGTGTCTGAAAGTGTTTGCGCAAGTATGACTTAAAGGCTTGCTTAAATCTTGCAGTTAAAAGTGTATTTCGTTAAATATTTATCATTTGTATTATCAATATATTGCCAATATATTGCCAATATGTTGCCAATATGTTGCCAACATATTGCAAAGTAGTATTAATATATCGCCAATATGTTTCGTGTCATCCAAATTGTCAATACTACCGACGAATCGATGATCTTTTATTACCTCAAGTGAATGGAAAACGTGAATGAACGTCTGTCTTTGGTCATCCGAATAATTACTGAGATGCGTCACATAAATCCACGATTTCTCATAATACCGATTTTTAAGTAAAGATATGATACAATTAATTTTAATGATATCGATTGTGTCAGCATATACTAATATATTATAAAAAATCAGTTTAAAAATATTTGGTAAACGGTAAACTTATTATTGATATACTATAGCTAGATGATTCCCAGACTATTATAAAACTTCATCGAGGGTTCAGCTAGATTTTTATTTTACACGGACTCGGAATTAACTTACTAGCAATATTATTGACAATATACTTGCAAAATTAATTAATATATTTCCAATATGTAGCGATATATCTTATGGTAAACGTATTTATTGGCTATATTGTTCACAAAACTTAATTCAATTCAAAATTTTATTGTCTTAAAATTCGTCATAAAGGTTTCAATAAATTAATGTAAATACGATGAGATTATAAACTGTAATAATCTCATATTCATAACGCACGCGTATCATAGATTTAGTAAGTAAATTAATAATAGTAGTAATGAATTTATTAGTCTGCGGTCTAATTCAAACTTAAATAAAAATCATTTCCTTGATTGTACATTTTATTCAAACAATCAATCTCGTAAAATATATTTTGCGATTCATTCGCTTTCGCGATCTTCGCTTCTGCTATACGCATTAGCTATGTTCAGGCGCCTCGGCCGCTTCGCTCGTTGACCTGTTGCATTAAACTCGCGCGGCAACGCCGCTCACCTTTCTTCCCTAATCCGGCCTCTGATTGGCCCATTTCAAAAATTAATTACGCCTCGCCTAATTAATATTTTTTAAAAATTCCGACGAGGTTATACTCGAATTAATTTTCTGAATCGGAATATATATATATATACATATATATGGGCTATTTCACGTCAAGTGGTACGATGAAAATTTGAAATCACTCCAAATTTGAGAACAGGCTGGAAACATCTTCCAGAACATACAAAAAAATTTAAGTGTTAAAAATAATTTGCTTAAGAGTTATTCGACCATGAAAAGTGGAAATTTTTCAATTTTATAGAAAAACTTCTAATTTTAAAGCCATTTATCTCAAAATATGTTGATTTTTTTGAAAAAACATTACAAACAACTTTTGTTTAAATTAATCTTTAGAACTTATCTACCCTGGTTACATTTCTTAATTTTGAAATCTCGAAGAGATAGAACACCCGGACATATTGAATATCAAAAAAAGGCTACCACACCATAATCGATTTTAATCTAACACCTCTCAAAAGTTCACATTTTTTCGCGAGCTTTCGAATGGCTTGGGTTAGCTTATTGGCCAAGACCGCTGTTGTAAGTTATGCCTCATAAACCTCATAAAATCACTAATTTTCACGTACTTTAGAACATAACTTACACCAAAAGTGTAATATATATAATATATACAGGGTGATCCAGAAACATAGGTAACATATATATATATATTCCGATTCAGAAAATTAATTCGAGTATAACCTCGTCGGAATTTTTAAAAAATATTAATTAGGCGAGGCGTAATTAATTTTTGAAATGGGCCAATCAGAGGCCGGATTAGGGAAGAAAGGTGAGCGGCGTTGCCGCGCGAGTTTAATGCAACAGGTCAACGAGCGAAGCGGCCGAGGCGCCTGAACATAGCTAATGCGTATAGCAGAAGCGAAGATCGCGGAAAGCGAATGAATCGCAAAATATATTTTACGAGATTGATTGTTTGAATAAAATGTACAATCAAGGAAATGATTTTTATTTAAGTTTGAATTAGACCGCAGACTAATAAATTCATTACTACTATTATTAATTTACTTACTAAATCTATGATACGCGTGCGTTATGAATATGAGATTATTACAGTTTATAATCTCATCGTATTTACATTAATTTATTGAAACCTTTATGACGAATTTTAAGACAATAAAATTTTGAATTGAATTAAGTTTTGTGAACAATATAGCCAATAAATACGTTTACCATAAAGATATATCGCTACATATTGGAAATATATTAATTAATTTTGCAAGTATATTGTCAATAATATTGCTAGGTAAATAATTCCTAGTCCGTGTAAAATGAAATTTAGCTCAAGCCTCAATTCTCCGTTTAAAAAACATAATGCTACCGCGAGCGCTCTCCGATGTTCGCGCACATCAAATTTTGTGTTCGCGGAGTAAGCCCGCCGCGGGCGCTCTCCGACGTTCGCGCTCATCAAATTTTGTACTCGCGGAGTAAGCCCGCCGCGGACGCTCTCCGACGTCCGCACTGCAAGAGCAAACGTGCTCGAAAAAGTTACTTCGTTAAAATTACAATTCATTGTGTTTCAGACTTAATAAATATTTTGGAAAACACGTTCCAAATGATTAGGATAATAATTGCAATAGTCTGGCTGTTGAATTGAATTGAGTGTTCAATATACAAAATGCCAATGAATAACAACCATAAATTCGCAATATATTGGTAATATATTAGCAATAATATTGCTAGTAAGTTAATTCCGAGTCCGTGTAAAATAAAATCTAGCTGAACCCTCGATGAAGTTTTATAATAGTCTGGGAATCATCTAGCTATAGTATATCAATAATAAGTTTACGTTTACCAAATATTTTTAAACTGATTTTTTATAATATATTAGTATATGCTGAACAAATCGATATCATTAAATTAATTGTATCATATCTTTACTAAAAATCGGTATTATGAGAAATCGTGGATTTATGTGACGCATCTCAGTAATTATTCGGATGACCAAAGACAGACGTTCATTCACGTTTTCATTCACTTGAGGTAATAAAAGATCATCGATTCGTCGGTAGTATTGACAATTTGGATGACACGAAACATATTGGCGATATATTAATAATACTTTGGCAATATGTTGGCAACATATTGGCAACATATTGGCAATATATTGGCAACATATTGGCAACATATTGGCAATATTGGCAACATATTGGCAATATATTGGCAACATATTGGCAATATTGGCAACATATTGGCAATATATTGGCAATATATTGGCAATATATTGGCAATATATTGATAATACAAATGATAAATATTTAACGAAATACACTTTTAACTGCAAGATTTAAGCCAGACTTAAAGTTATACTTTCACAAACACTTTCTGATATACATACAGCCATACAATTATAAAAGATCAACTTTTCATTCCTTGTAACTACCCTCTGTATTGGTTGGTACGAAAAGCCAACTTAACCTTTAGACTGCCGGGATTTGAAAGAGCATATCGTCCTCAGAAAACTGGTATATAAGATATCTTATATCAACGATTGATCATGCACAAAGTGTCGATCAGGGGATGCGTCCAAATATTGTTTTTCCGGCAGTCTAAAGGTTAAGAAAACCAACAAAGAACAGATATTTTAGAATAACAAAATAACTCGTTGATTTTTCTTATATCGGTTTTTATTACCAACCAATACAGAGGGTAGTTACAAGGAATGAAAAGTTGATCTTTTTGTATGGCTAATTGTACGGCTGTATGTGTGTCTGAAAGTGTTTGCGCAAGTATGACTTAAAGGCTTGCTTAAATCTTGCAGTTAAAAGTGTATTTCGTTAAATATTTATCATTTGTATTATCAATATATTGCCAATATATTGCCAATATGTTGCCAATATGTTGCCAACATATTGCCAAAGTATTATTAATATATCGCCAATATGTTTCGTGTCATCCAAATTGTCAATACTACCGACGAATCGATGATCTTTTATTACCTCAAGTGAATGAAAACGTGAATGAACGTCTGTCTTTGGTCATCCGAATAATTACTGAGATGCGTCACATAAATCCACGATTTCTCATAATACCGATTTTTAGTAAAGATATGATACAATTAATTTTAATGATATCGATTTGTTCAGCATATACTAATATATTATAAAAAATCAGTTTAAAAATATTTGGTAAACGTAAACTTATTATTGATATACTATAGCTAGATGATTCCCAGACTATTATAAAACTTCATCGAGGGTTCAGCTAGATTTTATTTTACACGGACTCGGAATTAACTTACTAGCAATATTATTGCTAATATATTACCAATATATTGCGAATTTATGGTTGTTATTCATTGGCATTTTGTATATTGAACACTCAATTCAATTCAACAGCCAGACTATTGCAATTATTATCCTAATCATTTGGAACGTGTTTTCCAAAATATTTATTAAGTCTGAAACACAATGAATTGTAATTTTAACGAAGTAACTTTTTTCGAGCACGTTTGCTCTTGCAGTGCGGACGTCGGAGAGCGTCCGCGGCGGGCTTACTCCGCGAGTACAAAATTTGATGAGCGCGAACGTCGGAGAGCGCCCGCGGCGGGCTTACTCCGCGAACACAAAATTTGATGTGCGCGAACATCGGAGAGCGCTCGCGGTAGCATTATGTTTTTTAAACGGAGAATTGAGGCTTGAGCTAAATTTCATTTTACACGGACTAGGAATTATTTACCTAGCAATATTATTGACAATATACTTGCAAAATTAATTAATATATTTCCAATATGTAGCGATATATCTTTATGGTAAACGTATTTATTGGCTATATTGTTCACAAAACTTAATTCAATTCAAAATTTTATTGTCTTAAAATTCGTCATAAAGGTTTCAATAAATTAATGTAAATACGATGAGATTATAAACTGTAATAATCTCATATTCATAACGCACGCGTATCATAGATTTAGTAAGTAAATTAATAATAGTAGTAATGAATTTATTAGTCTGCGGTCTAATTCAAACTTAAATAAAAATCATTTCCTTGATTGTACATTTTATTCAAACAATCAATCTCGTAAAATATATTTTGCGATTCATTCGCTTTCGCGATCTTCGCTTCTGCTATACGCATTAGCTATGTTCAGGCGCCTCGGCCGCTTCGCTCGTTGACCTGTTGCATTAAACTCGCGCGGCAACGCCGCTCACCTTTCTTCCCTAATCCGGCCTCTGATTGGCCCATTTCAAAAATTAATTACGCCTCGCCTAATTAATATTTTTTAAAAATTCCGACGAGGTTATACTCGAATTAATTTTCTGAATCGGAATATATATATATATGTTACCTATGTTTCTGGATCACCCTGTATATATGTGGTAATGAACAATTAACTTACCAAAAATAGTAAAAAGTGCATATACTTAATTGTAGTATTTAGTAAGAACCTATTAAAATTTTAGATTACTTTAAACGGATCTAAATAGAAATTTACCTCCTAAAATTAATTTATTTAAGTCATCGCCAAGAGTTCTATATGTCATTAATATTTTGTACTTTAATAGTAATAAAACTTTTTTCTTAATTAAATTAATTTTTGTATTAGCTTTAACGAATTATTTATAAAATTATAGTGCTATATAAATAAAAACCTGTTTCTTCCATTTCTCCCGTAATTCGTAATTTGTACCCTCTTTCAAAATTTGCGTTTTAATCCATAATTATATCCAATTTATTTTTCCCTTTAGTTACAGAGCCCATATATTTATTTTAATTATTATAAACAAAGGCATACCTTAAATAACCTTTTGTTTCTAATAAATACATACTTGTTTATTTAAAATATTGTTTTATATAAATATACGTAATCTACTTACTTATATATCCATACAATTTTTAAATTTGATTTGAATAATATTTAAATTAAATACTACTAAAATAATAATTTTCGAAAAACTTTTGAAATGTAATTCGTATTTTATATTGCCATTGTTAAAATTTGAATTTTCTTTTGCCATTACTGTTTATAATAGAATTATCTTAAAAATGCAATAATTAATGTATTTAATTTTTAATTTATTGTATATTTCACATATAGATATTTGGAAAAGTGTATGTTATACTTGATTAATATTTATTTTATCTTCGAAAAATTTTGCATATTTTTAAAAACATTACATTAAATTTTAGGTCCGTTTTTATTTTATGAGTTTTATCAGGAATAAGTAAACTAATACACATTCTTTCAAGTTATATTCACAACTTTTTTTTGCGCACGGAAAAAATACATATATTATCTATTCTTGAAAAAACAAATAACACGTACACACACACGCACACACACACTCACACACACACGCACACGCACGCGCACACGCACACGCACACACACACACACACACACACACACACACACTCACACACACACGCACACGCACACGCACACGCACACGCACACGCAAACACACTCACACTCACACACACACATATATAACATATACATGACATATATATAACATATATATAGAACATATATATGACATATATATATAAAACATATATATGACATATATATAAACATATATATATGACATATATATAACATATATAGAACATATATATGACATATAATATAAAACATATATATGACATATATATAACATATATATATGACATATATATAACATATATATATAACATATATATATAAAACATATATATATGACATATATATAACATATATATATAACATATATATATGACATATATATATAAAACATATATATGGGTGGTTCTCTGTGACATCGAAGATGAGAAAAATTAATATTGCTATAACTGTGGGAATATGTTTTAGAGGTATCCAGTAGTTCTCCTGAATTTTTTCAGATTTTTTCTGGGCCATTATTTTAAGTTACAGAGAGTCAAAGTTGACATTTTAGCACTTTTTTGCATTATATGCCCATTTTCATGAATTTTTAGCTCCCAGGGGATGCATTTTTCACTAAAAACATAAGTATGACTTTTTTTGTAAAATTTTCCGAACTTTCATTAAAAATACTTTTAAAGACATAAATGTATGCTGTCACACTCTTGTAAGCCATTTAAACCTTAAATAGTGAAAATCAGCAATTCTGCTCCGGACTCTGGTAACCTAATACTGTCTAAAAGATGTCTTTTTATAGTCAGAAACTGCCTAAAAATTTCCAGAGTGGGTCTAAATCATTAAGATCACTTATGGTCAAAATATCCGGGAAAAGTGCCCGAAATATTAATAGAAATGTATATTAAGTTGCCTGATAACGATGAATCTATTAGCATGATCACTGCCAAAAAATTTATGCACTTACCTTGGAATGGTAGAAAAGCATCTCCACTTGTTTCAGTATCCATCTAATCCTCTGTAAGCTTCTAAAAATACAAATATTATTATAAAATTATAAAAAATTATTTTTTAAACATTCTAATGCTGGATTTTAGTTTTACATCCCTTACAAGAATTATAATACTAATCTGAAGGATTACTATAAAAGTATCAACATTATTATTATTATTATTCAGCAATACATTGTTTAGATTTCACAAACTTGTCACTGTCACGTTATCATATTACTCATTATAATTATATATCCGATTTATTCCTATATCTTTTGTATTAAATACGTATATTCAGTTATTGTAATAATGATGTTTATATATTTACAGTAATCCTTCAGATTAGTATTATAATTCTTGTAAGGGATGTAAAACTAAAAATCCAGCATTAGAAATGTTTAAAAACATTACATTAAATTTTAGGTCCGTTTTTATTTTATGAGTTTTATCAGGAATAAGTAAACTAATACACATTCTTTCAAGTTATATTCACAACTTTTTTTGCGCACGGAAAAAATACATATTATCTATTCTTGAAAAAACAAATAACACGTACACACACACGCACACACACACTCACACACACACGCACACGCACGCGCACACGCACACGCACACACACACACACACACACACACACACACTCACACACACACGCACACGCACACGCACACGCACACGCACACGCAAACACACTCACACTCACACACACACATATATAACATATACATGACATATATATAACATATATATAGAACATATATATGACATATATATATAAAACATATATATATGACATATATATATAACATATATATATGACATATATATAACATATATATAGAACATATATATGACATATATATATAAAACATATATATATGACATATATATATAACATATATATATGACATATATATAACATATATATATAACATATATATATAAAACATATATATATGACATATATATATAACATATATATATATAACATATATATATGACATATATATATAAAACATATATATGGGTGGTTCTCTGTGACATCGAAGATGAGAAAAATTAATATTGCTATAACTGTGGGAATATGTTTTAGAGGTATCCAGTAGTTCTCCTGAATTTTTTCAGATTTTTTCTGGGCCATTATTTTAAGTTACAGAGAGTCAAAGTTGACATTTTAGCACTTTTTTGCATTATATGCCCATTTTCATGAATTTTTAGCTCCCAGGGGATGCATTTTTCACTAAAAACATAAGTATGACTTTTTTTGTAAAATTTTCCGAACTTTTCATTAAAAATACTTTTAAAGACATAAATGTATGCTGTCACACTCTTGTAAGCCATTTAAACCTTAAATAGTGAAAATCAGCAATTCTGCTCCGGACTCTGGTAACCTAATACTGTCTAAAAGATGTCTTTTTATAGTCAGAAACTGCCTAAAAATTTCCAGAGTGGGTCTAAATCATTAAGATCACTTATGGTCAAAATATCCGGGAAAAGTGCCCGAAATATTAATAGAAATGTATATTAAGTTGCCTGATAACGATGAATCTATTAGCATGATCACTGCCAAAAAATTTATGCACTTACCTTGGAATGGTAGAAAAGCATCTCCACTTGTTTCAGTATCCATCTAATCCTCTGTAAGCTTCTAAAAATACAAATATTATTATAAAATTATAAAAAATTATTTTTTAAACATTTCTAATGCTGGATTTTTAGTTTTACATCCCTTACAAGAATTATAATACTAATCTGAAGGATTACTATAAAAGTATCAACATTATTATTATTATTATTCAGCAATACATTGTTTAGATTTCACAAACTTGTCACTGTCACGTTATCATATTACTCATTATAATTATATATCCGATTTATTCCTATATCTTTTGTATTAAATACGTATATTCAGTTATTGTAATAATGATGTTTATATATTTACAGTAATCCTTCAGATTAGTATTATAATTCTTGTAAGGGATGTAAAACTAAAAATCCAGCATTAGAAATGTTTAAAAAATAATTTTTTATAATTTTATAATAATATTTGTATTTTTAGAAGCTTACAGAGGATTAGATAGATACTGAAACAAGTGGAGATGCTTTTCTACCATTCCAAGGTAAGTGCATAAATTTTTTGGCAGTGATCATGCTAATAGATTCATCGTTATCAGGCAACAAATATACATTTCTATTAATATTTCAGGCACTTTTCCCGGATATTTTGACCATAAGTGATATTAATGATTTAGACCCACTCTGGAAATTTTTAGGCAGTTTCTGACTATAAAAAGACATCTTTTAGACAGTATTAGGTTACCAGAGTCCGGAGCAGAATTGCTGATTTTCACTATTTAAGGTTTAAATGGCTTACAAGAGTGTGACAGCATACATTTATGTCTTTAAAAGTATTTTTACTGAAAAGTTCGGAAAATTTTACAAAAAAAGTCATACTTATGTTTTTAGTGAAAAATGCATCCCCTGGGAGCTAAAAATTCATGAAAATGGGCATATAATGCAATGTGTTACAAAAGTGCTAAAATGTCAACTTTGACTCTCTGTAACTTAAAATAATGGCCCAGAAAAAATCTGAAAAAATTCAGGAGAACTACTGGATACCTCTAAAACATATTCCCACAGTTATAGCAATATTTAATTTTTTCATCTTCGATGTCACAGAGAACCACCCATATATATGTTGAATTCTGAATTCTTAGACACGGCGGCGGCGGCGGCGAAATATTTATATATTATAGAGAGATATATATATTTGACATATATATAACATATATATATAACATATATATATGACATATATATATAACATATATATGACATATATATATAAAACATATATATATATGTTGAAGTCTGAATTCTTAAACACGGCGGCGGCGGCGGCGGCGGCGGTGAAATATTTATATATTATAGAGAGATATATATATTTGACATATATATATAACATATATATATATAACATATATATGACATATATATATAAAACATATATATATATGTTGAATTCTGAATTCTTAGACACGGCGGCGGCGGCGGCGAAATATTTATATATTATAGAGAGATATACATATATCTCTATAATATATAAATATTTCGCCGCCGCCGCCGCCGCCGTGTCTAAGAATTCAGAATTCAACATATATATATGTCATATATATGTTATATATATATATGTTATATATATATGTCATGTATATGATATATATATGTCATATATATGTTATACATATGTCATATATATATATGTGTGTGTGTGCATGTGTGTGTGTGTGTGGGTATGTGTGTGTGTGTGTGTGTGTTTGTGTGTGTGCGTGCGTGTGTGTGCTTGCGTGTGCGTGCGTGTGTGTGTGTGTGTGTGAGTGTGTTTTTTTTTTTTTTTTTTTTTTTTTTCCGAAGAGGTGGAGAAATGCTTAATGCACCATGACTGGAGCCATGCGAGACTCCCCGTGTGTGGGACTCTCGTACCGAAGGATGTCGATAGGCATACCCACTAAAACTCCATCTCCTTCCTTACCTTTATTCCCCCGCGGGAGCCGCCGCAAGGCATTACTTCGCGGGGGGAGGCAACGGCTACACTAGCCCACTACCGCTGCCATCGCAACTCCTCTCTCCTCTTCTCTTCTGATGAGACCCAGCCTGTCCACTACGGACGTTCAGAGGGTCACTACCGCGTTCCATCCCTCCTGGGAGTCAAGCAGGCACGCCCCGATGCACTTAGGGGTGAGGGGACCGCTCCAAGTGACTTGAAACTGGTCCCGTTCCTCCCTGAAACGAGGACACCATAGGAGGACGTGTTCCACGTCTTCGTCCACCCCTGGACAAGCCGGGCACTCTGCGCTGCCGTAGACCCCTATACGAAATAGGTAGCTACGGAAGCATCCGTGCCCGGTCAACACCTGGGTAAGCTGGAAACTGACGAAGCCGTGTTTTCTGCTCGCCCACTCCCGGATCCGCGGGATGATACGGTAGGTCCAGCGGCCGTCCCTGGCTGAGTCCCATCTCCGCTGCCACTCCTCTACGGTCCGCAATGACCATCGGTTATAGCAGCGATTCTCTTCTACGCGTCGCCCACCCTCACGGTGTCTTTCAGCTCTCTCGGCTGCCAGGAGGTCGAAGGGGGCGGTCCCCGCGATCACCGAGAGCGCAATGTCAGATACGGTTCGGTACGCCCGGGCCACCCTTAGCGCGGCTATCCTGCAGGCTCTCTGACACGGAGCACCAAAGCTCTTGTGCCTGTTCAGGGCATCAGCCCAGATAGGAGCTCCTTATAAAATTACTGAGCTCACCACCGAGGCAAGGAGAGACCTTCGCGGTTGCTGGGGTCCCCCGATGTTGGGCATGATGCCCGCCAGCGCACGGGCCACCTTTGCCGCCTTTGAGCCTGCGTTCGCGAGATGGTGTTTGAACATCAACAGCCGCGCGTCTAGTGTGACCCCTAAATACTTCAACGTTTTCACCGACCGTATCCGTTCTTTACCTACCGTGAAGGTGGCGGTCCTCTCCTTTTTTGTGCGAGAGATGAGCACCGCCTCCGTTTTTTCCGCCGCTAGCCTAAGTCCGTGGTCTCTCAACCAAGTGGCGACCACTTCTATAGAGACGTCTCCGAGATATTCGATCTCTTCGACCTCTTTGCGACCATCACTAGCGCCACGTCGTCCGCGAAAGCCACCATCGAGACACCCTCCGGAAGTTGCTGCCTAAGCAGGCCGTCATAGACAACGTTCCAGAGTAGGGGCCCAATGACCGAACCCTGCGGCACGCCTCCCGTGATGTTGTGGGAGTGCACACCGTCGTCGGTGTCGTAGAGCAGAGTACGGTCAGTCAGGTAACTCGAGGTGACCTCCCTGAGATAGAGTGGCACTTGGAAGTGCTGCAGGGACAGCATGATGTCGTCCCATCTGGCAGAGTTGAAGGCATTCCGGATGTCCAAGGTGATGATGGCACACATCCGCCTTGCAATCCGACCAGCATTGATGGCGTTTGTGGCTATGCCAACAACTCTGCCTACAGCATCCATGGTCGATCGACCCTTTCGGAAGCCGAACTGGTTGTCGGAGAGGTCTCCGGCCCGACCGATGGCCTCTGCAAGCCTGGCGCAGATCACTCGCTCCAGGAGCTTCCCAACTATATCCAGTAGACAGAGCGGGCGGTAAGATGATGGCTCCTCCGGGGGTTTGTTTCCCTTTGGTAGGAGTACCAGCCTCTGCGTCTTCCACTGGGCCGGGAAGCAACCTCCTCTTATGCATGCGTTGAATGCGTCCAGGAACAAGCCCGGAGCACTCATCGCCGCTGTCTTGACGGCCAGGCCAGGTATTCCGTCAGACCTTGGGGCTTTACGTACGGAAATACCCTTAGCGGCCATCCTCAGTTCGGCTTCACTAATGTCCGGCGACTCGGCTGCACCAATGGTGGCCATCAGGCCCGTCTCTGCTGCCCTTTTCCGATGTTCTGGAAACAGGTGGCGGACGACTCCGTCCAGAAAAACTGGGTCAGTGGGTGCAACAGCTCCCCCGGGGTTGATCTTATTCATAACCGTTTTATACGGTCTGCCCCAGGGGTCGTGGTCCACCTCCTCACAGAGCTCCCGCCAACACTTTCTCTTGGCAGCCTTGATGGCCACCTTGAGATCCCTCCGCTTTTGTTCGTATTCTGCGGAACGATCTTGGAATCGCGGTGTTCCCCTCGCTCTTTGGTGCAACCTTCTGGCACGCAGGCACTCACGTCTCTTTTCTGCGATGTCCTCACTCCACCAGATTATCGGTGGGCGGCCGCGAGGGTTAAACTTCACGGCCATAGAGGCATCGCAAGCCGCTGTTAGGGCATTCGTGAGGCCTCGTACTTTTTCTTCGGCGGTTCCCTCCACTTTTGCCCCCTCAAGGGAGCAGAGGAACGTCTCACGATCAAACGTGGCTGGTGCCCATCTCTCTCTTGCTCCTCTTCCTGCTCTCTTTGTTCTCCCGCTGGTCAGCTGGAGCTGGTACACGAGTGCTTGGTGGTCACTACCCGTGTAACGATCGCTAACTTTCCAGCCGAGTCCCCCTCTCCCCATCAATCTAGGATCGACGAAGGTGAGGTCGACTATGGACGACTTGCCGGCTTTTGTGAAAGTCGGCGTTGTCCCTGTGTTAGCGATCTCCAGCCCCAGTAGAGCGAACGCCTCGAGAAGTGCGCGACCACGCGCGTTGGTCTTGGCGCTACCCCAGTCCGTCGCCCAAGCATTAAAGTCCCCACCGATTGCGACCGGTAGCCGTGAGGACCGAGCACTGGTGACGACTGCATCCAGAGATCTCGCAAAGTCCTCGGTGCAATCGCTGGGCGGGAAGTAGCAGCTGTACATGCGTACCCCCGCCACCTCCACCCAGGTAAAGCTGGGAAGGGGGGCGACCATCTTTCTGGAGATGTGTATATTTCCACATACCCAGATGGCCGCCTTGCCCGTGGCATCCCTTACCCAGTTCGACTTCTCGAGATCCCGGAACTCCTCGCTGATGATCGCTACGTCCGCTCTCTCCTCTCTCACCAGCTGGGACAGCAAGTCCTGGGCCACAGCGCAGTGGTTGAGGTTTATTTGGAGCACCTTAATCATTTTTGATGTGTGCTCCTTCCTCATGCGAGGTCTTGGCTTTGGCCTCGCAATCCACTGCTTTGTGGCCCTCTTGGCCGCACCGATAGCATTGCGCTGTCCGGTCGACTGCGCTCTTGCACTCCCTCGCGATGTGTCCCGATTCGTGGCATCGGTAGCAGCGCGACGATACCTCTCGCAGTCGAACTCTGCAATTGACCCATCCGATCCGGAGCTTCCCGTCTTGCAGCAGTTTTTTGGCAGCTACTGCCGGAAGCTGGATGGTCGCAGCTAGAGTGCCACTGTAGGACCCCCTGGTTTTAATATTATCCGGGGATACCACGTTTGGCCCGATCTTTGCTGCAATCGCTGCGGCCACCTCCGTTGCTGTCGTGGACTCGTCCATGTCCCTGATGGTGATAGACACTTTGTGAGTCAGCAGCTGGACCTCTGCTGACCCACTCAGGGTGGACGAGACCACTGTCCTCAGCTCCGCCGTTTCCGTTCCGGGTCGCCCCAGTTCGAGGAGGAGCTCTCCAGCCCTGGTGCGCCTGATACGCGTGACCCGTTCTCCTAGTGCCTTTAGCTCCGGTGCAGCCTTGACCTTCCGGAGAATGTCAGCGTAGGAAGAGCTCCCACTAGGTGTCTTGATCTTGATGGCATCTGGGCGTGGGGGTCTTACTCCGGCCTTAGGCTCTGCCGTGCCTTTGGTCGGTTTGCTGTCACGTTTCTGCTCTTCATGCTGCTTCGGCTGGCTGTTCTTCATCTTCTTCTTCTTGCCCTTCTTCACTACTGTGACCCAGTCAGGGACTTTTGACTGGTTCCCACTCGTCTTAGGAACGGATGGCGAAGCATCTGCTGGCCCATTTTTGTTAGTGGGCTGCTTCGACTCCTTCTTCCTTTTCTCCGGGGGTTGCTGAGGTGGTGAAGGCTTTTCCCTTTCCACCGGCCTCCTTTGACGCTCTTCAGCGCGAAAGATGGGCGACGTTTGGCACGTTCCATCCCTACGCGCATCCGCCATTTTAGTTTTCGGCGCTGTCACACACACAGCACTGTTCACCCGCGCGTATTCATTGAGAGCTCTGCTGGTTGCTCTCGCCATACTCTTCAGCTCTTTGTGGATATTGTTCTTATTAAGAACAAACTCCACCAGGGTATCTACCTTCTCCCGCAGACGGAGAAAAGCTCTGTCAGCGTCACTCGACATCCCAGTCGAGGGCAGGTCACACGTAGCATTAGATGCTACAGAGGCCGAGTGACCAACCTCCGCAGCACTTACCATTTTAACGGTGTGAGTTTGGTCCCCCCCAAAATCCTTGGGACCAGCACTGACCACCGGGGCTTTCACCCGATCGGAATCAGTGGCGGGATTTGACAGGATTGCCATGCCCGCTTGGGGTAGTGTTGTTTTTAGCTCACTATCCATACTTGGTTTAATTTCGGGGTGCCTTCCCCTATCTGGTTTTGGTTTGCCCCGAATATTTGATTTTTTCGGTACCATCCATATCTGGAAAGCACCACCTGGGGAGGCGCCACGATGCGGGACCAGCAAACCCGGCACGGGTGTGTGTGAGTGTGTGTATGTGTGTGTGTGTGTGTCTGTGTGTGTGAGTGTGTGTGTGAGTGTGTGTGCGTGAACATACACTTTCCCAAATATCCATATGTGATATACAATGGGTTAAAAATTAAATACATTAATTATTGCATATTTAAGATAATTCATAACTTTATACAGAACTGAAGGCCATAAAAATGCTACAGACTATTTGAAAGGTATTGCTCCAAGCTTTCTTTCAAACTTTTGGATAAAAAATCAATTGTAGCGCACTTACACTTTTTTTAAGTTGAATATTGGCATGTATTTTATATAACATTTACATTGAAATTAGAAATTCTAACCCAGAAGTGTGTGTGTGTGTATGTGTGTGCGTGTGTGTGTGTACGTGTTATTTGTTTTTTCAAGAATAGATAATATATATGTATTTTTTCCGTGCGCAAAAAAAAGTTGTGAATATAACTTGAAAGAATGTGTATTAGTTTACTTATTCCTGATAAAACTCATAAAATAAAAACGGACCTAAAATTTAATGTAATGTTTTTAAAAATATCCACAATTTTACGAAGATAAAATAAATATTAATCAAGTATAACATACACTTTTTCAAATATCTATATGTGAAATATAGAATAAATTAAAAATTAATACATTAATTATTGCATTTTTAAGATAATTCTATTATAAACAGTAATGGCAAAAGAAAATTCAAATTTTAACAGAGGCAATAGAAAATACGAATTACATTTCAAAAATTTTTCGAAAATTATTATTTTAGTAGTATTTAATTTAAATATTATTCAAATCAAAATTTAAAAATTGTATGGATATATAAATAAGTAGATTACGTATATTTATATAAAACAATATTTTATATAAACAAGTATGTATTTATTAGAAACAAAAGGTTATTTAAGGAATGCCTTTGTTTATAATAATTAAAATGAATATATGGGCTCTGTAACTAAAGGGAAAAATAAATTGGATATAATTATGGATTAAAACGCAAATTTTGAAAGAGGGTGCAAATTACGAATTACGGGAGAAATGGAAGAAACAGGTTTTTATTTATATACCGCTAAAATGTTATAAATAATTCTTTAAAGCTAATACAAAAATTAATTTAATTAAGAAGAAAGTTTTATTACTCTTAAAGTACAAAATATTAATGACATGTAGAGCTCTTGGCGATGACTTAAATAAATTAATTTTAGGAGGTAAAGTTCTATTAAATCCGTTTCAAATAATCTAAAATTTTAATAGGTTTTTACTAAATACTACAATGAAGTATATGCACTTTACTATTTTTGGTAAGTTAATTGTTCATTACCATATATATGGGCTATTTCACATCAGTGGTACGATGAAAATTTGAAATCACTCCAAATTTTGTGAACAGACCGGAAATATCTTCCAGATGATAGGAAAAAAATTTGAGGTGTTAAAAATAATTTGCCTAAGAGTTATTCCACCATGAAATATGGAAATTTTTCAATTTTTTAGAGAAATTATTATTTTCAAAGCTATTTATATCAAAATCTATTGATTTTTTAAAAATACATTATAAACAACTTTTTTTCAAAATAATCTTTAGAACTTATCTACTTGGGTTACAATTCCTGATTTTAAAATCTCGAAGAGATAGAACGCCCGGAAATATTGAATATCAAAAAAAGGCGACCACGCCACAATCGATTTTGATCTAACACCGCTCAAAAGATCACATTTTTTGAACACACAAACACCAAATTTTTTTAAAAATTTAAATGGGAAATACCATGTTAATTTTTGTGAATTTTTTGTCTTTCTTTAAATTATCATAACTTTTTACAGAATTGAAGGCCATAAAAAGCTACAGACTATTTGAAAGGTATTACTCCAAGCTTTCTTTTAGACTTTTGGATAAAAAAATCAATTGCGGCGAACTTACACTTTTTTAAGTTGAATATTGACATGTAGTTTATGTAACATTGACCTTAAGATTAGAAATTCTAACCCAGAAGGATAAATTCTACACATAATTAGCAACGAATATTTGTATAGTAAAAGTTGATAGATTTTGAGTTAAATAGCGATAAACCCAGCTGGTGTTGAAAAAAACTGGATAAAGTTCACTTTTTGAGGTTATAATAACTTTTGAGCTAATAAATTCCAGTACCTAAAAATTTTTTTCTGTATTCTGCAAACAAATTGGCAAAGTGTACTCAAAATTTGGTGCATTTTAAAATTTTGATCGGACCACTTCACGTGGAATACCCCATATATATATTATATATATATTACACCTTTGGTGTAAGTTATGTCCTAAAATACGTGAAAATTAGTGATTTTATGAGGTTTATGAGGCATAACTTACAACAGCGGTCTTGGCCAATAAGCTAACCCAATAAGCCATTCGAAAGCTCGCGAAAAATGTGAACTTTTGAGATGTGTTAGATTAAAATCGATTATGGTGTGGTAGCCTTTTTTTGATATTCAATATGTCCGGCTGTTCTATCTCTTCGAGATTTTAAAATTAAGAAATGTAACCATGGTAGATAAGTTCTAAAGATTAATTTAAACAAAAGTTGTTTGTAATGTTTTTTCAAAAAAATCAACAGATTTTGAGATAAATGGCTTTAAAAATAGAATTTTTTCTAATAAATTGAAAAATTTCCACTTTTCATGGTCGAATAACTCTTAAGCAAATTATTTTTAACACTTAAATTTTTTTGTATGTTCTGGAAGATGTTTCCAGCCTGTTCTCAAATTTTGGAGTGATTTAAAATTTTCATCGTACCACTTGACGTGAAATAGACCATATATATGTATATATATGTATGTATGTATGTGTGTGTGTGTGCGTGCGGCGTAATATTTATATAATATATATATATATATATATTCAAATTGTTTTTTCAAGAATACATAATATACGTATTTTTTCCGTGCGCAAAAAAAAGTTGTGAACATAACTTGAAAGAATGTGTATTAGTTTACTCATTCTTGATAAAACTCATAAAATTTTTAAACGTATACCCAATAATAATAACGCATCTAAAATGCAATGTAATACTTTAAATACAGATGCAAAATTGTTTGAAGATTAAATAAATATTAATCAAGTATAACATACACTTTTCCATATATCTATATGTGAAATATACAATAAGTTAAAAATTAAATATATTATTTATTGCATTTTTAAGATAATTCTATTATAAACAGTATAGGCAAAAGAAAATTCAAATGTTAACAGTGGCAATATAAAATACGAATTATATTTGAATAGATTTTCAAAAACTATTAATTTAGGAGCATTTAATTTAAATATTTTTTAAATTAATATTTCAAAATTGTATGGATATATAAGTGTGTAGATAATTTATATTTATATAACACAATATTTTAAATAAACAAGTATGTATTTATTAGAAATAGAAGGATATTTAAGAAATGAATTTGTTTATAATAATCAAAATAAATATTTGGGCTCTGCATAGTAAAAATAAATTGGATATAATTATGGATTAAAACGCAAATTTTGAAATAGAGTGCAGATTACGAATCACGGGAGAAATGGAAGAAACAGGTTTTTATTTATATAGCGCTAAAATTTTATAAATAATTCTTTAAAAATAATACAAAAATTAATTTAATTAAGAAGAAAGTTTTATTACTATTGACGTACAAAATATTAATGACATAGAACTTTTGGCGATGATCGTTCGTCATTAAATAAATTAATTTTAGAAGGTGAATTTCTATTTATAACGGTTTAAAATAATCCAAAATGTTAATAAGTTGTTAACTAAAATACTACAATTTAGTAGGTATATGTACTTTACTATTTTTGGTATAAGTTAATTTTTCATTAACATTTATAATTATTAAAATATAAATTTAAGCTTTATAAGAATTCATATAGTTTAAAATTTACAGTTAACATTTAATATGTCTATTTTTTTTTATTATTTTTATTCCGATTTCATTACACATGGTAAACTTTTATTTATAAATTATAATAACTATAGCAATACCTCCAAGGTGTTGTATGAATCTGTTTAATTTTTAAGGTGTCCATGGTAGTGAAAAAATAATATAATTTAAAACATTATGTTAAATAAATTAATTACGAAAAACCTTTTTCGAAATTAAAAATAGGGGGTTGGCGCGCGAAGCCATATATATATATGAGTATATGTAAAATATTACACACTCAGAGCTATTAATTATTGCTATTAATTGGTTTTATAATTTAGAGCACATTCAAATTGAATTAAAATTATTTGTTTTCCAGATCTGTTTTGTCCTTGCAGGAAGAGTATTCTTTGTATTTGAAAATATACTGAAAATTAACATGTAATTGAGTTCGATTTGATGCCTGAAAAGAAAAGAATTATTATATTGGATAAGTTTATATAAAGTAAATTTAATATTTCTTTCATGTTTATTAGTAGTATATCATAGAAACTTCTATGTTTATATGCATGAAGAATAACAATGAAAAACATTTATAACTAAAGGTTACAAAACTAAGAATACATGAAAGTGTCACACGAGTATCGCTGCAGCATTAATAAATTAAGTAGTATACTTATGTAATTCGTATTATTGTTGGCGCAGCCGATACATGCCTATTTGTTATAAATAATAAATATGGAATTGCCTGGTAGCGAATGCGATTAGCGATTTAATTAAGATTTGTTATTGCTGGCGCAGCCGTTAGTACCCGATAGGTCGTATGCCTAATACATGCGTCGATCCTCGTAAAACATAATTTTAATGTGAAATATTTCCATAATATTTCACAAAATATTACACTGGAACATTACGGTAATAATAATGAAATATTTCACTGGTCCTATTGAAGTAGGTATTTGAAATATTTTATCAATATTTCTCGAAATATTACATTGCAACAATCGATTTCGATGAATAAACCAAGATGTTAATTAATGGCGACGTTTCGATGACTTTTGCCATCCTTCTCTGGTTATTCTACTCGTCAATGGTTAGTATAGCCTGAGGAGGATGGCAAAAAATTCGAGCTTACATTTAAACCAAATAGAAGAATATTACAGAACGATTTTTTTCTAAATAAAGGACTGCAAACTGCATATGCGCTATCCTTTTCAATTCTGATATTATATTAATAATTAGAAAAAAATTTTACATTTCAAAAATTTGTATACTTATACATTTAGAAATTGGATTAATTATCCTAAAAAATTATATTTAATTCTTCATTTAATGTGATTCTTTATTCTTGTTTAGAAATAATTATTTAGTATATGATAATAAGTACCTTTACAAAAGGAACAAAATAACATAATTCGTAGTTAGATACATATTTTTTAAGTGTAAACAGTAAACTGCAGAAAAAGATTTCGTTTGAAACACTATTTCGGAAATAGTACTACTTAATTGTGCACAATATATTTTTATTTAAAATAATTAAGTTCAAAAATAGAGCATGGGTATCCCTAACACAAAATCTCATCCGACTTTTCACTCGGACCGCTGCTTAAACTTCTCATATAATAGGAAATCAATTTATGAATATGGTGAGTCACTTACTAAGTGATAACACCCCCCAGATAAGTCCAAAAATCTTGGTTTGAAAGCGTTTCAGACATATTTTCGATTTTTAGAAATTTCTCACATGAGATCTCACGTGAGAACTCACGTGAGAAATTTTTAACAATCGAAAATATTTCTAAAAATCGAAAATATGCTTAAAACGCTTTGAAACCTTGATTTTTGAACTCACCATATACATAAATTGATTTCCTATTAGTTGAGAAGTTTAAGCAGCGGTCCGGGTGAAAAGTCGGATGAGATTTTGGCATGAGATCTCACGTGAGATTTTGTAATAGGGATCTAAATTCGGACAATCATATCCGCAAGCGTAGCTCTTTTCGTGGGAGAGACAAATCTATGAATATATGGTTAAAAATTTACTAAGTCCAAATTTTGTAAATTCAACAGTTCTTTATAGCCTGGTAGTAACTCTTAATAACAAAATAGCAGAATAGCTCATAGTGGTAAAGAGTCAGCGTTCGAATCTTAAGATAGAAGATTCGAGTCCCACAGACAGCAAATATTTTTTTTTAATTTTTTCTTTTAATTTATGAGCTATGCATGGCCAACATATTGGCAATAGTTTAAAAATTGGCAATAGTTTATATTTTTACGTACGTACAATATATCTTAATAAGTAGATTCTGCTTAAAAATAAAATGTTTTAAGTCTATTATTATATACATGCTGTCAGATTAAATTTAATATGTTAACAGCTGATAAGGGGGTGGCATACCCGGTGGGTTACCGACTGAGCAAAAAAAGACAATTATTGTATCTATTTAAAAAAAATATAATTTAATGCAAAACCCAAATACAGAAGCACTAGGTAATAAAATAAGTGATTCTACGAAGTTCCAGCTCAATACGATAAAGACACCCTAAAAAATTTCTGCACCGAAAATTACAATTGTTGAGTTCAAGTAGATATGGTTAAAAAAAAGAAGCTTAAATTGTTCAATTTAGAGCAAAGTTAAGAAAATAAGAAATTGAAGAATTTTATAATATTATTGCAATATGTTTCGCATTATTTTAGGTTATATTTTTTTGTAAGATTTCATATTGTGTGGAGTGCAATGCCGAATGTCAAATACGTTTCGTTTCGAAATTCTATTACACAAGAAAAAATTATATAATCGAGTCTCCAGGAATATTCCTCAAACATTGTTGAAATATTTCGCGTAATATTACACTGTAATGTTTCGACAATGTTACATGAAATATTGTGATGAAAGTCTCTGCAATATTTTAGTAATATTCCAAATGATTATTTTTGTTTTAACATGTATTGATATTATAACAATATTGCATGAAATATTGCATACAATATTTATGGAATATTACTCGAAATATTACATGAAATATTTCAGTAATATTGTTGTAATATGTTGTGAAATATTCCACTTTCTATTAGTGGAAATATGTTACACCAAATATTTCAGTAATATTTAAAAAATATTACTATGAATTATTTCAGAAGAATATTTTGTAATATATATTTTTGATATATTTTCTAAACATTTCCGCAATATTTTTTGTAATATTTCATGTAATATTATTTTGTAATATTACAATTGTACACATGTTTTATTTTTTTTTTAATTTATTAAATTAGGTATTTAATTGTATAAATTTAATGGTATAATTTATTAATAAATAATGGGTGAACGCGTACCTTGTCTAAACAACGCATTTATATACAAAAAATGCTTTGTAAATTTCTTTACATCATTATAACTAAACCTCATCAAGCAAATTAAATATTATATGCATGTGTGTGCATATTTGTATTTATTTCCATTTTCTTAACTCTTCAGAAGAAAACTTTCCTCTTATTCGCGCGTATAAATGTTTTATTGACAACTTATTATATGATCTTTTCAATATTTCAGGTAGTGGAATGCTTAAAGTTTATATTTGAACGAAAAACCAAAAGATCCCAGTATCCCGGTGTAGAAGAATTATTACTTCACGATCTCTTTCGCAACATAGATCTTCGAGAATTGCGGAACGCTTCAGTTGATGTAATATATTTTACTTATTTATGTAAACTTGTGTAATTTTTCGTCCACTCTAACAAAATGAACTATTGAATTTTAAGATTTTCCGTCCAGATGCGGCTATTCCAATATCGAAAATGCTTGCTGGTATTAAGTGTTTTAAAACTCCTGTTAAACGGTAAAATCTTTTTATTTAAACTTATGTTGCAAATGTTGCTTTAATATGATTTTTGCTTGCATATCAATTTCATTACATTTATTCGTTTTGCACGCATAGCCAGTATAGAACACACACAGACCCTAAGCGTTGGTAAATAAATAAATAATGTAATCATTTGTTTTAATATACTTTTCACATTTTCATATAAAAAATTTTACGTTCGTAAGCTAATACTGCTAATAATAATTAATTTTTGTTTTATTATGATTCACAGATTATTCAATGTGGATGCTGATGAGATACCATTGTTAGCTAGCCCTAAAAATGAATTTAGTGAGGATGGTTCACTGCTTGTGCAAATATATAAGCAACTTTCGATTACATCGGTTTAGAATGATACATTATTATAAAAGTTGTGTATGTGTGTATCTTATGAATAAAATAAAAATGCTCAAATTGTAAACCATATTTGCATATTTTTTTTTTTTTTTTTATGTTATTTAACGTCGCTCTATTTATGCTGCCAGGGCTAATCAGCGACGGAGGTGAACGGTGTGTCTGTAAACAAAGCACATGTAGTTGAAACAGTGGTGCTTGTGTCCATCGGAAGATATCATCGGTCACGGTAATTAGTCTAATAATTACAGTTTCCTGTCCTCCCAATGGAACCACCGCGATCCTCTTTACATCTTCGCGTCCCTAACGTTCCCTATAGTTCAGATGCCCGTGCCTCTCATGCACTGAAAAATGCACGAAACGCACGCGCACCTGAACTGGCGTCACATTATAGTGACACGCCGAGCCACTGAGTCGCGGTGTTCGAAAAATGCACATGAAAAAAATTTTCAGAGGTGCACGTCTGGGATCGAACCCACGACCCTCGGTGTGAGAGTCGGGAGCTCTACCCATGAGCCACCGCGGCTCCATATTTGCATATTTATTGTTTCCTTTGCCTTAAAGTTTCTGCAGATGTAATGTTAGAAAATAAAAAATTAAATAATTGTTTGTAAACATTTTTTATTACACTTATTGATGAATTTTTTAAAAAATTGACAGTCAATTTACAGAATGATAGTACTTTTTAATGATATTACAGTAGTCTTAATATTGATGAGATTATTACAATAGACGGTTTTAAATAATAAAATAGTGTATTTGCATGCATAATTTTCACTATTGCATCCTTAAACTTGTAATATAAACTAAAACGATAACGAAAATGTTTATAATTAAAAATTGAATACATAATATAAAGCTAATAACTGCTTACGAAGCTCCTGCTTCAAGCTCACTCGCAGGTGTATCAGGTTCTTCATCATTATAAATATTTTCAGCCATTTGCCACACTTGCATAATGTTATCTTCTGATACTGAACAAATAACCCAAGGTTCATTTGGATTCCATGAGAAGTCACTTATCTTTGCTGTATGTCCTCCATGAATAAACTGAAATAATTATAAATGAATAATCAGACACATATTCTGTTTTAAAATTTGATAATAATAAATAATATTTTTTGGAAATGTTATAATCTACTTGAATACTAACCAATAGTTCTGGTGGACCATCTTCAGCATCTTCACTAGATTGTTCTTCCCCAATTTTACTGAGATCCCATACATGCAAGCGTCTATCTGTGCCACTGCTTGCTAAAATGGTTTCATTATGAGGTGACCATTGAACTTGAAAAATCTCATCCTTATGAGATTCAAATGAATGTAATTTTAATTTCAAATTTCTCAAATCCCATAAGGCAACAGTTTTATCTGCACTTCCAGTTGCCAAAATAAATTCTGAATATGGATTAAAACTAAGGCAATTTACTTCTGCTGTATGAGCATCAACAGTATGACTGGGCTTGCTTGTATTATTGCATCTATAGATAATTGTCATATAGTTATTATTTAAAAATAGAGCACATTATTAATGAAAATATAAAATATATATGTTGTTTACCTAGTATCCCAAATCATTAACTTCTGATCATCTGCAACAGATCCAAATAGTGATTCGTGGAGTAGATGCCACGCAACATCTTCTACAACTGCTGTGTGACCAGTGAATATTGTTTTTGCATCAATAACTCTATTTTCTTTAGGTGTAGCATTTATATCCCAAAGACAAATAGTGTGGTCATCAGATGCACTCAATAAATAACCATTAAGATTTGGATTCCAAGAAAGCCCATAACCTTCTTTTTGGTGACCTCGTAGTCTTTGTTTTACAAAATTAATGTCACTTATGTTTATTAAGATTTGTAATAAATTATGTAATTAAAATAAAAGTGAATATACCTTAAATCTGGATGACATTCACCATTAGGGTCTGGTTTACTCGGATGTTTAGTATAATCAAAAACTAATACATCACTGGAAGGTGTTTTTGTAGCAATAACACAAGGATTTTGAGGCATATATCTTGCTCTATTAACTTCTCCTTCGTGATTAATTTTAATTTCAATTTCAATTTTTCCACTAACTGATCCAAAGCCACCAAATTCACCTTTCTCATTATCATAATGAGATGCATCAAATTGAGCATCTTCGTTTGGTAACTGAACACTCGCTATGAGGAGGTGATTTTGTTCGTCCGAAGTGTGGGTACCGAGAATCAGACGATGAATGGTATAATCTTTACCTTCTGGTCGAGTAACGTCTGGTAACCATTGTGCAGTTAACGATGGCCATTCTAATGCATGCGTCATAACAAGATCATATAAAAATGGTGTATTTTTCTTCCAAATTTTGTATTCTTCATTGATAACTCGTTCTTCAACAGCATCATCAAATGTTTCTAAAAAAAATTTAATTATAAATTTGATTTAATAAGTAAATTGATATAAATTTAAGGACACTTAATACATTATATTTTTTTATTTTGATACGATCATTGATTCAATTCAAGACATATTTTTTTGTATAAATATAATGAATAGTTTAGTGGAAAGATTTTAGTGTACTCAAGTATCCGCATATTTTTAAAGCATCTAACGAACGCCATTAACTCAAAAATAAATTATAGGTAGGTAACAAATGGAATATGAGTAGGACGTTAGGATAAGAGAAAGTAGCGATTGTAGCTGTAAAATTGAATATGTAAGAAGCATCAGTGCGACAACTGAATTTTTAGAAACATCAGAGGCCGAGTAATAAATAATGTTCTTCTACCAAAACCGCGTGAAATGCTATGTACAGAAGCGTCCATCGTAAATTGTCTCGCTTGGTATCGGTGACGTTTACTCACACCGTTCGGCAAAATTTAATGTACAATAGTAACAATAAAGCCATAATAACAGAAGGTTTATTACTTGCCTCCATCTTTGTCACCCATTTTTTTAACTTCCAGACTAATTGTTTTTAGCCGAACGAAATAATTTGATGTTGTCGGGGTCGAAAGATAGTAAGTGTAAGTAGTAGAGCTGAAGCTAAACCGGCAACAATTCTGCGATTCCCGCGCCAAAAAGTTCACTCTTCACTCTCAAGCCTTACGTCTTCTTGAGCATTTTTTTTCTCTCCTTGATGGGTAACTCGTCTCAAGTAGCAGTTGGAAGTAAGCAAATTAAACTTTTCGCCAAATATCTATTTACCAATCGAATGTGCGTGTAAAAGCACAAACAATCGTCTTTGTAAATCGTCAGTACGTGCATTCAATTTTGAGAAAATCAGACAACTTTTTGGGTGCTAGCACCCAGCACCCAAAAAGAAAACCCCTTTTTTGACGTTTTAAAGTTGAAATAGTAATATTTTCAAAGGCTATATCGACTGTGTGTGCAACGCGCAAACGGCACACGAAATCAAAATAACGCTATCCTAATTATTTATAATACATATAATGCTATTTAAAATTTGCGTCTTTTGGGTCGGTCAGTTAAGAATTTCAATTCCGCGTTTCCTAATTCCACCTATAACGTCTAGCATCCAAAATTAAAAAAAGCAATAATAATCGCGTTAACTACATAATTTTATCTTCTTCAGCCTACATCGTCTCTGCGAATAACGCACAATCGGCACCCAAAAGAATAATTGCTTAATTGCAAACCAATAAATAAATATGACGCAAGAAAAAAGCAGCACCCAAACATAGTTTTTATTACATTATTGAATTAAATTAAGCACAATTCATAATGCCAACATATTGATTTAACTGCCCGATAATTGTAGTTTCCTAAAATTACAACCTGAATAAAAATTAAAACGAGATTGAAAAAATAAATAATATTCTTAAATTGAAAGCCTGCAGCTACTGAATGCGGATATGTGCAAGGCGCAAGCGCAGATCTATTGACATACTCAGGATCGCCAATATAAAAATCATTGAGAAGACGGGGTGCATGGACGATTCACTTTGAGGTTAGAGGGAGTGTTTTTGTTTAACAATTATTAAGAGTGCTCTATACCGTCAGCGTCAGCGCCCTCTAGTCTAAGAAAAATTTTCTTCGTATTTTTTAGATTATTTAGAATAGTCAAATTAAAGAAAATTAAGTTTTCCCACGTATAAAATGGTATAAAGAATCATCTAACAATTACTTTGAATTGTATTATGGAAAATTGAAGGCGTATTTTGTAGAGAAAAATTGATACCGCGGTGGACAGACGTCTGCTACTCGCCACAGTCAAGTCCTAACATACCTTCAGTTTTTAATATTATTATCCAAAAACATGTTTAAATAACTCTTATTATTACTTTACACGTGGGAAAACTATGGATCTAACTCTAGTGAATTAGCTAAATATTATAAAGAAAATTTTTCTCAGACTAAAGGGCGCTGAAAGGGTATAGAGCACACTTAAGTTAATGTACATTAATAAAATTATTAGGATATAATGTACATTTATTTTGTTGATGGCCGACCGTTTGAAGATAAACTCAATTACATTAGAGGCAGTTTACTTAAGTTTTTGTATTATGAAATAAGCTATTTTCTATTAGCAAACTCAATTATAAATTTCATTTTTATATTTATATTATTGTATTTTGCTCTGTTTATTAAATTCAGATTTTACTGTAATGCTGCTATATCTCGTAAAACATCTGTTGATTATTATTAATGTAAATATTTTACTTTAAAGTTTGTATAAACTTTGAAATCAAAACCATTTTAATAATAGTGCTAAAAAGTAAATAAAATAAATAAACAATGAGTAAAAGCTTGACATCTGTCATTGTATAATTATCAATTCGACTCGAATTCAAAATGACAACTGATATTGTTCAAACTGAAAGCCTTATTTTCAAGTTGAGGATAACTCTGCTTCTAATTCGGTTAAAAAATCATGTGTGTGGTCAAAATTGTTAACTCGAAAAGTACTTTAACTTGGTATATAGCCGACTACCCCATTGGCTAATTTTCACCCCCTTTCATCCCTCTAAACGTTGAAAACTTATAAAAAATGATGAAAAAAATTAAATACCATAGCGTTTCGTAGTTAGTGCCATTAATTTAAGAATAATGTAATTTATTACCGGGTTAAATATTTTCCAACCCCTAAAAACTCGTTTCTTACCCCTATGTTCTGCTATCTTTATACTTAAGCTGGCTGAACATCAGCATAACCCTGCTTCTAATTGGGTTAAAAAATCGTCTGGGTGGTCAAAATTTTTAACTCGAAAAGTACTTTAACTTGGTCTACAACCGACGACCCCATTGGCTAATTCTCACCCTCTTTCATCCCTCTAAAAGTTGAAAACTTATAAAAAATGATGAAAAAAATTAAATATCATAGCGTTTCGTAGTTAGTGCTATTAATTGAAGAATAATGTAATTTATTACCGGGTTAAATATTTTCCAACCCCTAAAAACGCGTTTTTTACCCCTATGTTCTGCTATCTTTATACTTAAGTTGGCTGAACATCAGCATAACTCTGCTTCTAATTGGGTTAAAAAATCGTGTGTGGGGTCAAAATTTTTAACTCGAAATGTACTTTAACTTGGTCTACAGCCGACTACCCGATTGGCTAATTCTCACCTCCTTTCATCCCTCTAAACGTGAAAACTATTATAAAAAATGATGGATAAAAATTAACTATCATAGCGTTTCGTAGTAGTGCTATTAATTTAAGGAATAATGTCATTTATTAGCGGGTTAATTATTTTCCTACCCATAAAAACGCGTTTTTTACACCTATGTTCTGCTATCTTTCGACTTCAGCTGGCTGAACATCAGCATAACTCTGCTTCTATTGGATTAAAAAATCGTATGTGTGGGTCAAAATTTTTAACTCGAAAGTACTTTAACCTTGGTCTACAGCCGACTACCCGATTGGCTAATTCTCACCTTCTTATCTCCTCTAAACGTTGAAAAACTTCTAAAAAATGATGATAAAAATAAATATCATATTTTTCGTAGTTAGTGTATTAATTTAAGAATAATGTAATTTATTACCGGGTTAAATATTTTCCAACCCCTAAAAACTCGTTTCTTACCCCTATGTTCTGCTATCTTTATACTTAAGCTGGCTGAACATCAGCATAACCCTGCTTCTAATTGGGTTAAAAAATCGTCTGGGTGGTCAAAATTTTTAACTCGAAAAGTACTTTAACTTGGTCTACAACCGACGACCCCATTGGCTAATTCTCACCCTCTTTCATCCCTCTAAAAGTTGAAAACTTATAAAAAATGATGAAAAAAATTAAATATCATAGCGTTTCGTAGTTAGTGCTATTAATTGAAGAATAATGTAATTATTACCGGGTTAAATATTTTCCAACCCCTAAAAACTCGTTTCTTACCCCTATGTTCTGCTATCTTTATACTTAAGCTGGCTGAACATCAGCATAACCCTGCTTCTAATTGGGTTAAAAAATCGTCTGGGTGGTCAAAATTTTTAACTCGAAAAGTACTTTAACTTGGTCTACAACCGACGACCCCATTGGCTAATTCTCACCCTCTTTCATCCCTCTAAAAGTTGAAAACTTATAAAAAATGATGAAAAAAATTAAATATCATAGCGTTTCGTAGTTAGTGCTATTAATTGAAGAATAATGTAATTTATTACCGGGTTAAATATTTTCCAACCCCTAAAAACGCGTTTTTTACCCCTATGTTCTGCTATCTTTATACTTAAGTTGGCTGAACATCAGCATAACTCTGCTTCTAATTGGGTTAAAAAATCGTGTGTGGGGTCAAAATTTTTAACTCGAAATGTACTTTAACTTGGTCTACAGCCGACTACCCGATTGGCTAATTCTCACCTCCTTTCATCCCTCTAAACGTTGAAAACTTATAAAAAATGATGATAAAAATTAAATATCATAGCGTTTCGTAGTTAGTGCTATTAATTTAAGAATAATGTAATTTATTAGCGGGTTAATTATTTTCCTACCCATAAAAACGCGTTTTTTACCCCTATGTTCTGCTATCTTTATACTTCAGCTGGCTGAACATCAGCATAACTCTGCTTCTAATTGGATTAAAAAATCGTGTGTGGGGTCAAAATTTTTAACTCGAAAAGTACTTTAACTTGGTCTACAGCCGACTACCCGATTGGCTAATTCTCACCCTCTTTCATCCCTCTAAACGTTGAAAACTTATAAAAAATGATGAAAAAAATTAAATACCATAGCGTTTCGTAGTTAGTGCCATTAATTTAAGAATAATGTAATTTATTACCGGGTTAAATATTTTCCAACCCCTAAAAACTCGTTTCTTACCCCTATGTTCTGCTATCTTTATACTTAAGCTGGCTGAACATCAGCATAACCCTGCTTCTAATTGGGTTAAAAAATCGTCTGGGTGGTCAAAATTTTTAACTCGAAAAGTACTTTAACTTGGTCTACAACCGACGACCCCATTGGCTAATTCTCACCCTCTTTCATCCCTCTAAAAGTTGAAAACTTATAAAAAATGATGAAAAAAATTAAATATCATAGCGTTTCGTAGTTAGTGCTATTAATTTAAGAATAATGTAATTTATTAGCGGGTTAATTATTTTCCTACCCATAAAAACGCGTTTTTTACCCCTATGTTCTGCTATCTTTATACTTCAGCTGGCTGAACATCAGCATAACTCTGCTTCTAATTGGATTAAAAATCGTGTGTGGGGTCAAAATTTTTAACTCGAAAAGTACTTTAACTTGGTCTACAGCCGACTACCCGATTGGCTAATTCTCACCTTCTTTCATCCCTCTAAACGTTGAAAACTTATAAAAAATGATGATAAAAATTAAATATCATAGTGTTTCGTAGTTAGTGCTATTAATTTAAGAATAATGTAATTTATTAGCACGTTAATTATTTTCCTACCCCTAAAATCGCGTTTTTTACCTCTATGTTCTGCTATCTTTATACTTAAACTGGCTAAACATCAGCATAACTCTGCTTCTAGTTTGGGTCTAAAATCGCGTTTTTTACCTCTATGTTCTGCTATCTTTATACTTAAACTGGCTAAACATCAGCATAACTCTGCTTCTAGTTGGGTTAAAAAATCGTCTGGGTGGTCAAAATTTTTAACTCGAAAAGTACTTTAACTTGGTCCGCAGCTGACTACCCCATTGGCTAATTTTCACCCCCTATCTTCCCTCTAAACGTTGTAAACTTATAAAAAACGATGAAAAAAATTAAATATCATAGCAAATTTGGTAGTTACTGATATTAATTGAAGTATTAATTAATGGGTAACCAATTACATTTTTATTATTTTGATCTTTTGCTTCCTCACAGAAAAGATTAGTAATAGTAAAATTTTTCATTCGCTAAAAACATTAGACGTATGTTTTAGCACGTCAGGAGTCGAAATCACGTGTTTTTAGAAAATGTGTTGTGTCTGTGTGTATGTACGTATAGCACCGTATTTTCAAAATTTCTTTATCAATGTCGCTTCACTTATTTGTGTAGGTTACTTCTTATTCTCAGAAAGTTTTATTTTAATGTCACTTTTCGATTTTTGAAAAATTAATTAATTGGACCAAATGTACTTTATATAGAATAACAAAATTTATCCTCTTGAATGTTGAATCATCAAATTATCTCTTAATTTTTTTTTAAAAGACGAATTTTTTAAATATTTTATATTTTGGGAATTAATTGGTTAAGTTAAAAATTTACGATTAAGGAATTTTAATGGTCATAGACTGTAAAAGTTTTAAATTATTATATCATAAAATAAAAAAGGGAAAAGTTCGGATTTTGATGTCGAACGTTTTCGGGAATAAAAAGCATTAAATCCATTTGAAATTTTGGGAAAAAATAGTTTTTTTGGTACTTCAGATCAATTTCGATTTTTTTTCAGCTAAAAATATGTACTATTATCTAAGTTATTAAGCATTATATATTTATGTTCAAAATATTTCATTGCTCGTATCTCTGAAAATAATTGATAATATATATTGAATAATTGTGGTAGTAGAACATAATAATAGAATTATGCTGTAAAAATTTCAAATTATTTTATCGATCACCTTTTGAGAAAAAAATCATAATCTAAAATGTAATCTTTATTAAAATTTTGTTTACTTATAAAGTCATCTAATGTTGCGCTAAACATATTTTGTAAGAAAATGTTTTTAAAAAATTCAGAGTAAAGTAAAAAAATATAATTTTTTATATTTTTAATTGATACAATCAGAAGTTTTTTGTCAGTTGCGAAAAGTTCAATCTGCTTAAAACAAATTTTCTTATTATGCTGCTTTTTAACTCAATTTATAATTCCCTGTTACTCTACCTAATAAGAATCAGTATATATTCAGAATGATGTTTCTTAAACCAAATTTACCGCATTTTTTTAAAGATACAAAACTTTAAAACTGATTGTGCTCCAGGGGCGTAAAAGTATGTAACCGGGAGTGTATATCCATTTGTACACTAATTTGTAACTATTCGCTATCAAATATTTTCTGTTCGAAAAAGAATAGGTTAACGGAGTTAAAAATTCCATACTTATTGTAAGTCAGGTTTTGGAAAAATTACAATGTATTCAAGCTTATTACAAATTTCTATGGAGTTTTATTTTAAGTTCTTATACTTATTAATGCAATTTTTATCTCTGTTGATTTTCAAGAAAAATGTGTATCATTCGCATTATGTTTTAATTTCCAACTTATAGGAGCGAAACAATTGATATATTGTATGTATACCATTAAGACACCGAACTAACACTACACTGAGAGAAAGAAAAGTAAGATTAATTAAAGACATTGGGTATCATAACCGAGTCATGTGAAGTAACAAGAGGTTAAGTTCATGCAACCAAACTGCCCCGTAATTTTTACTTGCTAATTATTTAATTAAAATTATAAAATTTGTCTCAATTTAACAGATGCATTTCAAAATGAGCAGAAAGCGTTTAATGATTTTTTATCTGTGCTGACAGGATTGTGCATAATATGAATTATGCCTTTTTCACGACTTTAATAATAAGTATGGATTTCAAACTTACATCCACCATTATTTCAATTTAATTTTAAGACTTAAAATTACTCTAAATTAAAATGTATTACAAACAGAAAAAACCGCTGCCAATTAATTGGCACTTTGCTTCCTCAAATTAACATGTCAATCCTATATGTACTATATTACTCATATATAATATTTCATTATTTAAAAAAAATGTTATAACATTTATACAAATTTTATTTTTTTGTACCTAAACTGGGACTTATAAAAGCTTGCGTGTCCAACATGATAGAGACGAAAAGATGGACAATTCCTAGTCTAATTTACAAAAAATTAAACCTTTTTTAACTATAATTATAAACCGTTCACTCATTAGTGACTTAAATTTATTAAAATCTAAGTTATTAGTATTAACGATTACTTTTATCGCATTTATTCATTTACATATGTCCCACAAACTGCCTACTACTCTTTGATTTATCCCACGATTGGGAATTTCACTTTATTATATATGTCAATATATTATATATTTTTTGAAATATTCAATTTTTTTTCTTTCTAGTAATGCCTACAGTACCTTTTAAAAGTTCATAAATCTTTTAAATTTATCATTTAACACGTACTTTATTTCTCGTTTAACAATAAATGTTAAAAAAAGATTAAAATAGAAAAATAAAGGTAATTTCGTTAATTTTGTATGATATCAATTAAAAATTTAAGAAATTATCTTTTTTGACTTTTCTTTGAATTTCCTTAAAATATTTTTTTCCAAAAATGTGGTTAGTTTAACATTAGATTACTTTATAAGTAATGAAAATTCTAATAAAAATTACATATTAGATTATGATTTTTTTCTCAAAAACCAATCCATGAGATATTTTGAAATTTTGACACCATAAACCTATTATTATTTTCTATTACCACAATTTTTTTCAAGATATTTGATCAAATTTTTTCGGATTTATGAGCAATCAAATATTTTGCACAAAAATATATAAATCTTAATAACTTAGGTAATAGTAGATATTTTCAGCTGAAAAACAATAGGGATCTGAACTACGCAAAAGACTATTATTTCCCAAAATTTTAGGTGGATTAAATGCTTTTTATTCCCTAAAACATTTCCCATAGAAACCCCAATTTTTTCACTTTTTTATTTTTTAAATAAAAGCCAGTCGATATAATTACTTGAAATTTTTACAGTTTATGACCATTAAAGAGTTCCATCATCATGAATTTTTTCAGTGTATTTCAACGATTAATTTCCGAAATATAAAATATTTCAAAAATATTCGTTTTTTTAGAATAACTCAAAACTTATTAGAGATAATTTGACGATCCAAAATCGAGTAGATAGGTTTTTTTATTCTCTACCAAGTACATTTAGTTAGATTAAAAAAATCAATGGTATTATAAAAAATTTAGAAGAATCAGGTTTTTAAAAATCGAAAATTCTGATTAAGATATAAACTATTTGTAGGATAAATATCTATCTTCTGTTCCGGAATTCAGAAATTAACAAGTAAGGTACACACGCAGGCCGAGCGATATCGGTCAAGTAGTTTCGAAAATACGGCGGTATACGTACATACACACACACACACACATCCATACAGACATTTTCTAAAAACACGATATTTCGCCTCCCTACATGTTAAAACATACTTCTAACATGTTTTTAGACATGAGGAAACAATATTTTAAATTGTTAAAAAAAAATTTTTTATTTGAAATAAAAGTTTCACTATAGGGTTGAGAAATGGCAGAATTTAACATCTAAAAATTTAATTTTTTATGTTTAAATAATTAATAACTCGCTAAATAACAATTCTGCACAGGCAGCCCGATTTGTGCTTATTCTAAGGACTAAGTAACACCTAAATACCAAATTTTGAAAGGCTAGCATCATGCGGGCAGAAATGGCAGCATTTAATATCTAAAAAATGTGATTTATTATGTTTAAATAATTAATAACTCGCTAAATAACAATTCTGCACCGACCGCCCGATTTGTGCTTATTCTAAGGACTAAGTAGAACCTACATACCAAATTTTGAAAGGCTAGCATCATGCGGGTAGAAATGGCAGCATTTAACAACTAAAAAATGTGATTTATTATGTTTAAATAATTAATAACTCGCTAAATAACAATTCTGCACCGGCCGCCCGATTTGTGCTTATTCTAAGGACTAAGAAGAACCTACATACCAAATTTTGAAAGGCTAGCATCATGCGGGCAGAAATGGCAGCATTTAATATCTAAAAAATGTGATTTATTATGTTTAAATAATTAATAACTCGCTAAATAACAATTCTGCACCGACCGCCCGATTTGTGCTTATTCTAAGGACTAAGTAGAACCTACATACCAAATTTTGAAAGGCTAGCATCATGCGGGTAGAAATGGCAGCATTTAACAACTAAAAAATGTGATTTATTATGTTTAAATAATTAATAACTCGCTAAATAACAATTCTGCACCGGCCGCCCGATTTGTGCTTATTCTAATCTAAGGACTAAGAAGAACCTACATACCAAATTTTGAAAGGCTAGCATCATGCGGGCAGAAATGGCAGCATTTAATATCTAAAAAATGTGATTTATTATGTTTAAATAATTAATAACTCGCTAAATAACAATTCTGCACCGACCGCCCGATTTGTGCTTATTCTAAGGACTAAGTAGAACCTACATACCAAATTTTGAAAGGCTAGCATCATGCGGGTAGAAATGGCAGCAATTTAACAACTAAAAAATGTGATTTATTATGTTTAATAATTAATAACTCGCTAAATAACAATTCTGCACCGGCCGCCCGATTTGTGCTTATTCTAATGACTAAGAAGAACCTACATACCAAATTTTGAGAGGCTAGCATCATGCGGGCAGAAATGGCAGCATTTAACATCTAAAAGCTAGCATCATGCGGGCAGAAATGGCAGCATTTAACATCTAAAAAATTTAATTTTTTATGTTTAAATAATTAATAACTCACTAAATAACAATTCTGCACCGGCCGTCCGATTTGTGCTTATTCTAAGGACTAAGAAGAACCTACATACCAAATTTTGAAAGGCTAGCATCATGCGGGCAGAAATGGCAGCATTTAACATCTAAAAAATTAAATTTTTTATGTTTAAATAATTAATAACTCACTAAATAACAATTCTGCACCGGCCGTCCGATTTGTGCTTATTCTAAGGACTAAGAAGAACCTACATACCAAATTTTGAAAGGCTAGCATCATGCGGGTAGAAATGGCAGCATTTAACATCTAAAAAATTTAATTTTATATGTTTCAATAATTAATAACTCACTAAATAACAATTCTGCACCGGCCGCTCGATTTGTACTTATTCTAAGGACTAAATAGAAGCTACACTTGACTAATATAGTACATATAGGATTGACATGTTAATTTGAAGAAGCAAAGTGCCAATTAATTGGCAGCGGTTTTTATTTCTTTCATCGTTTTATATAAGCTTTCAACGTTTAGAGGGATGAGAGGGGGTGAAAATTAGCCAGTGGGGTAGTCAACTGCGGACCAAGTTAAAGTACTTTTCGAGTTAAAAATTTTGACCACCCAGACGATTTTTTAACCCAATTAGAAGCAGAATTATGCTGATGTTCAGCCAGCTTAAGTATAAAGATAGCAGAACATAGGGGTAAGAAACGAGTTTTTAGGGGTTGAAAATATTTAACCCGGTAATAAATTACATTATTCTTCAATTAATAGCACTAACTACGAAACGCTATGATATTTAATTTTTTTCATCATTTTTTATAAGTTTTCAACTTTTAGAGGGATGAAAGAGGGTGAGAATTAGCCAATGGGGTAGTCGGTTGTAGACCAAGTTAAAGTACTTTTCGAGTTAAAAATTTTGACCACCCAGACGATTTTTTAACCCAATTAGAAGCAGGGTTATGCTGATGTTCAGCCAACTTAAGTATAATGATAGCAGAACATAGGGGTAAGAAACGAGTTTTTAGGGGTTGGAAAATATTTAACCCGGTAATAAATTACATTATTCTTAAATTAATAGCACTAACTACGAAACGCTATGGTATTTAATTTTTTTCATCATTTTTTATAAGTTTTCAACGTTTAGAGGGATGAAAGGGGGTGAGAATTAGACAATGGGGTAGTCGGCTGTAGACCAAGTTAAAATACTTTTCGAGTTAAAAATTTTGACCCCACACACGTTTTTTTAAGCTAATTAGAAGCAGAGTTAGCCTCATGTTCAGCCAGCTAAGGGGATGCCACACAGTATAAATTACCGAATTGATTTTTCAAATTAAATGTTGAGATTTTCGTTTATCCCGATTTTGCGATCATAGGTACATTCTGCACGATTAACAGATTGTGCGTAAACTTGCAGAATCTTATAATTCGATACATTTCCTTATCTAAATGAAAAATTGTAATGTACTAAAAATTGTAACTGTTTACCGACATTGCAGTTTTTACAAACTATTTTTCATTTAATTAAATGAATATGTCGAATTTTAAAATTCTGCGAGTTGACACACAATCTGCAAATCATGTAGAATGTATCTATGCACGCACAATTGGAATAAAAGATAAACTGAAGATTTAATTTGAAAAATCAAATATGTCGGTAATACGGCATCCCCTTAAGTATTAAGCTAGCGGAACTATGTGTTAATTGGCGAACGGTAGTGGTTAAAAATTATTGTGGTTGGTAAAAAATTGGCAAAAAAATAGTTAAAAATTCCTACATAGTTTTTTTGGGAACCCGACAGAATTGTTCCGCCACCTTAATAGAGCCAAACCATTATGTCTTAGCAATATTTAAAGCAAAATCAACAAATGTAAATATTTTTCAGGCTGCCGGTCATGGGATCAACATCTAGGCTCTTGGTGGCCAAATCATCGTCAATGCTCCCAAACGTCAATGCTCCTGCGAATCAGAGAGCAGTATCGCTTGTCCGCTCCCACCAATTGCGCAAAAGATCGGGGAGAAAGGATGTACGGAAGAGGGGATAACGATAAATTATTATTATTATATATTTTAAGAAGCACTTGAGTTGTAGTTAAAATGTGGCCGTGAGGGAGCGCTAAAGTCATGTAAATATTTACATCACAGAGAGATTTATATTTTATATTAAATTGTAATATTATTTCTTTTTTAAGCAAAAAAGTTTAATAAATATGTATCATTTTGTTTACATTATTTAAATTATAATACTTTTATTTATTATTCAGATATAAGTGTACTCCAACAAAGTATGCTGATATTTTTTTGAAATGCATAAATCAAAATAAGATTAATTTAGTGGATAATCTATTTTTCTCTATCTTTATAGTTATTTGTTCACTCTTTATATTTTTGTAAAATCAATACATGTGTTTATTTCCTTATTGGCACGTGTAATATTCATTTTGATATATTGTAAACTTATATATATATATATATGAATCTTTAATAATCACATTGACTTGCACAATTTTAAAGAATAAAAAGGTATTAATTAAGTGGATATTAAGTTATCGTTGATCATCGTTATACTTACTCAATATTTTTTTAAATTATGTGTAAATAATTGTATAAATATGAAAAAGAGAAAATTAAACAGATAAATTATTATATTCCATTCTTACAATTACTCAATAATGTTATCGACATTTTCATAAAAATGTGTTAGTTCTTTCTGAAGTCTAATATATTTATTTGGACATTTTATGAATTTTTGCACGTATACATTGATTTTTATTTCAACCGTGAGGGATAAGATGGGATAATAATTTAAAAAAAATGTTAATTCAGTGGATAAGTTATCGATTTCTATCCATTCTTACAGGTTAATTAGTATATAACATAGTAAAATGTTATGAAAGTCTAGTATATTTTTTACTTTAGATTCAAATATGATACTTATAGTATAATATTGTCGTGTAATGGGAAAGTTAGGTTTTTTTCTTATATTGATGGTCTATAACCAATGTTTAAGCACGTGTTATAGAGAAAAAAGTAATATAATGTTATTGTATGAATTTATTATAATTATTTAGATAATTTATTATTAATAACACCTTTGATTATTGTCCAAAACGCCCAGCTAAAGTTTTATAGGTATATTCATTATAAATTTCCAAGAGAAAGGTATGTAGTATAATTCTGTAAAAAAAAATTAAGTAAAAACAAATAAAATTGTTTAAAAACATAAAAAAAGTATTACACATTTTCTGTTTATGTTAGTTATTCACCGATCCACTTACTAACTCTTTCAATTCTGCTTAACTTTTATGATCAATCATTTCTCAGTCTATTCTCAATGCTTCATGCACAAACAGTTATAAAGATAATAAAAACATATTTGTAGACGTTTCAAAAAGCCTAGTTAGAATTTAGTTTAATGGTATTAGTCATTAGTATTTTATTTTGCAAGGTGTTTTGAATAAACATATTTTTAAAAATATGGACAATTTCATACAAGTTAAAATTTTAATGTACATATCGGTACCATATTAGAAGAACAATATATATTTAGTAATATATTGTAGTAATTTCATATAAATTGTAACTGTGCTTTCTGAAACGTCTACAAATATGTTTTTATTATTTTTATAATTGTTTGTAAATGTAGCATTGAGGTTTGTAAGTGGATGGGTGAATAACTAAAATAAACAGAAAAATGTGTAATACTTTTTTTTTATTTATTTTATGTTCTTTATAACACGTGCTTAAACATGTATTGTCATACTTGATTTTTTACATGTCGAATTGATTCGAAATAATGACGTTATTTAACATGTAAAAAATCATGTGTTAAATATATAATCTTATTATCTAACATGTGATTAAACACGTGTAAGGGTATGTGATTAACCACATGAATAAAATCACATGCATATTTTCAGTAGGGTATCCTCCATCCTCATTATGCTATACCCATTATTAATGATATATTATATTAACATTTTTTACAAACATCTTTATGTACATATAACATCTTATAAATAATATTAACATGCTTCTAACAAGTTAACTAACAAGTAAGTAACTTGTAAAGGTATACCCCGATAAGGATAGATTATATCTATTGAAACGTCGCCAAATAAGTAAATTTTGGTACATCAAATAGTTCATCAATATCGAAAGAAAAGAATCCATCGGATCGTTCCTAAATAAACTGCATGGACGACTGAATCAATTAATAATATTGCGTTATAGTTATTAAAAATTCTAAAATAGGTTATTTCAATCTTATATCAGGAAATTTTTCAGGTACTATATGTGTAAAATATTATGTCAGTCTACGAATATATCTTAATTAGTTTTTTCCAGCAGAAATAGTTTAAAAGAAATTCATTTCAAGACCGAGTACATATAAATATTTAATTGATGGTAACAGTTACTGCATTAAGTTATTCATATATATCATACAAATTTTTTAGTCGTTGTAAAAAATGTTCACTATGAAATAAAAACAGTCCTCCAAAAATTTTGATACACAAAAATGCAACTGTTATTTTATAATTTATTTATTACAAATCACTATTGCTTTTAAATGAACTTTTGTGTTATTTATTATTTCTAATATATAACTAATTAGCATTGACAGAAATGGCGAAATAATAATAAATCGTCAAGTATTTACTATCGGATCAAAAATTTAAATGGTTTTCAATATAATTATTACTTATTATTCTTATTTTTCTTGTTCTGAACAGTAATATTGGAATCCCCGTATTGAAAACATTAATTTATTATATTTGTTTATTCGTAATACTATATTATCAGTCTATATTATTTCGTTATTTAAATAACAATTGTATTAAAATAAGTTATAGTGCAATAGAAAATACAGAAATCCAGTGTGGAAGTAATTAAAATTATTTACTAATAATTATTAAGTATAACTAACATTTCGTAAGATTATTGTTTATATTTTTCAAGTATATTTACCAAAATGGTATCGGCAAGCATTTTTTTAAAAATAACACATTTTTTAGAAAAGTGGCCTACATTATTTGTGGCTTATGTTTGTGTTTATTTTATTCTAACCAATCTTATGTAATACATAATCCAACAGTTAAATATCAAAAAACACCTTTTACGGTGTAAAAATTTGCAAGTATGGTCTAATTCCAACCACACTTTTGCAATTGCTATATTTTTTTTATAATAAGTTATTGCAACAGTAAGTACTGAAATCATAGTGAAACCAACAAGTATTTCTGTTGAAAAATAACACACTTTTATCCAGAAAAGTATATAATTTTTACCCCTGCCGTGTTTTACAGCAATAAATAAACAATAATATATTTATAATAATATTCATTAGTGCAAAATTAATTTCTGTATATCTAATAAAACAGAAATTTCTCTTGTTTATTGTTTTTAAATAAAACAATACTTGCAACACGCATTAGTTTGCCTTCTCACTTTTTAATAATATGTCATAATTTGATTTGCGTAAGGACTTATAAATATTTTAATGTTGGAAACAATAGGTAAGCTATATAAATGATTTTTAAATTGAAAACGAGCGGTTTTAATATTAAAATTTGTTTTTGCATTCACATCAAGTGTCAGCACTTGTTTAATATTTGATATTATTGGTTCGCGATCGATTCAAAATCGTACAGAAAATATTAGTAGATCAAAATGAACTGCCGAATCACTTAAGTAACAGTGGTGCAAGTATTATTTTAATTAAAAGCAACAAAATAGATAAATTTTTGGTTTATTATACGTACAGAGAAATTAATTTTGCAGAAATGAATTGAGGAGCTGGATGCAAGAACACGCCGAGCGCGGCGAATGGATAGAGGAGGCGGAGAGAAATTAAGAAATTGACGTCACCGTGACCAAATTTTTTAATTTGCCGAATTTAATTTAAAAAAATTCTGTCGTATGCAGAATTAAAAGACGCAACTTTTTTCTATTTAATGTTTTTCTGTACAATGTGTAGATCAGATGAAAAAAATTAAGAACTGTAAATTTAGAAAACGGATTTTTAATCCATTTTTCAAAATTGAATCGCTGTAACTTTGACAAATCTTAATGAAATTCCCTGATTTTTCGTACAGATACTTAATATAGTCTAACGATAAATATAAACCTGTAACAAATTCTACTTTAAACAAATTTTATACAACAATTGAACTTAACGTAAATAACAAGCTTTTAATACGGTTTCAGTATTTAGTACCCGAAAGTGTGTTGTAAAGTCTTAGACCTCGCAAACTTCCAGCGAGAGATTTGTTCGTTTATATTTGAAGATAATTTCTTAAAAATTTCAGCTTATTTGGATAAAAAATTTCGCAGATAGAGCAAGCGACAAAATCAGAGAAATAAATTTTGTGTACATTCATCAATATAAACAACGAAATTGTAAACAAATGAACATCGACTTCGTCGCCGTAATGGTCATCTACTTCGCGGCATAAATCAGTGGCCGTCTTTGTTATTTATTGAAAATCGCATTGTAATATTGTATCCAACTACAGTATAAAAATGGTTTAAATAATAACTGCTTTTTGATGATATAAAATATCTTTATTTATCTTTATATTCTTAATTTTTTTCATCTGATCTGCACATCGTACAGAAAAACATTAAATAGAAAAAAGTTTCGTCTTTTAATTCTGCATACGACAGTATTTTTTTAAATTAAATTCGGCAAATTAAAAAATTTGGTCACGGTGACGTCAATTTTT
Source organism: Theocolax elegans (assembly GCA_026168455.1). Classification (NCBI taxonomy): domain Eukaryota; kingdom Metazoa; phylum Arthropoda; class Insecta; order Hymenoptera; family Cerocephalidae; genus Theocolax; species Theocolax elegans. Next base: position 37,887,945 of record CM047426.1, on the reverse strand, counting down.
TAATTTCTCTCCGCCTCCTCTATCCATTCGCCGCGCTCGGCGTGTTCTTGCATCCAGCTCCTCAATTTTATAATAAATATTGTTGCTTATTTGTTGCTGTAAGACATATTAGGACTAAAAATTATAAAATAAATTATGTATAGAATACACCTTTCTAAAAAAAGAGGTTATTATCAAAAGAAATACTTGCCGATTCCATTTTGATTTTAGTTCTTTTTAGTGCAGTAACTTTGATAAAGATTTAGTAATATAAATGTTGAATGAAAATTAGGTTTATGATAGGTACAAACTACTTCCTACTTCATTGTAATTTTAATACTTTCTATTGCAGAAACTTTGTAGATATTTGTTAATAAAAAAATTTTATGTTATTTTTAAGTACAAAATGATGTCCGTCAAATTAAAGATATTCAACTATTATATAACAATTTTAAAAGTATCATTGATATATTACACCATAATTGCGTATTCTTACATCTTCGTAAAACCTATATATATTTTCGATATTTAACAATTACATTTTGTGTATTACATAAGATTGGTTAGAATTAAATAAGCAAATGTTGTAAGATAAATAAAAGCAATAAATGTAATAAAACATTAAAACTAAGCATATTTTAATTTTTAAAGTTCCATCTTTCCATTTTTCAGGTATATGTGTATAATAATTACATTTTATGCAACCAAAGAGATTAATATATTCTATAATGCTTACATTTCTAAGGAATTTGAATTTTTTAAAAGTAAATTAGCAATCATTATTCAGTAAGTGTAAATTTAAATTTTGTGAAGTATCTTCTTGTCTTGCTAGAACGTCCATATATCGTATAACAAAAATGCCACAGTTGTAATTGTCAGTTTGCTTTGGCAAATGCACAAAAGACTTTTTAGTACTCTATTCAACATTTTTTAAACAATTGATTGTTGATGCTTTTTTTAAAAAATGTTTAAAAGCTTCTATGCTTCTTGTTCCATCATTGAAGAAGAGTGGATCAAAATGTTGAATTATTTTTTCATCCATATCTAATACTACAAGACAATGGAAACTGTAGCAATATGATAAAAATACTTTACCATACAATTGAAAAATTAGTATTGTACAATGGACAATTGCTTGGATGTTTTTCCAAGGATCTATCGCCAAGTAAAAAGTTGGTCTGTGATGTACACTGTATGTCTATACGCTATCCAATATCTGTCTATTTGATATCCATTTGGTTATTCAACTGGTTGGACTTATACCATCCTTTTGGGTTACAAACGGATAACATTTCGACAAGATGTGGATGTCCGAATAGATATCCATTGCCTATTTTGTGTTATCTATTAGGCATCAATAGTATGGTAATAGAATTTAGCAAACATTTGTCCAACGCGGAATTGAAATATAAATTGTATTATAAATAATTAGGCTAGCGTTATTTTGATTTCGGGTGCCGTTTGCGCGCTGCACACACAGTCGATATAGCCTTTGAAAATATTACTATTTCAACTTCTAAACGTCAAAAAAGGGGTTTTCTTTTTGGGTGCTGGATGCTAGCTCCCAAAAAGTTTTTCTAATTTTCTCAAAATTGAATGTACTCACAGCTATTTACAAAGACGATTGTTTGTCTATTTACACGCACATTCGATTAGTAAATAGATAATTGGCGAAAAGTTTAATTTAAAAAATCTGGGTTCTTACTTTCAACTGCTCTTCCAAGTATGTCCTCGCTACCATTCCTTGTCGGATCTTTGTAAAGTTGTTGTAACGTTGTTCTTTAGGTGGCGCAACAAGAACTAAAAATAGGCGCAATTATTCAAAATAATAATTACATAATAATATTATTGAGACGAATAAATTTAGCCATTAAAAAAGCAGCCTGCAAATACTCTCATTAGCAATTTTATATATATTATCATCTTTAACAATATCTTTTCTATTAATAAATCCTCGATTAACCAATTTCTATGGTTCGGATAGAGCGGACAACGCCAAATTATGTGATTAAGGAGTGTACTTCTTTGCCACAATTACACATTTCATTGAAAACAATATTTTTTGAACATAAATGAAAGAAAGTGCAGTTGTGATTACTGAGTAATCTATTAAATATGTAAATATTTTTACGACAATCTTTAGTAGAGGCAAACCAAGGAACTTTTAGGAACTTTTTGTTCAAATTCATGTACTTTCTACCTTTAAATCCAGAATCATACCTGTCCAAGATATTTTCCATCATCATGATAGCCTCCTCCCTTGATTCCTGAGTAATGTCACCGTACCACAATGGAACATTATCAATTTTAGCCCCCTACGATGATCTAGCGAGCTCATCAGCCCTGTGGTTTCCGTCAATCCCCATATGAACAGAGATCCAAAAAATTTTAATGTTGAAACCCTCATTAATTAGTTCATATAAAATACTTCTATTCAAGAATATAATTTTTATCACTGAGGCAAAATTTTTTAAAGGAATACAGAAATTTATCGGTCTTGCTGAGTTCACGTCAAATAACTCTAAGAACTCCAAGCTACTCGCTCACAAAGGCACGACAATTAGCCGTGTATCAATCTCGAGGACAGCATTATGAAGTCCACACCACCAGACATAAAACAGAAGGAAAATGGAAAAAAAATTTTTAAATAGAATACTAATTACGAAATTAATGTTATTTAACCATAAGAAAGAAGTTAGGGGTTATGCATGCACAATCAGAATTTCCACCTTATGTGAACTTATATAGGCTTTTTCCTTCTGTTTTTTGTCTGGCGGTTTGTGGACTTCATAATGCTGTCCTCAAGATTGATACACGGCTAATTGTCATGCCTTTGTGAGCGAGCAGCTTGGAGTTCTTAGAGTTATTGACGTGAACTCAGCAAGACCGATAAATTTCTGTATTCCTTTAAAAAATTTTGTCTCAGTGATAAAAATTATATTGTTGAATACTAAGAGGACTTTGGTTTAATAAGGCACAGACTTATATACTAGACTGGAAAAGTTATGGAAAAGTTCAAAACTTAATTGAAGGATATGGATAGGGTCGGGGTCGTGTTGTCTCTCTCGGTGGACGGCAAGAGAGGGGATGCCCGGGCGAGGAGGAGTGTAATGCCCTCCCTACCGATTCGTGGAACCGTTAAATAAAAGTGGGAGATAATAATTTAAAATTAAAACTTTGGTTAATCTAAATGAATAAATAAATAAAATTAAATAAACATGTATTTATATTAATTATAATTATCATTTCCATATTTTTATTACACGCACTATATTTCTATTTACAAATAAAGCTCTTTATTTATATATATATATGGGGTATTCCACGTGAAGTGGTCCGATCAAAATTTTAAAATGCACCAAATTTTGGGTACACTTTGCAAATGTTTTTCGGAATACAGAAAAAAATTTTTAGGTACTGGGATCTATTTGCTCAAAAGTTATTCTGACCTCAAAAAGTGAATTTTTTCTAGTTTTTTTCAACACCAGCTGGGTTTACCGCTATATAACTCAAAATCTATCAACTTTTACTATAGAACATTATATGTAACATTCGTTGCTAATTATATCTAGAATTTATTCTTCTGGGTTAGAATTTCTAATCTCAAGGTCAATGTTACATAAACTACATGTCAATATTCAACTTGAAAAAAGTGCAAGTGCGCCACCTTTGATTTTTTCATCCAAAAGTCTAAAAGAAAGCTTGGAGTAATACCTTTCAAATAGTCTGTAGCTTTTTATGGCCTTCAATTCTGTAAAAAGTTATGACATTTTAAAGAAACACGAAATTTTTTTAAAAATTTAAATGGGAATTACCATGTTAATTTTTGTGAATTTTTTGTCTTTCTTTAAATTGTCATAACTTTTTACAGAATTGAAGGCCATAAAAAGCTACAGACTATTTGAAAGGTATTACTCCAAGCTTTCTTTTAGACTTTTGGATGAAAAAATCAAAGGTGGCGCACTTGCACTTTTTTCAAGTTGAATATTGACATGTAGTTTATGTAACATTGACCTTGAGATTAGAAATTCTAACCCAGAAGAATAAATTCTAGATATAATTAGCAACGAATGTTACATATAATGTTCTATAGTAAAAGTTGATAGATTTTGAGTTATATAGCGGTAAACCCAGCTGGTGTTGAAAAAAATATGGAAAAATTCACTTTTTGAGGTTAGAATAACTTTTGAGCAAATAGATTCCAGTACCTAAAAATTTTTTTCTGTATTCTGAAAAACATTTGCAAAGTGTACCCAAAATTTGGTGCATTTTAAAATTTTGATCGGACCACTTCACGTGGAATACCCCATATATATATATATATATATATATATATAACAATCGTAAAATAAATAGATTAGTAATTTATAAATAATTTAAATATCCTTAAAAGTATTATTGATTTTTAAATACAACTAATCGACTATGGAATGATCTTATGCGTTGCACTACATCTTGTTGAGATTTAGCTTCGTGGTGAAGCGAAGTCTTAACTTAAAATATTTCTTTAAAATAATATTTATCTAAAAAATCCAATTTTTCAAAAACTTTTAGGCTTATTAGATGTCGTTTTGCGTCTGTAACAAGTTTTGGAAGCAAATTCTTCTTTGATAATAGATTAGGCGTTTGTCTTAAAACTGATTCAGCAGTTTTGCAAATAATGACAACGTCAGCACTTGGCATAATCAATCCTCTTTTAATTCCTTTAGCTTCAGTAGGTTTTTCAATGTGTTGGGATACTTCATTTCCATCAGTTACTATATTTTTAAGGTTGATAAGTTTTAAAAGAACAGTTTCAGACTCTAATTGTTCCAAGCAAATTTCACATTTTATTGTTCTTTTTATTGACCTTACTATTGAACCAGCAATATAAATTACAATTTCGTGACTATATTCATCCCAGGACCAGCCACTATTGCACTAAAATAATTAAAATTATTAACCGTAACTCGTGATTTATGAACAGAATTTACAATGAAAAATAACATGAATCGTTTAATTCATATTTTACAATTTAACTATTAAAAGGCAATTTGAACTAAAATGAAGTAGATACTTCATGTTAATTAATTTTGAATAAAAAGTAAAGAAAAAGTAAAGTAATTTGAAGAAATAATGAAAAAAATATTAATATTAATTAAATATATCTACATAATCATGATCTAAAAAAATAATATTGCAATGGTCATCATTTGAAGAATTAATAGTAGCCTCTGAGTTTATAAGCATCTTAGTATCGTCTTGCAATTTACAGTTAGATGTATCGGGAATAATTGAATGTACGTGAGACACGAGTTTTTTATAACTGGAAATAAATTGTCGACACGTTGGATTATTGTTAAATCCACCCATTTGCAGAATACAAGAAAAAAATGTCTCCAAATGATCTTGTGACAGTTTGTATGTAAGTAAATATGACATTAATTTTCTGCTAACAATATAACGAGCTAACTTTAAAACACTTTTTAAAGCAACAATTAATCCGCAAAATCCTGTTCGTCGTGTACTTAATAAAATAGATACTGTCTTATTTGAATTTGAAAAGTCAACAAGTTTCAAAGATTGGATGTACATAACATATGCATTAACTTTTTCTTGCATCTCTTTAACATTTTCTTCAGTTATGCATTTTTCAGAATCTCGTTTACCAAATTTTTTTCGACTATTTAAAAAATCAAAAATATCATTTATTTTTCGGCAAAATGTAGAGGTTGCTTTTACACCTAGAAAATCTTTTGGATAGGTATATTCCATAAAAAGTAATGCATCAGCTACAGAAGTACTAAATCTCTGTGCAGCTAATTTTACTTTCATGTTTTCTTTTTGAAAATTGATATGTCGTTTACAAATTTTTGTTGCAGGATGTAAATGAGACTGCTCTTGATAATTCACAAGTTTTTCTAAAAACCTCCATTCTATAATATTGTTTTCGCTGTCAATTATATTATAATCAGCTGCAGTATTACGTACTAATTTTAACATGTGACAAGCATCAGGAATTACAACAATTGGTTGCTTCGTTATAGGATCCTCGAAGCAAGAATCGTTATTTATATCTTGTAAATTAGCTTCCAGTTGTTTAATCATTGCAAAATTATATATCAATTTGAATCTTCAAATTTCCTAAAAAATAGAAAAACATTAAAAATGTCTAGCATAAATTCATAAATAGATAAGATTATTGCAATATTAATTTACCCTTTTTAATGGATTTTTTATGGGTATATTATTACTATTAGTGTTGCTTAAGCTGAGTTCATATTGCCCATTTATATTTTCATTTACAATAGAATCATTACATACATCCTCAATTAAGGCTTTGCTAAAATATATTAATGTGTACTAGTAATGTTTTAAAAACATTGTGTAATAATAATTGTTCAAAGTATTAGAAAAAAAGTTTTAGAAAAAAGTTATGCATATTTACAATCGTACTTAACTAAAAAATATTGAATAAAATTATTTTTCCTTGCGAAAATTTAATAAAATTACATTTTAATGATATATTATAATTAAATTCTTAACTAAATTTCAATATTAAAACTTAAGGTATCGTAGAAACCCACAAGTACAACAAACGAAAAACAACTTAGATATGTGATTTTAGCTTGATGGTCTTAAATAATTTTTTAAAAAATTGAACTGTTAAAAAAACATTTGATTGCCTTGAATTTACGAATGTGTTACTGGAACTTACATGTTTCTTAAAATAATTTATACATACATAAGCTACTTACAAATTTGCAGCACAGGTAATTCAAATAAATAGTAATTATATAATTTTTAAAACTTACGTTTTAGTTGGTCTATCTTCAGAAACATTTTTAATTTCATTACAGTTGTATATAATTTCTTTGTTTGTCACATCATTTAATACAAATAATAAGGATTCGTCTCTAAAAAGTTCAAAATTGTATTTATAAAAATAAATAATTAAGACATTAGCAATGCAACAGTATAATAAAAATATAATTATACCTATTATGAATTGATTCATTAGTAGACTCTAAGTGAGTTACATCATTTGAAATTAATTGATGTCAACAAATTAGTTTCATCTTTGTTACGACTTAAAAAATAAATGCATAAAAAATTATATCATTAAATCATATAAAAAATATATATTTTATATGCACAGAATAATGTGTAAATAGACACTGTACCTGTGTGATTTATTCAAATATAAAGTTGGAACTGCGTCATGTACTAAAAATCGTTTGATTATATTTCCAACTGGTTTATAACAAAAATATTTTGTTTCAAAATGTTGACTACAGATTCCACTAGATTTGCTGACTTCCCTACCAATGTTTATAAATTATTTTGCTTTTAAGTCTTCTTTTTTTGGTATACTAAAATACATAAAGATAAATAGTTTAATTACACTATTTTATAATTAATTTTATTTTAAATACTTCAGATATTTTATTACTTTATTTTTGTAATTCATGCATATTTTTATCAAGTTTACCGTATAATTTAAAAACAAATGTATGCAAACTTTACACAACCTCAATTTATGATTCACAGAGATTTGCAATACTTACTTGTGAATAGAAACGGCTGGTATAGTTCCCGACTCAACTTTGCAAATACAGCAACTTTTCACCATTTTAATATTTTATAATATTAATATAAACATATTCAATTAAACTAAACCAACGTTATTTTTCTGTCTATTATTTACCGTTTACCCTATATATACTGCACTCTCTCATAGACTTCTCTCTCCGGTTCTCCCCACCAATTCGCTCGTTAGAGAAAGACACAACGCCTCTCACTATTTCTATCTCGCTTTATTTCGGTCTTCAAATCCTCTCACGGCGCGCGCATTTTAGTATATAAGTCTATGGGTTTAAGATCGTGTCCATAGTACACACTCTGATGTTACGGGGCTCTATTCCATCCACAATCAGAATTTCCACCTTATGTCTACTTATATAGGCCCCGTTCTTTCGTTTTTACGATGGTAAATTTTACGTTTATCATTATTTTGATCCCGTTATATGGTCTTGTGTGTCTGGGGTAGGGACTGTCTGCGCTCCACTGATGAGATCTGGCAGATAGTCCTAAGTCGCAACGCATAGACTTAAACATTCTTTCTTTCTTATGGTTAAATAACATTAATTTCGTAATTAGTATCCTATTTAAAAATTTTTTTTCTTTTTCCTTCTGTTTTATGTCTGGTGGCTTGTAGACTTCATAATGCTGTCCTCGAGATTGATACACTGCGAATTGTCATGCCTTTTCGAGCGAGCAGCTTGGAGTTCTTAGAGTCATTAGACGTGAACTCAGCAAGACCGATAAATTTCTGTATTCCTTTATAAAATACTTCTAATTTTGGCAATTAAATAAAGTAAATCAGATTTGAGGCCTTCATATTTGAGGACATTAATGACCCTAAAGGAATCAGAATAAATCGATGCATTGTAGCATTTATGCCGTTTAATCAAATAAAGATTCATATATAGCATAAGCTGCAGCAGAATATATCGTTAATCTATAAGGAGTTTGCATTGATACATTAATCTTTAAAATATCGCAAATACAATGAGAGTAGATAACCTTAGATCCATCTGTGAAAACCAAGTAATTATTTTTGCAATTAGTGTTTACAAACCTATAAAAATCACCCGATATATCTTTTGAGGACTTTTTTAAATTTTTTCCCATGGATACATCCAAATATTTACTAATGAATAGTGATTGGTATGGAATGGAGTATGTAAAAATTATATTAGAAGTTAAAGTACATCTTCTAATAGCAAAAGTGGGTATCCCAGCAATGTGGTAATAAAAAGCATCAAGCATCGTGAAACAAAAATGAGCCCTAGTCTAACTTCGGTCTAATGATAGATTTATAGAAACTGAGTACTGTATAGGAATGCACTCCCCAATCAAAATTACATATAGATACTAACATATTAATTCCAATTTTAACACTTGATGAAACTTTATTTAGATGCGTTTCCTAAGTCAAATCAGAATTCCACCAAATCCAGATTAAAAGATTTATGTCTAATTTCATTATTCGATAAATTAAAAAAGGTTTATTTACATTTTCTGAATAACAGTTTAAGGCAAATACTTTCAAGCCAATTATTGATTGGAATAATACATTCACTCAAAGTTAGGTTAAGTTTCTCCGGGTCCTTGTCACGACAAAAAAGCAAAATGTCGTCTGCGAAACCAAGGCATTCCATTTCAGGGACAAGAAACTGAGAAAATGGTGCAGATATGTAGGTTGAACAGTAAGGGTGATAATATATACAGCCCTGGGGGAGACCCTTGTTTGTGACACCCGAAGCAAACAACTGATTATTATAGAAACCCCGTAATCTACGATCTATAATTAGATTATATATATATAAAGTAAAGGAAATCCCATGTTGTTGATAATATTCAGAAGCACCTGTAAATTTACCTTGTCATATGCCCCTTCAAGATCGAGGCTTACGACCCCTATAAATTCGTTTCTAAGCTTAGAAGATATCACTGCAGTATGTAAAGTAGCAAGACAATCAGCTGTGTGATCTTCTAAAGCCATGGAAGAAACCTGGCGATATACCACTATATTCAACCAACCTCATCAATCTATCATTTATGAAAGCGGTATTGGCGAGCGCAATTGGTCTAAAGCCACTGTTACCATACTTGGGAATAAAAACTACATCAAATTGTTTCCAAGAATCCGGAAATGAGACACTAAAAAGAATATCATTAAAAATCCTACACAAAATCTTCAAAGCTTCCTCTGGTAATATTTTATAAACAAAGTAAGAAATACCATCCGGACCCGAAGCCGATTTACTCTTAGATTTAGCAATGGAATTACGGAGTTCATCTACGGAGATTATATCGATACTATATTATCATCATTAGTTTCAAAAACGTTTTGGAAATCCCGTAAGTTATAACATAGCTATCGGAAACCTTCTAAAAAGCAGACCGGAAGCTCCCCTTGTCAACCTAATTTGAACCGGTATTCGCGTCATTATAATATCTCTGCTTACATCTCATGATGAATTTAAAATTATGAATTAAGGGTGAGAATGGATTGAGAGATTCCAAGAAACCCCTAAAACTAGCTCTCTTAATTGGTATTTTTTAAAATATTTGATGTTTTCCTGCAAACATCAAAATATGCAATTAAATTGTCCGGATTAGGGTTGCATTTAAAATTATGAAGTTTAGCTGTTTTACTTCTAACCATGTCAGAACACTCCCTAATCCACCACATCGTAGGTTTATATTCCTTTTTCTTCCTGCCACTAGAAACCGATTCCTGGGAAGACCCCCCCCCCGCATTTAGAGCCGCAATAATAAAATCCATAACCATATTAAAAGAATTAGCCGGCGAAACATTGTCGAAATTAATATTATTCAAAGAAACAGAAACCTTTTCACTAACGAGTTTTCAATTCACTTTAGAAAACCTGAATTTACCTTTAGGATTTGATATCACACGTTGAAAACTAACTAATGAAATCAAGATAGGGAGATGATCGCTGCCCATAGAGTCAGCGATTGTGGCAAAAGATGTGTTGTCTAGCAAATTTCTAGAAAACAAACACAAATCCGGGTAAATATATTGATGTTCATATTAATGCGGGTGAACGAACCATCATTGAGAACAAAAAGACCAGGAAAATCCTCGTGCGATCGATAAATGTTGGAGCCCAATGCATTATTAAAAGAGCTACCCCAAGAGATATGTTGGCCATTAAAATCACCTACGATAATCACATTATTCCTCACCATGCATGCCCCAAAGAATTTTGACATATTATGAACACTAATGTAGTTGTGGGGTGAGTTATAAATACAAATAACACACAAATCCCTGTTCAACCCTGTAACATCGTAAGCCATGCATACATTCCAAATTCTTAGGGACAAAATTCACTTCACATGTTAAAAATTTTATATTATCACGCAAATAAACCGAAAGACCACCTCCGCTATCCTTAGAGCAATTCTTTCTGTCTTTACGAATATAGCTAAAACCCCTAATAGGATAGGCTCGAGAAGCATCATTAAGTCTGGATTCAGCCAGGCAAATTATGTCATGACTCGGTACAAAACTAGCGATATCAAGCCATCTCGTTCTATATCCATTAGAGTTCCAGAAAATAATGTCCTTTAAGGAATTCATAATACACCTACAAAAAAATTACACCCAATGTGAAAGAATAAAAAATTGAAACAACAGATAAAATAAATATTTATTTAATATTATACCAAAAACTAACCTAAGTATTATTTCTATACTTTTGTAAATTTCTTATCAACGCTTTTAGTAGACCCTACTAAAAATTATCACGTGATTATCGAAACGGTTTTGAAATATGACTACTGCACTTGCTCACGGTATTACCAGTTACGACCGATAGGTGGCTGCCAGTTACCCGCTATAGATTAGCGTGCGTGTAGGGCTTATATGGAAGCAAAATAGGAAGGTAAAAGCGACTTTGATCATATTTTGCCTCGTATATTAATAACGTGGCAAATAAAGGATTTTTTTTTGTCAAAACTGAATTGCCGTTTTATGCTGAATGCGGTTTCTATGAAATTGCATCCCATCAACTCCGTGTCTAAGATTACATTTTTAAAAAAACAAAAATTTTCATATATCACGTGATTATCACGTGGATATCTACGTGATAATCACGTAGAAAAATGGTCGACAATCTCACGTGATTATTACGTGGATATATATCCACGTGATAATCACGTAGTTATCCATGTGATGATTACGTGATAATTTTTAGTAGGGGAAGAATCTTAAATTAAATTGAGTCTTTTCATCTGTTATAAATTTTGAAAGTTTTAAACGGTATGCGAGATATGTTGTGACTTTTTAGTAGACTTATCCTTGTCCTTTCTCCTTCCAGGAGAATTACCTTCTGACTTCGCTTGTCCGGTTAGAATTACTCACGCAGTTAAGGATAAGACCAGACTGCATGAATTGTTGTAAATCGACAAAACCAACCCTGTGGATCTCAAGTTCCACTTATTCATTTATTTGATCATTCAAAAAGCTAGTACCATTTGCTAATTCCTCCTGGCTAAATCCAGAATTCTCGATGTGATCAATTAAAGAGTTATTGATAGCGATAAATTCCATTAATTCCATTTTCCCTTTCACCCAAAGGTTGATCCTCCCTAAATTTAGGGTGAATACCTATTTTGTTTGACAAATTAAAATTAGTAATATCCTTTTCAGAAATATACGGATTAGGACATTTCAAAAACAAATTAGGCTCATATAACAGTTCTTCAGTGTACGAAGATAGCACTGGTTGTCTAAAAAGACGGCCTCCAGTCTACTGACCCTATGCATAGCTATAATTGTGTTAACCTCCTGATTAAAATAAAAAAAAATGTATAACTTATCAGAAGCAATATGATTTTTATGACAGTTTGCACATTTAACAACTTCACATTCCCCTGAATGATCCTCACCACATGACACACATCTTCTTTTATTATTCCAGATATCCGTGCCATGCCCAAATCTTTGACAATCGTAATATCGCAAGATAGCAGGAACAAATGCTTTAACTTCATAAATCCAACCGAATAAGTTAACATGTTTGGGTAAGTCAATACTACAAAAAACTTTGATCTTACCGGAAGAAATATTCTGTGAGCTTCTTGTGAGTTCTCACGTGAGATTTTGTATTAGGGTTATGCAGTCTATGTCTCTTAAAACGCTAAACATTCAAAAATACTGTAGTATCACAAGAGAGTTTTCTGTTGCTAGTACACCTAATATATTATGTCTCGTCTACAATTGTGACTTGCGAGTTGCGGCATACCGAGTACAGACGGAGGTGAGGCGAAGTGTTCTGTATCGATAGTGATATACAAAAATTTCTGTTTAAAGAAACTTTTTGATTGGCCAAGATGCTTTATATCACGTATTTCATTTAGTGATACAGTTATAGAATAAGCCCCCTGTAAATATAATGGAATGTTCCGAAATGTTTTGATACATCCTGTATCATACGTAATTTTATTTGTCAATTAATCAATGTGATTTTGTTGATGTTCAAATAAAAAATTTATCTGATAAACTCATATAACGTTTAACTTTATTTTAAAAAGAGGATTTACAAAAAAATTGGTTTATATATATTCTTTTAAATAAATTTGTACGTACTATACAAATTGCAATACATTTCGGAACGTTCCGAAATGCAATTCACGGTTGAAACGAACCAATAAAATCCCACAAAAAATTTTAATCAAAACTTATAAGTTTTTTAACCAGGTAATTCTTATAAAAACTAGTAAAATGTATAATCTTGTTGGTTTATATATAAGAAATATCTAGAGAACTTCGTACTAGTATTCATTGATTTAAAATTCACGTATTATTTTTAATAAAAATATTTTATTGTAATTTATAAGAAAATGCTAGCAATGTTATTAAAGCATAAAAGTAATAACGTTTTATACTAGCACTAACTAGTATTTTCAAGTAAGAAAATAAATTTCATTATTCTACTGGAATTTAACGGAAAATACAAATTAAATTTCATGATATTTTTATTGAACTTACCCTGCTAAAAAAGATCTACTGAAATCGATTAAAAAGTGAATTGCATCGAATTGAACTTACGAATCGGCATAATTATCATTAAAATCAATTGGCAAATAGTACATAAATTTTGATTTAAAAATATTAAGAAGGAATTATTAAAATCTATTAATTGTTATAGGCAAAAAATACGCGTTTATTTCTTTAAATTGTCATTCAATGATATAATTGAATCGAATAGAATAACTTTCAATTGATAGCGTGTTTCAATTACAAAGAATTCTTAGAATGACAATTCGTAAGTTCAATTGGATTTCATAAAAACTCGTTTACAATCATATTTAATTGATATTTAACAATATTAGCATAATTTTTTAATTGCTTTCAATATAAATATATTAATCAGTTTCTATTTTAATAAATTTGAATATCAACATTGTACTTCCTAATATATTACTTATTGGTCGAATTACATTTAGTAAGATCTAATTGTTTCAGTTATTTAATTTAAGTCAATTTTAATCTTACCGCTTGCATAATGTGGTTTCAATTATAATATGATTGATCAAATTCATAATTGAATCCAAAAGTTTCCAATATATATGACAATTAATTCATCCGAATTTTAATTACATTCAATTAATTTTACGACTACGAAATGTGCTATTGTTTTTAATTGACAATATAGATATTATTAATTGTTAATTAATATTATATTATTGTTTCAATTATTTTGATTTAATTTTAATTTTAACAATGATAAAATATGATTTTAATTAATTTGAATGAACAAATTCCTATCTAATAGTTTGCAATGTATGGCAATTGATAGATCCGAATTTTAATTACATTCAATTAATATTACGATTACAAAATGTATTTATTCTTAATTAGTTTAAATTAAATGTAATCTTTTCACTTATATAATATGATTTTAATCAATTTGAATAGTCAAATTCATAATTGAATCCAATATAGTGTCCAATGTATTACAATTAATTGATCCGAATTAAATTAATTATTTTTAATCACATTTAATGGTTTAGATTAATTTTAATGGTCAAATTTCTAGTCAAATTGAATAATTTCCAATGTATTCTAATTGATTGATCTAAATTTTAAGAGTAGAGTATGGTTATAAAAAAATATTTTTGATTATGTGAAATGTCATCTTTATCAAAAATATTATAAAAAGTATTCTTTATTGATGATTACTAACACCCAAATCACGTAAAATTTTTAAATATTTAACAAAATAGGCCTCAAACAGTTGTAAATTCAATAAACTCCTTGCAGGGTAAAAGTTATCAAAGGACTCCGGTAAAAAAATTTCAAACTTATACATATAAGAGCAACAACTTTATACAGCGAATAAGGTTTATCTATAAAAATGCAATTTCTGTCTCGGTAAACCTAATTTGTTTATATAATTGCCTTAAAAATATCAGATTTTTCATTAAAAAAGTAGTAATAAAAATGTCACATTTAATTTTAAACAAAAAAGGCTGTGTAACTTTATAATTCATACCTATCTCAAGATGTGTACAAAATTTCAGGTGGCTACGACAAAAATTGTCCTACAAGGAATGTTTTAAAGGTATAAAAAATAGTTTTTGAATTATTTATAGCTTTAAAGATAAAAATACATGACTTATTGCATTAACTGAAGATTATTTAATGCTGAAATTATGAAGGCACATGAGCTTTATAATATTAAACGTTATTTACGCATATTCTACGTAACATGTAGAACGTGTTTCTAAAATAAAAAAAAATTGATTTTTTCAAAATTTTAGACCATATTCTACCCTTAATTAAATTTATAATACTGTGGTATTGACACTATAAACCTTTAAAGTGCCGGGATTTGCGACGCCGTTTCTGAGATATTCGGATGCAAAGTTTAAAAAAAGCACCCAATATAGTATTCACCATAATACTTATGCCATTGTAAATTACCATTTTAATTACAGATTTAAGTTCACAGACCTAAGTAACTCTTAAATACCCACTTAGTTGTACTTAATTAATGAAAAAAACATATGACGTCTACAGGCCCTCTTTAGGTTAATGAAAATATTCACTGTTAATTAATTAAATCTAATTGTTTTAGTTATTTTAGTTTGGTTAAACAAATTAACATTAAATCTTCATTTTTTACATTACAACTTGTTTACATAAATATTTATAAAAGTCCATTAAGGGGGTGTCATACTCAATTAAAAATTCAAATTTCGCGCCAGAAAATAACAGACGAAAAAACAACTAATTTACTTATAACAATTAATAATAACAAATTTACGCAAAGCTAGGAGTTAGTTGCCTTTCGTTATGTCATTACCTATCATTTTACAAAGTTTCAAGTTAATATATGTCGCCGAGAAAAACTTAAAAAGTATAAGAAAATTGCATTTTTCAAGGTTTTCTCGGCGACATATTGTTATAATAACTTGAAGCTTTGTAAAATGATAGATAATTACATAACAAAGGGCAACTAACTCCTGTTTTTGCGTAAATTTGTTTTTATTAATTGTTATAAGTAAATTAGTTATTTTTCGTCTGCTATTTTTTGGCGCGAAATTTGACTTTTTAATTGAGTATGATACCCCCTTAAAATTAATTAATTTACTGTATGCATACATCGTATTAAAAATCATTCACTTATAAATACTTTAAAAGTCGATTCAAGGTAATTGGTAATATTTTGCGCTTGGAAATATTCAAATAAGTGTGATTGAATTTAATATTAATTAAAATTATATAAATCAATTAACTTTAAATTTTCATTTGTTTGCATTAAAACTTATTTATATAAATATTTATGAAAGTCCATTGAAATCAATTTATTTACTGTAGCATTCATCGTTTTCATTCGTTCACACACACATATATATATATATAAAGTCCATTCAAAAATATTCGTAATGAACTTCATTGGAAATATCCAATTGAATATTTGACACTAATTAAAATTAATTAAAATCAATTAACATTAAATCTTTATTTCGATTATTATAAAACCTATATACAGAAATATTTATATAACTTCATTGAAATTGGTTAACACGTTATACGTGTTTGTCTTATTTAAATATATTCACTTTTAAAATAAAGATAATTAAAAATAATTCGGAAAAGTTATAAAACTAAAGTTTTGAAAAAAAATGGATTAGTATATTAATTGAAATAAATTAAATGTTATTATTGTGTAATCATCATTATGTCCCTATCAGTACACAATGTCTTAAAAACGTTTAAATTACGTTGCGGCTAAAACCTTTGAACGTTAGAATTTAATACTTGAAAAACGTTTGAACTACGTTTAAATTTGGTTGAAATGTCCTTTTTAATTTTAGGACAGTAATATTTTTTAACGTATTTCAAACGTATTTTTAACGTTGGATAAGCAAAATTATCCGATGTATATTATATTATGGAGCATGAGCAGTAATTGTTACTTATCATTATTATTATTGAATTATTATTGAATTATTATTGAACATATTATTGAATTTTAGTGTACATCATATAAAAGTATATGTAATATATGTTTATAAAGTAGAATGAAATATATATGTTTAAATAGCTCAAAACAAGGCTTGGGAAATCAGCACTATAGTTGTCACCATAACCTTTCAAATTAGTTAACTTTTGACCCTTTTATAATTTTTTTACTTGATTAAATATATTTTTTACGTACTTAAATTTATAAATCTACATTTCTTAATTTATTTGAAATTTGATTTATTTTTTCACTTATAAAAGACTGAAAATTTGGTTAAAATATAATAATTTAACTCTATGTTCCACAATACGGCACGTTCCGCAATAGGTACTTTTACCTTCATTATAGGTTTTAATTTTCTATGTTATATAGATCTCTAAAATTTGGGTATCACATACCCTTAACAGGTAACATTTAATAATTGCGATTAGTAATGGGTAATTTAAGTAATTAAACATTAGAAATTACTCAAATTTGTCCACTCTATAGTACTACACTATAATCGAGAAACATACAAGAAAACATAATAGCTTTTGTATAGAGGAAATCATCTTTCTGATAAATTAACACATAAAATATAAAAATGTCCATTTTTCCAAAGCCTGCCGCTATGTTTACGCTTGCAGTATTTAAAGCGTCCAAAAAAATCTCGACGTTGCCGTGAGGTAACACGAAACAATCAAATTTGCCTCGCTCCTATTGCGCCACGGGTGGAGGGAGCGGCGGCCATGTCGTCTGCGCTTCCCCTCTACTCCTTATGCGCATGAATTTTATGCCTTTTTCTTTTATCTCAAAATTCTTTCTTTTATCTCAATTTTACAGTTACAAAAATCGAATAAAAAATTGTTTCCGATGTTAAATTTTACGTTTTTACATTTGGCGTAAATCGTTTTGCTGTAGACCTAACAGTTATTGAGATATAATTTAAAATAATTTTTAAACGCTTATTTCGCGAAGAACCCCTGGACCTAGGAAACTGCAAATTTCAGAATCGTTTTCTCCGACCTCGATTTACCAAATATCAAAAATGCAGCCATTTCTGTAACAAATCGATTTCAGACCTATTTTTACTGTACTATACTCAGCAACAATCATATTTATAATTATTGACATAAAGTACAAATATAAATTAAATTAAGTATACATACATGAATGAATGGGCAAAGTTCATAATAATATAATCTTATTTTTCATATGCATTCTTAAAACTTTTGTATATTCTTTTATATATTATTATTATTATTACTAAATTATAATATTGTAATGTAAAAAGCAAAGTTCAAATAACTAGCGACGTATCGACTAGCGCGACAGGAAGTTGAACGAATCTCACAAACATATCCATAGTGAACTGGTGATTAGTGGAGATCTTTCAGGCCTTTTCCGGTTTCTGTCTGCGATTGCGGATTACAAACTTCAAAATGGTAATAAAATAATCCTAAATTTGCAAAAGCATCTTTGTGAAACTATGTAAGAAATTTTCAGCTAGTGCTACATCTTACTTTTTACGTCATTTTGATTGTATATTTTTTATTTATTGTGCTTTAATTTAAGTGAAATGTCACGAATATTCTTAGTGAGTGGGGTTATGTCCTTATGAAATTTATACTATTTGGATTTCGAAATGTACAATTGTTTATCTAGAATAAAATATATTCCTTTTTTAATTTTAATTTAATTACGTACACTACCGTTTTTAAACAATTGTAGTAATTTATTTACTTCCATATTTTCTCGTGTTTCTTTTTACAAACACCTGGATTAATTTAAATGTAAAAAATGACACCGATTTCGGCGTATTATTAAAGTATTGTTCATTTTAACAGGCGAAGCGTACAAAGAAGGTTGGAATTACTGGAAAGTATGGTACTCGGTATGGTGCCTCTCTCAGGAAAATGGTTAAAAAAATGGAAATTACACAACACAGTAAATATACCTGTACTTTCTGTGGAAAGGTAATACTTCCAACTAATAATTTATATTAAAATACTAAATCTTAATAAAGAATATACAGATTCAACAAATTTTTTTTTTTTTAGGAAGCCATGAAGCGAAATGTTGTGGGCATTTGGTCTTGTAAACGATGCAAAAGGACAGTTGCCGGTGGAGCTTGGGTATTTTCCACAACAACAGCTGCTTCAGTCAGGTCAGCAGTCCGCAGATTACGAGAAGTAAAAGACCAATAAATTAATTCAATAAATAATTTTTAAAACAAACTTTTTGTTATGTTTATGTAATTAAATAACCTGGACCTAAAATTATTGGATAACAAGTTAAAGTTAAATGGTAAACGTAATAATTATGATTTTATGTTTGTAAATGCCAAATATTAAATAAAATACACTCAATTTACCAATGATACTATCTAATCTTATTTGCAAAATATTAAAGATTCTTCAAACTTATTTTAAACTACCTTTATTTTATATAATATAAAGTAATAATTATGATAATAAATATAAAATCTTAAATTGCAGAGTTAGTAATGTAAATGTATGAAAATTATGAGGAATGAAATTATTTGTTAATAAGTGTATTGGTAATGTATATCACATTTAGTACAGATACAATTGATACAATTGTTTTATCCCAACTATGCTTACTGCTGATGTATCATCAACAACACAATTAATTTCATTTTAATTATAGAATTAAACCGTGTTATACTTGTACTAATAAAAATGAACGTTAAAAAAATTTGAACACAGTCTACGAAAATTACAAGAGTATTTAAAAATCTTACTGTATTATATAAGAATATTGATAGTTTGACACAAACTAAAAAAAATTTTTAATTTTAGTAATTTACAACAATGTTCTCTTAGAATACATAAATCTTTGTTATAATGTCACAATTGTGATGCACAAAATATGTTTAACATTTTTTATTTGCATTAAATTGTGTAACTCTGTTCTTTAAAAATGTAATGTTAGATATTGCATAAGTATATTTTTCTAAATTGAAAATCAATTATTTTTAACATTAATGTTAAACATCATTATTATAATTATTTTAATAATCCATTTGCAATTTTTTTTAATTACATAATATTGTAAGCATATTATTACTTGATTTATTAAACTTGTTTTTCAATTAATTAAAAATATATAATATTTGTAATTTTGTTTGTTAATGTTCCTGCATTTACTATTCTTTCGACATTTATAATATTTATAAATACATAATTAGAGGAAAATAAATTTTAGAATATATTTTTTTTTTAATTTTTTTGAACCACATTCGAAAAGCAATTATACAAATTATCTATAAAAACCAAGTTAATTATTTTACAAAATAGCTTAATTTGGATTACATTATTGTTGTCAGTAAAATATAAAAAAAAGAGCAAAGTTTCTACACTAGACCATATTGAAATTTAGTATTTTCTCTTATTTATAACTTGCTATAGATTATTCTAGTCAATACAGGAGTGAATGAAAAAGTATCTTTTTATAACAGCGTGAAATTCATTTCCAGCAATTTGAACGTAAACAACATAAATTATTTTATAACATATTGTCATTCTAAATATTTAGTTTCGTAAAAATTAATGTGAAATTATTTTTCTATTCAATATCTCACTCTTGTTTGCACGATTAATGCGGATTCATTAAACACACAACCATATGGATATTGTATTTTTAAAAAGAAATGAAAATTACAAAGTATTGATGTAATGATGTGTCTTTCTCAAAAGTACGATTAAACTTTTCTTGGAACCAATAACATCAGAGATAATCCTTTGTTGACTCCTCCACTCGTATAACTTGAGAATCAGTGCAGATTACATCTGTGAGCCCCTTCGTCTTCGGCAGATGACCAAATGTAGCTGCGCAAACACTAAAATCTTTAGTGAGATCACGGATTTCTTTGTCTTGTTGTGTTATATCACAGTTAGTTGTCAAATTAGCATTGGTACTGCTAATACTATCGTCGCTCTTACTGACACCGGCATTGTTCACGATTGATTTTGATAGTGTAGGAGGAGGGGTTGGAATTACAGTTGTTTGGTTAGACTGGGCAAGTGCTATTAATGCCTTTTGGCTTTCTCGTGCATCCACCAAAAATATACTTTCTTTCACCTCTTTTGCATTGTACTCATCAATTCTGCAAAAATAATATTGATGTACTATGAGTATGAAAGTTATAATTGCATTTTTTCTACCAATGCATCAATGGATTGTTAAATAATTATTTAAGGGAGTTCTATCGATCAAAGAGTTATCATAGAGATTGTAATGAAAATTTATACAGAGATTAATAAAGATATAAAAATGCTTCAGTTAAATTTTTATGAGCGTTCAGTACCTCAAAGCGGAGAAAATAATCTAATTTTAACACACAGTCTTATGGGAAACCGATCTATTTTCAAGATATAAAAAATATTAACATTCAAATTCCTTTAAAACTTTTTTCAATATTACAAAAATAATAGGAGAACATTTTCCAATGTTAAACATACTCGATCAGTAGTTGTAAATAAGAGAAAAAAATAGTTTTTGTACTTTAGCAGACGACATAACCTAAAATGGTAAGAGAGAGAGGTGATAATATTTGATGAGTGCGAGAGAGAAAGTGACATTGACTCTAGTCAAATGCGACCACTCACTGCTTTGACTAACTGAGTACCGATAGAACTCCCTTAAATCTTTTTAATTATTTTTTATATATCTTTTTATCAAGTTTAATATTTTTTATATTTCTATATACTTAATTAGTTACAAATTTTAATTGCAAAATTGTTTTACGTAAAACTTGAATGTAACTTCTGACAATTGATTAATATACTCAAAAATACTTAACTACTTTATAATTTTGTATGTAATGGCTATCCAACATAATAAATAAATAAGATTCATAAATATAAATCTATTAAGGAGGTTCTTCCATAAAGTTTTGAGTAAATAATTTGATAATTTTTTTTGAAATTAATAAGAAAAGCTTGAAGGTATGCAAAGCAAGATTTAGTGTTGTGCAAAAAAATTATTTATAAATTAACAACACCGGTTGAGCAGCATACTTAAGCAAACCAAAGCTTTAAAAAATAGTGAAAATGAATCAACAGTACCTAAGTAATAGCCACTACTAGTACAATGTGAATTTTAATTAATTGTTAAAGTTTTTAACCAACTTTGAGTAATGTTATTTTATTTGTTAGTAGAGTAGTGACTTTGTTACATTCAAAAAGTTTTGGAATTTTAAAAAGAAAATAATGATCAAATAAAAATTTAAAAATATTTTGTTTTGCATGTATATTTTATATAAAAGAACCTCCTTAACAATTGATTTGTTAACAATCTGCTTACTTATCATAAATAACAGCATGCAGGCCTAATTTTTTGAGGTGTTGTATTGTGTCTTTGTCATTATTATCTTCACCCCAACAAAACATGATGAGTCCACGGTCTTTAACCAATTTCACTTGACTTGGATCGCGTAAAATATCTTCTGTATGAACATTTATTCCTAAAATATCCGTAGCCAGTGCATGTCTCATTGCCATTGGTATTGATTGACATCTGGTATCATGATATGTTGGATATTTCACAGTAATGCCTTGTGTTAAAAAAACTACAGGATATTTATTTTGTTTTAAACGCATCATGGCGCATATATCGGGATTAAATGATGAAAATACAATTTTTCTATCACCTCCATGCTCTAATACAACCTTAAGTATGGTATCCAAGTACAAATTGAGGTCAAATGGGTGATTAAGTTCAAATGTGCCATCCTGTAAAAAAAGTATAATATACATTATGTAAGTGAAAATAAATATGGTAAGTAATTAATAATTTCTAATGTTAATAATTACTTTTAACTGCATTGTCCATTTCACTTCAATGTTGCAACCAACATGTTGATCTAATTCTTTAAGAACAGCTTGAAGGGTTGGAAATGGTTGATGATCCTCCAAATCTTCATCAAAGAACTTGGGTGTTTTTTCTCTACCTTCTTCTACATGGTAAACCTGAGAATTAAAAATAAAAATATTAATTATAAATATAAATAGTAACTAACAAAAATAAGTAAGTAAAGTAACAAGACCAAAACATCCATTGAGATTATGGGTTCAGAATTTTATTTTTTCACACAAAAAACATTATGTAAAGTTGAGATCGCAGCAATGTCTTTTACATTTTATGATTCTCTATTCATGCTGTGTCATGATGAGAAGAATGATGAAACTTGTATTTAAAAAATGTCTCTGCTTTAAGGGGGTGGCATACCCAGTGGGTTACCGACCGAGCAGAAAAAGATAATTATTGCATTTATTTAAAAAAATATACAATTTTATGTAAAAAAAACGACATGAAAAAGACACCCTTTGTTGTATTGACTTGAAACTGTATAGAATGAATTATTATTTAATTATCTAGTGCTTCTGTATTTGGGTTTTTCATAAAATTGTATATTTTTTTAAATAAATGCAATAATTATCTTTTTCTGCTCGGTCGGTAACTTACTGAGTATGCCACCTCCTTAGACAAAATTATTTAGCATTTTAAATTTATCCAATAGTAATTATATGCTGTAAGTGAACAGCAACAGTTTGTAGAATAATTTGTGAAAGAAAACAAAGCCAAATACAAGTGAAAAAGAATATATTGTAAAATCATAGAAAATTTAAATTTGATGAAATTTGTTTGAAAGAGCAATATAAAAATTTGTAAAATAGTAATGAAAATAAGCCAATTGTTACTAAATATTTCCTATAGAATAAAAAATAGCATTAGATGGATTGTGCACTCAAAATCTAAGCAGATTGGGTTTATATCAGACATCCTACACTAAAATAAATAATTTCACTAATTATATTTCGCTTTTAATGACAAATGTAATATTATTTTGGTATGCATTTACATAATTACAGGAATAAGATAAAAAATATTTTGATATATAAATTAATTGAATTATGTAGTTATTATCGATAGTTTTAATTAATTGTTTTGAGATGAAATCATTTATTTGTTAATTAGTAAATAATCTTTGAGTAATTATCGAAACAAGTCTAGGGAAAGTTGAAATGAAAATATGTACCGCATGTTGTTATAAGTGCAGATAGTACAAATCTAACGCATGCAATTAATTTTGCACGAGACCGTAAAAGCGGCATGAAAGCTCACCGGTTGGTTAACTCCGTGTTCGACTCTATCAAAGTAATACAGCACCTGACCCAAGGAGTCCCCGGGGTAATAAAAATCCTGTTAAATATTAAAAATAAACTCGAATCCGAGATAACACGGATGCACACATCGTGTCAAATCGTGAATTATTTATATTTTCTCTCGATATAAATAACAGGTCAGGACTATATTAATGTCCAAATGGGAATATGGTAAAAGAGAAGTTTAAAAAGGAACCAAAATAATTAACCAGATATATTATATACAAATAGATTATCAAATGCAATGTCTAATGCACACTATCTAATAGCCTATAATAATTGAAGATAATTGACAGTTATTATTATAATGCAAGTTTAAGCATTACTTCATTGAGTTCATATTACAGGGACAATATGTTATTAATCGCATACACCCAATTAAAATACCTTAAGTAAATGTAACTGTTCCAAGGTTAAATCCTTTACAGGTATTTCTAACATGTCCATAGCCTCTATTTGTTTTTTACGCTTCAACGAAATGGAAACGTAAAAATCGTGGTAAATAACGGGTATGAGATCCTTTGATAACTGAACGTCAAACTCAACCATATCGGCACCATGGTACGAGGCAGTCTTAAGTGATGCAATTGTATTTTCTCGTACATTTGCACAACTAAGACATTACCAAAGTATATACTATTAATGAAACATGTACAAAATACTTTATAAATTTATATAGAAAATACTTTATAATTGTATATAACAAACTTTTTCATTTGAGTTTTAAAGGAAGTACCAAGACCTCGATGACCAACATCCAATCCTGACCATCTTTGTTCCCAATGTTTAGCATAAGAAATACTCATATCCCAAGGAAAATCGGGAATGGGTTTTATAGTCACGTATTCAACTGTCAATTGTCCTGAAATATATTAACATTATCATGAGTAAACAGGTTTTACAGATGGCATCTCAATATGAAAAAATTTATTTATGCACAAGACTGCTTAAGTCAATTTGAATTGAATAGCAATACTAATTTTTTAATACTAATTTTTAAAACTAATCCTTAGTATGTGAGACATTAATTTATAAATATTAAAGTATTTTTTATTTATTTCCTGAACTATCACCAAATTATATTATTTTACATCAAGTTCCTCATTAGACCTAGGAAGGAAATAAAAGTTTGTAATATTATTGTTTACAAATTTAGACAACAACACTATATAATAGTGATTATATTACTCGACAAACATGTAAAGCAGACAATTCCCAAATAAGTGGACAAATACAAATCAGCTAAATTCTACTCTTATTCGTAAGAATCACCTGCCTTGTGCATGGAAAAGCTTTTTGCAATGATTTAAAATTTTATAAAAATGTGATTAAAATAATTACCTATAGGCCTGTGCTTAGTACTTGTGATGGGCACTGTTAAAAGTCCAACGCTTGCATGTAAGGTACTAGGTAATATATAACTAAAACCAATGTGATTAGGTGTTTCTCCTGGAAATGACCTTGAAGTGTACACATAATAGTCCACTAAGTAAGCCTAAAAAAAGAGGTACATTTTCTAGTAAGTATATATCTAAATATATTATACATTTCATTTTTTAGCTATTTAGGTGTATTTGGTAGATTACAAAAATGTTACTTATATGTGTAATTTCACAAAATATACTTTTTTCTTTAACAATTATTTTTTTTAAATTAAAGTTTGGCACTAAACAGTTTATTTCTACTCTGTAGGATTTTAAATATCTTTTTTCTTATTGTTTAAAAGATTCAATTCTAAATTTTTATCCATATTTGATGCATGTTATAAGTATGTTTTAACATGACAGGAGTCGAAATCACGTGTTTTTAGAAAATATCTGTATGGATATGTGTGTGTGTGTGTGTTTTTTTATCGGGTGGAGAGGCAAAAAATGCATTTACGCACGACGTGTGGGACTCGCCCGTGCTGCACCGTACAGCATAGGAATACCCACTAAAAAAACCCTGCCAGATCACACAGGCAGGGTTCTTCCATTCGACTGTTAACCCCCCCCCCCCCCCCCCTCGGGAACTGCCACGAGGCTTTACTTCAGGGGCCGTCATGCCCAATCTGGGAAGTCGCACAATATTACGTCAGGCTGATATTGTTGCCGACGACTCTTATACTCTCTTCAGTTCTTCTAACGAGATTCAGCCGTTCCACGATGTTAATGGCGAGGGTAATCACGGCATCCCATCCACTCTGTAATACAAACAGGACGTCCCTAGGTCCTCGGTTATTAGAGGGCCGTTCCAATACTCCTGGAATTATTGGCGGTCTTCCAGGCAGTTTGGGCAATGAAAGAACGTGTTCCACGTCTTTGTCCACTCCAGGGCATGTTTGGCACTCAGCGCTCCCGTACACTTTAATGCGGCACAGGTAACTGCGGAAGTATACATGACCAGTGAGCACCTGGGTGAGATGGAAGGGGACGAAGCCGTGCTCCCTGCTCAACCATCTGGCGATATCGAGGATGACCAAGGATGCTGGATGCTAAATCCCACCGTTGCTGCTATTGCCGATAGGTGTTGACGGTCCATCTGACGGGCCCCAATTCTGGTCTTCTTCTTTTTCCGTACGCGTTGAATTGTCGGCATAAGGTCGATGGGGGATAATCCAGCGACCATCAAGAAGACGATGTCTGATACGGTGCGGTAGCCTCGGACTACACGTAACGCGGCAACCCTGCAAGCCCGCCGACAGGAAGCCCCGTAACTCGTTGTTTGTTAGCCATACATCAGCTCAAATTGGAACTCCGTATAAAATTACGGAGCTCACCACCGACGCGAGGAGGGATCTTCGTGGTTGCTTTGGTCCCCCGATGTTGGGAATGATGCAGACAAGCGCATGTGCCACCCTTGTTGCTGTCGAGCCTACGTTCAGTACTCGACTGATATCCCCCCCCCCCCCTCGGAAACCGCCATAAGGCATTACTTCGAGAGGGGCAGTCATGCCACGTTTGGCCCTTCGTGATCGGCAATCATATCACTGTCTCGTGTATGTGGGGCGGCTATTAATATTGCCCCTGGTGCGCTCTTCTTCTTTTCTAATATGATTCAGCCGCCCCACAATGGATGCTGCAAGGTCACTACGACATCCCAACCTTCTTGCGAACCAAGAAGGCATATCCCGATACCCTCTGGTGTCAATGGCCCCTCCCAAAAGGTTTGGAAATTACCCATTTATTCCGCGAATCGAGGACACCAGGACAAAACGTGCTCCACGTCTTCGTCGATACCAGGACAGGTCGGGCACTCCGCACCCCTGTATATACGGATGCGGTGCAGGTAACTGCGAAGACACCCATGTCCGGTAAGAACCTGGGTCAGGTGGAAGGTGATGAATCGTGGTGGGTCCAGCCACCTTCACTTGCCGAATCCCATTCCTGCTGCCACAGTTCAATGGTCCTGTTTGACCACCGACTGCTACTACCACGTGCTGCTTCGCTGCTGTTTTCTAAGGTACGCCGACCTTTTCTGTACGTATCAGCCCTCTCTATCGCCAAAATATCGATGGTAGGAATTCCCGCGATCACCGAGAGGGTATATCTGACACGGTTCTATAAGCATGAGCCACCCTCAGTGCAGCTATTCTGCAGGCTCGTCGACAGGATGCACCGTAGCTTAGATTACTTCTTAGGGCATTCGCCCAAATCGGGGCTCCATATAAAATTACCGAGCTTACCACTGTCGCTAAGAGGGCTCGACGTAGCTGCTTTGGCCCTCCGATATTGGGCATTATGCCCGACAAAGCTCTAGCCACTCCTGCGGCTTTCGACCCTGCACTCAGTAGGTGTTCCTTGAATGTTAACCGCGCATCCAAGATGACTCCTAGGTATTTCACCGTATCCGCCGATCTTATACGTTTACCATTTACAGTAAAGGTGGCGTACCTCCTTTGCTTCGTTCTGGAGATAAGTACCGCCTCGGTCTTTTCGGCCGCCAGACATATCCCGTGTGTGTGTGTGTGTGTGTGTGTGTGTGTGTGTGTGTGTGTGTGAGAGTGTGTGTGTGTGTGTGTGTGTGTGAGAGTGTGTGTGTGTGTGTGTGTGTGAGAGTGTGTGTGTGTGTGTGTGTGTGTGTGTGTGTGTGTGTGTGTGTGTGTGTGTGTGTGTGTGTGTGAGAGTGTGTGTGTGTGTGAGAGTGTGTGTGTGTGTGTGTGTGTGTGTGTGTGTGTGTGTGTGTGTGTGTGTGTGTGTGTGTGTGTGTGTGTGTGTGTGTGTGAGTGGGTGCGTGCGTGCGTGCGTTGCTTTTTATTTTCTGAATTGTGGAAAAGATTTTGGTTATTTATCCACAAAAAGTTTTTGTTTTAAAGACAATTTTTGATTTTTGAAAAATTAACTTTTCAATAATTTTCATAATATTATTATTAATTTTTATTAATTGGACCAAACGTACTTTATAGAGAATAAAAAATTCTATCCACTCAGTTAAATGTACTGAAAAAATGTATGATGAAGGAACCTTTTAATGGTCATAAAATGTGAAAATTTCAAATAATTAAATTGACTAGTTAATAAAAAAAATTGGGGTTTATATGTCGTACGTTCGGGAATGAAAAGCATTTAATCCACTTGAATTTTTAGGAGAAAATAGTTTTTTGATAGTTTCGATTCCTATTGGTTTTCAGCTCAAAATATCTATTATTACGTAAGTTATTAAACAGTATATATTTTTGTACAAAATGTTCGATTGCTCATATCTCCGAAAATAATTCATGAAATATTTTGAAAAAAATCGTGGAAATAGAACGTAATAATAGCATTATGCTGTAAAAATTTCAAAATTTTTTATTGATTACATATATATATATAGATTTATTAGTAGGGGTTTATGACGCCCAAGAAAGAGAGGGAAGATGCGTCGTTTCTAATGTGCAAGAAAGAGGTTCAGATTATGGAACCCGGGCTCCATAAAACGCCCACCCCCAACCAGTGGAGCGAAACAGACAGAAGATCCAAATTTATTATGTCGGGCGTCATAAACCCCTATATATTGTCAAGTTTATATATATTGTAACGGGGTACGGATTTAATATAAGGAATAAAAAAGTCAACAAAGGTATCGGGGGCGCGAACCCACGATCCTGGGAGCGCGGCAGTCGACTTGGGTCTATCGACGATGCGTGAAATTCGTACCCGTTATAATATATATATATATATATATATATATATAATAGGATATTATATTAAATGTAATATAGTATAACATAGGATGAGTCCCAGAATTCTTAATTCTTATACACGGCGGTGGCGGAGGCAGCGAATTATTTATGTATTATTATATATGTGATTTTGATTATGACTACATTATATATTGTTTCGATAGGCAATAAAGATAGTATTGTAAAATTAAAGTCTATTTTAATTTTTGTTTAATGTAAAAT
Source organism: Theocolax elegans (assembly GCA_026168455.1). Lineage (NCBI taxonomy): Eukaryota > Metazoa > Arthropoda > Insecta > Hymenoptera > Cerocephalidae > Theocolax > Theocolax elegans. Next base: position 37,858,381 of record CM047426.1, on the reverse strand, counting down.
AAAAAACCAACTCACAAATTTACCTAATTTGATCAATATAAAAATTGTGAACACTTACAATGGTTTCTGGACATTGAACTGCCACATTAAAGATTAAAAAGTCATCCTCATTATAAGCTCGTCCAAATTGATCTTGATACTTGAAATGAGCTTCTACATCATTCATAACCTATAATTTTCAACTATTAAGAAATATCAAATGAAGTGATTCTTAAACTTTTTACTGCTACACAAAAACTTACAGCAATTTCTGTAATACTAAATGCAGGTTGATCTACAATATCTTGAGTGTCCACAGAAAGACTGTCATCTACACAATCTGTTCCAAATTGCTGTAATTCTAATGAATTGTGTCTCACCAAATTTACAGGAGTCATCTAAAATTATTAAACATTAATATTTTCTAGAAATACCAACATTAATGTACATAATAAAAAATATATTCACATTGATCTCACTTTTATATAAACATTCTTATTTTGCAACCGATTTTTCCAAAGTTTAATAGGATTATTAAAAATTTTAAACTGAATTACTGTTTCATCTGTTAACCAGCCTCTTTCAATTTTAGAATAACCATTATGATAACCGAATACTTCTGGCTCTGGCAATAAATCTTCAGTAAAATTACTTGATTCTAAAAATAAAAGTGCTGCATGATGTATTTAATGATACTAATATTTACAATTTTAAAAATATTTAAAAATATTAAATGAAAATTAGGAAGATTACAAGTCCAATGAAAAATTTTAATTTTCTGCACCTGAAATTGTTAATTTTTTATTGGTACAAAAAGTACATCAATTTATTTTATTTATTTATTATTTTATTTATTACTGATTTCAGTACTTTATAATAATTTGTTACTTTGATTGTGCATTAATTATATTGATTCATGAATTAGATTAATAGTTTTCAAAATTATAAGGTATATTTCTATAGATTAGAATATTTTAAAACAATTTAATAAATCAATAAGTAATTCAAATAGAGGCCTGCGATGGCTCGGCCGTTTAGGGCATCGGTGCTCGTAATCTGAAGGTCCCAGATTCGATTCCCGGCCCTGGCCGATTGATACAAGTACCACTGGGGAATGTAGTTTCAACAAGTGCTTTCTTAACGAAGATATCGTATGGTCTCAGTTGCTAATTAGCACCAGTTTGGCAGTATAAAAAGAGTGACATTAAAATAATAATAAAAAAAAGTAATTTCAACTTTACATAGTATTCAAAAAAATGAATATATAATTTCTAATACAATTAAATTTTATTGCAATTTAATTATTTTAAAATCATTTAGGTCATCAGAAAGTTTTATTATTTGATTGACTTTAAAATCCCCTTCAATAAAACAATTATTCAAAATATAAAATAATATGCGAAAAATGACTATGTCAATACAATTAATAACAATTTTAAGGTACATATAGTTCTTACCATTTTTTTTTATTTGTCTTGATATCATGTGTGTTTCCCATTTTCTTATTAAAAAAGTTTTAGCTGAATTTTTTGTACTATTACATTGACAAACAACAGCTATAAAAAAGCGAAATTGAATATCAACATCAGAGGGTAAAGCAACTTTTTGTGAAAATATTCTGCCTTTACTGAAATATATGCTAGTTTAAACATGTTTTGTTTTTACATTTTTTTATATGCTTTTTATTTATGTTTAAAATTATACTAACTGATTTAAAGGCTCCGAAGGACCATCTCTAACATCATCTAGGTTATCACTGGAATTTCCATAAAATTCTGTAAATTCTGTCAAGCTATTGTTATCAAATACTGTTGGTGAATCAGTTCCATTATTTTCTTTTGTTAATTGTATAGCCTGATTATGGTTCCAAGCACCCAATTCAGGTATATTACCCACAACAAATACTTCATCATTTTTTTCCAAACCAGGCACCTGTTAAAAATTACAATTAAATATATGTGAGTTAAATATTCAATGTATAAAGATTGCATATAACAGTAAGACCAATCATGGATAAATATAAGATAGAATTATCAGCATTAATAAACCATAACAATTTGTTATCACGATGAGTCAGTAAAATATTTTAAATAATCAAATCAAATATGTCAATATAATGAATGTTTTTCAATTTTATAATGTCTAAATGTACTTAAGAAAGTAGAGTCCAAATTCATATGCTGATTTATTATAATTAAATATAGGAAAGTATCAATTAATTTTGTTATTAATAAATTCTAGTGATAAGCTACTTTCAAAAAGTAATAATTTAACAAAAATGTTGATACATGTAGTGTTGATACAAAGTTTAAAATAAAGTTAAATACTAAAGAATTATTATATAAAAATAGTTGTCCATAATTTATGTGTTATTTATCTACAATTTATAATCAATATAAAGCAAAACTTTATAAATCATTAATATTAAAACATAAAGTTTGCAAATGACAAGTATTGAAGATAAATAGTAAGTAATGGTGTGTCTATAAAATTAGAAATAATTAATTAAATATACCTTGACTCTAAATATCCATTCTCTTTTGGAAGCCCTCATGTTGCCAAGTGTATTTTGAGCAACACCAGGTATAAAATTATCTGAGTTGTCCAGTTTCTGCAGCACAAGATTTGTGTAATTACTATAGTTACTTATTATAATTAATAGGTAGATAAAAAGGCATACAGGTAGTTAGATAAAAAAATGGAACAAAATAGTTAAAATAATTGTGGTGAACACAAATTAGGAATAGGGAAACATATCACAAGGGGCACAAAATTTAAGAGATCTTGATGCAAATTACATGAAAAGAAACGATATTGGATGTACTTAGTGCACCGACTACAGGAATTGAGAACAAGATGTACCCTTGACATAAAAGGAGAACAAAAGAGCATATGCAAGTACTGCCAGTGAGATTTATTAGAATTGAAATGGGCAATATTTCTCTTTCTCTCTACAGTTAATACTAATATTAGCTGGATACACCAAATCTCATTGTCTATTCTAATAGGTAGAGTTTGAATTATTTGGTAGGTGTACAATTTTCTAGTCGAATGTTTGAGTTGTAACAGTTGCAAGGTGGATCAGATGGGTGGTAAAAGGATGAAAAAGCTGGACATGCTGATTGGCATAGATTACTCACGTGTATCGGTAGAGAACGGTCAGAAAAATGGGCAAGAGGAAGCGGCGAGGTGAACTGTGAGAAACAACTGGCAAGAACGTCCGTACGTCGCACTCCGAAGGCCAGTGGTAAAGTAAAGCCAGCTGATCGTCTCGTCGTAGCGAGGGTGCAGTCGACACAACCGAGTGTTATTTCAGGAAGTTGCGTATAAAGTACTCCCTCAGGGTTTGGCAACTCCTTGGTGGTCTGAACCTCATGATCGAAGTATCGAACTGCGCCAGCCGCAAATGACTCGAGCTGTCGAGCACTCTCGTCCCTCGGTCCCTCAGTCCCCTACGCCCAGGGTCTTAATTGCGACGCCGATTGACTTTTGCTTTACTTTGTATATAAGTAACTGTAACTACTGCCGTGCTGCGTGTATTATTAGCAGCGAATAGCAATCAATTCAATAAGTATAGCGATCACGATAATCACGCCACTCACGCCACTTGCAAGTTTCGATCTAATCAGAGTGGGATTGGAGGGGGGGGGGGGGGCAGTGCGCTGCGAGCTGTACACAAGCCTATATGTGTGGGAGCTGACTGCAAGTGCAGCCGAGAGCCCAATGAAAGCCCGGTAGGCAGGACCCCTACCCCAGCCTATAAAAGTATTAATTCGCAAATAAAAAAATACTAATCGATGTATTTTAATTAGCTCTATCTAAAAACATTGCTACCTTCAACTGCTCCACTTTATATTTCTAATAAAAAATCAATAAAGTTTTGGGATAAAAAATAATTTATCTTGATTTTCAAAATGACATATCTTTTTAAATATACATACACTATCTCAAACTGCTACAAACGCCAGAAAACTGCTCCATAATAATTTTTATCGGCTCCGCTATGATTAGTTGCAGAGAAATAAAAATCGTTTTATAATAGCTGATGACTAAGCGCGTATTGTGCATGCGCGCAACTAACGCCTTAATTATTACCACGCAAAATTAAGTATGAATTAAGATAACAATTTATTTTTTACAAACAATTTACAAAACTTTTGAATTTAAAATTCCACTATTTGTTAAAATTGAAAAGCGAGTTCGGCCCCATTTAGTCGATCGGGAGGGATGGTTTATTTTTAAAAACAGAAAGCATAATCTATCACACATATATAATTATATTTATATGCGCAAAAATGACAATTGCGCATATCTATAATTGATAAGTAACAATTACCTCATGCTCCATAATAATACATCGCATAATTTTGCTTATCCAACGTTAAAAATACGTTTGAAATACGTTAAAAAATATTACTTTCCTAAAATTAAAGAGGACATTTTAACCAAATTTAAACGTAGTTCAAACGTTTTTCAAATATTAAATTCTAACGTTTAAAGGTTTTAGCCGCAACGTAATTTAAACGTTTTTAAGACATAATTGTGTGCTGATAGGGTAATAAAGATAGGGTCCGCATAAAGATCTATACATAAAAATATATATATTTACAAAAAGTTTGCAAGATTCGTTTAAAACAACGCACATTATGTGCTTTGCAAAATTTTGCAAAGGTTTTACATATATATATATATAATTTTAAATATCGGGGTTTATGGCACCCATGACAGAGAGGGAAGATAGAGAGACGTTCGGGTTATGACGCCAGGGCTCCATAACCCGCCCACCCCCAACCAGTGGTGGGAAGCAGACAGAAGATACAAATTTAACATGTCGGGCGTCATAAACCCCTATTGGGAAGTTTGTATATATATATATATATATATATCTTTGTGTATAGACCCTTATGCGGCCCCCATTTTTATTATAGATAAAAGATTAATTGTTACCTTGATTCAAACTTTATTTTGCATAGTAATTTAAGGCGTTGCGCGCAATCGCGCAACGCACTTAAAGTCATGAAGTCATTTCTGATAAAACGATTTTTATTTTTTTGCAACTAATTATAGTGGAGCCGATAAAAATTATTATGGAGCAGTTTTCTGGCGTTTGTAGCAGTTTGAGATAGTGTATGTATATTTAAAAAGATATGTCATTTCGATAATCAAGATAAATTACTTTTTACCCCAAATCTTTATTTATTTTTTATTAGAAATATAAAGTGTAGCAATTTAAGGTAACAATGTTTTTGTTTAGTGCTAATTATAATACATCGATTAGTATTTTCTTTTGAAAGATTTTTAAAAATCGAAAATATGTCTCAACGCTTTAAAACCTTGATTTTCGAACTTACTTGGACGTGTAATCATTTAAAAAATTACTCACTATACTACCAAATTGATTTCTTATTATTTGGGAAGTGTAAGTAGTGTTCTAATTAGAAAGTTACATGAGGTTTTGACACAATAAGCTTTTTTTTTTCAATAATTTTTAAAAACGTTTGACACCGCGCAGTATCAATGTACCTCAGAAATTGAATTTGATAGCTATGACTACTGCTTTTGATCAGCATACAAGTATTGCACAAAATATTTGAAAAATTTTGCTGTCTCACTAGTATTTTTATCCATACATTTTAACTAACAAAGGAAGTACTTGACTTCCGGGAAGCGGATCTTATTCTACTAACTTAGATGTGTCTATTGTAATATAAAAATAAGAAAGCTAAGTTATATATATTACTTGCCAATGGTCACTTTAACGAAAGTTATTCGACATCTAATAATAATTTTAATGAAAATTACTTCCAATTCAATCGCTAATAATTCCAAAACAAATAGAAATATACTTTCAAACCATAAACCAAAAGAGAATTGAGTTAAGTAGATTATGTGATTGAAAAAAAATAAGCTTAAATTGCTCAATTTAGAACAGTTATGAAGAAAATAAAAAATTGAAGAAATTTTCACCAAAATTTAATATAAAAAATTTGTTGTTCTTTTGGTCTAAAATTTTTGAATTTCTTATTTTCTTAATAACTGTTCCAAATTGAGCAATTTAAGCTTTTTTTTCAATCACAACTACTTAACTCAACATCACTTTCTAGGTTTATGGTTTAAAAGTATATTTCTATTTGTTTCGGAATTATTAGCGATTAAAGTGAAAGTAATTTTCTTTGAAATTATTATTTTAGATGTCGAACAACTTTCGTTAAAGTGGCCATTAGCAAGTAATAACTTGGCTTTCTTCATATTTTTATATTACAATAGACACATCTAAGTTAGGATAAGATCCGCTTTCCGGAAGTCAAGTACTCTCCTTGTAAGTAGAAATGGTGAATCTTTTTTCCATTTGTACATTGTTTTTTATAATTATTCCAATGAATCAAACGGAAGTGCGGAGTGATAGAGTATAGGATCATTAATCAGTATAGTACTCAGATATCTTTATTCGCATCAGTGATTTAATTTTTTCATCTTGTTCAAACGGATAAATTATAGGCCTTCTGCTTCTCAATAGCTTTACAATTATTTAAAATAATTAGTGAAAGCATTGTAACTGTTTCATTTTCATGAGAAATACAAACAATTAGAAATAAATGCATGCGTAAATATAAAATTATGAATTTCTACTTACAAGGAGACCCTCATATGTTTGAGAAACGGATCGTGCTCAGCTTGTAGTATATGTTTTCCAATATAAAAATATGAAAAAAACCAGAGCCGCAGGCCCTAACAATCGTTTTTTTAAAAGTTATACGCTGTTAAAGAAAAATTTACAAAAAATAAGGCTTACTTTAGATGCTTTTCAGATCCTGACGGCTAAAAACAAATTAGCTAAAAATACACAAAATAATGTCGTATATAATTAAATTGCAATGATTGTGATGTTTCTTATATAGGACAAACAAAGAGACAAATAATTACACGAATAAACGAACATAAAAATAGAAAGAGTTCCGTAGTTTTTCAACACGTTCAAAATAAAAAACATGATTTTGATTGGCAAAATTTTAAGATTTTAGGTAAAAAAAGGAATCATGGAAAGAGCATAGCATCAGAAATAGTGCATATTAATTTACAAAAACATTCAATAAACAAACAAGAAGACTCAATTAAATTAAATAATCAGTTTTCCCAAATTATGTATAGAATGAAAAGCCTTTAAATGTAACTATAATGTATTGTATACAAATTCGATCGTACATCATCAATAGAAAAAAATGTAAACATAGTCTCTCTACCTAACTATATATAAGTAAAAGCGCGTTTTTTCTGTTTTGGCTTTTCCTTACTTACAATATGAGGAAAAAGAAGTGAAAAATTTAAATCGACTTACGACGAAAATATTACTGTGTACGGAGTATTTTTTAAATATTAGAAGGTATATATTTTCTCACTGATTTTATATTATATTCATTTTAATTATATACTGAGATGTGTATGTAAACAATTGTCAATAAAAATTTTATAATCTGAAGAGGGTGACATTGACCACCGAAACGTCACAAAGTAAATATGTATTAAATTAAAAATGTATTAAATTTATAAAATGTAGAAATTTAGCTTAAGAAATCAATAAAATATGTAGTGTCCAATTTTTGTTAAAATGTCTTCTAATTTTTAGTAAATTCTGAAAATCTGTAGAAATAAAAGTACTTTAGCTCTCTTTCGATTGCAGTTGGGTATATCTACCCATGATTTTTTTTAAAGTTATTAACAAATTCGTAAAAAGTTGACCGTTTTCTTCGATCTTTAGGCATGACCGCTACACGGGAGAGCCTATTATATTTTCATCATCGCAAAATGTGTGATGCATCAAAATATACTAGATAATGGGTTGTAAGAGAAATGTATGTGGATTAGAACTCATTTAAGGCCCTCCCTAAAATGTATGTGTGTGTGTGTGTGTGTTTTTGTAACGAGGCGGTAAAAATGCTCTTTACGCACGGAGTATGGGATCCGGTCAGCGTGACCCATACCCACTAAAAAACCACCCTGCCTTTGGTCTTGGCAGGGTTCCTCCTCTCGACCCTATTGAAAATAAATACGTAATTTTGTTACGTAACAAAAGCACGTACCAAAAGTACCCAATAAGCACACTCTCCGAAAAAAGAATTCTTTAAGAATTCTCCAATGTCCGCATGAAAAGAATACTTATAGTATTCAAATAGCAATAAAAAAGTATTCTTTTTGAACAAAATAATTCATTTTTCTGCCGACAAAAGTGATGGTTTGTGGTATTAAATAAGTAATCGAATAGTATGCAAGAATATTCTTTTGCCTCTTTTAAAATTTTTTTGGATTTACAAAATATTCAAATAAGTAATAAAAAAGTATTCTTTTTGAACAAAATAATTTATTTTTCTGCCGACAAAAGTGATGGTTTGTGGTATTAAATAAGTAATCGAATACTATGCAAAATGTATTCTTTTGCCTCTTTTAAAATTTTTTTGGATTTATGAAATATTCAAATAAGTAATAAAAACGTATTCTTTTTGAACAAATTAGCGTAACTTAACTTAATTTAAGCAAAACAGTTTTAATCAAAAGTTTAAAATGTATTTATCGATATATTTAAATATCGAAGGGTCAAAAGAGATAAGCTATAAGCCAAAAACTAATATTGTCCGATCTGAAAAAAGCTTCGTTATATGTTGTATATTTTTATATGCGTTTTACTTTTCCGAGATTTTGATTACTACTTTAAAAATGATCGATGTGATATTTCAAAAACTACTATTAAGAAAAATAGCCTTCAATCAAAAAGGTTCATTATGATTCAATATTCTATTGCCATATTGAATAAGTGACAAAAGCATTATAGGTTAATGAATCCCTAGTAGAATTCAAATCTATTTAGTGAGTCGAAGCTAGCCAGTTAAAATAGGAATAGGCTGAAACTAAGTACATTTTTGCCCTCCCGATAAAACGCTTTTTTTTAATCTTTCCTGGCAATTTAATAGTGTAATATCTATACTAATCTGTAAATGTTAGAATTAAACTAACTATTTTTAAGCTTGGAAAAATAGTTTCCGTAATCATGAAACTTGAATCATTACAGACTATGAACCAACCTGCAAAAATGTTTTGGGTAAATTTGGTGATAAATTGATAAAAGCGAAAATATCTTGAAAATGAGTGTTTGTTCGATGCAAACAATCGTCGGAGCCTATTCGAAATTGTAAAAGGGATCAAATTTCATAACAAGCGTCGAGTTTTGTTTTCAAGACTACCGAGAATTTAATACTTGATGTTTGGAGATTACGCCCATTCTAGTAAATGTGCAAGAAATGCGCGAAAAAGCGTTTCATCGCTAGTCAATAACTAACCATTTTACCTAGCCATTTATTAGTTTCCCCCATTTCTCATACTCTCAATTCTACTAGGGATGTTTTGACCTATTTTAACACACTTATTTAATAAATAAGAATGTAAATTGTTAGTTGACAATAAAAAAATATAGAGAATTGTAACAATTATATATTATTGGAGTAATGTTAAGAGAATCGTCCGAAATTATTAAGTTTCCACAATTGTACCTTTGAATAAAAAAATTCTTAAAAAAGTAAACTTTTACATTATTGGATTTGGTTACTTAAAGAAAATCTAAACGATTCTTTTTTACGTTTTATTCACCACTTTGAATTATGGAGTTTTTAGAAAGGCGTTAACATTTAATAGTAGAAGAATTTTTAAAAAATACTTTCTTTATTTCCTCCACTGCGTTTTCTTTAAAATTATTAAAAAAAGAATACTTTTAGAACTCTTAAAATAGCGTACATAAAAAAATCCTAAGAATTCTTTTTTATGTTCTATTCACCACTTTGGATTATGGAGTTTTTAAAATGGCGTTAACATTTGATAGGAAAAGAATTCTTTAATAATACTTTTTCCATTTTCTGTACTGCGTTTTCCTCAAAATTATTTCAACAAAAAGAATACTTTTTTAACTCTTTTAGATATTAATATAGCGGACATTCGTTATTACTATAGGCTAACTTGAAGAATTCTTTTGAAATTCTTTTTAGTAAACAAGAATTTGAAAAGAATTCTTTTAGAATTTAATAAGATTTATTTTTGCTTATTGGGTACGTATTCCCAAGTGAAAATAATTTATAAATTTTTTATAAAATTTTTATAAAATACATTTTATATAGTTTTTATAAAAAATTGGTCATATAAAAATTGTATAAAAAAACATTTTATAAAATTTTTATAAAAAATATATAGGACTATTTAAAAACTAAATTAAACGTTTTAAATGAGCTGCACCATCCTGCAGTAACGCATAAAAACATTTAGATGACACGACCAAGAGGTTATGGACACCAAAAAAATTAGTATTTTAGCGCGACGAAAAATTACTGCTTCAACTGACGATATTGATAAAAAAGTCCACAGTTCCTCCTTCGATTTGGCTGAAAGTTTTGCTTTTTTCACGCCTTTTTGCTTTTTTCAAAATTGTTGCATCCGGCGTACTCTTTAACATCGACTTGGACATCGTGAAGGTTAGACGGGGTCTGACCAAATGTTTTGTTCTTTGGTTGCTAATGAAAAAGTTGAATATTGACTTGACAACCATAGAACAAAACATTTGGTCAGACCCCGTCTAACCTTCACGATGTCCAAGTCGATGTTAAAGAGTACGCCGGATGCAACAATTTTGAAAAAAGCAAAAAGGCGTGAAAAAAGCAAAACTTTCAGCCAAATCGAAGGAGGAACTGTGGACTTTTTTATCAATATCGTCAGTTGAAGCAGTAATTTTTCGTCGCGCTAAAATATTAATTTTTTTGGTGTCCATAATCTCTTGGTCGTGTCATCTAAATGTTTTTATCCGTTACTGCAGGATGGTGCAGCTCATTTAAAACGTTTAATTTAGTTTTCCGAATAAATATTTTATATTGAACTTGTAAAATGACAGTAAGAGAGGAGGTTAAGGAAACCGTTTTCACACTTGGCAACGTTGCAATGCAATCTTAACCCGCGAGACTTTTAAATGTACTATTCTATAGAATTTTGCTTGGATTATAATTGTATATATCACTCATATTTAAAATGTAAACACATCAAAATTATAACTTAAACCCTTTACGCAACTTACACACATATACACGCGAGCGGTGAAAATGTCAGTGAGTGCAATGTTGCCAAATCGTAGAGGAAGTAAAGACAAACGTAGTCATATCACTAACTTTATATATATTTTATTTTCAATATATTGATAATTAGTTGTTGATAATGTATTGAAAATTCATATCTTTTAGTTTATATTAATTAAAAATGCGTATTATGTCAAAAAATATGAAAAATCGAATTAACACTACATTGATTAGGGAGTTGCACGTGAGCTACCTTAAATAGTCCTATATATTTTTTATAAAAATTTTATAAAATGTTTTTTTATACAATTTTTATATGACCAATTTTTTATAAAAACTATATAAAATGTTTTTTATAAAAATTTTATAAAAAATTTATAAATTATTTTCACTTGGGTTGTTACATGCTAAATTCGAACATTTTGTTACGTAGATATTGGCGCGTAGTTTTGGCACGTAATTTTATTACGTACTTTTGGTACATAACTTTTCTTTTCTTTTTTTTTTTGCTTAACGTCGCTCTCATACTGATGATACTTCTGCATGTAATACAATTACGTACTTCAGGTACGTAACTCATTTACGTACTGCAGGTATGTAACTCAATTACGTACTTCAGGTACGTAACTCAATAAAAATATTAAAAAAACATCTTTTAACTGTTACGCTTATTGGTCCGTAAAGCTTAATCCGGAGATGCCAGCTCGTGCCCTTACTGTGTCTGCCGATTGATTAGTGTATTTTCAATAAGTATGCTTTTACAAAAGATATCGCACATACCTCTGTGGTCGCTGATGATACGCATCAGTGTGAGAGCGACGTTAAAGGGTTGCCCTATTACCGACATATTTGATTTTTTAAATTAAATCTTCAGTTTATCTTTTATTCCAATTGTGCGTGCATATAGATACATTCTACATGATTTGCAGATTGTGTGTCAACTCGCAGAATCTTAAAATTCGACATATTCATTTAATTAAATGAAAAATAGTTTGTAAAAACTGCAATGTCGGTAAACATTTACAATTTTTAGTACATTACAATTTTTCATTTAGACAAGGAAATGTATCGAATTATAAGATTCTGCAAGTTGACGCACAATCTGTTAATCGTGCAGAATGTACCTATGATCGCAAAATCAGGATAAACGAAAAACTCAACATTTAATTTGAAAAATCAGTTCGGCAATTTATACTGTGTGGCATCCCCTTATGCAAAAAAAAAAAAAGAAAAGAAAAGTTATGTACCTAAAATACGTAATAAAATTACGTGCCAAATCTACGCGCCAATATGTACGTAACAAAATGTTCGAATTTAGCATGTAACAATACGTACTTTTGGTACATAATTTTGGTACGTGCTTTTGTTACGTAACAAAATTACGTATTTATTTTCAATAGGGGACTCATCCCCCCCCCCCCCCCGGAAACCACCGTGAGGCATTACTTCGAGAGGGGCAGTCATGACACGTGATATCGCCTCACTGCCTACTGCATGTGGGGCCGCTACTAATGTCGCCCCTTGTGCACTCTTCTTCTTTTCTGATATGGTTCAGCCGCCCAACAATGGATGCTGCAAAGGTCACTACGACATCCCAACCTTCTTGCGAACCAAGAAGGCACATCCCAATACCCTCTGGTGTCAAAGGTCCCTTCCAAATGGTTTGGAAATCACCCCTTCCTTCTGCGAATCGAGGACACCAGGACAAGACGTGCTTCACGTATTCGTCGACACCAGGGCAGGTCGGGCACTCCGCACCCCCGTATATGAGAGATTCCACAGAACTTTTGACTTTCTTGTTACTTTCACTTTTCAATGCTATTTGATGATTTTCATCATATTAAAAAAATCATTCCTTGTAGAAAAAAGTCACAAAGTACAGTAACCGTTATTTATTATATTAATAATATATAATATATTACTTAAAAAAATTATAATTTATCGCATTTTAATTAATTCTTTGTGTTACTCACTCTACTTTTTTGCTTTATTAGGTTTATATAAAAAAAACTTTTATTAAAAATGGTTTGGATAATTTTTTATATAATCTTCACATATCACAGAATATAATGTAAAAGTTTTAGAGGTGTGCTTCAACCTACATAGATTAATTTATTTTATGAATATAAGTAACCACTATTTAAAAAAAACTAATTTATTTTACTTTTAGCTCTTAAAAAAAAAATAAATTATTCTCATAAATTTTCTTCATGGAAAATGACACTTATTGAGCAGACAAATAAAATCGCGTTTGGTTTGTAAGTGTGCTACTTACAGAAAAAAAATTGTACCCTCGCAAAGTTGGGTACACGTATGCGCCCCCCATGGAAAAAAATCGTACTTTTCGTCAGCACATCGATAGTATGTTATCAACGGTTATAAAAGTAATTGCTCTTTTTTATTAACCTTTTAAAAAACATCTTTTAAAATACTTTACATAAAATTCTTCTTTGTTTGCCTGAAACGAACTTACGAAAAATGTAACGAAATGAAATTCTTACTTTTCGAGAAAATAAGGTATTTAATCATCTTATAGTAAATATTTGTAATTGTAATACTTAAACACAAATACACACACATTAATGGAACTTAAATTAAAGGTAGGAATTATAATTCAAAAAATCTTTGTATTAGTTACAATGTTTGTATATATTATATATTTTGTTACATTTCTTTTGGTTGAAAAATTATTAATTGCTTAAAATAAAATTTTATTATAATGATATTTTTGTGTTACAAAATTTTTCTTTCCAACACATATTATGCTACATATTTTATCAAATTTTTTAACATTTTACCTTAAACTTGAAAGAAAAATGTAAAATTTTATTTTTTTGATGAAAAGTAGCATGTTTTACATTAAAATAATTGTTTTTGATTTTTTACAAAAAAATTTTTTAAAAAAATGAGGAGCCCCATGATTTTTATGCTACTACTGTTATTTAGAAATGGTTTGATAAGTTTCAAAGATGTGCCTTTAAAATAAATTTTCAATTTTCTTTTGACCTTAAAGTCAAAAGTTCTGTGGAATCTCTCATATACGGATGCGATGCAGGTAACTGCGAAGACACCCATGCCCGGTAAGCACCTGCACGGAGAGACATTTTCATAGTTAAAGACGGTGCCCACTAGAAAAGCATGCTGTTTGACGGTGGCGACACCAACTATTTCAATGTATCCTATACACCGAACAGACAAAACTAATCGTTCACTGTAAAAAACAGTGTCGTTCATCGTTCCTGTAGCTGAAGCGTCGCGTATTAGACGGTGGAGGGGGTCGATGTTTATGCTGCTCCTGCATTAAGAAGCAAGGTGACTAGCTCTCACCGTGTTTTACGCTGAAAATGTTTCTCCGTGTGGGTCAGGTGGAAGGTGACGAATCCGTGTTTCCTACTCGTCCAATTTAATATATCCACTTTAAGCACCTCCTTTGCTTCGTTCTGGAGATAAGTACCGGCTCGATCGGCTTGACCTATACCCACTAAAAACCACCCTGCTATGATGGAACTGCAGGGCTCCTCCTCTCGACTGATCTTCGCCGCGAAGCATTACTTCGAGGGGGCAGTCTCGCCAGATTGAGCCTCTCCTACGAAACTACCAACTCACATTAGCGGGCGGCTGATGTTATTGCCGCCTTATTCCTCCTTCCTTACGTTGTTCAGCCGTTCCACAATGGCAGCTGCAAAGATCACCACGGCATCCCAACCTTCCTGTGAATCAAGAAGACATGTGCCGACGATGCCCTCCGGGGTTAAAGGCCCCTTTCACCAAGTTTGGAATAGTACATGATCCACGTCTTCGTCAGCGCCAGGGCAGGCCGGGCACTCCCCGTTCCCATATATGTGAAAACGGTGCAGATAACTGCGGAAGCAACCATGGCCGGTAAGCACCTGGGTCAGGTGAAACTTGACGAAGCCGTGTTTCCTACCTGTCCACTTTACCACATCAGGGATGACGCGGTGGGTCCAGCGTCCTTCGCGGGCATCTCTGCTGCCACTGTTCGGTGGTCTTAATTGACCACCGATTTCTACCGCTATGTTCATCTTGGCCTTCCCGTTGTGAAGCACGCCGACCTTCTCTGTAAGTATCAGCCCTCTCCATCGCTAAGAGATCGATGGGCGAGATTCCGGCGATCACCGAGAGGGCGATATCGAACACTGTTCTGTATGCATGAGCTACCCTCAAAGCGGCTATTCTGCAGGCTTGTCGGCAAGCCACACCATAGGTTTTGTAGCTACTTATCGGACCTGCCCAAATCGAAGCTCCATACAAGATTACAGAGCTTACAACTGTCGCTAAAAGGGCCCGGCGAGGTTGCGTCGGCCCTCCGATATTGGGCATTAAGCCCGACAGAGCCTCAGCTACTCTTGCCGCTTTCGTCCCTGCATTCAAGAGATGTTGCTTGAACGATAGCCGTGCATCCAAGGTGACACCCAGGTACCTCATAGTGTCCACCGATCTTACAGACTTACCGTTTACGGTAAAGGTGGCGTACCTCCCTGTCAAAAATATACAGTTGTAAAAATAATTGGAAATACAGGTGTAAATCCATGTCATAATACAGCTGTATTGGATTTGCCTGGATTTATTAACTGGATTAACAGGTGTAAATCCATGTAATATTAAATGGATTTTTTAATTTTACAAATGTTTTTTTATTTAGATTAACATACAACCTTCGATGAGATTAATTAATCTAAATGAAAAAACATTCGTAAAATTAAAAAATCCATTTAATAATACGTGGATGTGTACCTGTAAATCCATTTAATATTACATGGATTTACACCTGTAAATCCAGTTAATGAATCCACGCAATCTCACTCCAATACAGTTGTATTACATGGATAATTTGTCGAATGGGGCACTTTCTTAATAATAATATCGCTGTAAATTGCGTTTAAAATCCATCAAAGGTTGTATGTTAATCTAAATAAAAAAACATTTGTAAAATTAAAAAATCCATTTAATATTACATGAATTTACACCTGTAAATCCAGTTAATAAATCCAGGCAAATCCAATACAGCTGTGTTATGACATGGATTTACACCTGCATTTCCAATTATTTTTACAACTGTATATTTTTGACAGGGCTCCTTTGCTTCGTTCGAGATATAAGCACCGTTTCTGTTTTTTCAGCCGCCAGACTCAGTCCATGGTTGTTCAATCATCCCACTACGAGCTCAATAGAGATATCTCCAAGGTATTGCACCTCTTCGATACTCTTACCGACGACGACTAACGCCACGTCGTCTGCAAAGGCCACCATCAACGCCCCCCCCCCCCCCGGAAGCTGTTGTTTCAGCAGCCCGTCGTACACGACGTTCCAGAGAAGGGGCCCCAGGACCGAAACCCTGTGGCACGCCTCCGGTAATACTATAGGAGTGCATGCCATCCTCGGTGTCATAGAGGAGGATACGTTCCGCGATGTAACTCGAGGTGATCTTGCGAAGGTAGAGCGGCACCTTCAGATATTCCAAGGACAACATTATGTTTTCCCATTGGGCCGAGTTGAAAGCGTTACGGATATCCAAAAAGTGATAATGGCGCACATACGCCTCGAATTCCGGGTACCACTGATGGCACTGGTAGCCAGCTCAACAACTCGGCTTATGGCGTCGATGGTTGAACCAGTTGAATTGCCTACTCGTGCAATAGTTGCCTGCATCCTGGCACATATCACCCGCTCGAATAGCTTCCCGGCTATATTCAGCAGGCAGAGCGGACGGTACGAGGATGGCACCTCCAGAGGTTTATTCCCCTTGGGGAGGAGTACCAGTCTCTGCACCTTCCACTGCGCCGGAAAGCATCCCGCTTTAAGACAGGCACTGAATGTGTCCGCAAAAATATGTCGCACATTTAACGCAGCAGTCTTAATGGCCAGACCAGGTATTCCATCCGGTTCTGGGGCTTTGCGGACCTGTATTTTCTTTGTAGCCATTGTCAGCTAAGTTACACTAATGTCTGGCGGCACGACTGCATCGTCTGCCACCGTCAGACCCGTGTCAGTTGCTCGCTTCTAATGTTGTGGAAACAGGCAGCGCATGGTTCTGTCAAGGAAGTGCGGACACGTGGGTGTTGTGGCGCCCCTGGGTTTGATCTTGTTCATCACCGTTTTGTACGGTTTACCCCAGGGGTCGCGGTTCACTTCGTCGCAAAAATTACGCCAGCACTTACGATTTGCCGCTTTGATGGCAGACTTAAACTCTTTGCGTCTCAATTCATAATCCGCAGTTAGCTTTTGATACTGCGGCTTATTCCGAGCTCTCTGATGCAGTCGCCGAGCCCGCAGACACTCACTTCGTTTTTCTGCGATGCTCTCGTTCCACCAATAAACTGGTGGACAGCCAAGAGGATTTATTTTTCTCGCCATTGAGACATCGCAAGCCATTGTTATAGTACGCATGAGTTTCTGGGCTTGCTTTTCCGGTATTCCTTCCACTGTTACCTCTTCAAGAGCGCAGAGAAACATCTCCCGGTCGAACGTAGACGGTGCCCAACTCCTATATGTTGGCTTGTTCCGACCTGCCACTTGTCAAAAATTTTAATATATGGGCTATTTCACGTCAAGTGGTAGGATAAAAATTTTAAATCGCACCAAATTTTGAGAAGATGCTGGAAGTATCTTCCAGAAAATAGAAAAAATTTTTTAGGTGTTAAAAATAATTTGCCTGAGAGTTATTCCACCATAAAAAATGAAATTTTTTCAATTTTTTTTTAAATGCTATTTTTAAAGCTATTTATCTCAAAATCTATTGATTTTCTTGAAGAAAACATTACATACAACTTTGGTTCAAAATAATATTCAGAAATTATCTACCTAGGTAACAATTCGTAATTTTGAAATCTCGAAGAGATAGGACACCCGGAAATATTGATTATCAAAAAAAGGCGTCCACGCCACTATTGATTTTGATCCAACACCGCTCAAAAGATCACATTT
This sequence comes from Theocolax elegans, assembly GCA_026168455.1. NCBI lineage: Eukaryota > Metazoa > Arthropoda > Insecta > Hymenoptera > Cerocephalidae > Theocolax > Theocolax elegans. The sequence goes on along the minus strand of CM047426.1, from coordinate 37,840,358 downwards.
TTCGAGAGCTTTCAAATGGCGGTGGTTAGATTATTGGCCAAGACCGCTGGTAAAAGTTATGCCTTAGAATACATGAAAATTAGGGATTTTATGAGGTTTATGAGGCATAACTTTCACCAGCGGTCTTGGCCAATAATCTAACCACCGCCATTCGAAAGCTCTTGAAAAATGTGATCTTTTGAGCGGTGTTAGATCAAAATCAATTCTGGCTTGATTGCATTTTTTTATGATAATCAATATTTCCGGGTGTCCTATTTCTTCGAGATTTTAAAATTAAGAATTGTAACCTGGATAGATAAGTCCTAAAGATTATTTTGAACAAATGTTGTATGTAATGTTTAAAAAAAACAATAGATTTTGTGATAATTGGCTTGGAAAATAGCAATTTTTTTTTAAATTAAAAAATTTTCATTTTTAATGGTGGAATAAATCTTAGTCAAATTATTTTTAACACCTAAAAATTTTTTTCTATTTTCTGGAAGATATTTCCAGCATATTCTAAAAATTTGGTGCGATTTAAAATTTTCGTCATACTACTTGACGTGAAATAGCTCATATACAGTTTAGCTAATATTAATTATTAATGTTAATTCATGTCTTTTATAACAAATTTAAAATATCCTGTATAAACCAATAAAATTTGGAAATTTACCATATTTTCTAGCACTACCAAGCTCCATATTTTAATGTAAAAAGGTAGCACCGAGCAGTACCATGCGAGACTATGTTCGAACTTCGAATACTCGCTTACTTTCTGAGGCTTATGTGCCACTTGATAGGTCTATTATTTATCTTTACTTGTATCAATACTTATCATTTTTCAAATCAGAAAAATGTGGAAGATGTATATTTTGATACGATATTATTGTACCGCAAATTGACTTGTTTATGAAACGATGCTATCTTAAATCTGCTGAGTATTTAAAAAAAGATGATATTTCGAGATAACAAATATTTTAAATAAATATATATGATTTACTGGACGAAATTAACTGAAATAACTTTTCATAAAAACCGATTTCTCTTCAAAGGTAAAAGTCGTATGAATTATGGTAGAATTTTTGAATAAATCTGTTTTGACATAGACTTTTCCCAAATAATATAATACGCAGCAGTGGATTCTTACTCTACAAAAATGTATAAAATAATATTTGAAACCCCGCGTAAAAATAAAAACTATGGGCAAAATATTTGCCATATCTTGGGCAATTGAATTGGTAAAATATTAGCAACGCTTGGGCTATAGCTAATTCCATATATGGCTTTAATTACGCTAGGATGCTGTTACCCAAATGTTAGTAATACATTATCCAATATCATCGTCGTACTTTGAGCCATATGGTCCCAAAATATTGGCCACATTTTCGGAATATATTGATTTTTAAAATTGATATTTAGTCTTTTATTTTATTTACATTGTATTTTTGTTGAAAAAAATTAATTAAAAAATCAATTATTATAATAACTACAAAATGAATTGCAAAAAAACAATATAATTTTATGTAACTAATTTATTAAATTTTATCATTTAAAAACAAATAAAACTTTTTATATTTTCTATTCGTCATCTAATAGTTTATGTAACTAAAAATAAATATATTATCAACTCTACTAAATAAATATATATCAATAAACTATAATATACGATTCGTTTTTTAGGATTGCGCAATGTTCCGCACATTAAATTCACTACATTGGTAAATTCTGGAGTACTCAAAGGAACATCACACTTCTTATTGACATAATCTAAAAATACATAATAGTTATTATGTTAATCTATACATTCTATTTTATTCACTTATACATATTTAGAGAAAGAAATTTACATTCGACGCATGATAAAATGTCATCTGGTATATGGCACGTCTATTTTTTGACCGGCCTCGAGCACACATTTTTTAAATTTTCAACTCCAACCAGAATTTTAAGTAATCTCCTGGTCATTTCTTTTGCATTCTTTGCCATCTAATTAAACAGGTTAACTCTGTTTTGTCGATCCATATATCAAATGAATCACAGATTTGGATTCTACCATTGCCCGGGTTTCGACATGCATAGATTTCTGTATTTGGAATAAGCTAAAATATAAATATATTTTTACATTGATATTTTACAATTCATAATAGATTATAAATCGTATTAGAACTATAACCTTGTTAACTTATATATTTTTATTTCTTATATTTGTTTTTCTTATCAAGTTATTATTTATTTATATAATTTTTTAATGAAAGTTTTACCTCGTCATTATGTATATTGCTGGTCGAAGCTTCAGAGATATTATCTGCAATTACTTGATTACTGGCTACAATTCTTTTTATTGCATCTAATTCACACTCCAATTTTTTTATTTTCTTTTCAGAAGACATTTCATCGTATTCACTGTCGTCATTTTCAGAACTACTATATATTTCAGACGCATTTTCATGCTCAAAAATAGTTTCTGAAGCCATTAATTTTTAATTTTTTAATTTTTTCAATTCTTCTTTCTGTACTCGAATCTTTTCTTTTTTTTTAATTAAATGTTTTTCAAATAAAACTATTTCGCTTGAAGTATTTTTACCTTTTTGTAATACTTCTCGTTCAGTGTTTACTTTTAAACAATTTAGATATTCAGCATCGTCTAAAAATGTATAAATTACAAATTAAGGTAAATTCTTTTTACATTAACATATTTTATTATGTAAGGTACAATTAAACTATTAAAGTTGATATTTTACTATAAGTAAACTATTTATAATAAATATACAATATTAGTTGTAAAAAATATTTGTATATATATAGAAAATAATTGCGTTACCACTTTTTCTCACAATCTTTGTCTTAATACAACCTTTGATTTTTTTCATATCGAACAAAGGTTTCTTGTCCTTCTTCTTTCGATGAACATAAGTCTTCATTATTCACAACACTCGTGGTTTTACTTTTTATCCAAAAAATCAAAGCGTACATTTTTCACTTATTAATTAACTAGAATTGTTATCCTTAACCTTCTTCGCTCTATAGATATAAACGTTGTAACATATCAAAAGATCGTCATTTGAAAAAAAAATCCATACCTGTTTTTCATAACATTTTTAATTCAATTTTGAAGGCTATGAGCAATATAACAATCAAACTTATACCACGATGTCTAAACGTGTGATTTTTTATGAAGAATAAATACAGTACTGTCGTTCAGCGCCGGTTAAAAAAGTTTATAAAAGATACAAATGCTCTTAGAAATGACGACGAAACGAATGAACCCGAAAGTACTCTAACTGATGTAAGTAATAAACAATTTAATATACATTGGTTAAAAATATACAGTATAATTGCGTAAATAATATTTTCTAAAATATATTTACTTTTTTAATTTAATAGCTTGAGACTGTAATTGAAAATTCCAAAATTGGTGAAGGAAGCACATATTCATTGGAATCATATCAACGTCACGCTAATACTTATTCTGATAATCAGAAGACGAAGAAAATTAGACCAATCATTGTGTTAATGAATTAAATTACGAAAATTTGAAAAGATTCAATTATGGTAAATTTCTTAAAAGATTTTTAATTTTTTAGGTTATAAATAAAATTAAGAAACTTATGTACTAAATTTTAATTTTAATAATAAACTAAACAAAAATTTTAAATTTTAAGCTGTAATATTAGTCATAACCTCAAACATAACAATAAATTTTTTCTTTTTTATAAACTTTCAAAATAATAAATATTTTGTCTAAAAAGATTAAGTTAAATCAGAATAAAAATGTAAACGATAATTTTATTGGTTATTTTAGATAACTAGAAGCCATCTGGCGCACCTTACATTTATGTTTAGTATCCTTATAAAAATTTTGGTAGTTTCCACGTACACCTTTTTACAGGTTTTTACGTATCCCCTACACCTTTATTATTCCATTTTATTCCATTTCCAATTTTACCCCCTCTTACCCCACCTTCTCGCATTCGCCCGGGGTTATGCCCGTGGAGAGAGGGAAAACCTGTGGCCAAACCCGTTGGGATAAATGCCATTTAGGAAAACCTCCTCCGAGAAGGGCGGTGTATTCGAGAACAATTCTGTTTGGGTGGCAAGGTCACGTTGCGTAGACTTTAACACCGAAACCGAATGCCTCACACCTCCCGCTCACGTTGTGGAATGTGAAAAAACACCTAACCGATCATTTAAGCTAAGTCCGAGAACGGTCACCCATCCAAATGCGAACCGCGCTCGGTGCTGCTTAACTTTCATGACCGGCCGAGGTGCGTTTCCGCCACTCCGCCACCGTGTCGGTTCTGTTTAGTATCCTTATATTTTTAATGTTTTAATTTTAAAGCAGGTTACGTACTTTTCCTAAGCATACATTTTAAAAACTTTTGTTTTGCCCGTTTCCATAGATACATTCAATTACGTCATTTTCAATCGACCAATCATATCACGTTTTAAGAGGCTTCACATCATTTTTTTAAAGGGGGATTACGAAAGTAGTGATACTGATTCAAACAATTATTGGAGTGATGATTCCAGTAGCACATGCGAAAAAACATCGGAGGGTTGTGAAGATTTGTGAGAGCCGCTATATCCTGGCGCTCCAATAAATACGTCGAATTTTTTAATGTGATTAGCGGCTATTAAATTACACCATAAATTAAGCGACTCGTGCATAGCAGATATTTTAAAATTAACCGCAAAAACTTGCATCGAACCACATAATTGTCCATTATCTTTTTATAAATATAAAAAAAATTTTTTTGATGCAGAAACACAAATTGAAAGAAATTATTATATTGTTCTACTTGCATAAGTTTAATTAGCAATACCGATCAAGATATAAATAACGATGTGTCGTTAGATTCTGACGAAATAATTAATAATGACAAACTTTGTAAAAGTCCAGAAAATGCAAAAAAAAATTATTTTTTAACAGTGTCTCCTATAACTCAATTAAAATCAGCATTCAATCGCATTAATTATTATAACAAATTAAATTATCGGTTTACCTTACCTGCTAGCAGTAATGATGCAAGTTTTTGCGACGTTTATGACGGAAAGATGTATAAAAAAATTATTTCAAGATAACGGAATTTTATCTCAGCGAAGCAATCTTTCGTTTATGTGGTATACAGATGGTGTGCAAATTTTTAAATCCTCAAAATATAGTACTTGGGGTTTTTTTCTTATTGTACTAGAGTTACCGTATGAAGAGAGGTATAAAATTGAAAATATTATATTAATAGGGTTATGGTTTGGCGATAAGAAGCTTTACCCAAATATCTTTTTACAACCAGTTAAAAAATATTTGAATAATTTGTATAACGGTGTAAATATATATGTAAAAGACCTTGATAAGACTATATTAGTTAGAGGAATTATTATTTACGGTACGTGCGACCTGCCGGCCAAAGCATTATTTCTGTCGACGAATCAGTATAATGGCCGATTTGGTTGTCAATTTTGCAAAACAGAAGGTGTCACTATAGGTAAAACGCGCGTTTATCCCTTTCAAGAACATTTGAGATTGCAAACCGAAAACGAAACAAATCTACATGCTTTGCAAGCACTTGAATTTGGGAAACCTGTATGTGGTGTTAAAGGACCTACAATAATGTCAAAAATTTGTAAAAACTATGTTACATCTGACACTTTTTTGCATTATATGCCCATTTTCATGAATTTTTAGCTCCCAGGGGATGCATTTTTCACTAAAAACATAAGTATGACTTTTTTTGTAAAATTTTCCGAACTTTTCATTAAAAATACTTTTAAAGACATAAATGTATGCTGTCACACTCTTGTAAGCCATTTAAACCTTAAATAGTAAAAATCAGCAATTCTGCTCCGGACTCTGGTAACCTAATACTGTCTAAAAGATGTCTTTTTATAGTCAGAAACTGCCTAAAAATTTCCAGATGGGTCTAAATCATTAAGATCACTTATGGTCAAAATATCCGGGAAAAGTGCCCGAAATATTAATAGAAATGTATATTTGTTGCCTTATAACGATGAATCTATTAGCATGATCATTGCAAAAAAATTTGTGCACTTACCTTGGAGTGGTAGAAAAGTATCTTTATTTGTTTCAGTATCCATCTAATCCCCTGTAAGATGCTAAAAATACAAATATTATTATAAAATTATAAAAAATTATTTTTTAAACATTTATAATGCTGAATTTTTAGTTTTACATCCCTTACAAGAATTATAATACTAATCTGAAGGATTACTATAAATATATAAACATCATTATTACAATAACTGAATATACATATTTAATACAAAAGATATATAAATAAATCGGATATATAATTGTAATGAATAATATGATAACGTGACAGTGACAAGTTTGTAAAATCTAAACAATGTGTTGCTGAATAATAATAATAATAATGTTGATACTTTTATAGTAATCCTTCAGATTAGTATTATAATTCTTGTAAGGGATGTAAAACTAAAAATTCAGCATTATAAATGTTTAAAAATTAATTTTTTACAAATTTATAATAATATTTGTATTTTTAGCAGCTTACAGGGGATTAGATGGATACTGAAACAAGTGAAGATACTTTTCTACCACTCCAAGGTTAGTGCACAAATTTTTTTGCAATGATCATGCTAATAGATTCATCGTTATAAGGCAACAAATATACATTTCTATTAATATTTCGGGCACTTTTCCCGGATATTTTGACCATAAGTGATCTTAATGATTTAGACCCACTCTGGAAATTTTTAGACAGTTTCTGACTATAAAAAGACATCTTTTAGACAGTATTAGGTTACCAGAGTCCGGAGCAGAATTGCTGATTTTCACTATTTAAGGTTTAAATGGCTTACAAGAGTGTGACAGCATACATTTATGTCTTTAAAAGTATTTTTAATGAAAAGTTCGGAAAATTTTGCAAAAAAAGTCATACTTATGTTTTTAGTGAAAAATGCATCCCCTGGGAGCTAAAAATTCATGAAAATGGGCATATAATGCGAAAAAGTGCTAAAATGTCAACTTTGACTCTCTGTAACTTAAAATAATGGCACAGAAAAAATCTGAAAAAATTCAGGAGAACTACTGGATACCTCTAAAACATATTCCCACTGTTATAGCAATATTTATTTTTTTCATCTTCGATGTCACAGAGAACCACCCATATATATATATACTAGGGGGGCTTCGCCCCCCTGCGCGCTTCGCGCGCCAACCCCCTATTTTTAATTTCGAAAAAGGTTTTTCGTAATAAATTTATTTAAAATAATGTTTTAAATTGTATTATTTTTTCACTACCATGGACATCTTAGAAATTAAACCGATTCACACAACACCTTGGAGGTACTGTTATAATGCATTGGGTTTTATACAAAAAATTTAATTTTTTTTTAAATACGATTACAATTTATAAATAAAAGTTTTTACCAAAATTTAGTATAACGAAATCAGAATAATAATAATAATAAAAATAGAGATATTAAATGTTAACTGTAAATTTTAAACTATATGAAATCCTATAAAGCTTAAATTTATATTTTAATAATTATAAATATTAATGAAAAATTAACTTACCAAAAATAGTAAAGTGCATATACTTACTAAATTGTAGTATTTAGTAACTACTTATGAAAATTTTGGAATATTTTAAACGGATCTAAATACAACTTCACCTCCTAAAATTAATTTATTTAATGACGAAGGATCATCGCCAAAAGTTCTATGGCATTAATATTTTGTACTGTTAGAGTAATAAAACTTTATTCTTTAATAAATAAATTTTTTTATTAATTTTTATTAATTTTATAGAACTATTTATATAATTTTAGTGGCATATAAATAAAAACCTGTTTCTTCCATTTCTCCCGTAATCCGTCATTTGCACCCTTTTCTATAAATATACATAATCTACTCATTTATATATCCATACAATTTTGAAATATTAATTTAAAAAATATTTAAATTAAATGCTCCTAAATTAATAGTTTTTGAAAATCTATTCAAATGTAATTCGTATTTTATATTGCCACTGTTAAAATTTGAATTTTCTTTTGCCTATACTGTTTATAATAGAATTATCTTAAAAATGCAATAATTAATATATTTAATTTTTAACCCATTGTATATATCATATGGATATTTGGAAAAGTGTATGTTATACTTGATTAATATTTATTTAATCTTTAAACAATTTTGCATCTGTATTTAAAGCAATACATTGCATTTTAGATCCGTTATTATTATTGAGTATACGTTTAAAAATTTTATGAGTTGAATCAAGAATGAGTAAACTAATACACATTCTTTCAAGTTATGTTTACAACTTTTTTTGCGCACGGAAAAAAATACATATATTATGTATTCTTGAAAAAACAATTTTAAAATATATATATATTATATAAATCTTCCGCCGCACGCACACACACCCACATACATACATACATATATATATATATATATATATATATATATATATGCGCTATTTCACGTCAAGTGGTACGATGAAAATTTTAAATCGCTCCAAAATTTGAGAACAGGCTGGAAACATCTTCCAGAACATACAAAAAAAATTTAGGTTTTAAAAATAATTTGCATAAGAGTTATTCAACCATGAAAAGTGGAAATTTTTCAATTTTTTAGAAAAATTTCTATTTTTAAAGCCATTTATCTCAAAATGTGTTGATTTTTTTGAAAAAACATTACAAACAACTTTTGTTTAAATTAAACTTTAGAACTTATCTACCCTGGTTACAATTCTTAATTTTAAAATCTCGAAGAGATAGAACACCCGGACATATCGAATATCAAAAAAAGGCTACCACACCATAATCGATTTTAATCTAACACATCTCAAAAGTTCACATTTTTCGCGAGCTTTCGAATGGCTTGGGTTAGCTTATTGGCCAAGACCGCTGTTGTAAGTTATGCCTCATAAACCTCATAAAATCACTAATTTTCACGTATTTTAGGACATAACTTACACCAGCGGTGTAATATATAATATATATATATATGTGGCAGTGAACAATTAACTTACCAAAAATAGTAACGTGCATATACTTAATTGTAGTATTTAGTAAAAACCTACTAAAATTTTAGATTATTTTAAACGGATCTAAATAGAACTTAACTCCTAAAATTAATTTATTTAAGTCATTGCCAAGAGTTCTATATGTCATTAATATTTTGTACTTTTAGAGTAATAAAACTTTCTTCTTAATTAAATTAATTTTTGTATTAGTTTTAAAGAAATATTTATAACATTTTAGCGGTATATAAATATAAAAACCTGTTTCTTCCATTTCTCCCGTAATTCGTAATTTGCACCCTCTTTCAAAATTTGCGTTTTAATCCATAATTATATCCAATTTATTTTTATCCTTCTGTTTCTAATAAATACATACTTGTTTATTTAAAATATTGTTTCATATAAATATACGTAATCTACTTACTTATATATCCATACTATTTTTAAATTTTGATTTGAATAATATTTAAATTAAATACTACTAAAATAATAATTTTCGAAAAACTTTTGAAATGTAATTCGTATTTTATATTGCCACTGTTAAAATTTGAATTTTCTTTTGCCATTACTGTTTATAATAGAATTATCTTAAAAATGCAATAATTAATGTATTTAATTTTTAATTTATTGTATATTTCACATATAGATATTTGGAAAAGTGTATGTTATACTTGATTAATATTTATTTTATCTTCGAAAATTTGTGCATATTTTTAAAAACATTACATTAAATTTTAGGTCTGTTTTTATTTTATGAGTTTTATCAGGAATAAGTAAACTAATACACATTCTTTCAAGGTATATTCACAACTTTTTTTGCGCACGTAAAAAATACATATTTATCTATTCTTGAAAAAACAAATAACACGTACACACACACACGTACGCACACACACGCACACGCACACGCACCCACACACACACACACGCGCACACACACACACACACACACACACACAAGCGGCGATGAGTGCTCCGGGCTTGTTCCTGATGGCATTCAACGCATGCCTGAGAGAAGGTTGCTTCCCGCCCCAGTGGAAGACGCAGAGGCTGGTACTCCTACCGAAGGGAAACAAACCCCCGGAGGAGCCATCATCTTATCGCCCGCTCTGTCTACTGGATATAGTTGGGAAGCTTCTGGAGCGGGTGATCTGCGCCAGGTTCGCAGCGGCCATCGGTCGGGCCGGAGACCTCTCCGACAACCAGTTCGGCTTCCGAAAGGGTCGATCGACCATGGACGCTGTAGGCAGAGTTGTTGGTATAGCCACAAACGCCATCAATGCTGGTCGGAGTGCAAGGCGGATGTGTGCCATCATTACCTTGGACATCCGGAATGCCTTCAACTGTGCCAGATGGGACGACATCATGCTGTCCCTGCAGCACTTCCAAGTGCCACTCTATCTCAGGGAGGTCACCTCGAGTTACCTGACTGACCGTACTCTGCTCTACGACACCGACGACGGTGTGCACTCCCACAACATCACGGGAGGCGTGCCGCAGGGTTCGGTCATTGGGCCCCTACTCTGGAACGCTGTCTATGACGGCCTGCTTAGGCAGCAACTTCCGGAGGGTGTCTCGATGGTGGCTTTCGCGGACGACGTGGCGCTATTGGTGGTCGCAAAGAGTGTCTAAGAGATCGAATATCTCGGAGACGTCTCTATAGAAGTGGTCGCCACTTGGTTGAGAGACCACGGACTTAGTCTGGCGGTTTAACTGGTTTTTGCTGGCACAAAACAGGAAGCTTATAACCTGGCTCAGACCTTTACAAATTGTATTATAGGTTATATTTTTGTAAGAGGTCAAGCGCGCGGTAACTTTAATTATTTGATTTATTTATTTATTGATTTATTTATTATTTATTATATAGTACCGTTAAGTTAGCGCAAGGTAAGAGCCAGACAGTAGTTTATCGTAAATTTATTAGCAAATTTGTTAAAAATAGTTTAAACTCGGTAGTGCTTCCTGATCAAAGTAAGACAGGACTTACTTTTGGCATCCGGTTTTGTGCTTTAGCGGTTAGCTTAGGTAGAAGCAAAACCCAGTTACGCGGATTTGTCATTTGGCAAGTAACGCCAAAGTTAAATATTCGACAGCATATAACCTTGCACACACATAGTGCGTCAAGCCAGCGAGGCTACTTACTGTGAAACGTATAAACGACGCTACAACTGAAGATGGCCGCTCAGCAGAAAGACGTCGATAGTCAAATCGATGCATGGATCGAGACGCTCACCAGGGAGCAAATCGAACTACACCTGGACGCCTTGAACCTAAAATCGGCAGGCTCGGTTCATAGGAAAGCCGAGCAACTCCACCAGTGGCTATTAGGAAAGTATTCGGCCCAGGAGTTTAACCAGGAGGAAGACGAAGTCACAGCAGTTCGCAGCCGTCTCCAACGGAGAAATAGGTGGCTGCAGATGCTACGTGAACATCAAGACGAGGAGTCTGATGAACCTAGCCCAGATCAGGAAGTGTATCTGGTACTGCGGGAGAACGCTGCGGTAAAAGATAATCTGCACAGGACGGTGCAGGATTTCGATGACGTCGAGCTAGATGAAACGACGTCAGCCGCGACCAATACAGAGCCTCAACCCGAACGAGAGGAAGAATGGCTGTCATTGGTCTCAGAAGAGGGAAACATTTTTAAAATCCCTCGATCGTTCTCCCAGACCTTGGTGCAGCTTATCAAAACAGTGAATGACCTCACTGTAAAGGTAGATAAGCTGATGTCCGAGCGCACTCAAACCGCTCACAGCACGAGATTGGACGGTGCCAACCAATCTCACCATGTGCAATATCAGGACACATATACGTGTTATGGTCCTGATGTGAGCGAGATAGGTGAGACGCAAGTAAATGGCGAGCAACAACGCGCAAGCGCCCCTCAGTATAAGCCTGATGGAGCTTGGAAGGGGGGGAATGCGCGCGAATCCCAGCGGATTCCTCAAGCGCGCAGCTCGCCAAACAAGGATCGGACATTCTCAACACCAAGCTTCTCGACGTCATCGAGGTTGACTGGGACACCTCGAGACGTCGGCGGCATTGTGAGGAAGTGGCAGGTCAAGTTCTCTGGCGACAAGAGCCAGAGCATCGACGCCTTCCTAACCAGGATCGAGGATTGCAGGATCCTGGCCAACCTGTCAGAGGACGAGTTATTGCCGTCACTCTCGGAACTTCTGACAGACACTGCCGCCACGTGGTACCAGAACGAGAAACACAAGTGGCACTCCTGGCAAGATTTCGTGACTTCGGCTAAACGTTGGTACGGAATGAGCCAACGTTTCCAGCAGAGGATCATCGCCGAGTCCAACGCACGGACTCAAGGACCCGATGAACCGGTCAGGGACTATATGACGTGCTCTATCGCAATAATGCGAAAGATAGTCCCTACGCCGACTGAAGCGCAGCAGTTCGATCATTTGTATCGGAACATGCTGCCACAGCTTCAACGGCTGTTCAAGAGAGCGGAAGTGAGCTCAATTGAGCAAATGCTGGACCTCGCCACGGAAGCGGAGCAGACGATAGAAGGTGAAAAAGTATATCGTCCACCACCAACGGAGGAAGGGTCTCTGCTTCCCGAAATGGCGTATAAGCCGAAGCGGAAGAAAGGTTCGCCGAAGGCTAAGGTAGCGGCCGCTGAGGTAAGCCCAGCCATACCAAGCGAGCCAGACGTCGTCGACCGCATCGCAAAGATGCTGGAGGATGCGCTGCGGCCCATCGTCTCCCAATTGGCGTCGACGACCCGACAGTCCCGTAGAAGAAGCCCAAGGTCTGGCTCTCCTAAGAAAGGCTCGCCGGCCAACCGATCTCCAAAGAGTAGGAGGTCTGGCAGACCTAATGGCCCGAGTAAGAGCTTCGGACACCGGCAGGAAAAGAAGAGTGCTAGTCCACTAAGGGAAAAAGGAAAGGAACAGCCGAAAAACCGAATGGGCTCGACGTTCGATCCGACTAAGCCTCTTACCTGCAAGGGCTGCGGAAAAATTGGATATACCCTCAGGTACTGTCCGGGGTGCTCGGGAAACGCCAAAGGGAGCGGTTAACCGGGACGAAAACCGCGACCCAAGAGCTTGAGTCCCCGCTGTCCCAGGTGAATTCGGGACAGGCCCGCTCCAACCGAGAGTATGTTCTAGAGAAGAGCGGAATTGGGCCTCAAAAGGAGGAACGGTCCCAAGAAGCCAGCAGACCAACCTCATCCTATAAACCAGAGGATGAGAGTCGTTGGTGGCTTCTCGTGGAGATTGAGGGCTTTCGTATAAGAGCCTTATACGATCCCGGAGCCTCCACGACCGTGATGGGACCCAGCGGTCTGCAAATCGCCGCAGCATTGGGCAAGGAGCTCATTGTGGCTAACGCCGGACGCGTCAAGATGGCGGATGCTAGTTACCAACTGCTAACCGGTCATGTGATTTTACCTTTCAGTGTCGGGAAGGAGACGCGTGAAATAAGGGTAGCGATCATACCACATCTTGATGCCGAATGCTACGTAGGAGTAAATTTCGTACGAGCATTCAGAGCCATATTGGATCCGGATAGCGACCGCCTGTTCCTCAAAGACAGCAAGCAGCAGATCCACCTCGAAGTTGCTGGAATAGGGGGTATGGCCACTCTCTCGTCCGCTGGGATAGCGGACGCAACCGAGGCAGAAAGGGAAGAGCTGCGAGAGCTAGTAAGCAACGTGCTGTCTAATACTTCTCCCAAAATCGGGCGAACCCAACTCATCGAACACTCGATTGACGTGGGATCAGCTCGCCCGATAAAGCAGAAGTATTACCCGGTGTCGGAGAAGATCCAGGAGGAGATGCACCGCCAGGTCCGAGAGATGCTAGATTTAGAGATCATAGAGCCCTCGGACAGCGGTTGGTCAAGCCCCGTGGTGATGGTACGCAAGGAGAACGGATCACGTCGGTTTTGCATTGACTTTAGGAAAGTCAATGCGCTAACGAAACCAGACGCTTATCCCCTCCCGTTCATGCAGGATATCTTACGCAAGTTGAAGAGATGTCGGTACATTAGTACTCTGGACATGAACTCAGCGTATCATGAAATACCTCTCCAGAAGGAATCGCGTCCTTATACGGCTTTCACAGTCCCGGGGATGGGACTGTATCAGTTTAAGCGGATGCCGTACGGATTGGCATACGCCGGCGCGACCTTCCAACGCATGATTGACCAAGTGGTTGGTCCTGATCTCGAGCCCAATGCCTTTTCTTACCTCGATGACATTATCATAGTCACCGAGCCATTTGAAGGGCACAAGAAGTATCTCGAGATGGTGCTGAAAAGACTGACCGAAGCTAACTTGACAGTGAATAAGGACAAGTGTGTCTTTTGTCAAGATGAGGTGAGATATCTTGGCGTGCTGGTCAACAGGGAAGGAATTCGTCCCGACCCAGCCAAGACAGAGCCTATAAGGGTTTATCCGGCTCCCAAGAACCTCAAACAGCTTCGACGATTCCTCGGCATGGCGTCGTGGTATCGGCGTTTTATGCCGGATTACGCCACGATTGCCGAGCCACTTACCCGTCTCACAAAGAAGAACCAAGGGTACGAGTGGTTAGATGAACAGGAACAAGCCTTTCAGCAGCTGAAGGCCCTGATCATGACTGCCCCAGTTCTTCAACGTTCCAGTGCGGATGGACTGTTTAGCCTGCACACGGACGCGAGCGATACCGGCATAGGAGCCGTGCTCGTCCAAGAGATAGACGGAGAGGAAAGAGTCATTGAGTTTGCCAGTCGCATTCTCACAGCACCCGAGAAGAATTATAGCGTTACGGAGAGGAAATGCTTGGCCGTGGACTGGGCTATTAATAAGTTCAGACCTTACATCGAAGGGTACCACTTCAAGGTGATAACGGATCACAGTAGTCTTCGCTGGTTGTGTAATATGAGAAATCCAACCAGCCGACTAGCGAGATGGGCTTTAGAACTTCAAGCTCATGACTTTGTCGTCGAGCACAGAAAAGGAGCTCTGCATCACGTTCCCGATGCCCTATCTCGCATGTATGAAGTCGACGAGCCTTCAGTAGCAGCAATGTCGTGGGCTCAAACTACTGAAGATCCTTGGTACCTAGACTGGATCAAGAACGTTTCCGACAGACCCCGTGATTTCCCCGACTGGAAAATAGTTGGAGGAAATCTATACATCTATCGCCCCGACAAGGAGTTAGAGGAAGTGATGGATGATGAGCAAGCATGGAAGCTGGTCGTACCCGTAGAGAATCGTCACTCTATTCTGAGAGAGTGTCACGATGACCCCTCAGCTGGCCATCTCGGAAGGGAAAAGACATTCGCCCGCGTGGCCCAAAACTATTATTGGCCACGGTTTTACGCAGAAGTTGCGGATTACGTCAGGCGATGTCAAGTGTGCCAGCAATGTAAGGTCGAGCAACATACTCCCTCAGGGTTAATGGGTCACCGTCAATCGGACAGACCATGGCAGGTGGTATCCGGAGATATCACCGGCCCGCTTCCACGCTCTAGCCGAGGATACGAATACATCCTAGTATTCGAGGATTTATTCACGCGCTGGATTGAAGCAATCCCGATACGAAAAGCTAACGCAAAGACGATAGTCCGCGAGCTTCACGAACGAGTGATTAACCGGTTCGGCACCCCGGAAGTATTTCACTCGGACAACGGGACCGAGTTTAAAAATAAACTCGTAGACGAATCCCTTGAATCTAAGGAAGTGTATCATTCGACGACACCCCCTTATCATGCACAGGCCAATCCTGTCGAGAGGGCCAATCGGACCCTTAAGACAATGGTGGCGTCGTATATCCAGGATAAGCACAGCGACTGGGACGACAAGCTGCCAGAGTTAGTCTTTGCACTAAACACAGCGGTGCAAAGTTCTACTGGATGGAGCCCGGCTATGCTGAACTATGGTCGCCAACCCGAGGCGCCTAGTACAGCTCGTCGAGAGCAAGACCGGCTTGCCCAGCAACAGTTTGAGTTACGTAGACTGCAGGATTGGAACGACAAAATCAAACAGTTGCCAAGACTGCACGAGAACGCAAATCGTCAGTCGGCTGCCAGTAAGGCTTGGCAAGCCGAAATCTTCAACTCACGACGAAGGCCAGCGGAATTCGAGGTAGGAGATCTGGTGTGGAAACGCAACCGGATCTTCTCGTCCAGCGCACAAGGTATCTCGGCTAAGCTTGCTCCGAAATATACAGGGCCATATCTGATCATCAGTAGGAAAGGCATGAATACCTACGTTATACAAGATGATCAAGGGGGCCAAGAAGTATCTCATATAGAGCATCTGAAGAGATACGTCCCCGAAGATGATGCTGAACCAAACGATGAGGAGCAACCTACAAGATCTCAACCGTCGAGGGATCAACAGGTGAAGTGCGACCCACCTGTAGCGAGCGAAGCCTCCCCTGCGAGGGAGTATAATGCGAGCGAGTCACCTAGCGAAGGGACTCGGTGTAAACCGCGTAAGACGTCGCGTACGTCCTTAGATAGGGTCCCCGCTACCAAACGACCACGTGGTCGTCCCCGGAAAGCGAATGCGACCGTGCGACGCCGATCCCCAGTAACACGGCAATTAGATGCGCAGCCAGAAACTGTTCCCCTTAGACGAGGACGAGGGCGTCCTCGTGGATCGAAATCCAAATAAAGAACAGTGTCGTTTGAAACAATGGGCCATAACCTGAGATCGTGATTTTTGTTGCAGATGATCATCGAGGTTGAGCAGGAAGCCCTGGAGTTCCTCCTCGCCAGGATGATAGACACCCTGGCCAGCCACGGCGAGATGCAGACGGCGGACGTCCTGTCTGCTGTAGTTGCTGCCGTAGATCATCGGCAGCAACAGCTCCAGGAGGAGCATCGCCGTGGCCAGGAGGATATCGCCGCCGTCGTCCTAGAAGAGGTCCTGAAGGACGGTCAGGGCCAGAACACGGCCTACGTAGCGACCCCTGCGGACCGCTTGAGACAAGCGAAAGGGACGATACCCATGCCCTCTCCGCCGAAGACAGCACCCGCGGCAAAAGAGCGGATGGAGAAGGAGGGCAATCCGGTATCGCATCGTCCGCAGGGGAAGACTGAACCGGAACCAGCCAACACCAGACCCCAGCTCCGTCGTCCCCACTCCAACGGGTCCCAACCCGCAACCTCTGCGGTGACAGAGGAGGGGTGACCCAATACACAGGAAGAGGAGTGGCAGGAGACGGAGGCTGCCCTCAGGCACATGAAAGCCCTGAGGGTTCAGCTACGGGCAGCCAAACAAGAGGCCTTGGCAAAGTTCGATGCTTTTGCCGAGGCTCATCCGACGGCTCCTATCACCAAGGGTGTCTGGGCTGAGCGAGTTCAGGACCTCAAAAGGGGCGAGAGGTCCTGGCAACGTTCCGTGCTCAGCAGCGCGAGGCCAAAGAAAAGGCGGCGGCGGAAGAGAGGAAGCGCGAGGAAGAGCGCCAGCAGCGGCTGAGGGCTGAGGCAGCCTATAGGCAGGCTGCTGAAGAGCACCGGCGTCTCCAGCAGAAAGCGGATGACGATAAAAGAAGAGCCGCTGAGCTGGAGGCGCGGCTGCAGTCTCAGCCCTCCACGAGCGGAACGAGCGGTTACAAGGAACCGAAGTGTCCGCTCTGCCGCTGCAAAGGGGTCGTTGACCCAAAGAAATGCCCTCGCTTCAAGGCGCACGCCGAAATCAAGGCGGGCCGCAGGAGGCAGGGCTGAGAGCCATCAGGAGACAAGGGCCCAATCCTCCAAATGTATATAGATACTTTTTGTCTTTATTAAAGTTTTATAATAAAAAAATAAGGTGTACCTCCTGATTATTTATCCTCTTTCCTGTTCCTCGCGGTACAGAGTCCACATACAGAGTATACGGAATCTGGAAGGGGGGTATAACGGTAAGCGAGTTACCGATCAGGTGAGTAACTGAAAAGAGTATCGAGAGTGATGCGCGCGCATGGAACGCGCGCGAGAATCGTGCGCGAGAGGAGTATCGAGACAGAGTTCGCGCGCGATCGGCAACAACAAGGTGTTGACAACTGCCGAGTGATTTTTAAGACGGTAAAAA
The DNA here is from genome assembly GCA_026168455.1 of Theocolax elegans. Taxonomy (NCBI): domain Eukaryota; kingdom Metazoa; phylum Arthropoda; class Insecta; order Hymenoptera; family Cerocephalidae; genus Theocolax; species Theocolax elegans. The sequence goes on along the minus strand of CM047426.1, from coordinate 37,822,343 downwards.
GTGATTAGATTGGTGCATTTCGTGTGTAAGTGTGAGGTTTTCTCCCCACCAACCTCCACGTCGGCGTGCGGAGCAGCACGGTCCCGAGAAAGGCAGAAGGAAGGAAGCCAAGAGTCGGCCGCCTTCCCGACCGTTGGAGAGAGAGAGAGAGAGAGATAAGCAAGAGGACGAGCTGTCTCTCCTTTGCCCAGTCGTTTCCCGCCGAGGCGCGATATATAGACAAGCGGTAAGTGGTGCACCACATTTAGACCCGCGTGTCTATCTAATATTCGCGTCCCGATTTACCTGGTACGGTCCAGGTGAGGAAGCGTTCCTCCCTTTCCCCCTCTCGTGACAATACCCGCACGGATAGAAAGGTCGGTGGTTCGCGGGAGCCACTTCACGAGAGAAGGCGCGCGTGACGTAGTAAGCTTCTACGTAAAAGCTCTCTACGTCAGAGATTCATACGTCACACGGTGTGACGTATGCCATCAGGTTAAGCAGCCGATCATATCCGGATCGGTTGCTCGTAATCGACAGTTCAGTAGATTTTAACTGATTCTTTTCGCGCTGACCTTGGGGGTAGTCATCGGTACGACTCCCCGTAAAATTGTTAACGTTAATTTTGTAGTTAATTTATTAATAATTAATTGTTTAGTTAATAAATTGACTCGGCGAGACAATCCTTCTCGCCGATTAATAATAATATCGATTGTTGATAGTGTTTTACCGGTACCCGTCCTATCCTACGAATACCGCCCTCTCCGGTGTTTATCCTAGTTGGCAATTTTGGGCATAGGGCCCAACACACGGTATATAAGTCAAACGGAGTGTTTGACGTTTTTAACGGCATTGCACGTCAAATCAAAGGGATTCCCGGCCGCATCGTGGGACTGCACACTTAAGGTTGGTAAGTTGGGACAGATTGGGCCTAACCGTGGGCCTTACATATCCCCAGTACCCACCCCGTTACAATATATATATATATATATATACTAGGATGGCTTCGCCCCCCTGCGCGCTTCGCGCACCAACCCCCTATTTTTTATTTTGAAAAAGGTTTTTCGTAATAAATTTATTTTAAATAATGTTTTAAATTGTATTACTTTTTCACTACCATGGACACCTTAGAAATTAAACCGATTCACACAACACCTTGGAGGTACTGTTATAATGCATGGGTTTTATACCAAAAATTAAATTTTTTTTTAAATACGATTATAATTTATAAATAAAAGTTTTTACCAAAATTTAGTATAATGAAATCAGAATAATAGTAATAAAAAAAATAAAGAAATTAAATGTTAACTGTAAATTTTAAACTATATGAATTCCTACAAAGCTTAAATTTATATTTTAATAATTATAAATGTTAATGAAAAATTAACTTACCAAAAATAGTAAAGTGCACATACTTACTAAATTGTAGTATTTAGTAACTACTTATGAAAATTTTGGAATATTTTAAACGGATCTAAATAGAACTTCACCTCCGAAAATTAATTTATTTAATGACGAAGGATCATCGCCAAAAGTTCTATGGCATTAATATTTTGTACTTTTAGAGTATTAAAACTATCTTCTTAAATAAATACATTTTTTTATTAATTTTTATTAATTTTATAGAACTATTTATATAATTTTAGTGGCATATAAATAAAAACCTGTTTCTTCCATTTCTCCCGTAATTCGTAATTTGCACCCTCTTTCAAAATTTGCGTTTTAATCCATAATTATATCCAATTTATTTTTCCCTTTAGTTACAGAGCCCATATATTTATTTTAATTATTATAAACAAAGGCATTCCTTAAATAACCTTTTGTTTCTAATAAATACATACTTGTTTATTTAAAATATTGTTTTATATAAATATACGTAATCTACTTATATATCCATACAATTTTTAAATTTTGATTTGAATAATATTTAAATTGAATACTACTAAAATAATAATTTTCGAAAAACTTTTGAAATGTAATTCGTATTTTATATTGCCACTGTTAAAATTTGAATTTTCTTTTGCCATTACTGTTTATTATAGAATTATCTTAAAAATGCAATAATTAATGTATTTAATTTTTAATTTATTGTATATTTCACATACAGATATTTGGAAAAGTGTATGTTATACTTGATTAATATTTATTTTATCTTCGAAAATTTGTGCATATTTTTAAAAACATTACATTAAATTTTAGGTCTGTTTTTATTTTATGAGTTTTATCAGGAATAAGTAAACTAATACACATTCTTTCAAGGTATATTCACAACTTTTTTTTGCGCACGGAAAAAATACATATGGGCTATTTCACGTCAAGTGGTACGATGAAAATTTTAAATCGCTCCAAAATTTGAGAACAGGCTGGAAATATCTTCCAAAAGATAGAAAAAAAATTTTTGGTGTTAAAAGTAATTTGCCTAAAAGTTATTCCACCATGAAAAATGGAAATTTTTCAATTTTTTAAAAAAATTTCTATTTTTAAAGCCATTTATCTCAAAATCTATTAATTTTTTTGAAAAAACATTACAAACAAATTTTGTTCAAAATAATCTTAAGAACTTATCTACCTGGGTTACAATACTTAATTTTAAAATCTCGAAGAGATAGAACGCCCGGAAAAATTGAATATCAAAAAAAGGCGACCACGCCACAATCGATTTTGATCTAACACCGCTCAAAAGATCACATTTTTTGAGAGCATTCGAATGGCGGCGGTTAGATTATTGGCCAAGACCGCTGTTGTAGGTTATGCCCTAAAATACATGAAAATTAGTGATTTAATGAGGTTTATAAGGCATTACTTACAACAGCGGTCTTGGCCAATAATCTAACCGCCGCCATTCGAATGCTCTCAAAAAATGTGATCTTTTGAGCGGTGTTAGATCAAAATCGATTGTGGCGTGGTCGCCTTTTTTTGATATTCAATATTTTCGAGTGCCCTATCTCTTCGAGATTTTAAAATTAAGAATTGTAACCCAGGTAGATAAGTTCTAAAGATTATTTTGAACAAAAGTTGTTTGTAATGTTTTTTCAAAAAAATTAATAGATTTTGAGATAAATGGCTTTGAAAATAAAAATTTTTCTAAAAAATTGAAAAATTTCCATTTTTCATGGTGGAATAACTTTTAGGCAAATTATTTTTAACACCTAAAATTTTTTTTCTATTTTCTTGAAGATATTTCCAGCCTGTTCTCAAATTTTGGAGCGATTTAAAATTTTCATCGTACCACTTGACGTGAAATAGCCCATATATATGTTATATATATGTTATATATATATGTCATATACATATGTTATATATATATGTGTCATATATATAAGTGTGTGTGTGTGTGTGTATGCGTTTGTGTGTGTGTGTGTGTGTGTGTGTGTGTGTGTGTGTGTTTTTTTTCCGAAGAGGTGGAGAAATGCTTAATGCACCATTGACTGGAGCCATGCGAGACTCCCCGTGTGTAGGACTCTCCTATCGAAGGATGTCGATAGGCATACCCACTAAAACTTCACCTCTTTTCTTACCTTTATTCCCCCGCGGAAACCGCCGCAAGGCATTACTTCGCGGGGGGAGGCAACGGCTAGGTTAGCCCACTAATGTTGCTATCGCAACTCTTCTCTCCTCTCCTCTTCTGATGAGACCCAGCCTGTCCACTACGGACGTACAGAGGGTTACCACCGCGTTCCATCCCTCCTGGGAGTCAAGCAGGCACGCCCCGATGCCCTCAGGGGTGAGGGGACCGCTCCAAGTGATTTGAAATTGGTCCCGTTCCTCCCTGAAACGAGGACACCGTAGGAGGACGTGTTCCACGTCTTCGTCCACCCCTGGACAAGCCGGGCACTCTGCCCTGCCGTAGATCCCTATACGAAATAGGTAACTACGGAAGCATCCGTGCCCGGTCAACACCTGGGTAAGCTGGAAACTGACGAAGCCGTGTTTCCTGCTCGCCCACTCCCGGATCCGCGGGATGATGCGGTGGGTCCAGCGGCCGTCCCTGGCTGAGTCCCATCTCCGCTACCACTCCTCTACGGTCCGCAATGACCATCGGTTGTGGCAGCGGTTCTCTTCTAGGCGTTGCCCACCCTCACGGTGTCTTTCAGCTCTCTCGGCTGCCAGGAGGTCGAAGGGGGCGGTCCCCGCGACCACCGAGAGCGCAATGTCAGATACGGTTCGGTACGCCCGGGCCACCCTTAGCGCAGCTATCCTGCAGGCTCTCTGGCACGGAGCACCAAAGCTCTTGTGCCTGTTCAGGGCATCAGCCCAGATAGGAGCTCCGTATAAAATTACGGAGCTCACCACCGAGGCAAGGAGAGACCTTCGCGGTTGCTGGGGTCCCCCAATGTTGGGCATGATGCCCGCCAGCGCACGGGCCACCTTTGTCGCCTTTGAGCCTGCGTTCGCGAGATGGTGTTTGAACGACAGCCGCGCGTCTACTGTGACCCCTAAATACTTCAACGTTTTCACCGACCGTATCCGTTCTTTACCTACCGTGAAGGTGGCGGTCCTCTCCTTTTTTGTGCGAGAGATGAGCACCGCCTCCGTTTTTTCCGCCGCCAGACTAAGTCCGTGGTCTCTCAACCAAGTGGCGATCACTTCTATAGAGACGTCTCCGAGATATTCGATCTCTTCGACACTCTTTGCGACCACCACTAGCGCTACGTCGTCCGCGAAAGCCACCATCGAGACACCCTCCGGAAGTTGCTGCCTAAGCAGGCCATCATAGACAGCGTTCCAGAGTAGGGGCCCAATGACCGAACCCTGCGGCACGCCTCCCGTAATGTTGTGGGAGTGCACACCGTCGTCGGTGTCGTAGAGCAGAGTACGGTCAGTCAGGTAACTCGAGGTGACCTCCCTGAGATAGAGTGGCACTTGGAAGTGCTGCAGGGACAGCATGATGTCGTCCCATCTGGCCGAGTTGAAGGCATTCCGGATGTCCAAGGTGATGATGGCACACATCCGCCTTGCACTCCGACCAGCATTGATGGCGTTTGTGGCTATACCAACAACTCTGCCTACAGCGTCCATGGTCGATCGACCCTTTCGGAAGCCGAACTGGTTGTCGGAGAGGTCTCCGGCCCGACCGTTGGCCGCTGCGAGCCTGGCGCAGATCACCCGCTCCAGGAGCTTCCCGACTATATCCAGTAGACAGAGCGGGCGGTAAGATGATGGCTCCTCCAGGGGTTTGTTTCCTTTCGGTAGGAGTACCAGCCTCTGCGTCTTCCACTGGGCCGGGAAGCAACCTTCTCTTATGCATGCGTTGAATGCGTCCAAGAACAAGCCCGGAGAACTCATCGCCGCTGTCTTGACGGCCAGACCAGGTATTCCGTCCGGCCCTGGGGTTTACGTACGGAAATACCTTTAGCGGCCATCCTCAGTTCGGCTTCACTAATGTCTGGCGACTCGGCTGCACCAATGGTGGCCATCAGGCCCGTCTCTGCTGCCCTTTTCCGATGTTCTGGAAACAGGTGGCGGACGACTTCTTCCAGAAAAACTGGGTCGGTGGGTGCAACAGCGCCCCCGGGGTTGATCTTATTCATAACCGTTTTATACGGTCTGCGCCAGGGGTCGTGGTCCACCTCTTCACAGAGCTCCCGCCAACACCTTCTCTTGGCAGTCTTGATGGGCACCTTGAGATCCCTCCGCTTTTGTTCGTATTCTGCGGAACGATCTTGGAACCGCGGTGATCCCCTCGCTCTTTGGTGCAGCCTTCTGGCACGCAGGCACTCACGTCTCTTTTCTGCGATGTCCTCACTCCACCAGATTATCGGTGGGCGGCCGCGAGGGTTAAACTTCACGGCCATAGAGGCATCGCAAGCCGCTGTTAGGGCATTCGTAAGGCCTCGTGCTTTTTCTTCGGCGGTTCCCTCCACTTTTTCCCCCTCAAGGGAGCAGAGGAACGTCTCACGATCAAACGTGGCTGGTGCCCATCTCTCTCTTGCTCCTCTTCCTGATCTCTTTGTCCTCCCGCTGGTCAGCTGGAGCTGGTACACGAGTGCTTGGTGGTCACTACCCGTGTAACGATCGCTAACTTTCCAGCCGAGTCCCCCTCCCCCCATCAATCTTGGATCGACGAAGGTGAGGTCGACTATGGACGACTTGCCGGCTTTGGTGAAAGTCGGGGTTGTCCCTGTGTTAGCGATCTCCAGCCCCAGTAGAGCGAACGCCTCGAGAAGTGCGCGACCACGCGCGTTGGTCTTGGCGCTGCCCCAGTCCGTCGCCCAAGCATTAAAGTCCCCACCGATTGCGACCGGTACATGCGTACCCCCGCCACCTCCACCTAGGTGAAGCTGGGAAGGGGGGCGACCATCTTTCTGGAGATGTGTATATTTCCACATACCCAGATGGCCGCCTTGCCCGTGGCATCCCTTACCCAGTTTGACTTCTCGAGATCCCGGAACTCCTCGCTGATGATCGCTACGTCCGCTCTCTCCTCTCTGACCAGCTGGGACAGCAGGTCCTGGGCCACAGCGCAGTGGTTGAGGTTTATTTGGAGCACCTTAATCATTTTTGATGTGTGCTCCTTCCTCATGCGAGGTCTTGGCTTTGGCCTCGCAGTCCACTGCTTTGTGGCCCTCTTGGCCGCACCGATAGCATTGCGCTGACCGGTCGACTGCGCTCTTGCACTCCCTCGCGATGTGTCCCGATTCGTGGCATCGGTAGCAGCGCGAGGATCCGATCCGGAGCTTCCCGTCTTGCAGCAGTTTTTTGGCTGCTACTGCCGGAAGCTGGATGGTCGCAGCTAGGGTGCCACTGTAGGATCCCCTGGTTTTAATATTATCCGGGGATACCACATTTGGCCCGATCTTTGCCGCAATCGCTGCGGCCACCTCCGTTGTTGTCGTGGACTCGTCAATGTCCCTGATGGTGATGGACACTTTGTGAGTCAGCAGCTGGACCTCTGCTGACCCACTCAGTGTGGACGAGACCACTGTCCTCAGCTTCGCCGTTTCCGTTCCGGGTCGCCCCAGTTCGAGGAGGAGCTCTCCAGCCCTGGTGCGCCTGATACGCGTGACCCGTTCTCCTAGTGCCTTTAGCTCCGGTGCAGTCTTGACCTTCCGGAGAATGTCAGCGTAGGAAGAGCCCCAGCTAAGTGTCTTGATCTTGATGGCATATGGGCGTGGGGGTCTTACTCCGGCCTTAGGCTCTGCCGTGCCTTTGGCCGGTTTGCTGGCACGTTTCTGCTGTTCATGCTGCTTCGGCTGGCTGTTCTTCATCTTCTTCTTCTTCTTGCCCTTCTTCACTACTGTGACCCAGTCAGGGACTTTTGACTGGTTGTGTGTGTGTGTGTGTGTGTATGTGTGTGTGTGTGTACGTATTATTTGTTTTTTCAAGAATAGATAATATATGTATTTTCTCCGTGCGCAAAAAAACTTGTGAATATAACTTGAAAGGATGTGTAGTAGTTTACTTATTCCTGATAAAACTCATAAAATAAAAACGGACCTAAAATTTAATGTAATGTTTTTAAAAATATGCACAATTTTTCGAAGATAAAATAAATATTAATCAAGTATAACATACACTTTTCCAAATATCTATATGTGAAGTATACAATAAATTAAAATTTAAATACATTAATTATTGCATTTTTAAGATAATTCTATTATAAACAGTAATGGCAAAAGAAAATTCAAATTTTAACAGTGGCAATATAAAATACGAATTACATTTTCGAAAATTATTATTTTAGTAGTATTTAATTTAAATATTATTTAAATAAAAAAGTTTTTCGAAAACTATTATTTTAGTAGTATTTAATTTAAATATTATTCAAATCAAAATTTAAAAATTGTATGGATATATGTGAGTAGATTACGTATATTTATATAAAACAATATTTTAAAATAATTATATGGGCTCTGTAACTAAAGGGAAAAATAAATTGGATATAATTATGGATTAAAACGCAAATTTTGAAAGAGGGTGCAAATTACAAATTACGGGAGAAATGGAAGAATCAGGTTTTTATTTATATACCGCTAACATATTATAAATAATTCTTTAAAACTAATACAATAATTAATTTAATTAAGAAGAAAGTTTTATTACTCTAAAAGTACAAAATATTAATGACATATAGAACTCTTGGCGATGACTTAAATAAATTAATTTTAGTAGGTAAAATTCTATTAAGATCCGTTTAAAATAATCTAAAATTTTAATAGGTTTTTACTAAATACTACAATTAAATATGCACTTTACTATTTTTGGTAAGTTAATTGTTCATTACCCTATATATAAATATTATGAATATTACACTTTTGGTGTAAGTTATGTCGTAAAATACGTGAAAATTAGTGATTTTATGAGGTTTATGAGGCATAACTTACAACAGCGGTCTTGGCCGATAAGCTAACCCAAGCCATTCGAAAGCTCGCGAAAAATGTGAACTTTTGAGAGGTGTTAGATTAAAATCGATTATGGTGTGGTAGCATTTTTTTGATATTCAATATGTCCGGGTGTTCTATCTCTTCGAGATTTCAAAATTAAGAAATGTAACCAGGGTAGATAAGTTCTAAAGATTAATTTAAACAAAAGTTGTTTGTAATGTTTTTTCAAAAAAATCAACATATTTTGAGATAAATGGCTTTAAAAATAGAAGTTTTTCTAAAAAATTGAAAATTTTCCACTGTTAATGGTCGAATAACTCTTAAGCAAATTATTTTTAACACTTAAATTTTTTTTGTATGTCTGGAAGATGTTTCCAGCCTGTTCTCGATTTTGGAGTGATTTAAAATTTTCATCGTACCACTTGACGTGAAATAGCCCATATATATGTATATATATGTATGTATGTATGTGGGTGTGTGTGCGTGCGGCCGAATATTTATATAATATATATATATATATATATTTTAAAATTGTTTTTTCAAGAATACATAATATATGTATTTTTTCCGTGCGCAAAAAAAAGTTGTGAACATAACTTGAAAGAATGTGTATTTGTTTACTCATTCTTGATAAAACTCATAAAATTTTTAAACGTATACTCAATAATAATAACGGATCTAAAATTGAATGTAATGCTTTAAATACAAATGCAAAATTGTTTGAAGATGAAATAAATATTAATCAAGTATAACATACACTTTTCCAAATATCCATATGATATATACAATGGGTTAAAAATTAAATATATTAATTATTGCATTTTTAAGATAATTCTATTATAAACAGTATAGGCAAAAGAAAATTCAAATTTTAACAGTGGCAATATAAAATACGAATTACATTTGAATAGATTTTCAAAAACTATTAATTTAGGAGCATTTAATTTAAATCTACATAATATTAAAATTTTATAAGTGAAATTGTGAATTTTTCTGTAAAAAACCCCTTATACTGTAAAAAATATTTAGTGAATGTCATTTTTTATGAATCCATTGTGATCGCATTGATACGAGGATAAATTTACTACTATTACAAATTTTTTAAAGAGTCGTTTTTTATTAGTTTTTTGGCTTGGAAGTTTCAGTAGTCCGCGTACGTACGTACGTACGTACGTACAACTTTTTATACAAACATTTTACCATTAATTATTACAATTGCACAACCGATAATTAATTTTGTTGTCAACAATTAATTGTCGTGGTGCCAGGTATAAATTGTATGTATTCAAAAATTATAATAAATATATATTATTTGTAATATTAATAACAAATTATATTTAGAAATATATCTAAAATAAGCATTTTTCTGTGAATTCCCATTTTACTGTAAATAATTATATCAATAAACAATATCTTTTTTAGACCTTATGTGTCCCTGGAATTATGACAAACAGTTCCTAGATCTTTCGGGAATTTTGGAGGAAATTCGGGATGAGTCGACTAATTACGGGGTTTCCTGGATATTTCGGGAATTTCTGAAATATTTCAGAAAGACTTCCACTAATTACGGGATATCCTGGATATTTCGGGAATATCTGAGGAAATTCGTAATGACTCTACCAATTACGGGATTTCCTCGGTCTTTCGGGAATTCCTGAAGTATTTCGGGTAGACGCTACTAATTACGGGAATTTTGGATATTTCGGGAATTTCTGGAAAAATTCGGGATGACTACTAATTACGAGATTTCTTGGATATTTCGGGAATTCTGAAATATTTCAGAAAGACTCCACTAATGACGGAATTTTCTGGATATTTCGGGAATATATGAGGAAATTCGTGATGACTCTACCAATTACGGGAATTCCTGGATCTTTTGGGAATTTCTGAGGTATTTCGGGATGACGCTACTAATTACAGGATTTCCTGGATATTTCGAGAACATCTGAGGAAATTCGTGATGACTCTACCAAATACGGGATTTCCTGGATCTTTCGGGATTTCCTGAGGTATTTCGCGATGACGCTACCAATTACGGGCATTTCTGGATATTTCGGGAATTTCTCAAATATTTCAGAAAGACTTCACGAATTACGGGATTTTTTGGAAATTTCGGGAATATCTGAGGAAATTCGTGATGATACTACCAATTACGGGATTTCCTGGATCTTTTGGGAATTCCGAGGTACTTCGGGATGATTCTACCAATTACGGGATTTCTACTGAATCTACTAATTACGGAATTTCTGAAATATTTCAGAGAGACTCCACTAATTACTGGATTTCCTGGATATTTCGGGAATTTCTGAGGTATTTCTGGATATCCCTACTAATTACGGGATTTCCAGTATATTTCGGGAATTTCTGAGATATTGTGGAATGACGCTACTAATTACGGGATTTCCTAGATATTTCGGCAATATCTGAGGAAATTCGTGATGACTCTACCAATTACGGGATTTCCTGGACCTTTCGGGAATTTCTGAGGAAATTCGGGATAACACCAATAATAACGGAATTTCCTGGATATTTCGGGAATTTCTGAGGTATTTCTGGATAACTCTACTAAATAAGAGATTTCCTGGATATTTCGGGAATATCTGAAATATTTCTGAAAGACTCCACTAATTATGGTATTCCCTGGATATTTCGGGAATATCTGAGGAAATTCGGGATGACTATACTAATTACGGAATTTCCTGGATCTTTCGGTAATTGCTGAGGTATTTAAAAAAAAACTCCACTAATTATGGTATTTCCTGGATATTTCGTGAATTCTGTGGTATTTTTGGATAACTCTACAAATTAAGGGATTTCCTGGATATTTCGGGAATTTCTGAGGTATTTCTGGATATCTCTACTAATTACGGGATTTCCAGGATATTTCGGGAATTTCTGAGATATTGTGGAATGACGCTACTAATTACGGGATTTCATTGATATTTCGAGAATATCTGAGTAAATTTGTGATGCCTCTACCAATTACGGGATTTCCTGGATCTTTCGGGAATTTCTGGGGAAATTCGGGATAACACCAACAATAACGAAATTTCCTGGATATTTCGGGAATTTCTGAGGTATTTCTGGATAGCTCTACTAAATAAGAGATTTCCTGGATATTTCGGGAATATCTGAAATATTTCTGAAAGACTCCACTAATTATGGTATTTCCTGGATATTTCGGGAATATCTGAGGAAATTCGGGATGAATCTACCAATTACGGGATTTCCTGGATCTTTTGGGAATTCCGAGGTACTTCGGGATGATTCTACCAATTACGGGATTTCCTGGATATTACGCGAATTTCTGTGGAAATTCGGGATGAATCTACTAATTACGGGATTTCCTGGATATTTCGGGAATTTCTGAGGAATTTCTGGATAACTCTACTAATTACGGGATTTCCAGGATATTTCGGGAATTTCTGAGGTATTTCGAAATGTCTCCACTAATTGTGGTATTTCCTGGATATTTCGGGAATTTCTGATTTATTTCGGGGTGACGCAACTAATTACGGGATTTCCTGGATATTTCGGGAATTTCTGAGGTATTTCGTAATGTCTCCACTAATTGTGGTATTTTCTGGATCTTTCGGGAATTTCTGAGGAAATTCGGGATAACACCAATAATAACGGAATTTCCGTGATATTTCGGGAATTTCTGAGGTATTTCTGGATAACTCTTCTAAATAAGGGTTTTCCTGGATATTTCGGGAATTTCTGAAATATTTCAGAAAGACTCCACTAATTACGGGATTTCCTCGATATTTCGGGAATATCTGAGGAATTTCGTGATGATTCTACCAATTACGGGATTTCCTGGACCTTTCGGGAATTTCTGAGGAAATTCGGGATAACACCAATAATAACGGAATTTCCTGGATATTTCGGGAATTTCTGAGGTATTTCTGGACAACTCTACTAAATAAGAGATTTCCTGGATATTTCGGGAATATCTGAAATATTTCTTAAAGACTCCACTAATTATGGTATTTCCTGGATATTTCGGGAATATCTGAGGAAATTCGGGATGAGTATACTAATTACGGAATTTCCTGGATCTTTCGGTAATTGCTGAGCTATTTAAAAAAAAACTCCACTAATTATGGTATTTCCTGGATATTTCGGGAATTTCTGCGGTATTTCTGGATATCTCTACTAATTACGGAATTTCCAGGATATTTCGGGAATTTCTGAGATATTGTGGAATGACGCTACTAATTACGGGATTTCATTGATATTTCGAGAATATCTGAGTAAATTTGTGATGCCTCTACCAATTACGGGATTTCCTGGATCTTTCGGGAATTTCTGGGTAAGTTCGGGATAACACCAACAATAACGGAATTTCCTGGATATTTCGGGAATTTCTGAGGTATTTCTGGATAACTCTACTAAATTACAGATTTCCTGGATATTTCGGGAATATCTGAAATATATTCTTGAAGACTCCACTAATTATGGTATTTCCTGGATATTTCGGGAATATCTGAGGAAATTCGGGATGAATCTACCAATTACGGGATTTCCTGGATCTTTTGGGAATTCCGAGGTACTTCGGGATGATTCTACCAATTACGGGATTTCCTGGATATTACGCGAATTTCTGTGGAAATTCGGGATGGATCTACTAATTACGGAATTTCCTGGATATTTCGGGAATTTCTTAGGAATTTCTGGATAACTCTACAAATTAAGGGATTTCCTGGATATTTCGGGAATTTCTGAAATATTTTTGAAAAGACTCCACTAATTACGGGATTTCCTGGATATTTCGGGAATTTCTGAGGAATTTCTGGATAACTCTACTAATTACGGGATTTCCAGGATATTTCGGGAATTTCTTAGGAATTTCTGGATAACTCTACAAATTAAGGGATTTCCTGGATATTTCGGGAATTTCTGAAATATTTTTGAAAGACTCCACTAATTACGGGATTTCCTGGATATTTCGGGAATTTCTGAGGAATTTCTGGATAACTCTACTAATTACGGGATTTCCAGGATATTTCGGGAATTTCTGAGGTATTTCGAAATGTCTCCACTAATTGTGGTATTTCCTGGATATTCGGGAATTTCTGATTTATTTCGGGATGACGCAACTAATTACGGGATTTCCTGGATATTTCGGGAATTTCTGAGGTATTTCGAAATGTCTCCACTAATTGTGGTATTTCCTGGATATTTCGGGAATTTCTGATTTATTTCGGGATGACGCAACTAATTACGGGATTTCCTGGATATTTCGGGAATTTCTGAGGTATTTCGTAATGTCTCCACTAATTGTGGTATTTTCTGGATCTTTCGGGAATTTCTGAGGAAATTCGGGATAACACCAACAATATCTGAGGAAATTCGTGATGACTCTACCAATTACGGGATTTCCTGGACCTTTCGGGTATTTCTGAGGAAATTCGGGATAACACCAATAATAACGGAATTTCCTGGATATTTCGGGAATTTCTGAGGTATTTCTGGACAACTCTACTAAATAAGAGATTTCCTGGATATTTCGGGAATATCTGAAATATTTCTTAAAGACTCCACTAATTATGGTATTTCCTGGATATTTCGGGAATATCTGTGGAAATTCGGGATGAGTATACTAATTACGGAATTTCCTGGATCTTTCGGTAATTGCTGAGCTATTTAAAAAAAAACTCCACTAATTATGGTATTTCCTGGATATTTCGAGAATTTATGTGGTATTTCTGGATAACTCTACAAATTAAGGGATTTCCTGGATATTTCGGGAATTTCTGAGATATTTCAGGATAACTCTACTAATTACGGGATTTCATTGATATTTCGAGAATATCTGAGTAAATTTGTGATGCCTCTACCAATTACGGGATTTCCTGGATCTTTCGGGAATTTCTGGGTAAGTTCGGGATAACACCAACAATAACGGAATTTCCTGGATATTTCGGGAATTTCTGAAATATTTTTGAAAGACTCCACTAATTACGGGATTTCCTGGATATTTCGGGAATTTCTGAGGAATTTCTGGATAACTCTACTAATTACGGGATTTCCAGGATATTTCGGGAATTTCTGAGGTATTTCGAAATGTCTCCACTAATTGTGGTATTTCCTGGATATTTCGGGAATTTCTGATTTATTTCGGGATGACGCAACTAATTACGGGATTTCCTGGATATTTCGGGAATTTCTGAGGTATTTCGAAATGTCTCCACTAATTGTGGTATTTCCTGGATATTTCGGGAATTTCTGATTTATTTCGGGATGACGCAACTAATTACGGGGATTTCCTGGATATTTCGGGAATTTCTGAGGTATTTCGTAATGTCTCCACTAATTGTGGTATTTTCTGGATCTTTCGGGAATTTCTGAGGAAATTCGGGATAACACCAACAATATCTGAGGAAATTCGTGATGACTCTACCAATTACGGGATTTCCTGGACCTTTCGGGTATTCTGAGGAAATTCGGGATAACACCAATAATAACGGAATTTCCTGGATATTTCGGGAATTTCTGAGGTATTTCTGGACAACTCTACTAAATAAGAGATTTCCTGGATATTTCGGGAATATCTGAAATATTTCTTAAAGACTCCACTAATTATGGTATTTCCTGGATATTTCGGGAATATCTGTGGAAATTCGGGATGAGTATACTAATTACGGAATTTCCTGGATCTTTCGGTAATTGCTGAGGCTATTTAAAAAAAAAACTCCACTAATTATGGTATTTCCTGGATATTTCGAGAATTTATGTGGTATTTCTGGATAACTCTACAAATTAAGGATTTCCTGGATATTTCGGAATTTCTGAGGAAATTCGGGATGACTATACTAATTACGGAATTTCCTGGATCTTTCGGGAATTTCTGGGTAAGTTCGGGATAACACCAACAATAACGGAATTTCCTGGATATTCGGGAATTTCTGAAATATTTTTGAAAGACTCCACTAATTACGGGATTTCCTGGATATTTCGGGAATTTCTGAGGAATTTCTGGATAACTCTACTAATTACGGGATTTCCAGGATATTTCGGGAATTTCTGAGGTATTTCGAAATGTCTCCACTAATTGTGGTATTTCCTGGATATTTCGGGAATTTCTGATTTATTTCGGGATGACGCAACTAATTACGGGATTTCCTGGATATTTCGGGAATTTCTGAGGTATTTCGAAATGTCTCCACTAATTGTGGTATTTCCTGGATATTTCGGGAATTTCTGATTTATTTCGGGATGACGCAACTAATTACGGGATTTCCTGGATATTTCGGGAATTTCTGAGGTATTCGTAATGTCTCCACTAATTGTGGTATTTTCTGGATCTTTCGGGAATTTCTGAGGAATTCGGGATAACACCAACAATATCTGAGGAAATTCGTGATGACTCTACCAATTACGGGATTTCCTGGACCTTTCGGGTATTTCTGAGGAAATTCGGGATAACACCAATAATAACGGAATTTCCTGGATATTTCGGGAATTTCTGAGGTATTTCTGGACAACTCTACTAAATAAGAGATTTCCTGGATATTTCGGGAATATCTGAAATATTTCTTAAAGACTCCACTAATTATGGTATTTCCTGGATATTTCGGGAATATCTGTGGAAATTCGGGATGAGTATACTAATTACGGAATTTCCTGGATCTTTCGGTAATTGCTGAGCTATTTAAAAAAAAACTCCACTAATTATGGTATTTCCTGGATATTTCGAGAATTTATGTGGTATTTCTGGATAACTCTACAAATTAAGGGATTTCCTGGATATTTCGGGAATTTCTGAGGAAATTCGGGATGACTATACTAATTACGGAATTTCCTGGATCTTTCGGTAATTGCTGAGGTATTTAAAAAAAAACTCCATAATTATGGTATTTCCTGGATATTCGGGAATTTCTGAGGTATTTCTGGATAACTCTACAATTAAGGGATTTCCTGGATATTTCGGGAATTTCTGAAATATTTTTGAAAGACTCCACTAATTACGGGATTTCCTGGATATTTCGGGAATTTCTGAGGAATTTCTGGATAACTCTACTAATTACGGGATTTCCAGGATATTTCGGGAATTTCTGAGTATTTCGAAATGTCTCCACTAATTGTGGTATTTTCTGGATCTTTCGGGAATTTCTGATTTATTTCGGGATGACGCAACTAATTACGGGATTTCCTGGATATTTCGGGAATTTCTGAGTATTTCGAAATGTCTCCACTAATTGTGGTATTTCTGGATCTTTCGGGAATTTCTGAGGAAATCGGGATAACACCAACAATATCTGAGGAATTCGTGATGACTCTACCAATTACGGATTTCCTGGACCTTTCGGGTATTTCTGAGGAAATTCGGGATAACACCAATAATAACGGAATTTCCTGGATATTTCGGGAATTTCTGAGGTATTTCTGGACAACTCTACTAAATAAGAGATTTCCTGGATATTTCGGGAATATCTGAAATATTTCTTAAAGACTCCACTAATTATGGTATTTCCTGGATATTTCGGGAATATCTGTGGAAATTCGGATGAGTATACTAATTACGGAATTTCCTGGATCTTTCGGTAATTGCTGAGCTATTTAAAAAAAAACTCCACTAATTATGGTATTTCCTGGATATTTCGAGAATTTATGTGGTATTTCTGGATAACTCTACAAATTAAGGGATTTCCTGGATATTTCGGGAATTTCTGAGATATTTCAGGATAACTCTACTAATTACGGATTTCATTGATATTTCGAGAATATCTGAGTAATTTGTGATGCCTCTACCAATTACGGGATTTCCTGGATCTTTCGGGAATTTCTGGGTAAGTTCGGGATAACACCAACAATAACGGAATTTCCTGGATATTTCGGGAATTTCTGAAATATTTTTGAAAGACTCCACTAATTACGGGATTTCCTGGATATTTCGGGAATTTCTGAGGTATTTCTGGATAACTCTACTAATTACGGGATTTCCAGGATATTCGGGAATTTCTGAGGTATTTCGAAATGTCTCCACTAATTGTGGTATTTCCTGGATATTTCGGGAATTCTGATTTATTTCGGGATGACGCAACTAATTACGGGATTTCCTGGATATTTCGGGAATTTCTGAGGTATTTCGAAATGTCTCCACTAATTGTGGTATTTCCTGGATATTTCGGGAATTTCTGATTATTTCGGGATGACGCAACTAATTACGGGATTTCCTGGATATTTCGGGAATTTCTGAGGTATTCGTAATGTCTCCACTAATTGTGGTATTTTCTGGATCTTTCGGGAATTTCTGAGGAAATTCGGGATAACACCAACAATATCTGAGGAAATTCGTGATGACTCTACCAATTACGGGATTTCCTGGACCTTTCGGGTATTTCTGAGGAAATTCGGGATAACACCAATAATAACGGAATTTCCTGGATATTTCGGGAATTTCTGAGGTATTTCTGGACAACTCTACTAAATAAGAGATTTCCTGGATATTTCGGGAATATCTGAAATATTTCTTAAAGACTCCACTAATTATGTATTTCCTGGATATTTCGGGAATATCTGTGGAAATTCGGGATGAGTATACTAATTACGGAATTTCCTGGATCTTTCGGTAATTGCTGAGCTATTTAAAAAAAAACTCCACTAATTATGGTATTTCCTGGATATTTCGAGAATTTATGTGGTATTTCTGGATAACTCTACAAATTAAGGGATTTCCTGGATATTCGGGAATTTCTGAGGAAATTCGGGATGACTATACTAATTACGGAATTTCCTGGATCTTTCGGTAATTGCTGAGGTATTTAAAAAAAAACTCCAATAATTATGGTATTTCCTGGATATTTCGTGAATTCTGTGGTATTTTTGGATAACTCTACAAATTAAGGGATTTCCTGGATATTTCGGGAATTCTGAGGTATTTCGAAATGTCTCCACTAATTGTGGTATTTCCTGGATATTTCGGGAATTTCTGAGATATTGCGGAATGACGCTACTAATTACGGGATTTCATTGATATTTCGAGAATATCTGAGTAAATTTGTGATGCCTCTACCAATTACGGGATTTCCTGGATCTTTCGGGAATTTCTGGGGAAATTCGGGATAACACCAACAATAACGGAATTTCCTGGATATTTCGGGAATTTCTGAGGTATTTCTGGATAACTCTACTAAATAAGAGATTTCCTGGATATTTCGGGAATATCTGAAATATTCCTGAAAGACTCCACTAATTATGGTATTTCCTGGATATTTCGGGAATATCTGAGGAAATTCGGGATGAATCTACCAATTACGGGATTTCCGGGATCTTTTGGGAATTCCGAGGTACTTCGGGATGATTCTACCAATTACGGGATTTCCTGGATATTACGCGAATTTATATATCTGAGGAAATTCGGGATGACTATACTAATTACGGAATTTCCTGGATCTTTCGGTAATTGCTGAGGTATTTAAAAAAAAACTCCAATAATTATGGTATTTCCTGGATATTTCGTGAATTCTGTGGTATTTTTGGATAACTCTACAAATTAAGGGATTTCCTGGATATTTCGGGAATTTCTGCGGTATTCTGGATATCTCTACTAATTACGGGATTTCCAGGATATTTCGGGAATTTCTGAGATATTGCGGAATGACGCTACTAATTACGGGATTTCATTGATATTTCGAGAATATCTGAGTAAATTTGTGATGCCTCTACCAATTACGGGATTTCCTGGATCTTTCGGGAATTTCTGGGGAAATTCGGGATAACACCAACAATAACGGAATTTCCTGGATATTTCGGGAATTTCTGAGGTATTTCTGGATAACTCTACTAAATAAGAGATTTCCTGGATATTTCGGGAATATCTGAAATATTCCTGAAAGACTCCACTAATTATGGTATTTCCTGGATATTTCGGGAATATCTGAGGAAATTCGGGATGAATCTACCAATTACGGGATTTCCGGGATCTTTTGGGAATTCCGAGGTACTTCGGGATGATTCTACCAATTACGGGATTTCCTGGATATTACGCGAATTTCTGTGGAAATTCGGGATGGATCTACTAATTACGGAATTTCCTGGATATTTCGGAATTTCTGAGGAATTTCTGGATAACTCTACAAATTAAGGGATTTCCTGGATATTTCGGAATTTCTGAAATATTTTTGAAAGACTCCACTAATTACGGGATTTCCTGGATATTTCGGGAATTTCTGAGGTATTTCTGGATAACTCTACTAATTACGGGATTTCCAGGATATTTCGGGAATTTCTTAGGAATTTCTGGATAACACCAATAATAACGGAATTTCCTGGATATTTCGGGAATTTCTGAGGTATTTCTGGATAACTCTACTAAATAAGAGATTTCCTGGATATTTCGGGAATTTCTGAAATATTTTTGAAAGACTCCACTAATTACGGGATTTCCTGGATATTTCGGGAATTTCTGAGGAATTTCTGGATAACTCTACTAATTACGGGATTTCCAGGATATTTCGGGAATTTCTGAGGTATTTCGAAATGTCTCCACTAATTGTGGTATTTCCTGGATATTTCGGGAATTTCTGATTTATTTCGGGATGACGCAACTAATTACGGGATTTCCTGGATATTTCGGGAATTTCTGAGGTATTTCGAAATGTCTCCACTAATTGTGGTATTTCCTGGATATTTCGGGAATTTCTGATTTTTTCGGGATGACGCAACTAATTACGGGATTTCCTGGATATTTCGGGAATTTCTGAGGTATTTCGTAATGTCTCCACTAATTGTGGTATTTTCTGGATCTTTCGGGAATTTCTGAGGAAATTCGGGATAACACCAACAATATCTGAGGAAATTCGTGATGACTCTACCAATTACGGGATTTCCTGGACCTTTCGGGTATTTCTGAGGAAATTCGGGATAACACCAATAATAACGGAATTTCCTGGATATTTCGGGAATTTCTGAGGTATTTCTGGACAACTCTACTAAATAAGAGATTTCCTGGATATTTCGGGAATATCTGAAATATTTCTTAAAGACTCCACTAATTATGGTATTTCCTGGATATTTCGGGAATATCTGTGGAAATTCGGGATGAGTATACTAATTACGGAATTTCCTGGATCTTTCGGTAATTGCTGAGCTATTTAAAAAAAAACTCCACTAATTATGGTATTTCCTGGATATTTCGAGAATTTATGTGGTATTTCTGGATAACTCTACAAATTAAGGGATTTCCTGGATATTTCGGGAATTTCTGAGGAAATTCGGGATGACTATACTAATTACGGAATTTCCTGGATCTTTCGGTAATTGCTGAGGTATTTAAAAAAAAACTCCAATAATTATGGTATTTCCTGGATATTTCGTGAATTCTGTGGTATTTTTGGATAACTCTACAAATTAAGGGATTTCCTGGATATTTCGGGAATTTCTGCGGTATTTCTGGATATCTCTACTAATTACGGGATTTCCAGGATATTTCGGGAATTTCTGAGATATTGCGGAATGACGCTACTAATTACGGGATTTCATTGATATTTCGAGAATATCTGAGTAAATTTGTGATGCCTCTACCAATTACGGGATTTCCTGGATCTTTCGGGAATTTCTGGGGAAATTCGGGATAACACCAACAATAACGGAATTTCCTGGATATTTCGGGAATTTCTGAGGTATTTCTGGATAACTCTACTAAATAAGAGATTTCCTGGATATTTCGGGAATATCTGAAATATTCCTGAAAGACTCCACTAATTATGGTATTTCCTGGATATTTCGGGAATATCTGAGGAATTCGTGATGACTCTACCAATTACGGGATTTCCTGGATCTTTTGGGAATTCCGAGGTACTTCGGGATGATTCTACCAATTACGGATTTCCTGGATATTACGCGAATTTATATATCTGAGGAAATTCGGGATGAATCTACCAATTACGGATTTCCTGGATCTTTCGGTAATTGCTGAGGTATTTAAAAAAAAACTCCACTAATTATGGTATTTCCTGGATATTTCGTGAATTCTGTGGTATTTTTGGATAACTCTACAAATTAAGGGATTTCCTGGATATTCGGGAATTTCTGAGGTATTTCTGGATATCTCTACTATTACGGGATTTCCAGGATATTTCGGGAATTTCTGAGATATTGTGGAATGACGCTACTAATTACGGGATTTCATTGATATTTCGAGAATATCTGAGTAAATTTGTGATGCCTCTACCAATTACGGGATTTCCTGGATCTTTCGGGAATTTCTGGGGAAATTCGGGATAACACCAACAATAACGGAATTTCCTGGATATTTCGGGAATTTCTGAGGTATTTCTGGATAACTCTACTAAATAAGATTTCCTGGATATTTCGGGAATATCTGAAATATTCCTGAAAGACTCCACTAATTATGGTATTTCCTGGATATTTCGGGAATATCTGAGGAAATTCGGGATGAATCTACCATTACGGGATTTCCTGGATCTTTCGGGAATTTCTGAGGTATTTCTGGATATCTCTACTAATTACGGGATTTTCTGGATATTTCGGGAATTTCTGAGGAAATTCGGGATGAATCTACCAATTACGGATTTCCTGGATATTTCGGAATTTCTGAGGAATTTCTGGATAACTCTACAAATTAAGGGATTTCCTGGATATTTCGGAATTTCTGAAATATTTTTGAAAGACACCACTAATTACGGGATTTCCTGGATATTTCGGGATTTCTGAGGTATTTCTGGATAACTCTACTAATTACGGGATTTCCAGGATATTTCGGGAATTTCTTAGGAATTCTGGATACTCTACAAATTAAGGGATTTCCTGGATATTTCGGGGAATTTCTGAAATATTTTGAAAGACTGCCCTAAATTACGGGATTTCCTGGATATTCGGAGTTTTCTGAGGAATTTTTCTGGATACTCTACTAATTACGGGGATTTCCAGGATATTTCGGGGACACTTTCTGAGGTATTTCGACATGTCTCCCCTAATTGTTGTATTTCCTGGATATTTCCGGGAATTTCTGATTTAATTTTCGGGATGACGAACTAATTACGGGACGGTTTCCTGGATATTTCGGGAATTTCTGAGGTATCTCGAATGTCTCCACTAATTGTGGTATTTCATGGATATTTCGGGAATTTCTGATTTATTCGGGATGACGCAATACTTACGGGATTTCCTGGATTATTTTCGGGAATTTCTGAGTAATGGTTCGTAATGTCTCCACTAATTGTGGTATTTTCTGGATCTTTCGGGAATTTCTGAGGAAATTCGGGATAACACCAATAATAACGGAATTTCCGTGATATTTCGGGAATTTCTGAGGTATTTCTGGATAACTCTTCTAAATAAGGGTTTTCCTGGATATTTCGGGAATTTCTGAAATATTTCAGAAAGACTCCACTAATTATGGTATTTCCTGGATATTTCGGGAATATCTGAGGAAATTCGGGATAACACCAATAATAACGGAATTTCCTGGATCTTTCGGTAATTGCTGAGGTATTTAAAAAAAAACTCCACTAATTATGGTATTTCCTGGATATTTCGTGAATTCTGTGGTATTTTTGGATAACTCTACAAATTAGGGATTTCCTGGATATTTCGGGAATTTCTGCGGTATTTCTGGATATCTCTACTAATTACGGGATTTCCAGGATATTTCGGGAATTTCTGAGATATTGCGGAATGACGCTACTAATTACGGATTTCATTGATATTTCGAGAATATCTGAGTAAATTTGTGATGCCTCTACCAATTACGGGATTTCCTGGATCTTTCGGGAATTTCTGGGGAAATTCGGGATAACACCAACAATAACGGAATTTCCTGGATATTTCGGGAATTTCTGAGGTATTTCTGGATAACTCTACTAAATAAGAGATTTCCTGGATATTTCGGGAATATCTGAAATATTCCTGAAAGACTCCACTAATTATGGTATTTCCTGGATATTTCGGAATTTCTGAGGAAATTCGGGATGAATCTACCATTACGGGATTTCCTGGATCTTTTGGGAATTCCGAGGTACTTCGGGATGATTCTACCAATTACGGGATTTCCTGGATATTACGCGAATTTCTGTGGAAATTCGGGATGGATCTACTAATTACGGAATTTCCTGGATATTTCGGGAATTTCTTAGGAATTTCTGGATAACTCTACAAATTAAGGGATTTCCTGGATATTTCGGGAATTTCTGAAATATTTTTGAAAGACACCACTAATTACGGGATTTCCTGGATATTTCGGGAATTTCTGAGGAATTTCTGGATAACTCTACTAATTACGGGATTTCCAGGATATTTCGGGAATTTCTGAGGTATTTCGAAATGTCTCCACTATTGTGGTATTTCCTGGATATTTCGGGAATTTCTGATTTATTTCGGGATGACGCAACTAATTACGGGATTTCCTGGATATTTCGGGAATTTCTGAGGTATTTCGAAATGTCTCCACTAATTGTGGTATTTTCTGGATCTTTCGGGAATTTCTGAGGAAATTCGGGATAACACCAATAATAACGGAATTTCCGTGATATTTCGGGAATTTCTGAGGTATTTCTGGATAACTCTTCTAAATAAGGGTTTTCCTGGATATTTCGGGAATTTCTGAAATATTTCAGAAAGACTCCACTAATTACGGGATTTTCTGGATATTTCGGGAATATCTGAGGAATTTCGTGATGATTCTACCAATTACGGGATTTCCTGGATCTTTCGGTAATTGCTGAGGTATTTAAAAAAAAACTCCACTAATTATGGTATTTCCTGGATATTTCGTGAATTCTGTGGTATTTTTGGATAACTCTAGAAATTAAGGGATTTCCTGGATATTTCGGGAATTTCTGAGGTATTTCTGGATATCTCTACTAATTACGGGATTTCCAGGATATGTCGGGAATTTCTGAGATATTGTGGAATGACGCTACTAATTACGGGATTTCCTTGATATTTCGGGAATATCTGAGGAAATTCGTGATGACTCTACCAATTACGGGATTTCCTGGACCTTTCGGGAATTTCTGAGGAAATTCGGGATGAATCTACCAATTACGGATTTCCTGGATCTTTCGGTAATTGCTGAGGTATTTAAAAAAAAACTCCACTAATTATGGTATTTCCTGGATATTTCGTGAATTCTGTGGTATTTTTGGATAACTCTACAAATTAAGGGATTTCCTGGATATTTCGGGAATTTCTGAGGTATTTCTGGATATCTCTACTAATTACGGGATTTCCAGGATATTTCGGGAATTTCTGAGATATTGCGGAATGACGCTACTAATTACGGGATTTCATTGATATTTCGAGAATATCTGAGTAAATTTGTGATGCCTCTACCAATTACGGGATTTCCTGGATCTTTCGGGAATTTCTGGGGAAATTCGGGATAACACCAACAATAACGGAATTTCCTGGATATTTCGGGAATTTCTGAGGTATTTCTGGATAACTCTACTAAATAAGAGATTTCCTGGATATTTCGGGAATATCTGAAATATTCCTGAAAGACTCCACTAATTATGGTATTTCCTGGATATTTCGGGAATATCTGAGGAAATTCGGGATGAATCTACCAATTACGGGATTTCCGGGATCTTTTGGGAATTCCGAGGTACTTCGGGATGATTCTACCAATTACGGGATTTCCTGGATATTACGCGAATTTCTGTGGAAATTCGGGATGGATCTACTAATTACGGAATTTCCTGGATATTTCGGGAATTTCTTAGGAATTTCTGGATAACTCTACAAATTAAGGGATTTCCTGGATATTTCGGGAATTTCTGAAATATTTTTGAAAGACACCACTAATTACGGGATTTCCTGGATATTTCGGGAATTTCTGAGGAATTTCTGGATAACTCTACTAATTACGGGATTTCCAGGATATTTCGGGAATTTCTGAGGTATTTCGAAATGTCTCCACTGATTGTGGTATTTCCTGGATATTTCGGGAATTTCTGATTTATTTCGGGATGACGCAACTAATTACGGGATTTCCTGGATATTTCGGGAATTTCTGAGGTATTTCGTAATGTCTCCACTAATTGTGGTATTTCTGGATCTTTCGGGAATTTCTGAGGAAATTCGGGATAACACCAATAATAACGGAATTTCCGTGATATTTCGGGAATTTCTGAGGTATTTCTGGATAACTCTTCTAAATAAGGGTTTTCCTGGATATTTCGGGAATTTCTGAAATATTTCAGAAAGACTCCACTAATTACGGGATTTTCTGGATATTTCGGGAATATCTGAGGAATTTCGTGATGATTCTACCAATTACGGGATTTCCTGGATCTTTCGGTAATTGCTGAGGTATTTAAAAAAAAACTCCACTAATTATGGTATTTCCTGGATATTTCGTGAATTCTGTGGTATTTTTGGATAACTCTAGAAATTAAGGGATTTCCTGGATATTTCGGGAATTTCTGAGGTATTTCTGGATATCTCTACTAATTACGGGATTTCCAGGATATGTCGGGAATTTCTGAGATATTGTGGAATGACGCTACTAATTACGGGATTTCCTTGATATTTCGGGAATATCTGAGGAAATTCGTGATGACTCTACCAATTACGGGATTTCCTGGACCTTTCGGGAATTTCTGAGGAAATTCGGGATAACACCAGTAATAACCGAATTTCCTGGATATTTCGGGAATTTCTCAGGTATTTCTGGATAACTCTACTAAATAAGGGATTTCGTGGATATTTCGGGAATTTCTGAAATATTTCAGAAAGACTCCACTAATTATGGTATTTCCTGGATATTTCGGGAATATCTGAGGAAATTCGGGATGAATCTACCAATTACGGGATTTCCTGGATCTTTTGGGAATTCCGAGGTATTTCGGGATGATTCTACCAATTACGGGATTTCCTGGATATTACGCGAATTTCTGTGGAAATTCGGGATGAATCTTCTAATTACGGAATTTCTTGTATAATTCGGGGATTTTTAAATATTTCAGAAAGACTCCACTAATTATGGTATTTCCTGGATATTTCGGGAATTTATGTGGTATTTTTGGATAACTCTACAAATTAAGGGATTTCCTGGTTATTTCGGGAATTTCTGAGGTATTTCGAAATGTCTCCACTAATTGTGGAATTTCCAGGATATTTCGGGAATTTATGAGGTATTTCGGGATGACGCTACAAGTTACGGGATTTCCTAAAAATTTTGGGAATTGTTGAAATATTTCAGAAAGACTCCACTAATTACGGGATTTCCTGGATATTTTTTATTTTAATACCTTGTTTTAATATATTAATATTTTTGTCTTCAATATAATTTTTGTTGACAATTTCTTGTTTTTGTTTTCTGTCAATACTTATTTTTACAGTATCTTTGTTTTTAATTCTTCTTTATAATTTTGAGATTCTTCTATTACATTTTCTTTCGATATTGTATTTTTTTCAATATTGTGTCCGAAACCTTTTTTTAATCGCGAGCGAAGCGAGCGTTTTTGGCTAGTATTTTGTAAATTAATATTTCAAAATTGTATGGATATATAAATGTGTAGATAATTTATATTTATATAACACAATATATTAAATAAACAAGTATGTATTTAATAGAAACAGAAGGATATTTAAGAAATGAATTTGTTTATAATAATCAAAATAAATGTTTGGGCTCTGCATAGTAAAAATAAATTGGATATAATTATGGATTAAAATGCAAATTTTGAAAGAGGGTGCAAATTACGATTCACGAGAGTAATGGAAGAAACAGGTTTTTATTTATATAGCGCTAAAATTTTATAAATAATTCTTTAAAACTAATACAAAAATTAAGTTAATTAAGAAGAAAATTTTATTACTCTAAAAATACAAAATATTAATGACATAGAACTTTTGGCGATGATCGTTCGTCATTAAATAAATTAATTTTAGGAGGTGAAGTTCTATTTATAACGGTTTCAAATAATCCAAAATTTTAATAAGTTGTTAACTAAAATACTACAATTTAGTAAGTATATGTACTTTACTATTTTTGGTAAGTTAATTTTTCATTAACATTTATAATTATTAAAATATAAATTTAAGCTTTATAAGAATTCATATAGTTTAAAATTTACAGTTAACATTTAATATGTCTCTATTTTTTTTATTATTTTTATTCTGATTTCTTTATTCTCAATTTTGGTAAACTTTTATTTATAAATTATAATAACTATAGCAATACCTTCAAGGTGTTGTGTGAATCTGTTTAATTTTTGAGGTGTCCATGGTAGTGAAAAAATAATACAATTTAAAACATTATTTTAAATAAATTAATTACGAAAAACCTTTTTCGAATTAAAAATAGGGCGTTGGCGCGCGATGCGCGCAGGGGGGCGAAGCCCCCTTAGTATATATATATATATATATATATATATATATATATAAGTGTAAGTGCGCGAGCGTGCGTGTGTGTGTGTGTGTATATTTTAAAATTGTTTTTTCAAGAATACATAATATACGTATTTTTCCGTGCGCAAAATAAAGTTGCGAACATCACTTGAAAGAATGTGTATTTGTCTACTCATTCTTGATAAAACTCATAAAATTTTTAAACGTATACCCAATAATAATAACGGATCTAAAATGCAATGTAATGCTTTAAATACAGATGCAAAATTGTTTAAAGATTAAATAAATATTAATCAAGTATAACATACACTTTTCCAAATATCCATATGATATATACAATGGGTTAAAAATTAAATACATTAATTATTGCATTTTTAAGATAATTCTATTATAAACAGTATAGGCAAAAGAAAATTCAAATTTTAACAGTAGCAATATAAAATACGAATTACATTTGAATAGATTTTCAAAAACTATTAATTTAGGAGCATTTAATTTAAATATTTTTTAAATTAATATTTCAAAATTGTATGGATATATAAGTGTGTAGATAATTTATATTTATATAACACAATATTTTAAATAAACAAGTATGTATTTATTAGAAATAGAAGGATATTTAAGAAATGAATTTGTTTATAATAATCAAAATAAATATTTGGGCTCTGCATAGTAAAAATAAATTGGATATAATTATGGATTAAAACGCAAATTTTGAAAGAGAGTGCAAATTACGAATCACGGGAGAAATGGAAAAAACAGGTTTTTATTTATATAGCGCTAAAATTTTATAAATAATTCTTGAAAAATAATACAAAAATTAATTTAATAAAGAAGAAAATTTTATTACTCTAAAAGTACAAAATATTAATGACATAGAACTTTTGGCGATGATCGTTCGTCATTAAATAAATTAATTTTAGGAAGTGAAGTTCTATTTATAACCGTTTTAAATAATCCAAAATTTTAATAAGTTGTTAACTAAAATACTACAATTTAGTAAGTATATGTACTTTACTATTTTTGGTACGTTAATTTTTCATTAACATTTATAATTATTAAAATATACATTTAAGCTTTATAAGAATTCATATAGTTTAAAATTTACAGTTAACATTTAAAATGTCTCTATTTTTTTTATTATTTTTATTCTGATTTCATTACTCTAAATTTTGGTAAACTTTTATTTATAAATTATAATAACTATAGCAATACCTTCAAGGTGTTGTGTGAATCTGTTTAATTTTTAAGGTGTCCATGGTAGTGAAAAAATAATACAATTTAAAACATTATTTTAAATAAATTAATTATGAAAAACCTTTTTCGAATTAAAAACAGGGGGTTGGCGCGCGAAGCGCGCAGGGGGGCGAAGCCCTCCTAGTATATATATATATTGTAACGGTTTTGCTATTTTTAAATATAAATACAAAAAGGTAATAACAATTAACTACCGTTAAAATAATAGTCTCATTTACACGATCGGCCGCTCAGTAATAATACGACTATAGTAAGCCGTATAGGCGGAGGCGGCGGTAATCTTCACTTAGCGAAACGCGAGGAAAAGGGTAAACAACTAAATAAGCAATAATGCGATATTCAATTAATAACAAAAATAAATGTATTCGGGAAAAAAGTAATACAGGCGCGTGGCAGCGCGCGAAACGCAGGTCGATGTATACGCGAAATAAATAAAGAGAGAAAGAGAGAGAGAGACTACAAGACTGGCACTTACAGTGCGTGAGCCGCGATGGATGATTAAACGACCAGGTGAAGTCTGCGTAGTCGCTACCCTTTAGCTTCCTGGGCTGCGTCGTCGCCAAACAAACTAATGTAACTCCACTGGATCACCAGCACAGCACCAGGATCACAAGCACGGGGCGATCAAAATATGGAGAGAACAAATAACAAGGTTTCTCACGACGGTTGAGATTAATCACACGACGGTTGAATTTAATCTCTCGGCGGTTGAGATTAGTCTAAGTGCTCTCGCACTTACGAACCGAAAACTCTCTCTCTCTTTCCCTACTTTTACCTTTACGAAGGTCCGCGAAAATCGCCGAAAATCGTCGAACGTCGACCTGTAACATCTGTAAATATTAATACACAGGCTAGACAGAGAGAGAGAATGTAACGAGCAATGTAATATAATCAAATATTACATTGATTCGTTACACTCCCCCCTTCCAGATGCTGGGTAGCTGAAGACGTACCAGCTCTGCATTTCTATTCTCTCTCTAGGCCAGAAGACAAAATGAAAAAGATAATTAAACATAAGTAATATTTTATAAATAAATAAAATAAATTTATTTGTAAGCAAAACATCAGACAAAAGAAAATGGTAAGCAGGCCAACATATAAAAGATTTCTCTCTTTATTATAACAACAATTAAGAGCGATGCGCCTTACGAAGATTACAAAATCGGAGAAAAGGTACGCGTACATACATCAATCGCTCAAAGGAACATTTACGGTTTCTGCGACCGAGTGCGCTGTTCGATCGTTTCCACCGGGGATACGGGCTTGTTCTTTGAACCCTTCGGCCTTCCGCGCCTAATTTCCGTCGTCGGAGGATTCGCGTATACAACGGTATTCGCGTATAATCGCTCGTTAGAAGGGGCACGATCTACCGTAGTCATACGATTAACAATTACCCGAGTTTTGCGCGGCCTACCTCGCTTACGCAGTGCGTTCGCGCTCACAGGATCATTATCGTTGGACTCGTCGCTAGCTCTTCGCTCTGCGCTTAATCCCTCGCTGTCCCTCGTCGCATCCTCTCGATTTAATCTACTCTCCACAGATACGTCCGTCTGGTCTTCGTAGAATGGCTTAATATCACTGATGTGGCATTTACCTGCTTCTTTTCCATCATTGTCGATGAGCTCTACCACGTTTGAGCCGAGTAACGCCGAAACAATAAAAGGTCCGATGTACTTCGGAGCTAGCTTAGCAGCTATGCCTTGGGCAGCGGACGAAAGTACACGATTCCGCTTAGAAACCTTTTGTCCCACGGCAAATTGTACATCGCGGCATTTTGAATTATAATATTCGGCCTGACGTGCTTGTGCGCATGTCGCTCGTTCAGCAGCTTGAGCTTGCAGCTCTGGCAA
This sequence comes from Theocolax elegans, assembly GCA_026168455.1. Taxonomy (NCBI): domain Eukaryota; kingdom Metazoa; phylum Arthropoda; class Insecta; order Hymenoptera; family Cerocephalidae; genus Theocolax; species Theocolax elegans. Next base: position 37,791,607 of record CM047426.1, on the reverse strand, counting down.
CGTTTGCATACGCTGTTGCCAATTTCGAACAGCTGCTGCGGCTTCGCTGTCGGCGACGGCTTGATCTTCTATTTTCCGCAAGCTTTTCGGCGGAACAGGGTTTCTTCCCATATTTAGGAAAGCAGGACTTGCGCCGGTAGAATCTATGATAGAATTTATGATTCGCCTCGATAAACGAAGTAATCATCGTTTTTATCGTGCGATTAACGCGTTCTACAGGATTCGCCTGTGCATGGTAAGGCGGAATTGTAGTATGAACCACGCCGTGTTTAGCTAAGAATTGCTCCATAGCAGCATTCTTAAACTCCGTGCCATTGTCGGAATGAAAAACATCAGGCACGCCGAAACGCAAGAAAACGCGTTCATTCAGCTCGCGCCGAATGATATGCGAGTTCGCTTTCCGTATAGGGATACACTCTATCCAACGAGTGATTAAGTCCATGAATATTAAAAGATATTCAAATCCATGCGAAGAACGCGGAAACGGTCCCATGATATCACCTGCAACAATTTCCCATGGACGCGAAATAACACGTTTTCCCATGAAACCTGCAGGAGCCTGCTGTGGCACTTTACATTGCTGGCAAGTCGAGCAATTCCGCACAAATTCGGCGATATCTTTAAGCATCGCAGGCCAATAATAGTATCGCGCTATCCGCTGATACGTTTTGTTTCGGCCAAGATGTCCAGCAGTTGGCTCATCATGATTCTCGCAGAGAACTTGTTGACGTTTCTCCTGCGGTACCGCTAGTTTCCAAGCGTCTTCGTCTTCAAAATAGTCATCTATGGAAGGGTCAGGCTTATAATGATACAGTCTTCCTCCAAGCACCTTCCAGTCTTGGTATTTTTCCGGATTTCCGCTGACATTTGCAAGTTTTTGCGTATACCACTCATCTTGAGTGTCGTACGGCAAACTCACTGTAGCGATGTCGCAATCCGAGTCATTTTCAAATACGCGAGAGAGGGCATCAGGCACGACATTAAGAGATCCTTTGCGGTGCTCGATCTCATAATCATAGCTTTGGAGCTTAAGTGCCCAACGCGCTAAGCGTCCAGTAGGGTTACGCAAGTTGCACAGCCATTTTAAACTGCTATGGTCTGTTATAACCTTAAAGCGATAACCTTCTACATATGAGCGGAATTTTTCCACGGCCCATAATACAGCTAAGCACTCTCGTTCGGTAACCGAGTAGTTACGTTCCGCCGCGTTTAAATATTTTATAGATAGTTTGCGTTAAAACCGCTCCTAAGCCAGTGTCGCTAGCGTCAGTTTGAATAACGAACTGATGCTCGAAAGATGGCCGATGGAGGATAGGCGCAGATGCTATCAACGCTTTGATTTGTTCAAAAGCGAACTGTTGTTCCTCGCCCCACTCAAATTTAACATTTTTCTTTGTTAACTTAGTAAGCGGTTCCGCAAGCGTAGCAAAATCCTCTAGAAATTTTCTATACCATGAAGCCATGCCGAGGAAAGAGCGTAGCTTTTTGAGGTTAGTTGGCGCGGGATAATCCACGCTCGGCGCTATCTTGTCCGGATCAGGGCGAAATCCATCGCGATTCACCAACACGCCAAGATACTTAACCTCGTTGCGACAAAATTCGCTTTTCTCACGGTTTATCGTAAGTCCCGCGGCGGAAATCCGCTTTAGGACATGCTCAAGCCATTTGAGATGCTCTTCGAACGTCTCGGTGACTATAATGACGTCATCGAGATACGAAAACGCGTACGGTTCAAGATCAGGACCTATCACCCTATCTATCAGCTGTTGAAACGTAGCGGCCCCCCCCCCCCGCCACACCGTACGGCATCCGAGTAAACTCATATAAGCCTAAGCCAGGCACCGTGAAAGCCGTCAGATGTTCCGACCCCTTTTTCATCGGAATCTGATGGTATGCGCTGCTTAAATCCAGCGTGCTTATATAGCGTGCCCCTTGGAGTTTGCGCAAAATAATCTCCATATAGGGAAGCGGATAAGCGCAGGTCTTTGAGACGGAATTGAGCTTTCGGTAGTCGATGCAGAATCTATAGGTACCGTTAGATTTCCGCACCATGACTACTGGGCTCGACCACTCGCTCGTCGACGGGCGAATTATTCCCGTGTCAAGCATCTGTTGTACTTGAGCGTGCATCTCTTGCTCGATCTTCTGAGACACCGGATAATAGCGCTGTTTGATGGGATGCGAACCGCCCACATCAATTTCATGCTCAGCTAAGTTAGTACAGCCTAGCTTTGCATTCGGAGCAGTCAAACGCTTTTCCAACAACTCATTGAGTTGTTTGCGTTGCGCTTCGTCAATATCTGCTAAGCCAACGGCAGCTAGTGAGCAGGCCTCACCAATGCCGATAGCAGATACTTCAAGCTGAATTGCGTCAGCCACGTTTTCAATCAGCAACTGATTTTCACGCGGCAACAAAACAACGTTAAACGCACGAATAAAATCGGCACCGAGTATACAATCGGCGTCGAGATCGCTCATTACTAAAACATCTAAGTAATGGCGTTTATTTGCTAAATTAAACGGCAGCTCTAAACGTCCAAGTATTGGAGCGCGTTGGCCGTTAGCGAGTCGTGCATCTGGTCCAATGTAAGGAGTTAACGGTTTTCCTATGGCTGATGCTATTTGCAAGCCTAAGGAATTAATAACCGTGCGAGCCGCCCCTGAATCTTATAAAGCGCGTACGCGGAATCCACCGATTCCGATCTGCAGCCACCAGCGAGTAGACTGCACAGTTCCTTCCTCAACTGGCGTTCCAGCGAGAGAATCGCAAACACCTTTTTCCGCTGATTGTCTGTCAATTCCGACAGGCAAAAGCGAGGGCATTTTCTCCGTTTGCGCAATTACTGATGGAATTTCATCCACATCAGAGGTCTCACTAATAATTGGGGCGATAGGGACCTTATCTATTCGCCCCTTTTCTCGTTTCCCGAGCACTCAGGACAATCCGTCTTGATATACCCGGGCCAACCGCAGCGATAGCAGTACACACGCTCTTTGGGACCTGCTTTCTTATCGCGGTTGCGACTACGCGCGGATTTTCTATTAGTAATGGATGATTTATTTTTACCATCATCCTTCCTCTCGGTACTAGTCACGCCAGATGGCTTATCAGAAACATTCTTTGCTCCTTTCGGCGCACCTGGTTTATGGAAATTACGCGCGGTTTGACCTTTCTTATTGGCGGAATTCGCAAACGAATTCGCATATTTGCTAAATCTCTCATCTAGCATCTTCTCTAAGATTTTGGCCAAATTTTCCATTGTAGGTTCTGCGATACTCGCTACTTTTACCGTAGCATCATCGCTAGCAGCTTTTCCGCCCTTCTTACCTCTGGCATCTGGCTGCTTATAAGCCACAGAAGGCAGAACGCTCTTTTCTGGCGGCGGAGGCGCGGGAAAATTCCGCTCTTCCTCGATAAGCTCTTCCGCCTGACGAGATAGCTGCACAAGCCTATCGACGCTTGTAACTTTTTCTTTCGGAACTAACTTCCGAACAGACGGCAACATGTTAGCATACAACATGTCTAACTGAAACTGCGTACTTGGAGGCGCATTCATTCTGCTAAATATAGTTAGCAAGCAGAAAATGTAATCGCGAGCAGGCTCTTCTCTCCCCTGCTTGCGTGCTTGCGTTTCCGCCATTAAGCGCTGCTGAAAGTTCTGCTCAACGCCATAACATCGTCGAGCAGCATTGCAAAAATCAGCCCAAGTATTCCAATCTTTCCGCGATTGGCGATACCAATGTAGCGCTACGCCAGTTAACAGCTCCGAGAAAGCATTCAGTAAATCCGCGTCGGAAATATGCGCTAACTTGCGACATTCTTCTACGCGCTGAATAAATTCCTCGATGCTTTCGCGTTTTTCGCCGGAAAACTTAATATTCCACTGGCGAACTGTGCGACCTACGGCATGTGACTGTATAGGCGCTCTAGTCGACATATTCGACAAGATTTGCGTAAGTTGATTGCTTGTAACTACAGGCACATTTTCCCCCCTTCCAGAATCTTGCCAATCCGCAGGAGCTGGCAGAGACGAGAAATTTGACGTAGGAGTCGGAAAATTTAACGCGTTTGCGTTTAAACGCGATCCAAGCGACTTTTCCGTTTGCGTGTGTAATACCGCTTGAGGTGCTTCAGGATGCTTATTCGTTTCAAAATAATTTAAATTAAAAGTATCTTGAAAATTTACACTTTTGCGATTTTTCCGCTGCTTTTCCGCCGCAATTGACGTTTGCGTCGGAAGCTGCGTACTCGTCGCAAAATCCGCTAATTGCTGCCTTAAATAATTCAACTCCTTCTCTTGTTGAAAGGCAAGCGATTGCGTTCTACTCAACTCCAGGGCTAAACCCCTTGGAGCGTTGTAGACTACGCCATTAGCTAATGCACATAAAACGATATCATTATCTATTTTATTATTTTCTTTTGAAGAAAATACCGTTTTTGGTATCGCACCTCTTGATTGTAAATGCGTACTCGCTGCTTGCGTCGTCGAGTACGTAGTTGTAGTAGCGGTCGTTATCATCGCGGTCGAAATGGTAGGAATTGGTCTTACCGGTATAGTTGTGTTAAGCGTTTTTATCGAAGTCAATTCAAAATTTGATTTAAAATTATTTTCGGCGGTGTTTTCCGCCGCGTTTTCCGCAAGGTTCCCTGCGATATTTCCCGCGTTAACCTCACTATGCTGCGATTCAGCATCGGAATCGGCAAGTTGATCGTCATTTGACTTCGAGCTATTGGCAAGCGGAGAGAATCCGCTCTCATCCGCTCGATTAAGATTTTCAAATTGTCTGTGCGCAATCTGTACTTGCGCTTCTTCGCTAAATTTCGCATGTTTCAAAACGGTGCAGAGTCTTTGTTCACGACGAGTCCGCGAAACTAAATCATCGTCACTAGTTGACTGGACGAAATCCGCGGCTGTATAATCGCCGCGTAAACGCCTATATAACCTATCTACACGTACAAAGGGCGTACCGTCACGTGTCAATTCTAGCTGATCGAGGACGGAATCGAATTGATCAGCTGTTAAATTCAAAATCCATCCTTGGATCTCGACTCCGTATGTTTGATCGAAATCACTCTCATTCATGCACGCCATTTTGAATTATAAAAAAAAATTGAATAAAATTTAAATTTCAGGCCTTATTGGCAAGATAAATTCTCACAATTAAAAAAAAAAACTTATTGAACAAATTACAAAATAATTGCAAATCGCTATTAAATCATGCGCAAATTCGCTTAAATTTAACAAAAAACAACTAATTTGTGAAAAAAAAAAAAAATATTACAAATCTGCAACCTGTTAAAATAAATTCTTTTTTTAATTGTTTACAAAAGAAAAATAGAATTAAATTGAATTAGCGAATTTAATATACAAAGAAATTCGAAGAATTTAAAATAAATTGTTTAAATATAATAATTATTTAAAAAAGACAAAATTTTAAATTGCGAAGAAACGCTATAAAAATTATTTTAATAATTTATAATAACAATAAAAAAAAATTGAATTGATTAATTAATAAATTAATTTACTATATTTGCGCACACGCTTACATAAACATACATACATGTACCGCGATACGCTACAATACTTATATTTACCGCGTAAATCACACACACACTTACACGCACGCACGCGAAATAGACTAACTTAACCTAAATTGCGATTATATAGCTTACGAAAATTATTGGAAAAGCAATAATTATATTTTCTGCGGTGTCGCTAATAATTATTTAAATAAACAAATAAATAATGAAAAAAAAAACACGAAATAATTAAATTCGCAATACGCTAAAATTAAAACGAAAAGACAAATCGATTTAAAATTCAAATAATATAAGATTCAAAAGAATATTATTTGTAGCGTAAACACCGCGAATCACCGCGAAACGTAAACAATGCGCTCGCTCGCTCTCGAAATGCTCGAAATAAGATCTCTTAATTTAACACGTATATCGACTAAATTGAAAATTTTTAAATATTAGAAATTTAATTTTTAGACTATTAATTATAACTATTACGCGTAACGCTAATGACCATGCACGTTGGGCGCCATGTAACGGTTTTGCTATTTTTAAATATAAATACAAAAAGGTAATAACAATTAACTACCGTTAAAATAATAGTCTCATTTACACGATCGGCCGCTCAGTAATAATACGACTATAGTAAGCCGTATAGGCGGAGGCGGCGGTAATCTTCACTTAGCGAAACGCGAGGAAAAGGGTAAACAACTAAATAAGCAATAATGCGATATTCAATTAATAACAAAAATAAATGTATTCGGGAAAAAAGTAATACAGGCGCGTGGCAGCGCGCGAAACGCAGGTCGATGTATACGCGAAATAAATAAAGAGAGAAAGAGAGAGAGAGACTACAAGACTGGCACTTACAGTGCGTGAGCCGCGATGGATGATTAAACGACCAGGTGAAGTCTGCGTAGTCGCTACCCTTTAGCTTCCTGGGCTGCGTCGTCGCCAAACAAACTAATGTAACTCCACTGGATCACCAGCACAGCACCAGGATCACAAGCACGGGGCGATCAAAATATGGAGAGAACAAATAACAAGGTTTCTCACGACGGTTGAGATTAATCACACGACGGTTGAATTTAATCTCTCGGCGGTTGAGATTAGTCTAAGTGCTCTCGCACTTACGAACCGAAAACTCTCTCTCTCTCTTTCCCTACTTTTACCTTTACGAAGGTCCGCGAAAATCGCCGAAAATCGTCGAACGTCGACCTGTAACATCTGTAAATATTAATACACAGGCTAGACAGAGAGAGAGAATGTAACGAGCAATGTAATATAATCAAATACTAGCAACAGATACCTCGCTCGCTAACGCTCACTCGGTTGTATTTTGATCGTGCTTATTTTAGATGAGTATATGTAAAATAGTTACACAGCCTTTTTTCTTTAAAGTTAAATGTGACATTTTTATGTTCATTTTTTAAATGAAAAACATTACATTTTTTAAATAATTAGTAAACCAATTGGGTTTATCAAGGCAGAAATTGCATTTTTATAGATACACCAAATTCGCTGTGTAAAGTTGAAGTTTATATGCATATAAATTTAAATTTTCTTGGATTAAAGCCCTTCGACAACTTTTATCCTGCAAGGAGTTTTTTGTATTTGCACCTGTTTTAAGCCTATTTTTGATAATATTTTAATATTTTACTTAATGAATGTGTTAAAAATCATCAAAAAAGAATATTTTTTATAATATATTTTATAAACATGACATTTCACATAATATTTTATAAAAATTACAAAAATATTTTTATAACTGATTATGGTATAATTAATGTGGTGACTGAGATGTCGTTTTTTTAAAAAAAAATTGAGAAATAAACAAAATATGATAGTTAACTACCAAAGTTTTAAAATTAATCAAAATTTCTTTAAAATTACATGAACTAGTATTGTACAGACGATTGAAAAGAGTGTGAGAACTCGATATATTTTGTGTCGACTTTCCAATATTTTGGTTTTTTAAAAGAGGTTATAGATTAAAAAAAACATCAAAGACAGAACTGAAAATAAAGTTCAACTGAAAACTTGATCATCTAATGACTATCAATTATTTCGTGACATTCAAAGAATCCGTCAAATGTCAATCATTCGTGAGATTTCGACTCCATTTTCATCATTATTCCAGGGGTCCTTTATAGTATATGAGCGGGCAATCGTTTCAAAAAGGCATCTCGAATCTTGATCACGCGTAGACGAGTTGAAAAGATGTGAGAACTCCATATGTTTTGTGTCGACTTTCCAATGTTTTCGTTTTATTTGATAATTTTAAATAACTATTTATACATTATTGGATGAGAGTTAGGCTCTTGGAGAGTGTATTTGATGAAAACCTGATGTCGTTTCTGCAGACCAAGACATGTTGTACTGAAGTCATTTAGATTTTTCGTGTATAGTTATAACACACGCTCCGTAAAATATATTTATGCTTCCAGCGTTAGCCAACATATGAATATTGTATTCGACTCTTACGGCGAGGATGTGCTGGTAAGGTATACATTTCAAGAATCATATATTTTTTCAATGCATGATCCATTTAATAGTAACATAATAAGGGCTCTGTAACAGTGTAAGTTAAGGAAAGAAAAGTATACTGTTAAATTTTGACGCTAATAATGATAGAATTAAATACAGAAAGAAAATAAATATGACAAAGAGTAAAAAATAAGTATATATATATATATATATATATTGTGTCTGTGTAAAAATAATCATTATAGGTTATTATAAAGAAGGTGTGTGTGCGTGTGTTCAGAAAGAAAGTGAAATATGTCCATATATTAAATATATTTAAAATGCACACACATAAAATAATTTCCATTTGGGGGGGTATCGTAATTTTAAATAAATTGATGTAATATAATGTGTTTACAGAATACATGAAATATAAGCATGTTATATACTCTCATAAATTATATTTTTCTTTAATGGCGGTGGTAACATTTTTTATAAAGTGGTATAAAATACTGTCGTTGTGTTATATATGGTTTTAATTTGTATGTGAATGTAGTATTATTTCAAAGTGATGGTTTTTATAATGCATATTTAAAAATTTTGGTATTTAATAGAATCTGTATAGTAATTGTTATTATAAAATTGAGTGTTATGAAAATCATTTTTTACGCACGTTGGATGAGTGATTGTATCTAAATGGCGGCTCTGTCGAAATATTTTATACATGATATATGCAAATATAATTCTAATTGTAAAATTTTAACAAATTTAAGTTTTTAAATAATAATTTTAAATACCTGTTTATACGTTGTTATAAGAATTAAACTTTCGGTCGTTGTATTTTGGGAAACTCTCATTCTTTTTTGAAGTCTGTAAGTTTTGTCGAACGGCAGGCTATTATCAATTATTTTGCATATTTATTTTAATGATTCAGTAGTAGTAATATTTCAATGGATTTTTCTTATATTTCATTTTTTTTATTTATTATAACTAATGTAATGATTTGTCATTTACAATATGATATGTTGCAGCCGATTTTCAATTGTATTTTAATGATTTTCAGCGCAAACAATTATTAATTATTTTGCATAGCACTTTAATCATTCAATAGTTGTAATATTTTAATGTTTTTTTTCATACTTTCATTTTTATTTATTTATAAAATTTATATAAAATGTGTATAAATTTTCGTCTACACATTTACAATACTTTTTTAAACACTATATTGTTAGTGTAAATTTTGATTTTATTTTTTAATGTATCATTTTCTATTTTTGCATTGTTTAACAGTAATATTTTTAAATTTTTTCTACTTTTAGCTCTTGAAAGAGCTACGTATAATTGACCATGGCTAAAAATTGGAGATGGTAAATAGATACCAACTTGTTTGTATGACTGTCCTTGTGATTTGTTAATAGTCATTGCAAAACCTGATCGAATGGGAAATTGTTTTCTGCGCATGTTGAATGGTATATCTTCTTTAGATGATGACAAAGTGATTCTTGCTATTAAAACTAATTTTCCAATTTTTTTTCCGCTTATAATTTCTGCTTTAATTAAAAGTTTCATAAGTTTTATTACTAATAATCTTGTTCCATTACAAAGACCTTCATTCACATTTAAATTTCTTAGAAGAATTACTATTGCACCTACTTTTAATTGTAATTTATGTAGAGGAAGTCCATTAGGTGTAAGGGAATTAAGAAATTCTGTAGGTAACATGACATCTAAGTTTTCTCCATTATCATCTTCTGCTGTATCTACACTTAAGTATTCAATAATTTGCCCTTCCATTATAGCCAAAATTTTATTATTTATTTCAATTACGTCGTTGTTGGTGAAGGCTAATATAACTTTATCATTTATTTTTATTTCGTTTCCAAAAATTTCTGCAATGATATCATTTTCTTTTGTTATTAAATCAAGAGGGATTTCAAGCAGTTCATTTTCTTCTTCATACATATTTAAACGTTTACCTTCACCTACATTTAATAACCATTGTCTAAAATAATTGTCATTATCTGTCACTCGAAGATTTTCATTTAGTGTCATATGTATAAAATTCGGCCATAAGTAACTGTTTTTAACTGAATTTTCAATAACTTCAGTACGACTACCATGTCGTATAACTGGTAATGTTTGCCTAAAATCGCCTGAAACAACCAACATTTTACCACCAAATATTTTTTTATTATTACATATATCTTGAAATAGGCGATTGACTGCTTCGAAAGCATATTTCGATGTCATAGATATTTCATCCCATATTATAATTTGAACTTCTTTTAAATTTTTACCATCTATTGAATTAGATTTAATATTACATATAGTACATTCTGTGATATTAAGTGGTAGTTTATAAATGTTGTGTGTACTGTTTTCCCGTTATGTAATAAATTTGCTGCAATCCCTGTCCAAGCAACACATAAAAATGAAATGTTTGAGAATTTAAGATAGTCTATTAGAACATTAAGTAAACAGCTTTTCCCACGTCCTCCTGGTCCATCAATAAAAAAGCTTTTTTTGTCTTCAATTTTTAAATGTTGCACGATTGTATCGAAAATGTCTTTGTTATGATTTTTTAAAGAATTTACTTTGACGTTTATTTCAGTAAATGTGCAACTTTTGTTATGTGTTGTTGATTTATCAGCATAATCTTCTATAAATGTAGATATAACGGGTAAATTAAAATTATTTAAAGAATATCCATTCAATTGTTGGTTCTTATCAATAATGTTTAATGCTAGGTTTTCATCAGCATTTTGTTCATATTTTGGGTGGGAAAAAAAGTGTTTCTATTTTTCGTACAAATCTCTTGCATTAATAGGATTGTGAAAAATACAAATATATGCAAATAATTCACAAAGAGCAGTAGGAAAGTGTAATTGTGTTGCTTCTTCCAAACATCTGTCCCATTCTTTATCTTCATTAACCAAATGTCTAGCTATAGAAGCTTCATAAAATGTAGAATAAATTATATCATCAACAGTACGTAAATCCTGAAATGATGATACTCCTTTGACATGTAAAAGTAATAATCTTATAAAATATCTTTTTAAATTAATATTGAATTTTGTTGGTCTTGCTGAGCTAACGTCTAACGACTCTAAGAACTCCAAGCTGCTCGCTCGAAAAGGCACGACAATTCGCCGCGTATCAATCCCGAGGACAACATTATGAAGGCCACAAGCCGCCAGACATAAACCAAAAGAAGAAGCAAATAAATACTAAGTAATAAAATTGAAAATATTTTAATAAGAAAGAAAGAAATTTTAAGTCTATGTGTTTCGTCTTTGGACCGTCTGCCAGAACTCATCAGTGGGGCGCAGACGGTCCCTGCCCCAGTCACACAAGACAGTATTATTGAATCAAAATAATGATAAACTTAAAATTTTGGTATCGTAAGAACGAATAAACGGAGCCTATATAAGTACACATAAGATGGAAAATCTAATTGTGGATGGAAAAGTGCCCCCTAACATCAGAGTATGTACTATGGACATAATCTTAAACCAAAGTCCTGTTATTATTAAAAATATAATTTTTTCGGCTTGTGGCCTTCATAATGTTGTCCTCGGGATTGATATGCGGCGAATTGTCGTGCCTTTTCGAGCGAGCAACTTGGAGTTCTTAGAGTCGTTAGACGTTAGCTCAGCAAGACCAACAAAATTCAATATTAATTTAAAAACTTTTGCCTGGGCGAGAAAAAATTATATTTTTAACTTATAAAATATCGTTTTCGATCCTATGGATTCACTAAATACATTCTGCTTAATACAGGTTTTTTTGTTTTTTTTTCTTTTATTCCATGTTTTTGAATTATTATCAAATACATAATTTAATGGTATTTCGGAATATAAATAATTTCGTGCATCAGAATCGATTTGATTTAATTTTAAGTATGCTGTTAATGTCGTTTCTACATTTTTTTTTTAAATTTCTGTTTCTTTTCCTTCTTTAAAATACACTTCTTGTTCATCTTCATTGTGAATAGCTAATCTTATTATGGTATGTGAAAGTTCGTGTAGAGGGTATTCTAATAGTATTATATTCATTGCTTTCAATATCTTCATCATGAGTTACATTAGAACTGTCTTTTGATCTGATACCTGTGTCACGTATTTCTATGTTCGCACAGTCATGTCCTTTATAACACCATTTAAATAAGTATTTTATACATTGGACTGTTGAGCATACTTCGACATTAATGTGACAATTAAATTTTAACAATAAATAAGGATTATACGAAACAACAAACCGATTATCAGCTATTCTATTGTGGTATTTACCTTTATAATTGATTTTTTTGATATCATTTCTTCTTATATATAATGGATATTCTGATGAATTAAAAGTTGTTTTGTTATTAAATTTTTTTGGAAAATTTTTCGTACATTTTTTTGTGTCTTTACTCATGCAAGGTGAACTCATGTTTTGCTCTCCACAGGGTCCATGAATCATAAACTGTTTTACAATATTATACAACCGTGGATAGATATCTTCGTTTGGAATTTCTGCGTTTATGAGTTCATCTACTTTTTCGGGAGTATTATTTTTATAATTTTTATCTAAAAATTATAGCATATGCATGTGAGGAAGTCCACGTTTTTGAAATTCGATAACATAAGAGTAGGCGATACAATTTCCTAAAACACCTTGCTTAATTACCAATTCTTTAAATTCTTTTATTTTTTGATGAAATACCTTAAATACTAAATCTGGTCTATCAATTACAGTTTCATATTTTTTTAAATGTTCAGTTATTTCTTTTCAGTTTGGATTACATGTCATTGTTATAAATAAGTCAGGTTTTCCGTAACGATTTACTATACTCATTGAGTCAATGTAATTTTGTTTTAGGAATCTTGAACTTCCAACAAAATTTGATGGCAAAATAAACATTTTTCCAATTTTTATATTTTCAGATTCTTTTTTCTTGTGTAAATAATCCATTACGCCTTTATAATAATCGCTCCTTAAAATATCTTGGTTTTTCTTTACAAAATATAATCTTGATTGTTCAACTTTTACAAATGCATCAATTGTAAACTGTTGAGAAACTTTTCCCATATTAAGGTATGGATTAAATCCATTTCTCATAGAAAGTCTGTAATTATAAAATTGCAAACATGAAATATTGTTTTTCTTATATTTGCATTTCATATTAGGCATCCATCCATATCCTCCATTTGGATAAATAAGTGGGTATGTCATTGGATCAGTGTATTTACTTATTAAAGGAATACTAATTGGATTGTCATATTTTGAATATATAACTATATCCCGCTCTGAAGTAGGCAGTCCATTTCTTCTTACAAATACCATTGCAACTTCATTACTAGTAGCTTCATTATATATATATTTATATCTAATTTTTCTTCTAATATTCTAATTTTTCTTTTTCTACCTCATACATCATTTTATAAGCTTTAACATAAGGATTAACATTTCTAATTAAGCTATCTAATTTACTTGACAATTCTAATTTTGTATCTAAATTATTTTTAAAACTTTTTCTTTCAGCTGCAGCTAATTCATTATCTAGAACATACAATTGCCCATATTTTCGAGCTTCATTTGCATTTGGATGTAAAGCAAAAACATTGCGATATATTTGACCACATATTCTAAGAATTTGTGGTCCACTACCAGATTACTTATCAAAATTAGCTCCAAAGCTTGCAAAAGCTAACGCATTATTACATAGCCGAATATTTTTGCGAAAATTAATACTATCTTCCGATATTCCTGTAGCTAATAGCTTTAATTTTTCCGGATAGGGAGGCATTTTCGGTAAGTCTACGTTTCCTTTGTGACAACAATTAGAAAATTCTTTACCTAGTGTATATTCAAAAACAAAATGTTTAGTATTACAATGTTTACAAGTTTCAGACATATAACCTAAATTGTTTTCAATAATTATTTTTTCATCAAAATCTACATTTGCTATTCGACCTATTATTTTGGATTTACTTACTAATTTTACATTTTGTTCATTTTTAATTAAAATACGTTTATTTAATTCTTTATAATTTATGCCTTTTTTGGTATTAATTGGTTTATCATATACGTTAAAAAATTTTCCTTCATCAATTTTTAATTTTTTAAGCAATATGATTGGTATTTCCATGTCTTTGTCATTTTTCATACATATGCGTCTTTTTAAATTTTTTTGTAAATGGTTTTATACTAATTTATCGATATCATTTTTTCTACTTTCGTTTAATATTTTTCCATTTAATTTTTTCTTTTTATTTTTTTTACATTGATCAGTATTTTCATTATAATAAATATGTTGTTTTTGTAATGCTTCTTTTTCTCGTTCATTTTTATTTCGTCACGATTTATTTTTTGTCTTTTCATCATGGTTTGCTGTTTTCTCTTTATTTTTTTTTCTTCTATTTTGTCGTCATTACTATTTTTACTTTTCACATAAGCTTCTTTTTTTCGTAATGCTTCTTTTTCTCGTTCATTTTTTATTTCGTCACCATTCATTTTTTGTCTTTTCATCATGGTTTGCTGTTTTCTCTTTATTTTTTTTTCTTCTATTTTGCCGTCGTTATTATTTTTATTATTTACATAAGCTTCTTTTTTCGTAATGCTTCTTTTTCTCGTTCATTTTTTATTTCGTCACCATTCATTTTTTGTCTTTTCATCATGGTTTGCTGTTTTCTCTTTATTTTTTTTCTTCTTTGCCGTCGTTATTATTTTTATTATTTACATAAGCTTCTTTTTTCGTAATGCTTCTTTTTCTCGTTCATTTTTTATTTCGTCACTATTTATTTTTGTCTTTTCATCATGGTTTGCTGTTTTATTTTTAGCTGTTTTATTTCTATATCATTAAATTGTTTATTTTTATTTTTTTTGATAAAATGAACTATAAGATGGTATTTCATAGTCTATTTCCATTGGGGTAATAGAATGAACGGAAATGATTTTATCTTTATTATATAAATTCATTATTGTTTGTTGTTCAGAATTGAATTTCTGTTGAAAATTTTATTCTATTATTTTTATTTCTGCTACATTGAAATTCAATTTTTTTTCATCAATACAACAAATTTGAATCATGTATCTTTTGATTGGTATTGTTGAAATATTATAGTTTATATTTTGTAAAATTGGAAACATCGTAATACTACGTGTTTCGTATATTTTTAGTAAATGTGAACGCATTTGGGAAATATCATAGTTTAAACTGCATGGGCATAAATTAAATACAATAGAGACTGCAAAAGCTATCGCGAAAATTCCACAATCATAACTATTGGTTTGAAATTGCACTGTTTCAAAAACAATTTTTAATTGTTGACTATCTGGAAATAATCTATTGATGTATACTTTATGTTCATTTTGCAAATATTTAGCATTTAAACTATCATAAATGTGTATCGTTCTATTATTGTAATACATACAAATCCAATGACCTTTTTCATATTTTCCAGAAAATAACAATTGAATGTATTCATTATTCATTTGAACTGAGTTAATATTATATTGTTTTTGAACTAAAAGAGATGTTTGCATATTGAATGGTGTACATGATTTAAGGATGTTATTAAATTCTAATATGTGTTCATCATTTAACATAGAAGCATCGACGCTATATGGTTCAATCGTTTTTACAACTAATATTTTTATTTCCGTCAAATCCATTATAAAAATGGTTTATTTTACAAAATGATTCACAATTATAAAAATAATATTAATAATTTGTTTCAATTGTTTAATAATAATTATAATTTTTTTTATTTTTCTAAACGATTATTTTAAATTTTTTATTAATATTTTTTTGTAAAGCTGAAAAAAATAAAATATAAATTATTAGAAAATAGTGTGTATAAGAAAGTAGCTTCAATGTAATGAATGAAATATAGTTAATATAAATTTAATATTTTATAAATACTAATATTATACATACCCTAGTGGAAATACATTTTCGATGAAAATGCTCCAAAGTATGCTAAAAGTGGGCCAACTTGCGCCAAAAGTGGGCCGATGTTTACCAACATTGAAATATTTGGAACATTTTTCCAGTTTTGGCAAACTTTAGCCCACTTTTGGCCAATTTAGGAACATTTTGTATTGATTATGGAATAAATTTTTCAACCAGTAAAAACTTGTTTTTCACATGCAATTTCTTAAATTAAGGCGCACTTAATTGCGTTGATAATATTTAATATTGCAATAATAATATGTTGTAAATAATATGTTGTAATAATCTTTTCTGTAAATGGGCCAACATTTAAACAATCTGGGTCAACCTTTACACAAAGAGGGCCAAACTTTCCATCTAATGGGCCAATATTTGCACAAATTCTTTGCTAGTAGTTTGACACTCATAATTCAAATAAATGCAGCGCTGAATAAAAAAAACAAAGGGCAGCAGCATTCCAATGAATGCAGCGCTGAATAAAAATAACAAACGGCAGCAGCATTCCAATTAATATTATATCAATAAAATATTATATTCCTAATGGCATTCCATACGATTAAAGTCACAAGGTATATTATAAAATTATCTTATTTTCATTTTAAATTATCTTTGTTTGAAATATAATAAGTCTTTTTGTATTTCAGTATCCTGATTAGTTTATTAAGACTATCGAAATAATAAAAAATGCAGTAGTATTTCTTAATGATTAAGTTAAAAGGTAAAGTTTTGATTTTGTCAATTTATTTATAATTAATAATAAAAATGTTTTTGTTACAGATATAACATATATAATATCAATAATATGTGACAATATGCATATTGGATATAAATCTTCTAAATGGCATTTTAAAAACAGTAATATTTATTTGAATATTTTATCTAATGTTTAATTAATTATACATTTAATATTTAATGATGTAATTTAATTTTTCTATTAAAGATGATTTCGATGAATACTTGCTGAATTTATAAATTATATAAACAATAAAAACGATATATTGAAAAAAATATATCTTATGAAATATACAAGTGAATAGAGTACAATTGTAACATAATAATTGTAATTTAATTTAATAACATAATAATTGTAATTTGAAATTTTTGCAACAATAAGTTTGTAAAATAAACAATAAAAATTAATTTGATTTATTGTATGTTCCAGTGTTGAAATTTTATTAATTTTAATTACGTAATCAAATGTTATTTTAATTATTGTTATTAAGATAATTTTCTGGTAATAATATCGACATAGTAGTTGATATCTATTTGTTTAAAAAAACTATAAGGCCCAAAAATGTAAGGATCAAAATCTATAAGGCCCAAAACCGTAAGGCCCAAAATTTATAAGGCCCAAAAATGTAAGGTCCAAATTTATAAGGCCCAAAAATGTAAGGCCCAAAATTTATGAGGACAAAAATGTAAGGCTCAAAATGTAAGGCCTAAAATTGTAAAGTCCAATTAAAATAAAACTTTACAATTCCGTTGCCAATAATGTAAGGCCCAAAATTTATAAGGCCCAAAAATGTAAGGTCCAAAAAATGTAAGGCCCAAAAGTGTTAAGTCCAATTAAAATAAAACTTTGAAACTATAAAAATGCATTTTTAAAAAACCGGAGAACCGGAGAACCGGAGACCAAAAGTCGATCCACTTTAATATAATATAAGATAAGATTACATTGATTCGTTACAATATATATGGGTGGTTCTCTGAGACATCGAAGATGAAAAAAATAAATATTGCTATAACTGTGAGAATATGTTTTAGAGGTATCCAGTAGTTCTCCTGAATTTTTTCAGATTTTTTCTGGGCCATTATTTTAAGTTACAGAGAGTCAAAGTTGACATTTTAGCACTTTTTTGCATTATACGCCCATTTTCATGAATTTTTAGCTCCCAGGGGATGCATTTTTCACTAAAAACATAAGTATGACTTTTTTTGTAAAATTTTCCGAACTTTTCATTAAAAATACTTTTAAAGACATAAATGTAAGCTGTCACACTCTTGTAAGCCATTTAAACCTTAAATAATGAAAATCAGCAAATTTGCTCCGGACTCTGGTAACCTAATACTGTCTAAAAGATGTCTTTTTATAGTCAGAAACTGCCTAAAAATTTCCAGAGTGGGTCTAAATCATTAAGATCACTTGTGGTCAAAATATCCGGGAAAAGTGCCCAAAATATTAATAGAAATGTATATTTGTTGCCTTATAACGATGAATCTATTAGCATGATCATTGCAAAAAAATTTGTGCACTTACCTTGGAGTGGTAGAAAAGTATCTTCACTTGTTTCAGTATCCATCTAATCCCCTGTAAGCTGCTAAAAATACAAATATTATTATACAAATGTAAAAAATTAATTTTTAAACATTTATAATGCTGGATTTTTAGTTTTACATCCCTTACAAGAATTATAATACTAATCTGAAGGATTACTATAAATATATAAACATCATTATTACAATAACTGAATATACGTATTTAATACAAAAGATATATAAATAAATCGGATATATAATTATAATGAATAATATGATAACGTGACAGTGACAAGTTTGTGAAATCTAAACAATGTATTGCTGAATAATAATAATAATAATGTTGATACTTTTATAGTAATCCTTTAGATTAGTATTATAATTCTTGTAAGGGATGTAAAACTAAAAATCCAGCATTATAAATGTTTAAAAAATAATTTTTTACATTTGTATAATAATATTTGTATTTTTAGCAGCTTACAGGGGATTAGATGGATACTGAAACAAGTGGAGATACTTTTCTACCACTCCAAGGTAAGTGCACAAATTTTTTTGCAATGATCATGCTAATAGATTCATCGTTATAAGGCAACAAATATACATTTCTATTAATATTTCGGGCACTTTTCCCGGATATTTTGACCATAAGTGATCTTAATGATTTAGACCCACTCTGGAAATTTTAAGGCAGTTTCTGACTATAAAAAGACATGTTTTAGACAGTATTAGGTTACCAGAGTCCGGAGCAGAATTGCTGATTTTCACTATTTAAGGTTTAAATGGCTTACAAGAGTGTGACAGCATACATTTATGTCTTTAAAAGTATTTTTAATAAAAAGTTCGGAAAATTTTACAAAAAAAGTCATACTTATGTTTTTAGTGAAAAATGCATCCCCTGGGAGCTAAAAATTCATGAAAATGGGCATATAATGCAAAAAAGTGCTAAAATGTCAACTTTGACTCTCTGTAACTTAAAATAATGGCCCAGAAAAAATCTGAAAAAATTCAGGAGAACTACTGGATACCTCTAAAACATATTCCCACAGTTATAGCAATATTTATTTTTTTCATCTTCGATGTCACAGAGAACCACCCATATATATATATATACATAAGTGTATGTGCGCGAGCGTGCGTGTGTGTGTGTATATATTTTAAAATTGTTTTTTCAAGAATACATAATATACGTATTTTTTCCGTGCGCAAAATAAAGTTGTGAACATAACTTGAAAGAATGTGTATTTGTCTACTCATTCTTGATAAAACTCATAAAATTTTTAAACGTATACCCAATAATAATAACGGATCTAAAATGCAATGTAATGCTTTAAATACAGATGCAAAATTGTTTAAAGATTAAATAAATATTAATCAAGTATAACATACACTTTTCCAAATATCCATATGATATATACAATGGGTTAAAAATTAAATATATTAATTATTGCATTTTTAAGATTAGTCTATTATAAACAGTATAGGCAAAAGAAAATTCAAATTTTAACAGTAGCAATATAAAATACGAATTACATTTGAATAGATTTTCAAAAACTATTAATTTAGGAGCATTTAATTTAAATATTTTTTAAATTAATATTTCAAAATTGTATGGATATATAAGTGTGTAGATAATTTATATTTATATAACACAATATTTTAAATAAACAAGTATGTATTTATTAGAAATAGAAGGATATTTAAGAAATGAATTTGTTTATAATAATCAAAATAAATATTTGGGCTCTGCATAGTAAAAATAAATTGGATATAATTATGGATTAAAACGCAAATTTTGAAAGAGAGTGCAAATTACGAATCACGGGAGAAATGGAAGAAACAGGTTTTTATTTATATAGCGCTAAAATTTTATAAATAATTCTTTAAAAATAATACAAAAATTAATTTAATTAAGAAGTAAGTTTTATTAATCTAAAAGTACAAAATATTAATGACATAGACTTTGGCGATGATCGTTCGTCATTAAATAAATTAATTTTAGGAGGTGAAGTTCTATTTATAACAGTTTAAAATAATCCAAAATTTTAATAAGTTGTTAACTAAAATACTACAATTTAGTAAGTATATGTACTTTACTATTTTTGGTAAGTTAATTTTTCATTAACATTTATACTTATTAAAATATAAATTTAAGCTTTATAAGAATTCATATAGTTTAAAATTTACAGTTAACATTTAATATGTCTCTATTTTTTTTATTATTTTTATTCTGATTTCATTACACTAAATTTTGGTAAACTTTTATTTATAAATTATAATAACTATAACAATACCTCCAAGGTGTTGTGTGAATCTGTTTAATTTTTAAGGTGTCCATGGTAGTGAAAAAATAATACAATTTAAAACATTATTTTAAATAAATTAATTACGAAAAACCTTTTTCGAAATTAAAAATAGGGGGTTGGCGCGCGAAGCGCGCAATGGGCGAAGCCCCCCTAGTATATATATATATATATATAAGTGTATGTGCGCGAGCGTGCGTGTATGTGTGTGTATATTTTAAATTTGTTTTTTCAAGAATAGATAATATATGTATTTTTTCCGTGCGTAAAAAAAAGTTGTGAATATAATTTAAAAGGATGTGTATTAGTTTATGATGGATTATTGGGTGGTGGCAGCAATAAAAACACGCCTCCCTACACGTCACTTAATTTAATATAAAAATAATAAAACAATAAAAGTACAAGATAATAAAATCGAAATCTCGCGGTGGCGCCAAAACGATCAACTCAGATCGGTAGCTGAGGAGAGAGTAAGTTCTCCGACGGACACCGTGCTCTTCTATTGTCTTAAGGTGGTGGGGGAAAATCGATAGAAGGGCCGATCGCAATTCCAACACTCCCTCTCGATCGGACCTGCAATCACTTACTGTTTCCTAAAAGAAATACAAATCACACATATTAAGCATAATATATACGCATCTCTTTATCCATTCATTATCTTGAAGGTTAGTTTATTATGTAAATCAAAAGCCAAAGGCTTCGTAAATATATCAGCAAATTGTTCTTTAGACTTAACCCACATCACTTTAACAAAACCCATTTTAACACATTCTCTCACATAATGTTCTTTAATTTCAATCAAATGTCGCAACTTATTGTTACCTGTCATTTGGGTGGTTGCACCAGCCGCCTTATTGTCGCACCATAGAATCATTGATTTAAAGTCATCAATTAGAATCAATTTGAAAGAATTTAACAACGAAATTTTATATTGACACGCCTCGCTCATTGCTATATACTCAGCTTGACAGTTAGATAATGCGACATGTAATTACTTGTGTGTCTTTCAAGACACCGCATCTCCAAATAATTTAATTACAAAACCACTAGTTGTCAAACTATTTCTACAATCGGCAAAACTTGCATCAGAATAAGTCTGAATATCATCAGTATTACCAGTATATTTTAGACCCAAGGACACACTTCCCTTTAAATACCAAAAATCCTTTTATCATTTCCCAATCGTCCTCATTCGGATTTATTCGATGCTTACCAACAATATTTACTGCATAAGTAATATCAGGACGCGTATTTGCTAGATTTAATAATGAACCCACGGCTTCTCTATAGGGAACATTCAGTTTGAATTCGTCACTTTTGCATTCCGATTCCGTCTCATTCTCTTCGCGATCGCGTCTCTTACGATTTGCTACCTGGTTTGTAATCATCGGAGTCCTCTGCGGATGCATCTCACCAAACCCAAATCTCTGTAACAATTTTAATATATAGCTTTGTTGTGACAGTGTCAACGTTTTATTCACTCTATCCCGTATAATCTTAATTCCCAGAAAGCACTTCGGTTCTTCCAGATCAGTCATTTCAAATTCTGATTTCAATTTAGTTTTCACCTCGCTTAGTCGGACTTGATCGTTGCTAGCAATTAACATGTCATCAATATACAAAAACTGAAAAACAAAATTTTATTCGCCTCTCGCCAAGTAAATAAACATGGTTCATTATCATGAGTATGTAAACCTATTTTATTAGCGGCTTCCGTAAACATTTCATTCCAACGTTTCGGACTGATTTTTTAACCCATACAACGCTTTCTTCAATTTACAGACCTTTTCTCGCTTCTCCTTGCACGTCACATTCATGCCTTCTGGCAATTCCATGTATATCTCTTCGCTTATAGTTCCCTTCAAGAAAGCGGTTTTCACGTCCATTTGATATACGTCCAAATCATATTTATTAATGATAGCTAGAACCGATCTTATCAAGGTTAATCTTGAAACAGGTGCGTATGTTTCAACCAAATCATATTCATTTCTATCCTTGAAACCTCTTATAACAAGTCTCGCTTTATATTTACACGTCCCTTCTTTTTCCATTTTTTTCTTTAAGACACACCTAGAATCAATTATATTCGGTTTAATTTCGCCTCTCATAATTTCAGATCGTTCTACCAGTTCCCATACTTCATTTTTGTTCATTGAGTCCAATTCACTCTGAATTGCAGACAACCAATTTTCTTTGTCGTTTGAACTCATCGCCTCTCTATACGATTGTGGGTCACAGTTAATTTTTGCTAGCAGTGCATGATATTTCGGATCACTTACTGTTTGTTCCTTTTCTGTTTCGCTTTCTTTCGCTTGTAATTTCCTCGGGCGACCTCTCTTTCTCTTTTCTACTCCCTCCTTTCTTATTATTTCCTCAGATTCTCTCGACACATCTTTTTCATAATTTAAGAACCACTTCTCGTTGTTTACCTTTTCAAAATTATTATCCCAGTCTTGTATTTGATTCTTTGTGAATCTGTCACCAAAAACAATTTTTTCATGGAATCTCACATCTCGACTTTCATAAAATCTATTCTCATCTGGTTTGAACAAGACATAACCGGTGGCTTTGTACCCAACAAGAAAACTTGTGATTGCAATCTGTCTAAACTTAGGACCTATTTTTCTCTGAATCTTCACATAAGCCATGCAACCGAAACGCCTAAATTGTTTTAAATTCATGGTATAATTTGGGTTAAATTTTTCCAAAGGAGAAACCATTTCATTTGACTTGTGTGGAGTTCTATTGTAAGCATAAACAGCAGCACTCAAAGCCAAGTCCCACATATTTTCTGGAAATTTGGAATCAAACATCAGCGCTCTTACTTTCTTCTGAATAGTCTGATTGAATCTCTCAGCCACTCCATTGTGCTGAGGAGTATCAGGACATGTCAACTACAGTTCAGCTCCGAGTTTTTCGAGTACTTTAATTGTATCGCCTCCCGTAAATTCTGTGCCCTGATCTGATCTTAAGTAACAGACTTTCGCGTCTCGTCCAAGTAAATTTCTAGAAGTTTTAACAAAGTGACCAAGACACGATCCTGTATCATTTTTAAATTTCATGGGATATGCCTGAGCTAATCGGAAATAATCATCTACAAATATAGAAATAAAGCGATAGCCCTTTGGGTGTGATTTCGGACTTATCGAGCCCATTATGTCCGAATGAATTATTTGTAATTGAGCAGATGCTCTCATCCTCGTCTCATTGAAAGGCAATCTGTTCATTTTAGTCATTCTACACACTTCGCATTCAAGCACGGAATTATCAAATTTCACATCACTCAATTCCTTAAAATCAGGAAATCTCTTCTGCAAGTTTCTCAGATAGTTTAAAAAGGCATGACCCATTCTCACATGCCATAACATTGACTTATTCGATTGGACAGGTAAATTCTGTGTCGCTATTAATTTCTTTTTCACATCTCATTTTTTTTTTTTTTTTTTTTTTCATCAGGGTTTATAGTTATTTCGTTAAGGTTATGCAGTTTTCTATCTGTCACTGTTGTTTCAAAGCTTAAACCGACTTTTCAGCACGTCACTTTTATTCTTAATTTCTGACTGGGATTCGATTTCTTGGATTTCATTTAATTTTACATCAGGAGTCTGTTTAATTTTGCTTCTGGTTAGAAGGTACGCGATTGGTATACAATTGAATTTTTCCGAACTTGATTTTAAACTATCGCTTCGCTTTTCTATTTCGACTTCAACCAACCAGTACGGTTTCTCGTATATTCCAGTCAGAAAAGTTTAATTCGAAATGGGATCAAATATCTCTACTCTCTTATTATCCAAATAAATGCCTAGTCCCTTGTCTACAAATTTTCCTAAGGATAGCAAATTTTCCGACAATGATTCCGCGCATATCACATTATTTAAGGTTAAAATTCTATTCTTTCCCGTTTTAATATCTACGCATCCCGCTCCCTCCGATTTTAAGCTTGCCTCTGGAATTTTGTTTGCGCATCTCTCACATTTCTCTCATCACTTCCAAATTGTCTTTTGTAAGCAAGAGTTCGATTCTCTTGATTAAATCTCGCATACCTTATAATACCGCGTCCTCTTCCACGTCTCTCGTTGCTCGCATCTCTTGTGCTGGGATTTGGGCAATTCTCAGCCTTATGGTCCCGTGTAAATTGCCTACAATTGTAGCACAATTTTTCTCCCGAGTTTTTCCTGGGACAGTCACGACTAATATGCCCATATGCGTGACACTCGTAGCAACGCATCCCTTCTATTTGTGCGGCAGCCAGAGCTACTCTAGGCTCCACACTAGTGCTCACTGTCGCACCTCCGCTTCCCTTCCTCATCGCTTCATGCTGTAAAAGAAATGTTTTTAATTGATTATAGTTTAGATCCTTACCCGTCGCGTTTTTGTTCACAAAATTAAGTTCGTGAATCTGTGGCACTTCTCGTACTATTGCATTATAAAAGGCATCACGAATCTCAAATTCAGCAAACGGCTGAGTATGAGGAATATTATTATGTGTTCTTATTATCTCATCAAATTTGTCAACGAAAACTGATACTCTCTCTTTACGTTTGAACACCAAAGAATACAACTGTTTCCTTAAGTTAACAGACGATAAACTACATTCACATCTCTTAATTTCCTTAATTTTTTCCAGCATCTCTTTCGGGTCTTTAATATCAATTAATTTGGCATGATAATTTTGATCGATATGATTTATTAAAATGTCTCTGACTTTAAACTGATCTCGCGTTAACATTTCTCTTTCCGTCGCGTCTCGTTTTTCAGAGTTTTCATCAATAATGTATATTAAATCCAAGGCAATTAATTCCGAAGTAAACTAATCCATAAACAGTTCGTATTTCATTTGTACCGACATATTATAATCTCTCTTTGTACTCGAATCTCTCATATTCAGTAATTTAATCGCGTCTTTAACCTCACTCATGTCATTCGATTTGTTAAGATTTTCAGTTTCCGAATTATTTTCTTTCTCTAATTCCGATCTAATTAATTTTATTATATCCGCTTTCGATATAACGTCATGCCCCGAATTTTCGGTCGAATTATGTGCAATTTGTTCAAAATCATTTTCATTCTTATCATAAAACTCATCTCTTACCTCTTTCATTTCCCTTAACACCTCTCGTCCTTCACGAATGCATCCTCTCATCTCCGAACACATTCGTCTCAACTCATCGTTGAGGTTGCGCTTCTCATCAATATTTTCTCTCAAGTTGTTTTGTTGTGATATGTCGCGTCCCGTCATTGAATCAAAGAAATTGTTTATGTCCGTGACCACCATGTCTACCCGGATCCTCAAATTCGCAACAGGTTGCATTTTCTCCTCAATAACTTGAGTGATTTTTCCATCACATTTCTCGTCTCATCCATCTCATCTGAAAAATCATCTCTTTTAATATTAGGCAATTTAGTTTTGTTTTTAATTCGCATGCTTATGTTGCATTTTTCATCAGCAATAATCAACGGCGCATTTTTATTTAACACATGCGCTTCTCTGTAATTTCGCTTCTCGTTTATTATCGAATCTCGTTTATCGCTCATCTCAGAGTCCGTTTCGCATTCAATATCTCTGCCCATCTCTTCACCCTTCACGTCCACGTCTCTCAGGTCGACCTCAAACGCATCACCGTTCAACTCATCGCTTGTAAAACCCATCTCTTTCGCATCATTCAAATCCCATTTAATCATTTCAGATTTTACTAAATTGCCTAATTCGGTAGAGGGGTAAGTAATTAGCTGGTTTTTGACCGGAATGGTCAGTACTTCCCTTTTATTGCACCTAGCCTTGATTGCTTCAGATACCACTCGAATCTGATCTCCTGATAGGTGATCCATATCTGAAAAACATGTATCGCAATCAGCTGATGGTTCAACCTCTCGAACACAAAGCTGTTAAACCATCAGCGAATGTAGCCAACTAACACTTGAACACAACGTGTAGCCAATTCACATCCCCACTAATGCATGGCGAGAACGTACGACGCCTGCAGCACATCAGCAGGCCAGCTGTGCCGATGAATGCAACTTTTAAAACACTTTAATAATTATTATTTATTATGTACACAGGGTACATGTAAATCCGGATTCTGTTGTGAAAATTATTTGCTTTTCAAGAAGGTCTAGACCAACCTTCTGCCCGGGGAAACTCTTCTCATGTCAATTCTCATTTTAATAAAAGCATCACTTTGTTAACGTTAACTTTTACTTAATATCCTTTTAAAGTTGCTTAGACATTTGTTGGACCCATATTGTATCGCATGCGGTACGAGAAAGAGGAAAAAGAAAAGAAAAAAAAAGGAAGATCAGCTGATCCGAAATTAGCGCGCAAGATCCTGCCTATCTAGCTTTTCGTCTACCATACTTCGCGCTTCTTTGCATCGAGAACGCCCCGCTCCGCGCTCACCTAGTCTCGCTCGTTTCCCTACTATGTAAGTACGCGTCTCCGCTCTCTTCCCCACTTCGCGCGCGCCCGAACTAGCACTTCTCCCGTACACGCCCTTCTCCCGTACTCGCCCTTCTCTCTCTTTCTCGAGTGTTCCCGAGCTCGTTCGGCCGCTCCCGCCTTGCGCTTCCCTTCTTACTCGCACTCACGCTCTCCTTCTCACTCGCACTCTCGCTCTCCTTCTCACTCGCACTCTCGCTCTGCTATTCCTACTTCGTCGCTCACGTGTTCCCGCCGCATGCAATACCCGGTACAAACAAATGCCGCGCTCTGACGTTTCCAAGGTCCTGTTCCACGAATTTTTTGGACAAAAGACAAACGTGTCTATGAACATTTTTTCACATCACACTCACAATTTTTCGCATCTAGGCTTTTCTCATCGCATCAACACAAGATTAATAATAGATTAATAAATAAATTAATAAAATTAATAAACTGAATACCGGCCGGTGAATTTGTATAACATGTCTGTCTAAGATCGCATCGCACAACGGTATCGTTTTAAACACAAAACACCGCGTCGCTATCAAATCGATTTTCGCTTCACTTAATTAATATTTCCACCTACCCTTGGTGATGCTGCTCGTCGTCTTCTCTCCTTCTTCCGAAATCCTCGTTATGCACGACTCTTACCAAAAAGCAGAACCTTCTCTGAATTCCCCGCGCAAATGGAAGCGGTGGTGGGCCGATAACCTGATGGATTATTGGGTGGTGGCAGCAATAAAAACACGCCTCACTACACTTCACTTAATTTAATATAAAAATAATAAAACAATAAAAGTACAAGATAATAAAATCGAGATCTCGCAGTGGCGCCAAAACGATCAACTCAGATCGGTAGCTGAGGCGAGAGTAAGTCCTCCGACGGACACCGTGCTCTTCTATTGTCTTAAGGTGGTGGGGGAAAATCGATAGAAGGGCCGATCGCAATTCCAACAGTTTACTTATTCCTGATAAAACTCATAAAATAAAAACGGAGCTAAAATTTAATATAATGTTTTTAAATTTTATGCACAATTTTTCGAAGATAAAATAAATATTAATCAAGTATAACATACACTTTTCCAAATATCTATATGTGAAATATACAATAAGTTAAAAATTAAATACATTAATTTTTGCATTTATAAGATAATTCTATTATAAACAGTAATGGCAAAAGAAAATTCAAATTTTAACTGTGGCAATATAAAATACGAATTACATTTGAAAAGTTTTTCGAAAATTATTAATTTAGTAGCATTTAATTTAAATATTATTTAAATCAAAATTTAAAAATTGTATGGATATATAAGTAGGCAGATTACGTATATTTATATAAAATAATATTTAAAATAAATATAGTACATATCTCTATATCTCTATATAATATAAAATATATTTCGCCGCCGCTGCCGTAGTAGTAGTGATAAATGAACAAATTAACATTTTAAAATTTTCGCGCCAAAAATAAAACACTAGCGCGTGAAAATAGTGTGAATTTGTTCACATATCTGTTGACTATTAGTTTAAATATTTCTTAACTCACATTCACTACGTTTCGTTATTGAACTTTTCGTTTTCAAAATATAAAAGTTTATTAATCAATTTAGTTGTGTTGTATGTTAATTGTGTTGTTAATTGAGTTTAATATTCAGTATTTTTTGAATTAAAAGATGTCACGCTGCACTGGGGATTAGGGTGCAGGTGATGGGGGATAATAAAAATAAGGAATATATAAAATAACTTAATTTATGCTCCGATGCGATTTCTATAAACTAATCTGCTTACATAAGTAACTATCACGGGTGCCAGTCTCGTCCGTTACGCAGGCTCAAGCTCGGCTGCGATCGGCTCAGGGAGGGGGCGAATTTAGGAAGGTGAGATGCGGCTCACTGCGGATTGCACGGGTGCAATCTATAATTTTAAAGGCACGAATTGTTAGCTGAATTGGTGCTACTCGTCCGCGACGAGTTTAATGTCAACCGACGGCGCGGTTGCGATACGCGATCGCGGGTCGAAAGCTGCTCGAATAAAGAAAAGGGGGGAGAAGGGGGAAACCGCGAGAACTCGCACACACAGAGTACGGAAGCACGGGAATTGCACAAAAACGGAATAAAGGAGGCACGAGAAGTATCCACCAACCTTTCTTGCTATGCTGCTCTCGATTAATATGCTCGGCACAATTTCGCACACTCGCTACACTCTCAGAAATTTCACACCAGATCGGACGATGTGATGCTACGGCGATCGGAAGAGCTCTGCTCTCCTCGGCGTGGTCGACGCATTGCCCGTGTGCGCGCATGCGTCGCGACGGCCCACTTGCGGTGCGTACGCGGCCTTACTCGAGTGCGGCTTGAGTAACATGGCCGCCGCATCGTCTCGAAGTGCACACCTCGTCCGTTCCCGCAACAACAATGGTGCCGTTGACGACGACGTAGCCTCTTGCCAGGTAATTATAAATTCGTTCCTTATTGTTCGCCCATCGGCTAATAATCTCGGTGGTTACAGGGCTGCGGGAGGTGTATATACGCGGCACGTCGATACGGGCTCATGCGTTGCCGCGTCCGATATCTCTTTCTCTCTCGCTCTTCTTGAGGTGCACGGCTTGACAGGTGCAACGGCGGGCTCGGCTGCTTGGACGGACACACGGCAATATCCGGGTAAATATCCACTTGGAGGACGGCTTGCTGCTTTATTATTAATCTGTGTGTGTGTGAGCACTTATAATGCTCACCTAACATCTTCTGTCTTCACAAGTCCTCTCCTATACACACTTATTTAAGTAAGTGTGTGCTCCTATCTGCTCCCTTATAGTGAACATTATTACATTAGCTGATGCTTACAGGTTCCCTGGATAATTGCTGGCCGACGGACCTCCTGGCTACATTGGCTTCTCCTTCTGGCTCAGTCTTCCTTGGCTTGCTGGGTACGCTGCTACTAGGTTCAGGACTTTGGGGCTCGCTGTCAGCACCTCAGCATGCTGCTTCATTGGCTCTACGTCAGGCTCCTTCTTAGATTATTTGAAGAGTAATCTATGCTTCACTGAACTTCTGTGTCCTGCTCGGCTGCTCCCCTGTGTACGCTTGTTAGTGGGCTCGGTGGTTTGTTATAGTGTTAAGGAGCTCGGCTATTAAGAGGGTGTTGTAATTATTATTATAGACTCTTAGGGAAATTAGGGAAATATAGGTTCGGTTAGGCTTGTATATGTGTGTGTGCTCGTACAGGGAAGGTAAGGTATAGCTATTTGTCGCTCTTAATGACATGCACTATTTGCATTGTCACAAAGAATTAAAATATTGAAAGTAACAAGATTTGTTAAAAAAACTACAGAATTTGATTATAACCTTTACAAAAAGTTTATTATATACAGATACAGATACAGATAGATATATATATATTACATCTACCTACTAAGGATTATTTTAAAAGATTTTATTTGTTAACTTGGGATTCTCATCAAACTTCTATTCCGTCGGTAAGTCAGAAAGTTTATCTCTCTATAATATATATATATATATATTTCGCCGCTGCCGCCGACGCCGCCGTGTCTCAGATTTAAGGATTGGAGGTTACCCTTTATATATATAATATTAATATATATACTATATATATTTCGCCTTAACCATGTCTAAGATTTCAGGATTAGAGGTTACCTTATATATATATATATATTATTAACAAATGTTAAAAAGCTATTAATTGATAAGTTATGTATATAAATAAATACATAAATAAATAAATAAATAAATAAATAAATAAACATATAAACATATAAACAAATAAATAAATAAACAAATAAACAAATCACCAAATAAATAAATAAACAAATAAACAAATCACCAAATAAACAAATAACCAAAGAAACAAATAAACAAATAAACACATAACCAAATAAACACATAACCAAATAACCTAATAAACAAATAAACAAATAAGCAAAAAAACAAACAAATAAATAACCTAATAAACAATTAAACAAATAGACAAATAAATAAATAAACAAATAACCAAATAAGCAAATAAACAAATAACCAGATAAACAAATAACCAAAGAAACAAATAAACAAATAACCAAATAAACAAATAAACAAATAACCAAATAAGCACATAAACAAATAACCAGATAAACAAATAAACAAAGAAACAAACAAAGAAAGAAACAAACTAATAAATAAATAAATAAATAAATAAATAAATGAATGAATGAATGAATGAATGAATGAATGAATGAATGAATAAATGAATGAATGAATGTATGAATGAATGAATGAATAAATAAATAAATAAATAAATAAATAAATAAATAAATAAATAAATAAACATATAAACATATAAACAAATAAATAAATAAACAAATAAACAAATCACCAGATAAACAAATAACCAAAGAAACAAATAAACAAATAAACAAATAACCAAATAAACAATAAACAAATAACCTAATAAACACATAAACAAATAAGCAAAAAAACAAACAAATAAATAACCTAATAAACAATTAAACAAATAACCAAATAAACAAATAAACAAATAACCAAATAAGCACATAAACAAATAACCAGATAAACAAATAAACAAAGAAACAAACAAAGAAAGAAACAAACTAATAAATAAATAAATAAATAATTAAATAAATGAATGAATGAATGAATGAATGAATGAATGAATAAATGAATAAATAAGTATATAAATAATTAAATAAACATATAAACAAATAAACAAATAAGCAAAAAAACAAATAAACAAATAACATAATAAACAAATAAACAAATAAGCAAAAAAACAAATAACCAGATAAACAAATAAACAAATAAACTAATAAATAAATAAATAAATAAATAAATTGTATAAGCTACTATAATAGTATAATAATTTGAATTAAAGAAGGTTAAGATAGAAATGTAAATTGAGGGAAAAAGAAGAATAATTTCTTTTTCAAAAGAAACGCTTCAAATATATTTTCAATTAAATCAAAATATTGTAATCATATTTTTCGTAAAAATTGCAATACCCACTAATACTTCGGTGCAATTTTTTGTAAACTTAAAAAAGTAAATAATAATAAAAAATAAATTAATAAATTACTAAAAATAAATAACCTAATAATAATTAAATTAATAATTGATAAATTGTTAAGTTCAATCCGAGGAACATTATTCTTCCTTTTGTAAAAGGTATATAATGTGCTCCACAATTAAATACAAACAATTAAATAAGGCGAACACGAGAGTGAAAGGAAGAAACTAGGAGAATATAACAATAAGTAGCGAACGCGCGCGCGATACATCGAAAAAGTCAGGCACACACAGCTGCGGCGCGCATTAATTTCCCGATTCTCGCACACGCGGACGCGTACGGAGAGCAGAAAAAATTGGCTTACTCAATATTGGCCGCGGCGTAGTTAAATTAAAATAATAAAAAAAATTTTTCATACACTTTTTTACGCGAGGTATATAGGGACGCTTCAATTTAGCACGTGGATTTGCGACCACGTAGTGTGATTCACCGATCTTTGATTTATTTTTAGTATATATCTTTTTAAGCGCAGGAGGTAGAGGTACACGCATCCTACACACATATACACATTTGGTGAAAGTTTTGGTTGATGTCGATTATTTATTTGTTAATTTGTCGCTACCGCAAGGCAACTGTTATTGCGTTTTACAATGTTTGATAGCAAAATGTAGAATTTTTATTTTGTGTATACGCAGACTGATAGAAAGGAATATTTGTGACCAACGAATATCTAAATTTGTAGCAAAAGATTGTTTTATTGAGTATGCTCAATTATAAATCAATTATAAAAAAACACTCGATTACAATCGAGAGGTAGTCTTGACAATTATAAAAATTATTATGTTTTATAGTAAAATTTATTACAAGTTTTGGGAAATTACTGATATGTAGTTAATTTTTGTATAAAAAATAATAATTTTTATAATAATTGTCAAGTATGTATATCAATTACCATTATTTTACTCTTCATTGAGGATTCTTTCAACTGGTGGATTTAATACTACATACTTCATAATTTTTTTAATATTAAGACTTTATGAAATTATCCATATTTTTAGGTACAAAGAAGAAATTAATAAAAATTAAATAATTGTTGTTTTCAATATATAAATTTATTTATAACATTATTTTTTATTTTTCTATTTTATCAATGGATAAGCAAGTGAAAATCCATATTAAAGGTGACGGTAATTGTTTATTCCGCAGTTTTGCACAATTTTTATATAATGACCAAGAGAAACATAGACGTATACGTTTGAAAATAGTTAATGAAGTTTTAAAGAATTGGTCTTTTTTTGGATTATTTATTCTCGGAGATGAATCAATAAAAAAAGATAATTACAAACAAACAATGTCAAAAGATGGAACATTTGGTGGGCATGTAGAAATTCAAGCGTTTCTTTCATTATATAATATAAATATTGTTATTTATCAAAATGATTTCTCTCCGTTATCGTATGGTCAAAATGACAATAGAAATAAATTAATACTTTTCTTATCTGGTACCATAGATAGTGGTCATTATGACATTTTGGAATGTAATAATGATCATTTTAAACAAGATCATAAAAATTTTTACCATAAATCTTATAATAAAAATAAAGAAATTATTAATACGAGAAAACATGTTCAAAATTTAAATGAATTAAAATTATTTCGTAAAAGACAAAATGATAAAGTAATAAATATGACTGAAGAAAGGTTAGAAAAGAAGAGGAACAAAGATATAGTTAAAGATATGACCGAAGATAGGTTGGCAAAGAAAAGGAGGAAAGATATATAGTCGAAGGAATGACTGAAGAAAGATTGGAAAAGAAGAGGAGTAAAGATATAGTCGAAGGTATGACTGAAGAAAGATTAGAAAAGAAAAGGAGTAAAGATATAGTCGAAGGAATGACTGAAGAAAGATTAGAAAAGAAAAGAAGTAAAGATATAGTCGAAGGAATGACTGAAGAAAGATTGGAAAAGAAGAGGAGTAAAGATGTAGTCGAAGGAATGACTGAAGCAAGATTGGAAAAGAAGAGGAATAAAGATATGGTCAAAGCAATGACTGAAGAAAGATTGGAAAAGAAGAGGAGTAAAGATATAGTCGAAGGTACGACTGAAAAAAGATTGGAAAAAAAGAAGAATAAAGGTATGGTCAAAGCAATGACTGAAGAAAGATTGGAAAAGAAGAGGAGTAAAGATATAGTCGAAGGTATGACTGAAGAAAGATTGGAAAAGAAGAGGAGTAAAGATATAGTCGAAGGTATGACTGAAAAAAGATTGGAAAAGAAGAGGAGTAAAGATATAGTCGAAGGTATGACTGAAAAAAGATTGGATAATAAGAGAAGAAAAGATGTTGTTTTAAATATGCCAAATAATCGAATTAATAAACGAAGGATAAATCAAAAAATTTCAAAATTTTCTAAAACGAGTGTTGATTATACTGATATCGGTGATATGACTTTTATATGTCCTTATTGTTCTGCAGCTTTTTGGTTAGAAGAATTTTCAAAAAAAAGTTGTTGTCATTATGGTAAAATTGTACTTCCACCTTTAAGTGATTATAATAATGAATTAAAAAATCTTTTATATGATACCAAATTTAGAAATCTTATACGATATTATAATAATAAATTTGCTTTTGCAAGTTTTAATGCAAATATTCTTAATGATTATAAAAAAGGAATTTATAATTTAAAAATTCATGGTCAAGTATGTCATAGTAGTCCTAATAATATTTTAGCAAAAGAGGGAATTGATCCACAATACAGTCAGATTTATATATATGATAATGATACGGCTAATAGAATTCGAATGCAAAATAATAATACGTTAGAACTAGAATATATGAAAATAATATCAGAAATATTAAAAGAAAATCCGTATGCTAAAAAATATAAACATTTGTATGACGTAACTAATAATGGTGAAATTGATGAGTATAATTTAATATTCACACGCTGCATAAATTCGAATAAAAATGTTTATAACACACCGAGGACTGGTGAATGTGCAGCATTAATAGTTTCGAAAAATAATGAAATTCCAGAAATTGCCGATTTACGTGTTTATCCAAAAAATTCACCAGATAATCATGAAAGCGTGATTTTAAATAAATTATCATTCCATGTTGATCCGATGGTATTTGTTATTTTATTTCCTTCAGGAGATTTAGGCTGGAGTCCAATCTTGAAACAAAATTCAAATACTTGTAAGAGATTATCAGCTCTACAGTATTATTCTTACAGACTTGCATATAGAATTAATTCTAAATTTGATCCTATATTATATTGTGGTCGTTTAACACAACAATATTTTTACATGCTTATATTATTATAGAAAATAACAGATTAAATTTCTTTCGTTATAATCAAAAACAATTAAGAATTGAATGTCATCAAGGATTAATAGATCATGTTGAAAAATGTGCCTCAAATAATTCTGTAAACCTTGAAAATAATGAAAGGTTAGGTAATATTTTCATTTTGCCAGCAACGCATATTGTTAGTCCCAGACATATGCATCAATTGTATCAAGATGCTATGACTATTAATAGAGAAATTGGTAGACCAGATTTATTTATAACTGTAACTTGCAATCCAAATTGGCCAGAAATAAAAAGAGTTCTTGCAAAATTTCCTTCAGGTACTACATGTATTGATATACCTAATATAGTAGCACGCTTATTTTTTATTAAATTTTGTGCTATTTTGAGTGATATTTTAAGTGGTAATATATTTGGAAATATTATTGCATATATATATACTTTTGAATTTCAAAAACGAGGATTACCTCATGCACATTTATTGTTTGTTCTTGATTATAAAAATAAACTTCTAAATCCGAAAGATATTGATAAATTTATTAGTGCTGGAGAATTAGTCATTAAGCATATGTTACATAGACCACATTCAGAAAATACACCCTGTTACGATTACAAAAATAATAAATGTTCCAAAAAATTTCCAAAAAACTTTACTGATTTTACATATTTTGATGAAAATGGTTTTCCTCATTATAAAAGAAGAGATAATAGTAATAAAAATTATGAATATAATAAGAAAGTAAATGGAGAAATTATTAAAGTAAATAATTCAATGGTAGTACCTTATAATGCTACTCTTTTACAAAAATATAATTGTCATATTAATACCGAAATTTCGTATTCTGTAATGAGTATTAAATATTTGTATAAATATATAGTTAAAGGTTCTGATAGAGCATACATAGGTTTACAAAAAAAAAAGATGAAATATTTGATGAAATTACTGATTATATTAATGCGCGGTATATAAAGCCGCTTGGAGAATTGAAGAATTACCACTTTCTGGAAGATCTCATACAGTAATTAGATTAGCAGTGCATACGGAAAATCAACAGCAAATTATTTTTGAGGAAAATAAAGAAAAAGAAGCATTAGAAAAGAATAATAATACAACTCTTACTGCATGGTTTCGATTAAATTTATGTGATGATAATGCAAAAAATATAAAATATTCAAATATACCAAAATTTTATTTATTTAATACAACAACAAAAACGTGGGTTAAAAGAAAAGTTTTTTCTAATGCTTTAGGTAGATTATGTAATGCTAGTATTAAAGATACAGAAAGATTTCATTTAAAATTAATTCTAAATCATAAAAAAGGAGTGACATCTTTTAATGACTTAAAAACAAATGATAATATTTTATATAAAACATTTAAAGAAGCAGCTATAGCCATGGGATTAGTAGAAACCGATGAACAAATTTTAAAAATTTTTGAAGAAGCAGCAAGTATTATGATGCCAAAAGAATTTAGAAAATTTTTTTCGTGGTTTTTAATTGCTGATACTTCATCTTCAGCTTGTAAAATATGGGATAATTTTAAAAAAAATTTATGCGAAGATTTCAAAGAAAATAAGCAATGTAATGCTTTAAAACATATTAATAAAATTTTAAATTTAGAAAATCTTTCTATTTCCGATTTTGGATTACCAGAAATTATTAATAATGAAAATGAAGTAGATTTAAATGCTATAAAATTAATGAATAAAATTATTGATCATAAAAATAAACTTAATGAAGATCAAAATAAAATATTTAATTATATTACACAATCAAATAATAACATGATTTTTATTGACGGGCCTGGCGGTACAGGAAAAACTTTTCTTTATAAAACAATTATTTATTATTATTTAGGGCAAGGAAAAAATGTTTTGGACTGGTATTGCATCAATTTTAGTCAGAGAACTTTTAAATTACCGTTAGATTTGTCAAATATAGAAACGACTTTTTTAAAATTAAAATCAGATAAAAAAAATTACGTGAATGTGACATAATAATTTGGGATGAAGCATCTATGATACCTAAAAAAGCATTAGAAATAGTAGATAAAACTTTAAGAGATTGTTGTTCAAATGAAAAAATTCCATTCGCAGGAAAATTAATAATTTTGGGAGGTGATTTTAGACAAATTTTACCTGTCATTAAAAACGGTTGCCGAAATTCAATAGTAAAGGAATCTATGTAAAATATTCTAATTTATGGCCAAAATTCACTGTTTTGAAATTAAATAAAAATATAAGATCGTGTGATAAAAGTTTTTCAAAATTTCTATTACAAATGGGTGAAGGAAACCTAACCTCATTAAAAATTAAAGATTCATGGAAAACTGATGATATTTGCGAAAAAATTTATGGTTTTATTATAACAAACACAAATGATCTATCAAATAAAGCTATATTAGCGTGTCATAATGAAGATATATATAATTTGAATAAAAAAGTATTAAACAAAATTCATTCAAAAGAAAAAATTTATTTAAGTATTGATTATGCAACTGCTAAAGGTGTAGATCAGAATGATGAAAGTATGCAATTAAATTATCCAATAGAATATTATTAATTAATTTTAAAAATAGGCGCGATTGTAATGCTTATAAGAAATATAAGCATTAATGATGGTTTGTGTAATGGGACGCGTTTAAAAATCATCGAGTTATATAAATATATATAAAAGTTATGATTGTAACAGGAAATAAAAGGGAGAAATTGCATTTATACCAAGAATAACTTTGGACACAGGTGAATTTTCTAAATAACCCAATGGGACGCGTTTAAAAATCATCGAGTTATATAAATATAATATAAAAGTTATGATTGTAACAGGAAATAAAAAGGGAGAAATTGCATTTATACCAAGAATAACTTTGGACACAGGTGAATTTCTAAATAACCATTCATTTACATCGAAAACAATTTCCTGTAATATTAGCATTTGCAATAACAATAAATAAATCGCAGGACAAAGTTTTGATAGTTTAGGAATATATTATCGTAGACCTCTATTTTCTCATGGTCAATTATATGTAGCTCTTTCTCGGTGTAAAAATCCAAATAATTTATATATTGAAAATAACTCTGAAAACCAAAATGAAATTGAAAATATCGTCTGGAAAGAAATTTTCGAATGATTTTATTTTCACATAGCCATGCCAATCAAAAGAAAACAAATTAATAGTAATGAAGAAAGTATTAAAAATAAACAAACAAAAATTGATTTTTCCGAAATTCCATTTACAAATAATGATTTTTTAAAAAATAAAATTCATATTGGTGATAAAAGTGTGTAAGTATTTATCAAATGATACAAATATTACAAGTATTATCTTTGTTTAACGTAATATAATATAAAAATTAAATTAAAAATAATTATTTGTATAGAATGGTTGTTGGATACGTAGAATCAATAGATAAGACAAAAACAATTACGTCTAGAAATACTGATAAAAGTTATGAAATTTTTAAATTTGTATTAAATAATAATGACGGATCCAAAATTCAGTGTAATGCCTGGAATGGAGATGCAAAATAATTTGAAAATAAAATAAATATAAATCAAGTATACTAACATACAGTTTTCTATAGATATAATATATAATATGGATATAAAATACAATGATTTAAAAATTAAATATAATTCCAAATTATTGTATTCTTGTAGATAATTCTTTTAGAAACAGTAATGGCTAAGGAATCCTCAAATTTTAATAGTGGAAATATGAAATATGAATTACATTTGAAAAACTTTTCAAAAATTACTAATTTAGGAGAATTTGATATCCGAAGAAATACATCAAATTTAAATGTTATTGCCTTTGATGAAATTTCAAAATTGCATGGATATATAAGTGAGAAAAAAATGTATATTTATATAAAATAATAATTTACATAAACAAATATTTATTTATTAGAAACAGAAGGTTATATTTAAGAAATGAATTTGTTAACAATAATCAAAATAAATATGTGGGCTCCATAACTAACGGAAGAAATAAAATAGATATAATTATAAATCAAAATTCAAATTTTAAAAGAGGGTACAAATTACGAATTATTGGGGAAATAGAAGATACAGGTTATTATTTGAAAGTAACTAAAATATTTTAAATAGTTCTCAAACTAATACGAAAATTTATTTATTTTAGAAGAAAATTTTATTATATTTAAAGTACAAAATATCGAGGATATAGAACTTTTAGAAGATGATCCTTTGCCATTACATAAATTAATTCTAGGAGGTGAAGTATTATTTAGATCAGTTTAAAAATTTAAATTTACTATTTTAGGTAAGTTAAATTTTGATTACATTTATAATCATTTAATATAATGTAAATTATAAGTTAAAAAAATTCATATCATATAAAATTTGCAGTTAAAGTTTATATTTATGAATTTTGTTTAAAATCATTTTTTTTGACATAACGTGGTGTATGGCTAACGGCGATGGGTTTCCTCGTTATGTTTTTAATACACATCTATCTTTATTTTATAATTTTCATTTTTACTTCATTATACTAAAATTTTGGTAATCTTTTATTTATGAATTTTTTTTAAATTTAATATGCTAAATTTTTTGTATAAAACCCAACGCGCCATAATAGTACCTCCAGGGTGGTGTGGAAATCTGTTTAATAATAATATGATGATAATATATTTATAATATATACATTTCTTTTATATTATATATATATATTTCATTTTGAAAGGGGGGGGGGTTGGCGCGCGAAGCGCGCAGGGGGGCGAAGCCCCCCTAGTATATATATATGTTTAATGTTCATCTGTTTTATACACACCATTAATTGTTCTCAAATTTGTTTTTTCTTATTAGTGTAATGGAGCTTTATTGATCGCCACGAACAAATTGGTACATATCTTGATATGCCGACGTTTCGGATGTATTGAAAACATCCCTTTTCAAGGCTATAATATTTACAATTTTTTCTAAATTAATTGTAAACCAAATTATGGATAATAATATAAATAATAAAACTCACCATAAACATAAGCTACACAATCATATTTGTGGCAAAATCATCGAATAAAATATTTTACATCAACAATACACTATAATCAACCAACAAAACCTCTAAAAACAGAAAATATTAACTTATTTTAAAATTATATTGTCAATAAATTAATGAAATTCCAAATTTAAAATTGCAAGAACCTTAATAAAAACTCACACTTAATTACATTTAGCAAAAATGTGCCTTAGGAGCACCCCAGAGGGTGTCCAAGGCAATAATTAGATCGATATTATACATCTCTTCGCACCTAACCTAAACCAATACATAGTAACATATATACGTATATTCGTATATTAGTATATGAAGAAAACGAGGTGGGAGAAACCATATAATACCGGGTCTATATATATATAACTTCTGCAAAAATATAACTATATATCATGGTTAGTAATAATGTTTAGAGTAACTTTGTATATATTTTTTAAATTATAAATGTCCTCTATACGGTTCAATGTATGTTTATGTGAAAAAATATTAATCATTTCAGAGAATAATCGTTTTTTATAATTGTTTTCAATATCTAAAATGGCAGTTTTATCAAAATTAATAGAATGTCCAGTATTAAGTACATGCATAGCTATGGCTGATCTTTCATTTTTACTTTTCAGGTCATTTTTATGTTCACCAATTCGATTTTTTAATTTTCTTTTGCTTATACCTATATACTGGGCAGAACAATCTTTACAGGGAATATTATAAATAATGTTACAGTTGTCTTCTTTTAGTATTCTATCTTTACCTAACTTGATAATATTATTAAATTTGTTAATTGTGCAGTTTATAGATAAAAAATTATGTTTTTTAAATTTTGATTTATTATTGGCGTTAAGTCTTTAATATATGGCAAAACAACCCTTGGTCTACGTAGAAGGTCTCTTGTTTTATTAATATTAATATTCAAATCATTATTTTTGTTATTACTATTAATATAAGAAATTCGTTTTTTATAAATTTATGTATAAAAGCAATAGGATAATTATTATTGGTTAAAAATTCTTCTATTATTTTTTTATTTCTATCATGAAAAGAAGAGTCCGACAATAAGATCGCCTTATCTACTAAATTATACACCATAGCTATTTTCTGATGTTGTGGGTGGTGTGACAAATAGTTTAAATATCGCCCGGATGCTGTATTTTTTCGATACCAATTTGTTAAACACTAATTTGTTTTTTCTTATTAGTGTAATGGAGCTTTATTGATCGCCACGAACAAATTGGTACATATCTTGATATGCCGACGTTTCGGATGTATTGAAAACATCCCTTTTCAAGGCTATAATATTTACAATTTTTTCTAAATTAATTGTAAACCAAATTATGGATAATAATATAATAATAAAACTCACCATAAACATAAGCTACACAATCATATTTGTGGCAAAATCATCGAATAAAATATTTTACATCAACAATACACTATAATCAACCAACAAAACCTCTAAAAACAGAAAATATTAACTTATTTTAAAATTATATTGTCAATAAATTAATGAAATTCCAAATTTAAAATTGCAAGAACCTTAATAAAACTCACACTTAATTACATTTAGCAAAAATGTGCCTTAGGAGCACCCCAGAGGGTGTCCAAGGCAATAATTAGATCGATATTATACATCTCTTCGCACCTAACCTAAACCAATACATAGTAACATATATACGTATATTCGTATATTAGTATATGAAGAAAACGAGGTGGGAGAAACCATATAATACCGGGTCTATATATATAACTTCTGCAAAAATATAACTATATATCATGGTTAGTAATAATGTTTAGAGTAACTTTGTATATATTTTTAAATTATAAATGTCCTCTATACGGTTCAATGTATGTTTATGTGAAAAAATATTAATCATTTCAGAGAATAATCGTTTTTTATAATTGTTTTCAATATCTAAAATGGCAGTTTTATCAAAATTAATAGAATGTCCAGTATTAAGTACATGCATAGCTATGGCTGATCTTTCATTTTTACTTTTCAGGTCATTTTTATGTTCACCAATTCGATTTTTTAATTTTCTTTTGCTTATACCTATATACTGGGCAGAACAATCTTTACAGGGAATATTATAAATAATGTTACAGTTGTCTTCTTTTAGTATTCTATCTTTACCTAACTTGATAATATTATTAAATTTGTTAATTGTGCAGTTTATAGATAAAAAATTATGTTTTTTTAAATTTTGATTTATTATTGGCGTTAAGTCTTTAATATATGGCAAAACAACCCTTGGTCTACGTAGAAGGTCTCTTGTTTTATTAATATTAATATTCAAATCATTATTTTTGTTATTACTATTAATATAAGAAATTCGTTTTTTTATAAATTTATGTATAAAAGCAATAGGATAATTATTATTGGTTAAAAATTCTTCTATTATTTTTTTATTTCTATCATGAAAAGAAGAGTCCGACAATAAGATCGCCTTATCTACTAAATTATACACCATAGCTATTTTCTGATGTTGTGGGTGGTGTGACAAATAGTTTAAATATCGCCCGGATGCTGTATTTTTTCGATACCAATTTGTTAAACACTAATTTGTTTTTTCTTTTTTTATATCATTATTTGTAGATTTTAAATTTAGTAATTTTGAATTTATTAATGTAACATTTGATCCTGCATCATAGATAGCAGATATTTTTAAAATATCATTTAATTTTATTGGGAGTTCAATCAATGGTGGTATTATTAGTTTTTTGGATTTTCATCACTTAGTTGTACGTCTAAAGTTAAATTATTTACTTGTTTGACTTTATTAATTCTATTTTCTTGATCTTTAAACCAGCATTCAGTTTCAGAATAAAAACGTGTTCCTTTTTCTTTTTCTTTACATATTTTGCAAGGTGTTTTTTCACTTTTCTCTTTTGTGTTTGGTTTATTCTTTTTTATATCTAAATTTTTTTTGTACATTAAATGTTCTAATTTACTTATTTAATATTCTAATTTACTAAGCAGTTTTAGACTAATCAGAAAGGTTTTTCTTTCAATTTTCGCCGCTTTTCGATGCACAGCCCAATTCTCTGCATCATTTTATATATCCTGTGCA
Organism: Theocolax elegans; assembly: GCA_026168455.1. Lineage (NCBI taxonomy): Eukaryota > Metazoa > Arthropoda > Insecta > Hymenoptera > Cerocephalidae > Theocolax > Theocolax elegans. The sequence continues at coordinate 37,748,305 of CM047426.1, read as the reverse complement.
AATTTCATTGAAATCCAGCGGCAAATAACGAAGAATAGTGTGAAACTGTAATTGCGAATATGTGCCATTAGGTAGAGTTACTCTGATGGTAAAAATGCTAGCTTCGACGTTCTCTTAACCGTACTGATTGACACGTGCCAATTCTTATCTGCAAATTTTACCTGTCGGTATATTAAAAGATTTGATTTACCGACCTACACGCGCGCAATTCAAATAGACTAAGGATGTTTTCCTTACATATATATATACACTACAGTATTAGTCATTTTCTTGTTTTCGAAATTCTTATATAATTATAATTATACACTTATAAGTATATAATTCTTATATATTAATATCAATATGTTTCGAAAATGTGTCCAATATTTTGGGACCATATTGCTCAAAGTACGACGATAATATTGGATAATGTATTACCAATATTTGGGTAACAGCATCATAGTAGCGTAATTAAAGCCGTATGTGGAATTAGCTACAGCCCAAGCGTTGCTAATATTTTACCAATTCAATTCCCCAAGATATGGCAAATATTTTGCCCATAGTTTTTATTTTTACGCGGGACATTCTAATGGAATAGGTTCTTTTATTGGTGGATAATCACATTCTTGTCAAATTTCAAATCAACCAAAGCAACATCGTACACATCATATACAACATTTTTATCTACAGGCTAACTTCTTCAGGCTCTATAACTCTCGATTATAATCCAAATTCTGTTTCCTCTATTGATTCTATTGCAAAAGTAATAAAGTGCAGCTAAATGTTTCGAGAAATAATTTTTTAATACATCAAATCATGTAGGAACAAGATTGGCGTGAAAGTATTGGCAATTCCAAGCTCTCTCGCCCTAGTAGAAATTTCAACCTGACAACTGTATAGGTAGTAATAATTGCTAATATAGATACCCCCCTTTAAAACGCATTGTTGTCCACTTTTCCTTTTATCGCTTTGTATATATATATATATATATGGGCTATTTCACGTCAACATGGTACAATGAAAATTTTAAATCGCTCCAAAATTTGAGAACAGGCTGGAAATATCTTCCAGAAGATAGAAAAAAATGTTAGGTGTTAAAAATAATTTGCCTAAGAGTTATTCGACTATAAAAAATGAAAATTTTTCAATTTTTTAGAAAAATTGCTATTTTCAAAGCCATTTATCTCAAAATCTATTGAATTTTTTGAAAAAACCTTACAAACAACTGTTGTTCAAAATAATGTTTAAAACTTATCTACCTGGGTTACAATTCTTAATTTTAAAATCTCGAAGAGATAGAACACCCGGAAATATTGAATGTCAAAAAAAGGCGACCTTGCCACAATCGATTTTGTTGTAACACCGCTCAAAAGATCACGTTTTTCGAGAGCTTGCGAATGGCTTGAGTTAGATTATTGGCCAAGACCACTGGTGTACGTTATGCCTCATAAACCTCATAAAATCACTAATTTTTACGTATTTTAGGACATAACTTACACCAGCCGTCTTGGCCAATAATCTAACCATCGCCATTTGAAAGCTCTCGAAAAATGTGATCTTTTGAGCGGTGATAGAATAAAATCGATTGTGGCGTGGTCGCCTTTTTTTGATATTTAATATTTCCGGGTATCCTATCTCTTCGAGGTTTTAAAATTAAGAATTGTAACCTAGGTAGATAAGTTTTAAACATTATTTTGAACAACAGTTGTTTGTAAGGTTTTTTCAAAAAATTCAATAGATTTTGAGATAAATGGCTTTGAAAATAGCAATTTTTCTAAAAAATTGAAAATTTTTCATTTTTTATGGTCGAATAACTCTTAGGCAAATTATTTTTAACACCTAACATTTTTTTCTATCTTCTGGAAGATATTTCCAGCCTGTTCTCAATTTTTGGAGCGATTTAAACTTTTCATAGTACCACTTGACGTGAAATAGCCCATGTATATACATATATATATATATATACCATGAGGATGCATAAGACTAAAAATATCGATATATTTTATCTTACGAATAACGACATAATGGACAGTTCAAACTCCACCGAACATCTAACATCGAATACTGAACATCGAAAACCAAACTCCAATCTTTGGAGCTTCTTACCTTAAAGGCCAGGGGATTTTATTTTTTAATTTTTTATAAACAAAAAATAAAATTTATCAGTTTTTGAAATTTTTCTAAGGTTTTAAAACACGGAAACAGTTGTCTAGTTTTTGTTACTATATATAATGTGTCAATTATTACAAGTTGATGCGACAACGTGAGTGCAGGGAAATGTGGAACATTCGCTTTTGATCTTTAGGCCTATTCAAGATGTGACCTAAACACCAAAGCAGAATGTATCAATATAACGGCCGTTTCGGACTTCCGACATAGGTTTTCCTATATATTTATATGGTTTTTTCTTCCTCGCGACTTGCGAGTCACCGGAATAACGTCAGTTACATGCGAGGCAAAAGGGAAAAAGGAAAAGAAATATATATATGTATACCCCCACGTATAGGTTGTAGGGGTAACTCATAGAAACCCTTGAAAAAGGGTACTCTCTTAAAGGAAATTAGTGAAACTGTCACTAATTTAAATACTAAACTCTTTTTTCACTATTAAAATAGTGATTATTCCCATAAATATAAGAATAGTGAATATTCAATAATAAAATAATGAATATTCATTAATTGAATTAGTTGAACACTTCTTAATGTAAAATAATGAATATTCACTAATGAGATATTGATTTTTCTCTTTTTGAAATAGTGAACTTGCACACTTTAAGTTTAAAATTTTATAAGCACTATTTAAATTACTGAATTATTCTCGCGCATGCATCTATACCGCATTACCGGCCTGGTCAATTCCTCGAATAATACTCGAATCTAAACTTATTAGAAAATCGTGAAGCATTTCATAATTGGTTTAATTAATTTAACGGGATGTCGGACCCAAGTTACAGGGATCTACACTTTTCAACATAAGAATTATGTTGGAAATAATACAAAAGCGAGAGCACGACGTTTTTATTTTTTAAGAAAAAGTCATCTTTTAATAATAATTGAATAAACAATTTTCGGTCGGTAATTATTCATCGAAAAATACATGCATTTTCAACGCTAAAAACAGAAGTAAATTACAAATTTTAAAATCTAAAAAAATTTGAGTATACTGTTTAAAATATTCTTAAGGCCATAGCGTTCAGGATTTTTTCAAAAATTTATTTTTTTGTTTATAAAAAAATATTAAAAATGACCATTTTGTTAGTCCGACATTTCATATTAAATTGAAAAAAATTATTATAATGATGTCTAAAACATTATTTTATACCTATATTATACAAACGGATCGAATATCATTAAATATTTATAAGTACGGATTCATATTGCAAATAAGTTAAGTATAAAGCACGTGGGATATGTAGTTTATAAAAGAAGGACTTGTACACTGTATTTGTTATAATATAGCAATATCAAGATGTTTTAGAATCTTTTATACAAACGTATAGACAAATAATTAAGTATCTCATCTATTCAAAATTTTTTCTTTTAGAGGAGGCGGTAAAAATGCTCTTTACTCACGGAGTATAGGACTCGGTCAGCGTGACTCATACCCACTAAAACACAACCCTGCCATTGGTTTTGACAGGCCTCCTCCTCTCGACTGATCTTCCCTCCTCGGAAACCGCCATAAGGCATTACTTCGAGAGGGGCAGTCATGCCACGTTTGGTTCTTCATGACAGGCAGTCATCTCACTATCTCGTTCATATGGGGCGGCTATTAATGTCGCCCCTAGCCCGCTCTTTCTGTTTTCTGATGTGGTTTATTCGCCCCACAATGGATGCTGCGAAGGTCACCACGGCATCCCAACCTTCTTGCGAACCAATAAGGCATATCCCGATACCCTCTGGTGTCAATGGCTCCTCCCAAAAGGTTTGGAAATTACCCATTTATTCCGCGAATCGAAGACACCAGGACAGGACGTGTTCCACGTCTTGGTCTACACGAGGGAAGGTCGGGCACTCCGCACCCCCGTATATACAGATGCGGTACAGGCAGTGTTGCCAGATAGAGGTATTTTTTCTTTGTTACACTCACACAGTATGATCTCATTTACATTAGATAATAGAGGACAGAAAAACCCTAAATGGTAACCCTGGGTACAAGTAACTGGGAAACACCTACGCCCGGTATGCACCTGGGTCAGATACAACGTAAAGAATCCGTGTTTTCTACTCGTCCATTCGCGACATTTGGGATGACGCGGTGGGTCCAGCGACCTTTGCCTGCCGAATCCCATCTCTGCTGCCATAGTTCGATGGTCCTGTTTGACCACCACTGCTACAACACGTTTACGTATCAGCCCTCTCTATCGCCAAAAGATCAATGAGAGTATCGGAATATCTGACACGGTTCTACAAGCATGAGCCACCCTTAAGACGGCTATTCTGCAGGCTCACCGACAGGATGCAGAATTACGGAGTTTACCACTATCGCTAAGAGGGCACGACGTGGCTGCTGTAGCCCTATAATATTGGGCATTATGCCTGACAAAGCTGTAACCACTTTTGCGGCTTTCGACCCTGCATTCAGTAGGTGTTCCTTGAATATTAGCCGCGCATCCCAGATGACTCCTAGGTATTTCAGCGTGTTCACCGATCTTATAGGCATACCATTTACAGTAAAGGCGGCGTACCTCCTTTACTTTGTTCAGGAGATAAGTACCGCCTCCGTCTTTGCGGCCGCTAGACACAGTACTGTTAGAAAACTTAATCTCGTCACATACGAATGCGAGGATATGTTGCGAGAGAAGGGAGGGCGCTGCAGTACGCGAGGCGCGAAGTACGCGTGGGAGAGAACAGAAGGACTTGAGACGTTGACCTGAAAAGGTGTTGGCTTGACAGCGTGGTCCGCCAGCGGTGTATTAACTGTTTTAATATACGACCTGTACATACAAGTTATCTTATAATATATATTCATTCATCTATTTAATCCTGACGTGCGTTTTATTTTTGTCGACATTCCTGACATTCGACAGACTAAGATTGTCTAATGATAACGAAGGTAATGGTTCGAGAGAGAGAAAGTGAATATTATTATTAATACAACAGTACATAGTTGCTCAATCATACAGTTACTACCGCGAAAGAGGCATCTGCAACGCATTCTACCTCATCGATACTCCTTGCGATGACAACCAAAGCCATATTGTCCGCAAAAGCCACCATCGACACTTCCTCTGGAAACTACTGCCACAGTCTATCGTAAACGACGTTTCAGAGAATGGACCCAAAGACCGAACCCTGTGGCACGCCTCCGGTGATGTTATAGGAGTGCGTGCCATCCTTGGGGTCATAGAGGAGATTCCGTTCTCTGAGGTAGCTCGAGATGACTTTACGTAGGTAAAACGGCACCTACAATTGTTCCAAGGAATCTATAATGTTGCCCTATCGAGCAGAGTTGAAGGCATTGCGGATATCCAGTGCGATGATAGCACACATGCACCTAGAATTTCTAGTACCACCGATCGCCTGCCTGTGCAATGGCTGCTTGTAGCCTGGCACAAATGACATGCTCAAACAGCTTCCCAGCTATACCCAACAAATAGAGTGGACGGTAAGAACAAGGATTCTCCGGTGGTTGGCTCCCCTTTCGGAGAAGTACCAACCTCTGTACCTTCCACCGTCTTGGAAAGCATCTTAATTGAAAACAAGCGCTGAATGTATCCGCGAAAATTTGTGGCACATTCAGCGCAACGGTCTTGATGGTCAGACCAGGTATTCCATCCGGCCCTGGAGCATTACGGATGGATATTCTCCTTGCAGTCATCTTCAGCTCGGTTATGCTAATGTCTGACGGCGCGACAGCACTGTCGGTCCCCAGTAGACCTGTCTCGGCTGTCCGTTCCTGATATTGTGGAAACAAGTGGCGCACCGCTCTGTCAAGAAAATGTGGACACAATGGCGTTGAGGTGCCCCATTTTGTTCGGCTTACCCCATAGATCGCGGTCCACTTCCTCGCAAAACTCGTGCCAGCACTTGCGTTTAGTCGCTCTAATGGCAGCCTTCAGCTCTTTCCGCTTTTCCTCGTAGGCCACAGTTAGTTCTTAATACCGCGGGTTGTTCCGAGCTCTCTGGTGCAGTCACCGAGACCGCAGACACTTACTGCGTATTTTTGCGATATTCTCATTCCACCAGTAAACAGGTGGACGGCCGCGGGGGATAGATTTCCCGGCCAAAGAGACATTGCAAGCCGCTGTTATGGCACGTAATCATATCAATAAAACTTTCATACGTAATGGTTGGAAACGAGCACGTACCATACTGTTTGGTAAATCGAGTACTTTAATTAGCGTGTCTTTTAGATTCAAGATTGGTTTTATTTATGTAAAATAGCAAGGGCTGCTCGCATTAATTATAATATTATTTATAAATATTGATTGTCAATCATTGCATTCAATTTTTAAAGACTACAAAGTAAATATTCTTTTTTTATTCCAGATAGACGCAGTGCAGCTTTGACTTGCATGTGATCGTGTAATTAGAAAACAAGTTCGAGGCATCGTGTACATATTGACGCTTGAAGCTTTGTCGGATATGACATGGTATGGTTAAAGTGCAAGTACTGTAGCATTTGGCAAAGTTCACAATGAAGAGATATGCTTTAATTTTAATACTTCTCTATTAACAAAACGCAGACTGCTACGTTAAGCTTAGCGTTTACTCGCGCATCAATTTTTTAAGTAGTTCAAGATTATACAAGCAAGTATGACTGGATTAAGTTTTTCACAACTGAAACGTTCATTGCCGTGTTTTTACCTGATGCAAAAGTATTTAATCTGCCTAGATTATCAACAAAGTTAAATAATAATGTTAATACAATTCCCTACTAGCACACAAGGTTGTGGCAACGTTGTAGTAACGTTATCTTAGCAACATTCCAACGTTGTTATGAAAATTGCTGCAACGTGGGAGATATCAGCTAAAAAAAAATCTGCTTTGTCTAAAAGTTGAATAAATGTCCTACAATAGTTTAATAATATTTATCTGAACGTAGAAAAATTTATGAAATATTAAATAAAAAATAAAGAAAAAAATTTCTCGTTCGGGGATTACAACCTCCGATCGTTAACTCCGTAGGCTTGCTTTCTACCATAACTGAGCTATTTTATTGTTTCTGTCATTGTGTTAAATTGAGGCAATAACGAACAGCTAAAATATGCTTTACAGTTTATAGCCTCAATTTAACTCAATGACAGAAACAATAAAATAGCTCAGTTGGTAGAGAGCAAGCCTACGGAGTTAACGATCGGAGTTTCTAATCCCCGAACGAGAAATTTTTTTAAATTTTTTATTTAGTATTTCATAAATTTTTCTACGTTCAGATAAATATTATTAAACTATTTTAGGACATTTATTCAACTTTTAGGCAAAGCAGATTTTTTAGGTTGTTTAGATGTTATTTCAACATTGATTTCTGAGGCCTGCGATGGCTCGGTCGGTAGGGCGTCGGGCTCGTAATCTGGAGGCCCCGGCCGATTTATACAAGCACCACTGGCGAATGTATTTTCAACAAGTGCTTTCTTCACCAAGACATCGTATGACCTTCGTCGCTGATTGGCACCGGTTTGGGAGCATAAAAAGAGCGACGTTAAAATAATAATAATAAAAAAAAAAACATTGATTTCCACCAATCGCGGCAATTATAAAATATTAGCGGACATCTCCCACATTGCAGCAACGTTTCTCCAACATTGCAGCAACTTTCATAGCAACGTTGGAATGTTGCTAAGATAATTCTAATCTAGGGTTACTGTGAATATAGTGTACGATGTCAGAAAGTCATGTACTATAAATAATAAGAAATTATTTATTAGGGAAGCCACAATAGTGCCACAACAGTGTATTAATAAGTTTTTTGCTATACATACAATCTAATTTAACTGAATAAACGCAAACACTAGTTTTTGGTAGATTAACGATTATGAGCTCAATAATTAAGCTAAATTTTGAGAATAATATTCTAATCTCGGCCGTCTACAGAGCACATGATATGCATGAGATGGAATTTATACTAAATCTAAGAAATTTTTTTAATTTTTTGATAATTATAAACAATAACTAGTTATTGGTGATTTTAATATAGATCTAATTAAAAATAATGCTGTAAGTCAGGAATTCCTAAATAATTGTTTAGAAAAAAGTTTTTTACCGGGTTTTATAGGCATAACTAGACCTTCAGATAACCACATATCAATGAAAGCATATGTATATTGACATTTTTATTAAAAATATTAATTATGAATCGTATAAAGTTACTTACAACTTTATGGATCACTACCCACTAATTGTAAACGTTAAAGAAAAAATACCAAAAAATGTCAAAATACGTATGCGGAAGAAATAAACTAGCAAGATATTTCGTTTACAGCCCAATGGTGCAGTGATTTCTTTGATATTGATCAATAGTTGCATGGATCATGCTAAATATAATTGTAAGAATAAAGCAATCTGCGTCAGCGATGCGGTTAGTGACCACGGTAGCTTCGGTGGCGCTACTTGTATATACAAGTTAGTGTCGCATACCAAGTCAGTACGTTCGGTGCCTCCGAGCAGTAAAGACGCGTCCAACCTTTTATGTAGTTAAATAAACTTCTTTATTTATTACTCTGCTTGCATTATTTCACCATACAACCCAACAGGTTATCGGCACCAGACCCGCTTCCACCGCGCGAGTGTTATATTAAGTGGAAAGTGAGTGCGAAAGCCAAATTGCTTGCGCAGTTCAAAATTGACGAGAGTCTCCTTCAAGGAAGGGTATTTGAAGAATTTTGGTACTAGTTTAAGATTCAAAATGAGTAAGTACTTATAATATATAAGTAATTATTAAAATTTAATAAGAAAATCGTGAATTATCGAGATTTTAAGAAAGTGTGTAGTAATCTGAGATTCTTGGAATTCGCGACGGCATCCAAGATGGCGGTCGCGTCCTCCCGCCAAAACGACAAAAATTAAAGATGGCGATCGCGTCTTCCCGCGCAATAGAATAAATTAAGATGGCGACGGCGTCCTTTGTTGAAAATAAACTTTGAAAGAGTTGGCAACATTGTAGTGACGCGATAGTTAATCCGAGTAGTAAACCTCACAACGCAATAGCGTTCACGCGCGTAGAGTGAGAGAGACGGCGCTACTCGCGCATCTTAAGACCAGTAGAGAACGCGTTAGACTCTCGCCGGCAAGAGAGAGGACATTATAGCCATCGCGCACGAAAGAGAGAGAACGCACTAGTCTTACACAGCGAATGTGTATTAAGAAATTTTAAATACACAACTGAGTTATGACGCGTAAGAAAATGATTTGAATATGTTACACGCACATTGTACTACAGTTTAAGATAACAAATATTGAAGTAAGTAGATATTAATAAGAGTGCATACATATTTATACATATGAGGTTATGTATGTTATTTAAAGACATATTTCGAATAACCTTTAAAGAAATGTTTTAAGTTATAAGATTTGTTTAATTTAAGAAGTGTTTAAGATTTGATTAATATTTAAATATTTAAAGTTTTAAGACTTGAGATTTAATAAACAATTTAAAGAGCAGTTTAATTATTTATGAAAGTTTAAAGAAATTAACAATAATATGAAACATTGTTTATTTACTTAAGAAAATGTAAAGAATATATTATTAAGAGTCGTTTAATAATTAAAGAATTGTTTAAGATTTAAAAGATGTTTATTATTTTAAGAATTGTTAATTTAAAGAGTAGTTTAATAACCTAAGAATGACTTATGAATTTTAAGAGTATTCTTTAAAATTATTTAAGAATTTATGAAAATCAAAGAGTTGATTAAGAATAGTATGAACATTTGAGAAATTTAACGACAGATTAAATTAAGAAGTGAAAAGACGTTATAAAAATAAAAATGCATGTATGTTAAGATAAGAACTTAAGAAGTGACAGTGTTTGGAAATTTTAAGATTGTTTTAAGAATTGGTTATTAACGTCTGTTTTGCATAGGTACTGAAGACCCAATCAAACAAACATTGGAGAGAATTTGGAAGCAGGAAAGGCTCCAAAATCATTGTATAAATGAGAAGTTCGTATTGGTGTTACCAGATCAGGACGTCAACAAAGGCTACATCGCCTTCTCGTCACATAAGATCTTCAAAATAGGTAAACCTTACAACTTGTTTAAAATCGACAACGCCTTAAGACGTGAGATTAAGATGTGAAATAAGTGACATGTTTAAAGAAAAGCGAATTCGTCTTTGTGTTTAAGATTATAAATGTAGATCTACATTAAAGAATGTCTGACTAAAATTTAAGAAAAGCCTAGGTACTTAAGAGTGTAAATGCGCAATCAGACATAGTTTAAGAATAGTTTAAGAATAGTTTAAGAATAGTTTAAGAATAGTTTAAGAATAGTTTTAAGAATAGCTTTGTTCTCTTGGTCCAAAAATATATTAAGAAAATACATGCAAATTAAGATGAGTTGAAAAATCCTATGCACATGAAGAAGTAGAAAATTGAGATTCTGTAAAATTAGTTGTCGTCTGAAGATAAGAAAAAGTATACGCCTTAAGAATAAGTGAAGAATAGTGAATAAAGTAAAGATGAGTGGAATCGATTCCCTTATATAAAAACATGTCACGCCTTAAGAAACACATTTTGAAAAAGAAATGTTAAGTGAACAAAGCTGATTAAGAATTAGATTAAGATTAAGTAAAAATTAATTAAAGATTAAGAGAGATAAGGACCAAGTAAAAATAAACTGATACTGAAGTGTATATTCTAAAATCTCATTGTGTTTACAGGACACCTGATGAATAAAGATGAAAGACGAGTAATTTCCAAACACTGGCCTGAAGACAAGGAAACATTGGAATTGAGTTCTCTGGGTAACCTGGATGAAAGGCAGATGGTGACTAAAGAAATGTTAAGTAAAGCGTTGAACGATATGGAGAAAAAATATGAAAAACGAGCAGAAAGCTTCATGGAAAGACTCCTGGAATCACAAAATAAGCTGCTTGAAAGGCAAATGCTGAACCAGGAGAAGCTGATGGAGAAAGTAACTACCAGCCTATTCGAAAAATTTCATATTATGGCCTCTAGTGTGAAAAATGCATCTCAGAATGCTGCTGAAATTAAAGGTATTAAAGGAGGTCTGGAAGACGGTAATAATTCTGAAGAGGTGCTTGAAGAAAGAGAAAAGGCTGAAGAATCGATAAACAGAAAGCTGTCTGAAGACCTTGATCCAGTCGAAACGCCTGAAACCATCAAGCCGAAGCCAATGGTTAAAAGTATAGTAACCTTCCCAAAGAAATGGTCTAGCGGACCATCATTCACTCTAGAGGAGATTGAGCTGTTTCAGTCCCACGATGTCACCCCTGAGGTTTCAGTACGAGCTAATGCTCCTGATTCAAGGTTTGTTCCCGTGGAAATAGCTGATCCGGCAAAACATCAAACTCGCACAAGCGAAACCTCAAGCGAGGAGGGAGAGGTGAAAGAATATGAGGAGATTGAAGATTGGGACGATCCATCTGGTATATCTAGGGTGAGAGTACATACGTCCAAGACTGTAAGTAAAGCTAATAATAAAGATAACTTAAGAGAAAATTTAAGAGATAATCTAAGAAATAAAGATATGTTAACTAATATTGATTTTGAAAAATTAATTGAAGATAAGATTAATGATAGAGTAAAATTAGCTTTAACTGAAAAAGAAAGATTTGAAAAGAATAATACCGTTAAGAACTTAGCTGATTCGATTAAGATTGAGATTCTAAATAAAGATAACGATATAAACAGAAATTATAAGTTGTTAACGAATGTAAAATTTGAAATTTTTGAAGATTATTTGATGTCGGAATTAAGAACTAGAAAATTAGATTATTTATTAAAGAATGAGATAATGACTGAAGTAAATGAAAAGAAATTAATTGAAGACAAACATAAAGTAAGAGATATCATTATTAACCATATTGATATAATATATTATTCGAAAATCACTAATATTAAAGAACCGATTGAAATAATCAGTAAATTAAGAGATTTAAAGAGACTTAAAACTAGAACAAACAGTATAACGGCTAAAAGAGATTTGTATAGTCTAAGATTTAATAACTCTAAAGAAAATATAGCTAAATTCTGTGAAATGTTTGAAGATAAGATTAGAATTTATGATAGCATACCAGGAGTTACAAAGATTAGTGAAAAGGAAAAGAGAGATTTATTTATACAGACAGTGGCTGAATCTGTGCCTAATATTTTAGTGGTAGATTGTGTTAGTCGAGAGTCGTCTGGTAAAGAAATGTCATACTCGAGTCTTAAGAACTATCTTTTACAGGTTGACTCAACCATTCCAAACCAAGAACCTCAAAGAGCAGCGATGTTTGCGACAAGTTTTAAGACAAGACCAATTCGAGGTCGTACTTATTTTCGAGGAAATGTACCGAGGGCTGCATCTAAGTCAAGTCGCAGATGTTTTTCCTGTGGAAGAAATGGACACATGATTAGTGCATGTCCTACGCCTGGGCAAACACATTGCTATCATTGCAATGAAGTAGGCAATCATATTGCCAGAGATTGTCCGAAAAGAAAGAGAGAGGAAAGTAACGACAGTAATGAGACTGGCAGACCTGGAAAGAAATGGAGAGATTGCCAGAATAGACCGAGAGTAGTCTTGAGATCGAGGGGAAGCTCCAGAAATCTTAGAGGCAACAGAGGCTTCCGTGGAAATTTCAAGTTCCAAGGTGGAAAAAGGGACAGCCACAAAGGAACCACTATGATGGCTTATCCTGAAGACAGTTCTGACAAAGGTAAAGATAATCTAAGACACGATGAGATTAATTACAATTTAAAGTGCGATGCATATTACAGCAATTTAAGAAAAATAGCTAACGGTTGCGATTCTAATGATTCTGTAAATTCTAAAGATATGTTAGTTAAATTCATAGCTGATTCGGGAGCGACCGAACATTTAAGTAAAACGAAATTGATTTTTCAAGGCTTAAACGAAAACAAGACAGGCAAAATTAAATCTGCAAATAAAGTTGGTAATTTGAATATATTGGGTGTTGGTAATGTTAAATTTAAAACTTGTAATGATAAAGAATCCATTTTAAATAACGTAATTTATTCTGAAGATTTGTCTGAAAATTTACTATCCCTACGACAGTTTGTAGATCAGGGACTTAAGATCTATTTAGATAGCGAGAGAATTAATATATATGATCCTATTACGAAACGCAATTTAATCACAGTATTTTATAAAGCGCCATTTTGGAAAATTGTATTAAAAGTTACAAACAAGCGTGATAATGAACCTGAAAGGTCAAACTCCGCATCACTAACTAGTTCGTTGATAGCTGACTATAACGTTAAAGATAGAGATACGTTAGAAAATGACGAAAATGCATTTAAAACGAACAATGAGAATTGTACCGATATTATAAACACTCTGAATAACCGGAAAATTGATAATCTAATTAAAGATATTGAAATAGCTGAAAATAAAGAAATAGAATATGAACCGAGATTAGAAAATAAAGTAAGAAAACTAAGTGATGGTATGAAATGGCATTTTAGATTAGGCCATGCATCAATAAATTATATTAAGAAATTTATAAGCTTAAATTCGGAATTAATTAAAGAAAATGTTAAGATTGATGATAAAGAAATTATTGAATGTGAAACGTGTCTATTAACTAAATCATGTAAACTGCCATTTAATTCTATTAGAAATAGAGCGATAGAACCAATGCAAATAATACACGCTGATGTTATGGGTCCAATCAGCCCTGCATCGCATCCGAAAGGTTACAGATTTATTGTTGTATTTATAGACGATCATTCAAGAGCAGCTTTAGCATATCCGGTTAAACATAAAAACGAAACATCTTACTGTTTAGAACAGTGTGTTAAGAGTATGAGAAATGTAATTGGCTCAAATAATAAAGTATGTTTTCTAAGATGCGACCGAGGAACCGAGTTCACTGGTAAAGAGACCGGCAAAGTACTTGAGGATATAGGTGCGGAATTACAACTAGCATGTCCGGATACACCTGAGCGTGGCTGAAAGATTTAACAGAACATTAGAGATGAAAGTAAGAGCTATGATGTTTGATTCTGGCCTGCCAGCTTATATGTGGGATGTCGCAGTAAAGGCTGCTGTATACGTATATAATCGTTCACCACATAAAGCCATAGATATGATTATACCACTTAAGAAATTGGCTCCTCAGTACAAGTTTGATATAAATCCTAATTGGATATATACAGACAGGATATGTAATATATGTACCTGAAGAAAATAAATTATACGAGAACAGACATGTTAAATTTATAGAAAGTTACGTATATAAAGATTACTATAAGAAAAGTGAAGAAGACAATTTATTAAATTTTAAAGACTGTGAAGATATGACAGAAATAGTAGATTGTAACCTAGATCAGAATATAACAACTAAAGAAATAGAAAACAAAGAAGAAGTAATAATTAATAGGAAAAGGGGAAGACCCCGTAAAAATGAAATCAAGATTATTGAAGAAAAGACTGATAAAGTTGAATTCAAAAGGAAAAGGGGAAGACCCCCGAAAAATAAGACTGAAATTAAGAATCAAACTGATCTAAATAAAGATGATGATGACCTAAAGCATCAAGCATTAATAGCCAAAATTCAAGAAGATCCTCAAACTTATAGAGAAGCTGTAAGTTGCATGGATAGAGAGAAATGGCTTAAAGCCATAGAACTAGAATTGAATGCATTAAAAGAAAGAAAAGTATTTGAGACAGTCAAGAAAGACAGTTTATTGAAGAGTGATGCAAAATTAAATATTCTTGACTCGAGATGGGTATTTAAAAGAAAAATTGATGAAGACGGAAATGTTAAACATAAAGCGAGATTAGTTGTGAGAGGTTTTAAAGATAAGAACGATTACGATCTGAGTGAAATATATGCACCAGTTTCTAGGTTATCATTGGTACGATCTTTCTTAGCGATAGCTAATAAATTTAAAATGCATCTAAAGCAACTGGATGTGGAAACTGCTTTCCTGTATGGTGAATTGAACAAAGTCATTTACATGAAAGTACCAGAGGGTGCAACCATAAATAATAAAAATGAAGACAATTATGTATGGAAACTAATGAAATCACTTTATGGTTTGAAGATTAGTCCTAAAAAATGGAACGACAGATTTACACAAGTAATGAAAGAATTAAAATTTATATCTGAAGATCTAGATCCTTGTCTATTTATTAAAGATACAAACAAAAGCTTAATTATAGTATTATTATACGTTGATGATATCCTCATCGCAGGACATGAAATGGAAGAAATAGACAAAATAAAAGCCCGATAAGGACAAAGAAATAAATAATATTTTTTAAAGAATTATTTTTAAATTCTATTTTTTCAAAGAATTTAAAAAGAATTCTTTACAATAACTTATAAATATAACGAATGTCCGGTATATTGTAATGCTTTAAGTATTAATAAAGAATTCTTTAAATTCGAATGAAATTTTACGAATGGTATATCCCATTAAAGAAATATTAAAGAAGTGAAAAAGAAATCATTTATTACAAAAAAATAATTAAATATTTGAAAAGTATTCTTTTATACTTCTAAAAGTCATTCCTCATAAAAACAACCCAAAGATTCTCAAAGAACTCTTTTTCAATTCTTTTTTTGAGTTTTCTTTATGCGGATTGTAACGTCGTTTTAAACCGTTAAGAAAGAATTCTTTTTGATTTCTTTTATAAATCACTCTCTAAATTTTGAAGAATGAAATTTCAAATTTTCTATTTTATTTAGCATTTTAAACATTTGAATTTATTAAATATATATTTTCTGAAATTAAATAGAATATACATTAAATAACGAAAAAAATCTGCACCGGACGTCGGGATTCGAACCTAGGACCCTCTGCGTCAAAGTCGGAAACCTTACCGCTTGCGCCATCGACACGTTTTTACATTTTACTTCGAATCGTCCTTATTTGTTACACCCCGATTGAATAATTCCGGAAATTTATTAATATTCAATGCATTATTCCGTTATTAATACCAATAAACTAATGATTTAGTCGGTTTGTAAGTAAAGTAAGCACATTCCTGTCGATTCAGATTTGTCAAATACTTTAATTAGTTGTATAAAAGTACAATAATAGGCAACTTAACCTATAATTGAGAATCAGAAAAATTCCATAAAGTTTACTATACTGCAAAGTAATTTTAGATAGAATGCTATATCCATTTATTGAAAGTCATATATTAATAATTGGTGCAAGTGTGCATAAGTAATTTATTAGAATATTTCACTATAAAGTGACATAATGAATTTATTACATAACAATCAATAAACGAATATTTAAATATATTCAATAATATATAACCTATAAAGACAAAAAAAGAATTGAAAAAGAACTCTTTTTCAATATTTTTATGGCGTTTATATGGCGTACTTTAATTAAAAGAATATTAGTTTTTAACTTTCTTTTTAATTCAAAAAGACTACTTTATAAATACTTATAACTATTTATAAAGAATGCTTTATAAATATTTATAACAATTTAAAAAGAATACTTTTTAACTACTTATATTGTATACATAGAGTAATTTTCATTTAATCAATAATTTTATATATATTATTCAAATTTTGGATCATAAAGAATACTTTACAGATACTTATTTAATACTTATAGAATTATTTATTGCGGACATTCGTTAATTCTTAAAGAATTCTTTTTTTCAAAAGTGCGCTTATCGGGAGACAGTCTCACTAAAGAATTTAAAATAAAAGATTTGGGTGAACCTAAAGAATACTTAGGTATTAAGATAGAAAGAGATATGTCAAATAGAGTTCTATCTCTAAGTCAAGAAAAGTTTATAATTAAATTACTTAAGAAATTTGGTTTCGAGAAGACATTTCCTGTAGTGACTCCAATGATTACGAGTCAAGTGTCAAATAGAGAGAGAAGAAACAGAGAAGAAAGCGAAATTGAAGAGAGCGATATACCAAACAGATTGTATCGAGAAGCAATAGGTTCTCTGTTATATTTGTCAAATGCTACACGACCGGATATATCTTATGCTGTGAACGTCCTAAGTAGACACCAAGTAAAACCAACTAATTACGAGTGGAACATGGTTAAAAAAGTATTTAAGTATCTAGCTGGCACACAAAGTTATAAGTTAACATATAAAGCTAAATCAGATACATTAGAAAGCTATGTTGATGCAAGTTTTGCAGACTGTAAGAATTCGTTGACGACATGTGGTTTTGTAATAAGATTGTATGATGATACAGTTGCTTGGAGAACACACAAGCAACCAAATGTAGCACTATCCTGTCAGGCTGAATATGTAGCCATGAGTGAAGCATGCCAAAATCTAATGGCATTGCATAATTCAATTAAATTTGTGTTAAAGAAAGAATTTTATCCCATGAATATGTACTGTGATAATTTACCCGCACAAATTTGCGCTAAAACTAACGGTGGGAATAAGTTAAGACATATAGTAGATCGTAACAACATAAGAACATTATGTTAAAGAGTGTGTAAATAAGAACTATGTAAAATTAGTATGGGTAGAATCTAAAGAACAGTGTGCTGATATTTTTACTAAGCCACTTGCGAATAGTCAACATAGTACTTTAACTAAAAATATTCTAAATATGCATTAATGTTTTCCTTTGTTTTAGATACTACTGAAGAGATGACCATTGAACAACAACCATGGAATCGTGAAGACGACCATGATCAACCCGAGTTCAACTAGATAATGTTGTAAATATATAAATAATCTAATCTAAGTAAGACATGTGCAAGCTGACTGGATTGAGGGGAAATGTAAGAATAAAGCAATCTGCGTCAGCGTTGCGGTTAGTGACCACGGTAGCTTCGGTGGCGCTACTTGTATATACAAGTTAGTGTCGCATACCAAGTCAGTACGTTCGGTGCCTCCGAGCAGTAAAGACGCGTCCAACCTTTTATGTAGTTAAATAAACTTCTTTATTTATTACTCTGCTTGCATTATTTCACCATACAACCCAACAATAATAAGAAAGAAATTAAAAATAAAAAATAAAACCTAGGAAAAATTGGATAACAAATGCTATTATGAAAATTGGACAAATTGTATAAAATATGGAAAAATGATATAAATAATATGTAACTGAAATCGGATTATAGAAATTATAACAAAATACTGAATAGAGTAATTAAAGAGGCTAAATATAAATTTTAACAAAATATTTTTCTTAAAAATTTTAAAAATCTAAAAAGACTATGGGGTTTGATTAATAATAGACTGGGTAGAAAAACAACTAAAACTAATGAAATTTATTATATTCTTGATGATACCAACAATAAAATAACAGATAAAAAAAGATAGCAAACAACTTGAACGGATTTTTTTGTAATGTTGGAACTACATCTTAGTGAAAAAATAAAAAATCCAATGTGTCACCATCCTACAAACATACCTTTTAATAATAAATCAATATTTTTGAAACCAACATTTAACACTGAAATAAAAAATGTAATAAATAATTTAAAAGATCATTAACACTAAAACTATAAAGGCATTGTCGAACCATATCATAGAACCTCTGGTACACATTTTTAATTTGAGCATTCAAAAATTTGTGCAGAAGTAATACGGATTTTTAAAGCTTTATAATTTCATAATAGAGAATAAAATTTTGGCAGATAATCAATTTGGTTTTATTAAAAAAATAGGTACTAGAGATGCTTTAAATCACATAACAAATATAATCTATAATAAATCTTGATAGAAGTAAACCAATAATAGTTACTTTTCTGGACCTAGCGAAAGCATTTGATACAGTATCAAAATATATTCTTCTAAATAAACTATATAACTATGGGATTAGATGTAAAGCACTGATTTATTAAAAGGTTTATATTCCGAAAACGTGATTGCATATGCTTATGACACAGTCGTATGATCTATCGAAAACACATGGGAATTAGCCGAAAATAAAATGAATAAATACCTGGAGTTTGTATCAAGATGGTTAGCTTTTAACAAACTTTCTTTAAATGTAAATAAAACGGTTTTTATTATTTTTGGAAATGCTCTGATAGTGTAGAGATAAAAGAGTAGAAAACTGCAAATATTTAGGAGTTAATATATATAGATTATAATATGAAGTGGAATAAACATATTGATTATATAGTAAATAAAACTAAATATTTAACTTATGTATTTGCCAAATTCTCAAAAATAATGAATACTGAAACTTTGCCTGTTTTATATTATAATGCACTATTTCATAGTTTTGCTACACTTACGGAAATATTGCTTGGTGAGGTGCATACAAAAATAGTCTAGATTGGTTAATTAAAATACAAACAAATCTGCTCAAAACAATAAGTAAAAACATGTTTTTAATAAAAAAATATCCTTTAAACATAGAAAAAACATTTTCTTATGAATCGTTAATCTATCATTACAGTGAAATAAGCGAAATTTTTAAACTAAGAAAAACTAATACAAGAAACAAAAGTATACCTACATATAAAAAATCTGAGGGGTTAGTTAGCTGTATAATAAGGGCTTACGCGCCTGCATACTTGCGTCCAGGCGCTATCGCGCCTTTTGACCTAAAATTACGAAATCTATAAGTTACAAAAATAGTTATGTAGTTGCAATAAGAATTTTTAATGAATTACCGAATGAATTAAAAGTATTAACTAGAAGTGAAAAATATATTAGAACAAAATTAAAAATTTGGATCAGATTAAATTAATAATTTCATAATAATGGAAATAATAAACTGTAAAAAAGTAAAAGAGTTATTTTATGAATTAATAAATCAAGTGAATTCTATATTGAGTGTACGAATCATGCATTATGGAAGTCCTGCGGGATAGTAGAATGCTTGAGTATATTTTTGTGCAAATGAATTATGTTTATTATACAGGAATAGATCACATAGGCGTATAAGATGTAACTGGTATAAAATGATAAATAAAATTAATACAAAGGCCAATTTAGCTGATTTAATGGAAATAGCAAGGGAAATGGGAAAAAAGTATAAACTCAAGGGGGACAGTAAAGAACAATAACTATAATTGAGAATAATAAAGTAACTAACGAATGCAATATAAATAAATACTTATCTAATGTAAAACTAATTAATTTTGTGAACGCACAGGTTGAAAATCACGAGGAAAAAGAAAAACTAACTTTTGAAATATGCACCAATAGAAACAGTTTTTGTGTTTCGATGTCTATTGCTCGGCTCGCACGAGTTGAATTACGCGGCGTGATTAAGTCAAGTCGCTCTCACCAAGGTCCGCGCGGCCGGCCCTCTATCGATCAAAAAATAGGGGCCCGCGCAATTAAAGCGGGAACGATCACTCTCTTCTAGTCCGTCGAGCACTCAACACGTCTTACGGTTAGATTTGTAGTTTTTCGTTAGTATACTCGCAATTCAGCTCTGCCTTTTATTTTACATTCGCGCTAACATCCGGCGAATTACTGAGTAGGTTTGTCCTTTTCAGGACGAATCTGCTCACGTGGAAAGCGGTCGCGTACAGATTACGTTTTTCGCTGGACTTCTCGTCTTCGATCGGTTTACGATTCGGTGCGTGCGGAAAAGCGATTAAGTGTGTCGTATGTGTGTGCGCCTCGAGGCAGTGTAAAACTTGTAGGGGACGGTGCCACGTGTTAACCGTGATCGTCCCAGGGCGAGCGAATCGCGGCAACTTCTATCGTTGCTCGACACCGAAGCGTCTGGATCCCTGAGACGTCGGGGCGCGCTCGGTGCATTTTGCGCTTCCCAGGCCCAGCTGATTCTTCTAGACCAGCGAGAAGCTGCGGCGTGATTCGGGTACGATTGAGGACAGCGTTTTCCTTGGCGACGACGATTGAGCCTGCTGCGTACTTAGTTGGTAAGAGAGATCTCTCGTGCGTGCGTTATATGGTACCTCGCGATCTTTTCTTTATCTTGCGTAATTTTAAGTTTTAATTTCATGTAATTTAATTCTCTATTAGTCAATAAATTAGTGCGCTTGTCTCGGCTTTTCTCTCAACCTCGTGAGAGTTTTTATGCCTTGACAAGTGTCTTTTTTTGTTCTGTTCGCGAAATAAAGAGTTTTATTTCTCAACCCAACACTCACTCATCCTTTCAATTCTCCCGATCTATATTAAAACAACATTTTGATAAAAGCATGTTAGAAGAAAATAGTAAAAAATGAAAGTAGTAGAAGTAACACATAAAAAATACAAAAAAATATTAATATCCGTATGTCATGTGACGATCTCAACTACATTGGTTCAAATAAAGCAATTTTTTATTTTGATAGGGGAATACAAGGTAAACAAATATTTGTTAACTCTGTATATTCTCTTAAACAACCCTGTTAAAAAGTTCACGCTGATTCAGTACTGATTTCATATTGTAATCAATATGAAATCATCACTGCATCAATATAAAATCATCACTGAATCAGAGTAAAATCAGTACTGAATCGGCAGTAACTTTTTCCCAAAACGCAGAATAGAATTGGTACAGAATCAGTATGAATGTTTACTGAATCTGCGATGAGAGTTACACGCAGAGTAATAAAACGATAAAAGTTAATTTATATGTTATTAATAAAAGTGATTAATCACATACCGTAACACGTGTTTAATCACGTTATTTTTTACGTGTTAAATAACGGATTATTTCGTTGCAAATTTCCAAAATAAAGGTATGTAGTATAATTCTCTAAAAAAAATTAGGTAAAAACAAATAAAATTGTCAAAAAAACATAAAATAAATAAAAAAAAGTATTACACATTTTTCTGTTTATGTTAGTTACCCACCCATCCACTTATTAACCGCGGTCAATTCTGCTTAACTTTCATGATCAATCATTTCTCAGTCTATTCTCAATGTTACATTCACAAACAGTTACAAAGATAATAAAAACATATTTGTATAGACGTTTCAAAAATCTCAGTTAGAATTTATTTTAATGGTATTAATTTTAATGGAATAAACATATTTTTAAAACTATGAACAATTTCATATAAGTTAAAATTTTAATGTACATATCAGTACCATATTAGAAGAACAATATATATTTAGTAATATATTGCAGCAATTTCATATTAATTTAACTAGACTTTTTGAAACGTCTACAAATATGTTTTCATTATCTTATTGTAACTGTTTGTGAATGTAGCAGATAGAAGATAGTAAATCATGCAATAGAAAATACTAAAATTAGTTGGGAAGTAATGAGATTATATTATTTAACATTTCAAGTGCATATATTTCATTAATCCAATTGTTAAATATCAAAAGCACCTTCTACTAAGGTGTAAAAATTCGCAAGTATGGTGTATTTCAATCACACTTTTAAAATTGTTATCTAATAGTTTAATATCTTTAATTTGTCGCAAATCCTTTCCTACATAAAAATTACTAAAAATATTTTTTATTAATAAATAATTTGATATATGATTCTTACAAAGTTTCTGTAATAGAAAGTACTAAAATCAAAATAAAAACGACAAGTATTTTGTAGCATATAATAAATTTAATTTTAATTATAAAAATTTATATATTACTGAAACATTATCAAAAGTTACTGCACTAGAAATAACTAAAATCAAAATAGTATCGTCAAGTATTATAGTTGACAAATAAACATTTTTTTCAGCAAAGTGCCCTAAATTATTTAGCCTAAAATTTTGTTTAATTTAATTTTGTAAAATTTTCTTTAATAAAATGTTAATTAAGTTCTGATAGTAGATGCAATAACACTGCGTCTAGTGATACTACATATGTGTTGGGAATTATGCTACTTTTTCTTTTTTGTGTTTTTAAATTGGTCTTTATGTATTAAGGTTTAAATTTTTTTTAATAAGTACGTTAGGGTGAGATTTTGTTAATAAATAGTTTAATAAGTAATGTTATATCACACCAGGCCTGTGCACAGATAAAAGGATTTTATCTCTACAGGCAGTTACATATTGTAAGATTATGTTTTTTTTATTCTGGTAATAAATAAATAAATAAAAATAATAAAAACATAGTCTATAGAATATTGATTATTTAAAAAAGAAATATTCCATAATTTTAAATTAGTGAATATTCGCTAATTAAATAATGAATTTTCACTTTTGAATGAGTGAATATTCACTAATTAAATAAGTGAATATTCACTAATTTATAGATTTAAGAAATGAATTATTTTTGATTAGTCAATAGTCACTATTTGTTAGTGACTGGGTTTTCACTAAATAAATTAGTGAATATCCACTAATTTTTAGTGAATTTTCGCTAATTTCCTCTAAGAGAGAATTAATTTTGTGATAAATGAAAAGAGAAAGAAAAAACAAAGAAAAATATAGTGAAAAACAATCTGTTAGGCTTTACCACATTTCTCTAGAGAAAAGGTTTTAATATATATAGTAATTAAATACGTTATTTATTTAGCTGACAGCACACATGCGACAGCGACATTAACTTGTAATTTTCGTAATCACGAATTAATGTTCGTCTTCTTCAAACGAAATTTGAGATAGTATCTAAGTCAAAGCGGTACTTAAAATAGCATTTTTGAACGGAAATTGAGATAGCAAGTTTTTTCAAGCACAATTTGAGATAATCAAAATAAAAAAGCAGAATGACAAGAGGAAAAGATTATTTTACTGCGTATATATATATCAATTATTATTGAGAACAACATTCAACAATATCTGCACGATACTCGAGATGTACACCAATCTATTTCATTAATAGATTATAACTAAAGTTCAATTTTCATTGCCATCGTTTAAACACATATGTACATTGTATAGTTCAAACTGGAGTTTCAATTGTTAAAGTTTTCAATATATCTTCTAATATTAATAAACTATTTATTTTCCCACAATGTCCACAATTATCTCAACTAATTAGTATGTTTAATTCAATGTTTTAACCACTATTAAGTTAAGCACTGAGTAAAACAGTTATTGATGACCCACAAGAAAATCTACTTCTAGGGAGGTCGTTGAATACAATTGCAAATATGTTTTACTTATCCTGAATATATATTATGACTACACGCAAGTGTGCCTGTCATGGTGCGAAGCGAGCACACACATCCCTAGCTATCTACCTATTACCCAATATATTTATCCAAACCGTACATAAAACACGCCTAGCACCGAGCACACACATCCCTACCTACCCATTATCGAATATAATTCCCTAAAACCTATAAAAGCATGCCTAACACCAAACAAGCCACACCCTGGAACTGAAGCGGAGTCAGCACACACCAGGAGTCGAGAAGACCAGTATATATAGCCATCAAGAGGCCACGTACAGGGTGAACAGTACTCGGAGAGCCCGATAAACGTACTTTTGAAAAAAAGAATTCTTTAAGAATTAACTAATGTCCGCGATAAATAATTCTATAAGTATTAAATAAGTATCTGTAAAGTATTCTTTATGATCCAAAATTTGAATTATATATATAAAATTATTGATTAAATGAAAATTATTCTATGTATACAATATAAAAGTATTTAAAAAGTATTCTTTTTGAATTGTTATAAATATTTATAAAGTATTCTTTATAAATAGTTATAAGTATTTATAAAGTAGTCTTTTTGAATTCAAAAAAAAGTTAAAAACTAATATTCTTTTAATTAACGTACGCCATATAAACGCCATAAAAATATTGAAAAAGAGTTCGTTTTCAATTCTTTTTTTTGTCTTTATAGGTTATATATTATTGAATATATTTAAATAATTCGTTTATTGATTGTTGTGTAATAAATTCATTATGTCACTTTATAGTGAAATATTCTAATAAATTACTTATGCACACTTGCACCAATTATTAATATATAACTTTCAATAAATGGTTATAGCATATGGAGACATCAGCTGAGTATGAAGTCAGCACAGGAGCATAGACAGGGCACCGAGGTCCAAAGCATAAGGAAGACGGCTCTTGTAGCAATCACCCTAATAAGCATACTTTCGAAAAGAAAGAGTTATTAAAGAATCTGCGAATGTCCGCTCTAAAAATAGATCTGCAAGGCATCAAAAAGTGTTCTGAAAGTATTTTATAACATTTTAACCTCAAAATCCCACTTTCATTTCAGATTTTGAGGTTCTAATGTTATAAAATATTGTATGAAACTATTGTGGAAGATGTTTTTTTACCTTTCCCGATGTTCTCACTCGCTTCGCTCGTGCGAACAACCTCGACAAAGGTAGAAAACCATCTCCCACAACAGTGTCATAATATACTATAAAATAATATCTTTATAAGAAGAAATTTTCATAATTTTGTTCTCTTTGCAATTGCATAATACTATACATGTATATTTTAAAAACGATTAAAAGTATTAGAAAAATTGTCTTATAGAAATCTTTGTGTAAATCCATACATTTTGGCATTTAAAATACATTTATAAGGTGTAAGAAAGTATTCTAAAAGTATTTGAAAAATGTCTATAACAACAAATTTTCATAATTGTTTTCTATTTGCAATTATATAATACTATACATATATATTTTAAAAACGATTAAAAGTATTAGAAAAATTGTCTTATAGAAATCTTTGAAAAATCCATACATTTTGTCATTTAAAATACATTTATAAGGCGTAAGAAAATGTCCTAAAAGTATTTGAAAAATATCTTCATAACAAGAAATTATCATAATTTTTTTCTATTTGCAATTATATAATACTTTACATGTATATTTTAAAAAGGATTAAAAGTATTAGAAAAATTGTCTTAAAGAAATCTTTTTGGGAAATCCATAAATCCTTAAATTAAAAATGTATGTATAACTAGGTTTAAGAAAATGTTCTAAAAGTATTCGAAAAATATTTTTATAAGAAGAAATTGGTATACTTTTTTTATATTTGCAATTATATAGTACTTTACAGTTAAACTTGAAAAGGTTTGAAAGTATTAGTATCCATAAGCATAACCCGAAAAAAGAATTGAAAAAGAATTTTAAAGAAATTCTTTTGGAATTGACAAATGTCCGAGGACATTCGCAGATATTTAAAGAACTCTTTGTAATCCCTTTTAGATTTCTTTTTAGGATTGTTGCTTATCATTTAAATGATTTTCTATAAAAAATTTTTCAGTATCCATAAATTTTAACTTAAAACTATCAAGTTGAAATATATTATATTTGAAATCCTTTTTCGATTCTTTTTTCAGATTGTTGCTTACGAGCTAATATAGAATTATACTGGAAACGTCAGCAAATTTGAATTTGACGATATCGTCCATATCATTCAGGTGACCGGCGATCAAAGTTTACATCAAATATTTTGAAATTTTTATTAAAAAAATAAATTTAAACTTCATCTTTCGTTCCTACTTTTTTCACACGTTAGCTGACTGCTGATATTGAATTTACTGGCACAAATTATAGTAGTAGGCATAATACATTGCAGGTTATTCTAACTGCATGTATACATTAATTACCTGCAATTCAAATTAAAAATAAATCCAAAAAATAATTAATATGTATAATATGTATGCGTCAAGTCCGCTATTCCTTCGCACAGAAATTTACCACTCAACCTGATTGGTTCATTTTTCACAATTGACCAATCAGCGTCGAAAAGTGATACGTGATGGAATTACGTATTCATCGAACGAAACGAAGCTTGTTCATCGATCATCCACGCTTGCTTAACAAAAAAGAATTCTTTTAGATAATTTTTTGAATCTTAAATGAATGCTTATTTTCGAACAATTTAGAAAAATAAAAATATTTTATTGCCGTTGTCTAAAAAGAATTCTTTTAGAATGCTTTTATTACTAAATTAAATATCTTCAAGAAAAATCTATGAAATACAGTTATTAAAAACATGTCGAAAGAATTCTTTTAAAACTTTTTTTGAATCATACATAAATACTTTTTGATTTCCTCGCTGATTATTTTTGTATCTAATGCTTAAACATTTGTTCAAAAAGAAGTCTTTAACAGTCCTTTTATGATGCGAATATCTAGAAAGCGCGGACATTCGCCAATTCTACAAGTAATAAAAAAGATATCTTACAGCGTTTTAAATTAATTTTTTCGATCAAAATTCATTAAAAAGACTTCAAAAAGAACTCTTTTATGATACTTTAAAAATACTTTAAAATTTCTATACACATTATTATTTTTTGGATTTATTTTTAATTTAAATTGCAGGTAATTTATGTATACATGCAATTAGAATAACCTGCAATGTATTTTGCAAATTAAAAATTAATTCAGAAACGACTTAATAGTTCATTTCAATTCCTCGTTCCGCCTCTGTAGTCAGCTACTACTATAATTTGTGCCAGTAAATTCAATATCAGCAGTCAGCTAACGTGTGAAAAAAGTAGGAACGAAAGATGAAGTTTAAATTTATTTTTTTAATAAAAATTTCAAAATATTTGATGTAAACTTTGATCGCCGGTCACCTGAATGATATGGACGATATCGTCAAATTCAAATTTGCTGACGTTTCCAGTATAATTCTATATTAGCTCGTAAGCAACAATCTGAAAAAAGAATCGAAAAAGGATTTCAAATATAATATATTTCAACTTGATAGTTTTAAGTTAAAATTTATGGATACTGAAAAATTTTTTATAGAAAATCATTTAAATGATAAGCAACAATCCTAAAAAGAAATCTAAAAGGGATTACAAAGAGTTCTTTAAATATCTGCGAATGTCCTCGGACATTTGTCAATTCCAAAAGAATTTCTTTAAAATTCTTTTTCAATTCTTTTTTCGGGTTATGCTTATGGATACTAATACTTTCAAACCTTTTCAAGTTTAACTGTAAAGTACTATATAATTGCAAATATAAAAAAAGTATACCAATTTCTTCTTATAAAAATATTTTTCGAATACTTTTAGAACATTTTCTTAAACCTAGTTATACATACATTTTTAATTTAAGGATTTATGGATTTCCCAAAAAGATTTCTTTAAGACAATTTTTCTAATACTTTTAATCCTTTTTAAAATATACATGTAAAGTATTATATAATTGCAAATAGAAAAAAATTATGATAATTTCTTGTTATGAAGATATTTTTCAAATACTTTTAGGACATTTTCTTACGCCTTATAAATGTATTTTAAATGACAAAATGTATGGATTTTTCAAAGATTTCTATAAGACAATTTTTCTAATACTTTTAATCGTTTTAAAATATATATGTATAGTATTATATAATTGCAAATAGAAAACAATTATGAAAATTTTTTGTTATAGACATTTTTCAAATACTTTTAGAATACTTTCTTACACCTTATAAATGTATTTTAAATGCCAAAATGTATGGATTTACACAAAGATTTCTATAAGACAATTTTTCTAATACTTTTAATCGTTTTTAAAATATACATGTATAGTATTATGCAATTGCAAAGAGAACAAAATTATGAAAATTTCTTCTTATAAAGATATTATTTTATAGTATATTATGACACTGTTGTGGGAGATGGTTTTCTACCTTTGTCAAGGTTGTTCGCACGAGCGAAGCGAGTATAAATGTATTTTAAATGCCAAAATGTATGGATTTACTCAAAGATTTCTTTAAGACAATTTTTCTAATACTTTTAATCGTTTTTAAAATATACCTGTATAGTATTATATAATTGCAAATAGAAAACAATTATGAAAATTTGTTGTTATAGACATTTTTCAAATACTTCTAGAATACTTTTTGATGCCTTGCAGATCTATTTCTAGAGCGGACATTCGCAGATTCTTTAAGAACTCGTTCTTTTCGAAAGTATGCTTATTGGGATAGTTTATACATGTATGTATATAGTTTAAGCATACTACCTAATTTAATTAGGTTTAATATTATAGATTTTGCTTTTTACATTTTGTACAATAATATAAACTTTAAAAAAAAAAACAATAGAATTCGTCGTCCTTTTATGCGGAAACGTTTAGCATCGCCACCTATTGATGCTTTATCAAACTACGTAACTAAAGTTTTTCTTACTCTTCCGTCTGCGAAATTACACATTTTTAGAAAGAATGAATATCGTTTTTATTGTTCGTTTAATTTTTTAATCGATTATGCATTCTTCTAGATTTTACTAAAACATGATTCTAAGTTAATGTAAAATATTGCCTCTACTTCATTTTTGTGGTTTGTAATTGCAATCTATATTTATTTCCATCGTAAATATGTAGTGCCAGCTTCCCAACGTCTTTGTATCAATCGTATTTTTCAATTTATTTCTTCGTCGTGCACTTACGACTGTTTTTTTAGTGTTTCAACATTTATCAATGTCGTGAAATTACGGCTGCATTGTATTTGTTAAAAATCTATCCAGTTTTTACAAAATTCAATTAAATCGTTGTTGCCTGTTAACTAAGAGAGGTTATGTTTGAGATCGTATTTTTCAAATTATAAGCACATTTTAGCACAATTCAATCTTTTGTACTTATAATTTATTTAATATATGTATGCGAGCACGATTCGGGCCGTCTGCATCTCGCACCTCCTATACTTTCAAATACATTATATTATGACGACACACAATATTGGGTGCAATATATGTTTAATAACAATTATTTAAATTATTGACTGCTTCAGGACGGGGTAGAGGCATATTATCAATAAACATTTAAAGTGTATAACATGTACAAAATTTGAATTTCTGTTAAAATATTCTATATATATTTGAAAAATAAGAATTCAATCATAACCTCTCTCAGTTTATAGCACCTCCTATACTTTGTGACGGAAATCGTCACACAATCTATTCACGACGAATAGAGTATTTAAATTGTCGAATTGTAAGTCGTCGGAGCCTTTCGTATGTCAAGGCCAACCGACGACACTTGTTTATTTTTCTACAAATGTACGATTACGCGCGCAATAGTACGTAGGGATGAGAACGCGAGTGTGTGTGTGTTCCCCACTCTCATCCCTTTTTCGAAAATTAGGCGATTGCCTAATGAGTATGTCCCGATCCGCCGCTCGAGGCGGACAAACTATAACCGGTAGACCGATCGAGAGTTTTTCTGGCTAACAAGGCGCGTGAGGCGCAAAAGCCATCGGTTACCCGGACGATCCTCGTGAGTGAGCCGCGAGTGATTTGGTGAGTGTGAGCAAGGACGGGAAGTGTTGGTGTGAGTGCGGACGCGGTTCGCGAGGCACTCGCCGCGGCACAGGGCCGCCTTCCACCACCGCAGCCGACGTCGTCCTCCGTTGCCCAGGAGGACAAAAAGGGACACGGATCGGCTGGGCCATCCACGGGGCGAATCCCGGTAAGTGTAGTTTATACTACCGCGTGTCCCCCCCTTACCCCGAGTGTATGTGCGTGTGTACATCGGGAGTGTGTTCGGGTACGCCGGTACCCGAATAGCGGATATCGGGGTAAAGTCAACCGCAGGCGAGGATCTCGATCCGGTTGGCTCCCGATACCTCCGCCCGCGCGAAAGAACATTGTCGCGGCACGAGGCCTGGATGGCCAATTGTTAATATAGTAAAATAAATGTTTCATTCTTATTATTTTAATTGAGTGAGTGTAATTATTATTTCTCCCCGCTCCCGCCGACATCCTTTAATTTTATATCGTGTCGAGACAAGGAGGATTGCCCGAATCCTCCATACCGATCGTCCCAGCGAACTCGTGTTCCTGGCGACAGCCCGCAGTTCGCGATAAAATAATTAATTGTGTGCGCGGTATTGGGCAACGCGGCCCAACGGTTTTTATTAATTATATAAATTAATTAATTTAATCGGGTTCGCGAATACCACGTCACAACTTTCATATACATTGTATCTGTATATATATGTTGTATATGTACATTGTATCTGTATAAATTGATCAATCGGTACTTATGCCGACAAATTCTTACGGGAAATGGGAATTGTGCTTATTTTGGGGTAATTATGCCGACGTCAGCATAATTCCACCGAAAATTCAACCATGTATCCGTACTTATGCCGACACACAAAAAATCGGAAAATTATCTTTGTGAGCCCCGCTTTGACGATATAATATTAATGAAGGATTGAAGTTATAACGTCTTTCGAGGTGCCGGAGGCCGGAGGCCTGTGCTTTTTTACCGGTGAGGGGTATTTAGGTATTTGGGTTATTGGATATTTGGGTTATTGGTTTTTTATGCATTATTCTGTCAATTAATATTCTCCCCCTTATATCTGAGTCGTTACATATGTTTTATAACCTCAAAACACCAAGATAACACGAAGTGTCACCATAAGTACCGATACTGGTGTTTATATATATATGTGCATTGTATATATGTTTTTATTGTCTTTGTAATTGTTAATTGTGAATGTAGCATTGAGAATAGACTGAGAAATGATTGATCATGAAAGTTAAGCAGAATTGACTGCGGTTAGTAAGTGGATGGGTGGATAACTAACATAAACAGAAAAATATGTAATACTTTTTTTTATTTATTTTATGTTTTTTTGACAATTTTATTTGTTTTTACCTAATTTTTTTAGAGAATTTTACTACATACCAGCTTTCTCTTGGAAATTTATAATGAATACCTATAAAAATTTTTAGCTGGGCGTTTTGGACAATAATCATAGGTGTTATTAATAATAAATTATCTAAACAATTATAATAATTATATTACTTTTTTCTCTATAACACGTGTTTAAACATGTATTATCACACGTGATTTTTCACATGCTTAATTGGTTCGAAATAATCACGTTATTTAACATGTAAAAATGTTGTATTAGGCTAAAGTACATAGCTTATAAGTTCTATACTCATTTGTACTATACTTCTATTAATTAATAAAAAATAAAATAATTTTATTAGATAATTTTCTGAGTGAATGTAAAATAGTATAATGTATACCTGGAAATTCCTATATACATATGTACTATCCTAAAGAGTGAGTGAGAACTATTGTTAAGTCTATTATTATCCAGACCTGCAAACAGGAAACAACATTTTCCTCTTCAGGATTTGCGGCATTGTAGTTGGTTATTATGTATATAATATTTATAATTCTGTAATCTAATTGCGAATGTCATGATGCAACTCTGGAATAAATAAATAAATAAATAAATATTCATCACACTGCTAAGCAAGGTCGTCACACATAAGAACAACGACAGGGAGGAAAAAAGCAGACGTCCAAAACCAGAAATTTCGAGGCTTACAGTTATAATTTTTGAAGGCATTGGATCATACAACGAGTCAATATTAGTAAAAAAACAATCGCTAGTTTTATTAAACTCGCAAGCGTATATATGGTTATTAAAACCTAGATTTTTTAGATACAATCCAATTATATATTTTTTTTTCGTGGGAAACTGGAGAAATCTTTCATAAGACGACGACGAGGGTCCGCACTCCTCGACAGTGCCGGATTCTTACCGGCTATAACTCCAAATCCAACGCTTTTACCTGCCCAGCCCGGAACTATTTTTCACATTACTTCAAACTGGGAGGCGTGTCTGTGATATGTGTCATTCGTTCCTTATTCTTTCCTCCCACGCTGAGACTGCTATTTATCATGAAACGGCCTTCCTTGCGGTTTCGAGCGCGCGCCGAAAGGTGGCACAGACTCCGGACCCCGCCATGTGAGATACTCCCTGAGCACACTGTGATGGACAAAGGAAACATTGGGGAGCACACTTGCAGTTCTTAAGGTTGTGACCTGTCCACTCCCTTACATTTCCGTTTCGTGTGGCCGAAGTCTAGGCATTGATAGCACCACGCGACCAAAACTCGATCCCGAACGCGACAGCTTACAAAGCCGAAGCAAAGATGTCGCATCGAGTTTAGCTTATTGTCAGCGGTCTCGTGATCTAGCTTCACGATGGCTGTCTTTTGTTGATTTCGGTTGGGACCCAAAAGCTTCACATCTCGGCTCTCAGGCGGAGACGCGAGAACTTTATTTAGGGCCGCCACCACTTCGTCCGTCGTTGTGAGAGCGTTCAAGTCTCTGATCTCCAGGGTCACCCTTCGATCTCGGATCCTAACTTCTCCCATACCTTGAGTAGCCATGCGGACTTTCTCCGCGAATGCTGCTGCGTCCGTCTTTTTACCCAGCCGTAGCAGGACATATCGCCGCCTTGTCGGCCGTACGTTCAAAACCTGGGCGCCGCTGTCGTCCGGATTGACTTCCTTTCAGAGTTTCCCCAAGACTTCAGCAAACGTACGGTTCCTCGCGACAGTGATCACCAGGATGGATACCGGCGTCATCTGGCGCTTTCTCCAATCAAGAGGCGTCTGTCCTGACTTGACCGACGGCTTTTTTTCCGCCACTGACGCGGACTTGGATTGCTCCTTGTCCATGCCACGTGGAAATACCTCCTTTTGAGGCTTCTTCTTTCAGCTCTTAGAAACCTCGGGGGGGGGGGGACTTTGGGGGCCCTCTCTACTTCTCTTTTGAGCCTGCATTCTAGCTGTAGCCGTAAATACGGATTTAGCTATTATGCTTCTTATCTTAGGCCGCCGACGATTCTCGTGACCAATTCGATAATCCTCGACTAGGCACTTGTAATCGTCGACTGCCGAAAACATCTTTTTGGTTTTCCCGCAGAACTCTTGTATAAGAGTGTCTACGGTCTTCAGCCCTGTCTTGATGACCATGGAGATGTTAGGCTACTTTGCACAAGCAGCCAACATAGCCTGGAGTTCGCTCTTTAGATGATCGTAAGTGGAGTCGATGTCCTCCTGCGCCTTCTCTACCTTCTCGTATTCCTTGCGGAATATTTCGATCTCCTCTTGCGATTCCTTACTATATAGGCAGAGATGCCACTGATGCCACTTGCGGATGCAATACTCAACATCTGTAACGACGACTGCTGTTGGGGATTTTCTTTCGAGGGCCCCACCTCTGACGTGTCCGTAGAACGAAGCGCTTGGTGGCCTGCCCCAAAATCCAAGAGGCCAGCGCCGGCCAACGGGGTTTTCACCCGATCGGAACCGACGGCGGGATTGACTGCTAGTTTGGAGCTGCCCGCTTGGGGTAGTAGGTATTCCATTCGCTTGCTCATCATTCTTCTTCAACTGTTTGGTCCACGGAGGTTATTTTGTTTCACCTCTACCCTTCAAGCAAGCGTGACGAGTTTTCCCCCAACCGCCACCCGGGGGACGCGCCACATACGGAACAGGAAACCCCGCGCGGACAATCCAATTATTACTGGATTTTTTTTACAATCAATAAATATTTTATTACGATAAATACGGGAAACAAATTTACATCAATATTAAGAATAACAATGTTATCTTATATTTTATGTTTTTACAATATATTTATTTTCCAAACGTAAATTTTTTCATTGTATTTATATATCTTGGTAAACATATCTCAAATTAATTAGAATTTTCACGATTTCGTAATATCATCTCATATGTTTTAACTACAGTTAGTCGAGGTAAAGTTGTTTCTTTTCTTTATATCTATCGTAGATACTTAATTGATATCGTTGAGCTACTGTTTTTGGTAAATTTATTCTTGATGCCGTTTTGCAGCATTTTTTAATTACTTGGTATTTTGCTCCGAATCGCATTGATGAATATAATATGAATGGTCCTAATAGTTAAAATATTCGTGGATAATGTGTTACATGATGCCCCTTTGCTTTCAGCTTTTGCCTTGATAATATTAAAAATAAACTGTGATGTTCTTCTATTAAATCTTGCAGATTTGCAGAAGTATTTTTAGACAGAACTTTGGTCATATGAACATTTAAAATTTCTCTTAATAAAAAATATAAATTTCAATGACGATTTTCTTTGGGAATGAAATCTCCAATTAATAACTCAAAATATTTCACAAAATTGAGCATTTCACCAACCGTCATTTTCAGCTTATTTTGTTGCAAAATCCAAGCTTCTTCAATAACCTGAGATAAATCTGATCTGTCAATTTTGCTGTATTCAAAGCAACCGTATTCAATGTGTAATTCTAACATTAAGATTTTGCAAAGTAAAATACTTTTTTTCAAAAATAAAATAAATAAGCAAGAAATACGTGTCCATATGACAAATCCCTTCAATAAAATCGTGCATCATGTCAACGCAATAATTTTCAACAACGTGGAATGAACTAATATAATTGAAAAAACATTTTTTAGAAACTCCGGTTAATTTAACATTAGCTAATTATAAATCTTCATTGTAGCTTTCTTTAGTGCGCAGCATTGTTACATTCTCACAACAAAGCGTTTATTTAGTTACTCGAGGTACCTTACAGAATCTGCATGCATATGTATTTCGAAAACCCTCCGTAAATCCAAGTATGCCATGGAGACCTAAATTATCGCCTAAAATCAATGTTAAAACAAAAAATACTGTTTTTTCTCTTTCTTGAGTCTTGATTCTAATATGCCTTTATTTTCTGACGATTGTAAATCATTAATCAAGAACCAGAAAACTGCTCAATTTCCATATATATTGATCTATCTTTTGTATTGAAAAGTAAAACTAAGAAAATATTCTTTAAGGGGAGTCCGTACCGATAGCTTCAAAAATTCGCCACCCGAAATTTTGCGAGCAAAAGTGGCGCTGCCGTCAGATAAGCTGAGTTCATATTCGACAATAATTATGAACATTTAAAGGAAATAGAGTTTTTACCACACAAAATCAGAGTTGAGCGCCATAGCTTATTGATGTAATAATCAATTACTTATTGCTTAGCTGATCGACAAATCAGAACACATACCGAAGTCACTTCGTACTTCTCACTATTCGTCGAAAATACTGACTTTTCGATCAGCTAAGTAATATGTAATTAATCATTACATCAATAGCTATGGCGCTCAACTTTCATTTTGTGTGGTAAAGACTCTATTTTTTTTAATTGTTCAAAATTGTTGTCGAATATCAACTCAGCCTATCTGACGGCAGCGCCATTTCTTCTCGCAAATTTTCGGATGGTGATATATTCAACTATACTCTACGGACTCCTCTTAAGGCTACTTGGCACTCTGGTGGCAAGCGATGAACGCATAAACAGCTCCTAATTTTCTTGAATTTTCTCAAAATCGTCATAATAAATAAATATAGTGGTAAAACTAGGTCTGTCTCATTAAAATTTTTAGTTTTTTGTTTCCAAATTGGGCATTGCATAATATTTCTCACACAATCTTCATCTGTATTTAAGTTTTTTACAGGGGTTAATATTGTTTCTAAAATGAATCTCGCAATTCAAAAAATAATTTTAGTGTTTGATTTAAAAGAACATGTTGACCGACAGTATACATAATTTTTGTCGTTTTCTTTTTTTTAATAATTTTTCTTTCAAACCGAGTTTCAATTTTATACGATTTTGGAGCAATGTAAAAAAAAAAATTCGATTTTTCTATAATATCACAGGTAGCACTGTCCAATTGTAAATAATATATACAAATATGTATAATAGTGTAAAAAACTGTATACTTTTGTGATAATTGGACAGGTAAATTAGAACATTTTACAAGATCTTTGCACCATTTATACACACTTTTGTACATTTTTTTACAGTTTTATATAATTTTTTACATTTATGTACAGAATCTATTGTATTATGTTTAAATGCTTGCGACACTTTTTTACATCTTTACACATTTTTGTACTTTTCTAAACATTTCCGTACACTTATATACATTTTCTATCGTATAGATTTTGTATATTTTTGTACTTTTTTAAACGTTTCCATACCTTTATACACATTTTGCATTATACACTGGCGTAAAATAACGTTTTAATTCTAAGATTTATATTTATGCATACTTATGTACACTTTTGAGCATATTTAAACCCTTTTAAATATTTCTGTACAATTATAAAAATTTAATCGTATCATATTAAAATTAATTTTATACTCCCCGTACTCACCTTGTTACTCACCGCATTGACTCATTAAAAAGAAACACACTTTTTAACACAATAATTAATTATTTAATAAAATATATACCATAAATAATACATAAGTAATATATAACTAATTAGAAATACAAAAATAAATGATTAAATTGTTATTATTGAGGCTTGCAATGGCTCGGTCGGTAGGGCGTCGGGCTCGTAATCTGGAGGTCCCAGGTTCGATTCCCGGCCCCGGCCGATTTATACAAGCACTACTGGCGAATGTATTTTCAACAAGTGCTTTCTTCACCAAGACATCGTATGACCTCCGTCGCTGATTAGCACCGGTTTGGGAGCATACAAAAGAGCGACGTTAAAATAATAATAAAAAAAAAATTGTTATTATTGTTGTTGTTGTCCAATAAAGTGGCCTATTGCAGGTGATTTGGGTGAATAATTGTATATGCACG
This sequence comes from Theocolax elegans, assembly GCA_026168455.1. Lineage (NCBI taxonomy): Eukaryota > Metazoa > Arthropoda > Insecta > Hymenoptera > Cerocephalidae > Theocolax > Theocolax elegans. Next base: position 37,711,056 of record CM047426.1, on the reverse strand, counting down.
TCGGGAGTAAAAGGCAGTTATTCCCTTCGATGAATTACTTTACTCCCTAAATGCATAAATAACAATTTATTCGCATTATGTCAAATTATTTTGCTATTTTTGTTCGTCATATTGAGTCAGCCATCTTAGAAATGAAAATTTCAATTATCTAAGCTCATAGTCCTTTCCAGCCACTCAAAAAATCCCCGTATACCAATTTTTTTGAAAATTGGATAACAAACAAACTAAAAAATGATTTTTTTCCTGAAAAATTGAGTTTTTTTGTATTATTTATAACTAATTAACAATAAATAAATATTAAGTATTAGTAGTAAAAAGATTAATCAAGAAAGTGTGTATAAATGTATATAAAAGTATATTTTAGTATATATTCGTATGTCAAATGAAAAATACACTTTTATTTCGTGAGTGTGTATAAGTGTGTATCCCGCGTAGAAAAAAATTCATGTGAAAATCATGGCAAAATTTTTCCTTGCAATATCTTGGCAAAATCGTGGCTAATGAGCAGAATCCATGATTTTGCAAGGATTTTGCCATAAATATTATTCAAAATATAATAAAAACAATAATTAAAATTTGTTGCAAACGTATGGCATTTAATTAACTATAATTTAAAAAAAAAAAGTAATCCTTCGGAGATTTGAACTTCAATCTTTTATACCGAAGTCTTTCGCTCTACCAACTGAGCTATTTTATTGTTTATATTAATATGTTAAATTCAGGTTATAGAATGAATTGAAGTATGCTGCTATTGTTTTTTATATATAACCTGAATTTAACATATTGACCCGAGTAGAAATGATTTCCAGGCAAAAAGAAGGCCCTGTTCAGGTACCTGACGAATATTAAAAGGCCCTGAACAGGTGCCTGTAAAGGGCCTTTAAAAAATGTAATGGGGTGGAGGTCAGGGCCTGTTTTATGTAATACTATTTTGTGGGTATGTTCAGGTGATATTAAGGCACTTAATTAGTAGTAAAAACTAAATCTGAATGTATTTGTTATTTTACATTTGTTTTTAATTGTTAACCTTTAGAGAACGGGAATTTTCTGGTTCAAAAAAGCTTCTTTTTTCAATAAAATTAATGTCTAAAAACATCGGATCACTTTTAACCTTAAGAGGACGGGGATTTGGGTTCACTGTTTTCTCTCACTTTTCTATAGAAATCGAGTTTATGTGATATCTCACATCTCAAAACTATCACATGTAAAGGGTCGATCATGGGCATGGCCCGTATAGGTTAATAGGTTAAAAAAACGTTATCTTACATGTGTAACAGCTTTGTAATCTTAAAAACCACAAAACATACTAATATAAAGTTATAAATATAAGGTTAATTAGGCGTGCGTGCATGCGTGTGTGTGTGTGTGTGTGTGTGTGTGCGTATAGGTTTTGTGCATAAAATAAAATGCATTATTTATTATTAACCAGAGTTACATAGAAAACATATATGGCACAAAAGTATTGTATACATACACAATTCCTACAAAACATTTCACTCGCAGTTACAGTGATACGCAATTATTTTACAATAACCCCACTACAATGCCGTGAAACCTGCAGAGGAAAATAAGATTTCCTGTTCGCAGGTCTGGTTTAAAACTATTAAAACTTAACAAAAACGCTGGTTAGTTATGCAGTACTTAGTACAGCAAACCACCATGCCATCCATCATTAACACACATACTATACATGCACACAATCGACATCGATAGTACTTCCCAGTCGGACTTCCTGACACGAGTTGCCCATCTCTGCCTACTCATTCATACATCTGGGTATAAGGGTTTTTTTCTTACTTATACTTATACACCAAAACTGATAAATTTCTAAAGTTTGTATGGTGTAACATTTATTATACATTTATATATTTTTAAAATAAGTTTTATTATTAGATAAGAATATGTTTTATTATATTATATCATATCAGATTCAATTATTTGTATTTATTGGTTGTCTTTTATATAAATAATTTATTTATGTTCTCTTTATTTATTACTTTATTGTTTTTATTATTATTATTATATCTACTAGCTTACCAATATCTTACTAGCATGGCTCTAGCAGTCGTAAAAGTTTCTGTTGACGCGTTTCTGCTTCTTGCATATGCTATTTTTTCATAACTATTGAGTCTGGCAGGGCACGTTAGTCCTACTGCACAGGTGACTCTATAATGCGGAAACATTTCTTTGTGTTGGAGTGCAGAATCACATTTGCACGATGATGTGAATACTATATCATCTACTATTATTGTATCTTTGTATGATGGTTGGCTTTTTAGTGAATACATAGAATTAGTGAAAGTTTGAGTTCCTCTTATGCCTCTATAAAAATAAAGTAGTGCTTTATTTCCTCCTAGATAATTAATGTCTCCATACGTCATTCTGTGCGCGTTTATTTGTTCTATCTTGTTTCCAGGTGCAGCAGGTGCATTATTATTCATTATATTGTTACTATTTATTTTAGCCATATTATCTATCATATCAAAAACGGTTTCAATGGGCTTATATCTTTGAATAGTAGTGTTTCTCTTATATTCTATATTTGTTTCACATTCTTTTATAAATTTTTTAGTCATTATATTATTTTTTTCATTTTCTGTTTCTTTCATCCATATATACAGTATTTCTTCAGTGATATTATTCAGTTTTATATTTGTTTTTGAAAAAAAGTCACTCATTTTATTGTAGTTATAATTTGAAATTCGACGATGTTTGCGATCTACATTATGATTGCATTTACTATTCGCACAAATATAAGTTCTTATATCTAGAATTATACTGTGAGATGACGACAGACTTTGTTTAATTTCAGTTCTAAGATTTGTATATTTGTTTATATCTAGTTTAACAGCATGTAATAATTCTTGTACTTTCATAGTATCACTAGTAAGTTGCAAGATCTCTTGTGCATGTATTTTTAAAAGCCAAATCTTGAACTGCTGACAATCAATATTTGATGCTTTCATTTTATTATTCATTGATTCTTATCCAGTCTTTTATTTTTTTTTTGTTACTTTTCTTGTTAATATCTAATACCTTTAAATCTCTTGTCAGGTTATTAAACGTGTCTATTGCTTTTATATAACTATTTTTTGTGCTCACTGTTTTAACGAATTTAGGCTTAATTATAAGTTTTCGTCTTGTTTTACTTTCTGAATTTAAAATTTGTCTTTTAAGATCGTTATAGTAATAAAGAAGACATTGATATGCGAAAGATTTTTGTATGTTTAAAGGGCTTATTATTTGAAAAGTATTTTTGTTTATAATTTTTAGGATCTTTGTTTGTATAGATTGTAATAGTTGTAAGTTATTTTGATATACTCCACCCCATGCTATGATTCCATAGTTAATCACACTGTTAAATAGAGCATAGTATATAATTTTCAATGTGTTACTATCCATGAATTTAGTTATTTTGCTGAATACAAAAATTAGATACTTAGTTTTATTTATCAAGTATTCAATATGTTTATTCCATTTCATGTTCATGTCAAAATGTATACCTAGATATTTGACCTCCGTTACTCGCTTAATTAACTCATTGTTTATCTTGATATCTATCTTGTCTGGAACACTATCACAATAATTCCCAAAGGTGATATAAACAGTTTTCTGTATGTTTAGAGTTAGTTTGTTTAATCTTAGCCAAATGGAGACCTCTTCTAGATATTTATTCATCTTTACTTCTACTTCTTTCCATGTTGCTCCTGTTGCAGTGATAGTTGTATCATCAGCATATGATAGTATGGAGTTATCTGGCATCTTGGTTAGTAAATCATTTACATACAATATAAAAAGTAGAGGCCCAAGGATAATACCCTGAGGAACACCTGTTTTAATTATTTGATAGTCACTTCCTTGCGTGCCATTTCTCAATTTTTGTTTCCTGTTGCTTAAGTAGCTGTTAATCAAATCATGAGCCTTTCCTCTCACTCCGTATGCATATAGTTTCTTTAATAATATTTTATGATCTACGGTATCAAAAGCTTTAGCTAGATCTAGGAAGGTAATGGCAATTGGTTTACTTTGATCAAGTTTCTCGTATATTGAGTTCGTTATAATGCTTAATGCATCCTTTGTTCCTATATTTTTAATAAATCCAAATTGTTTTTTACTCAGTATATTGCTTTTGTGTATAAAATCAGTAATCCTCACATGTATTATTTTTTCAAAAATTTTGGCAATGTTGGATATCAAGGATATGGGTCTGTAGTTACCCATTTCATCTTTCTTTCCTGCCTTGTAAATTGGAATTACTTCTGCTATTTTTAATTGATCTGGCCATATTGATTTTTCTATACTTAAGTTAAGAACATAGGTCAAAATGTCTGCAATATTTATTGCAATAGTCTTAAGAGTTTTTGCTTTAATCCCATCAACTCCTCCGTTTTTGAGCTTTAGTTCATTTATAGTTTTTAAGATTTCCAATTTGTTTGTAGGTTTAATGAAGATTGTTTTTGGGTTGTTAGTAGGCATTTCTAGGAATATTTGATTAGGGGTTTTTATTTTTTTACTAAGTGTCTCCCCTAATTTGCAGTAAAAATCATTTAAACTGTTTGCAATTTCTTTTTCGTTTTTTATTATTAACTTATCATCCATTTTAATTTGCTTTATTGAAGTATTATTTTTGCTTTTAGTTCTACCAATTTTATTATTTATACATGACCACAGTTTTTTAGGATTATTTTTATTTTCTTCAATCAATTTTTTATTGAATTTTAATTTTGCATCTATAATTATTTTATTAAGTGTTTTAACATATGTTTTATATTGTGTTTTGAGTTCTTCATTGTTAGGATACAATTTTAGTCTATTATACAGATTTTCTTTCTTATTACAAGAAGTTATAATGGCTTTAGTAATCCAGTCTTTTCTAGGATTTATATTATTTTTTTTCACATTTTTTTTTTATATACTTAGCTTTATCAGTACATATTTGTATATCCTTTATTATGGTTTTTATGATTTCATTAGGATCATTCATATTAAAATATTTAGACCAGTCTACCTTGTTCGCTTCATACAATAACTTGTCGTAGTTGTACAAGTACGATCTTCCTTGTTTTCCATTACTTTTTGTTGTGATTTTCCCATTTTTTAATTCTACAAAAATCGGGTAGTGGTCTGTTATATGTATTTTTAATGTTAAAGCTTTAGTAGTCATGAAGTCTGTTTTAATAAATATATTATCTATACAAGTTCCTGTTTCCGACATTAAGTTTTTTGGCCTCGTGATATTAGTGAAACTTGGTAGAAAACCTTTTTCAAGTATGTTATTCAAAAAGTTTAAACTTATGTTATTACATTCCATTATATTTATATTAAAATCCCCAATAATCATATGATTTTGTACTTTACATTTAATGTCTAAGTAAATTTTTAGATTATGTATGAATTCTGCACAAGTAAGATCATGCGATCTATATAACCAAGATATTTGTAACTGTTTATTATTACTTAATGTAATAATAGTATTTATTATTTTAAGTCTATTTATGGTTATTGTTTCACACGTATGCATTACATCCTCTCTTACGTATACAACTACTCCATCATTTTTATTTACATCTCCATAGTTATAATAGATTTTATAATCATTTATTTTATAAAACTGATAATACTCTAATTCCCATACCTCTGTACATACAATAACATACGGTTTAATCCTAAGACCCTTAATAAAGATTTGAAGTTTTTCAAAATTTGCTTTTAGGCTTCTAATGTTCATTGATAAAATTAAATTACTATTATTTCTCCTTTCTTTATTAAAGGTATCAAGATCAAAATATTCACACTCACAGTTTTGTAGATTCTTTTGTATTTCTTCAAGTAAATTTAATTGCGTATCCATTGTTAAGTAGCTGTTTTTTTCGTTATTTTTATTGAGATGATTTGACTATTTGTTCTTCGTGCTGTTAGAGTTGGTTTTGTCTTTCTTTGATATATAAGTGTATTTGTTTGTATTTTGCATATGTCTCTTAAAGCACTTGTTTCATCCCAGGTTGGTAATACAGGTGCGATTGGGTAGTCTATAGATTCGATATACTTCTTTATTTTTTTCTTTAAAATACTACATTTAAGTCTATCTGTTGGCAAGTGATCAGTTGGTAGATTAGTTCTGTATTTCTCATTATTATATATACAGTTAGCGCATTCTATTTTAGTATTTTTGCACTCATTTACATTATGGTTTTCAGAGCACTTAATGCAGACTGTATTATTTCTGCACTTCGTTGTACTATGACCATATCTTGCACAATTTAAACAAGGTGTAATATTAATAAGGTCATATGCTCTACAGTACTGATGACCCACAAAAACCTTATTTCCATTCTCTCGTACATACTTATAAATTTCTGGTGTGACTTCCATTAATATTGTATCTGTTTTATTTCTTTTGTTGGTATACATATTTAGTATTTTTCCACTAGTGTTAAAGGTAGTAAAATTCCTTATGTTAATGTCATTTTCGATTTCACTTTCTTTCATCTGAGTTGTATTGTTAATACCAACTATTTTTATTTTTGGATTAGACTGTTTTTCTATTACTATATCACACTGTTTCAGATTATTTTTTAGTGCTAGCTCAGCAGCTTCTACACTTTGATCGTTCATACAGCTTATTTCAATTTCAGTTTTGTTTTTTTGTCTAATGTATTTAGTTTGTATTTCTTTTTGTGAAACTATGCAGTTCGTAAGCAGCTCTATGGTATTTTTTTGTTCGATATCTGAGCATTTAACCGTGATTTTAGGTATTCTTTTCGGTTTTGATTTTAGATCACTTATTATTTCAGCATAAGATTTTTTAACGGGTTGTGGTTCTGAGCATTTTTGTCTTTGTAATTCAATTAGTTCTTTTTGCACTTTGTTCTTATCTTGCAATTCAGTAACTAGTTCTTTTAGTAACATGTTTTCTGTTATTATGTTGTCCATGTCATTGTCCTCGAATCTTATGGATTTATTTAGTTTTTCTGTAGTTTTATTATGTAGGTCTTGTAATAATTCTTTTCTTATTTCCTCTGTTTGTTTCATTTTTATCATTGCGATCACTTTTTTTGCCACATCACTTAACATATGTTTTTCAGTTATTGCTGATATATCACTTATTGTATGTTCTGGACATATTACTAAGTTGTTACTCACATATTTCGGGTTTTTTAATTTATCGTAATCACTTCTATGGTATCCATTGTCACATACGACACATATCACAGTTGTCACCAGTTGTTTAGGGTGACATTTATAATATTTACGATCCAATTTGTCCGGTGGTGGTTTCTCGGTTGTCGTCATACTGGCTATGTATTATTATTTCATTTTTATTATTAAAAGAGTTTACAATTAATTATTTATATGTTGTGCACTTAAATTAAAGTTGCATGTAAGATATGCAAACTCAGCAGTTCAATGAACTGAGCGAACGAGCTCGAGGCACGTCCGCACACTTTGACTGCTGACGACTGACATCGTTTTAATCGTTTAAACTGATCGCATTTTAATACATTAATATTTATTAAACATAAAAATTATAGATAATATAATTAAAATATATGGTTTAATATAATTTCCAAATAATTACAACAATCTTAATATAATATAATATTAATAACTTTGCACTTTTTTTATACAATACAAAATTAAATCTTTTCACATATTTAAAGCAATATAATACTGCATAAACTTTTATATTATTAAAGTGTTTTTTTAAACTTTCACTATTTATATATAGTATTTTCCATTTCAATCGATACCTTCGAACTCTTAGTAAATTAAGCTTCTGAGTATAATCAATTTTTTTACTCATTTTATATTTATAAAAAACTCTTGATAAAATTCTAACCTGAAAATTTATATACAATACTATATAATTTGTAGATACTATTACTAACCTCACATTCGAACTAACAAAATTGACTTTTACTATAACGTAACATCCGAACTAACAAAATTAGGCCCTGACTTAAATTCCATTACATTCGTATCCCGGCCCTTAACAGGTGGCCTTTTCAGGCCCTGTTTTCTAATTCAGGCTGCCTGGCTAGAATTTCTACTCGGGGATATAATCAATAAAATAGCTCAGTTGGTAGAGCGAAAGACTTCGGTATAAAAGATTCAAGTTCGAATCTCCGAAGGATTACTTTTTTTTTTTAAATTATAGTTAATTAAATGCCATACGTTTGCAACAAATTTTAATTATTTTTTTTATTATATTTTGAATAATATTTATGGCAAAATCCTTGCAAAATCATGGATTCTGCTCATTAGCCACGATTTTGCCAAGATATTGCAAGGAAAAATTTTGCCATGATTTTCACATGAATTTTTTTCTGCGCGGGATATAACTGTCCATTTTTGTAAATTTATGTGGCTATATTAAAAAAAATGTATTTTTTTAAAAGTGTACATAAGTGTAAATAAATGTGTAATATTGTTAAAAGATCGTGACCAATTATCAGAAAAATGCACACTTCCGTACATTTTTATATATTTTACATTTTTACTCGGGTTATTAAGCGTTTTAAGCGTTTTTAAAACGTCTAGAAACGTCTTTAAGACGTTTTGTGCTGACAGGGAGTTTTATCGAACATGTATTCTGTTAATGTACATCATCAAGAGGATTTTTTATTTCTGTAAATATATTATCAACTATTTGAATTATCTACTTTGTATTCTTTCAATATGTTGCGTAGCAGACATTATGTTTTATCTAAGTAATAATTTTGAAATAATTAAGACATTTCAGTTATAATTGTTTGAATATTCTTGCATGGTATTGACGTGTTATTAAATAATTCACTAGCAAAATTATGACATTTGTCTTTAATTGTAGAATTAAATTGATTTATTAACGATTCAGATTTGGGACATAGTCCCAACTTACTTCGTTTTGAGCATTTATTCCTAATGTCGAAATTAACGTAGTCTTTTCCCTAAATTCTTCATATATTTTATTTGTAATCGTATCGGGTGCATCGCTTTTTTTATTTTGAACAGTTAACGTGTGTTTGTTTTTAATAAGCATTAAAAATGTGGTTAAATCGCTGTAGGTTCTATAACAGTTTTCCATTAAACATTTATCTATATTTATGATTATCTTTATGATTATCAAAATAATGCTGTTTTACTTCACTCCAGCTTGCCGACAACATTTTACAAATCTGACAAATCATTGTTTTCGCTTAAAACTCTTCAGTTATAAATATGAATTAATAAATAACAATCAATGATGAAATAATTTTATTTTAACTTAAATTATACTTTTTATTATATGGTACAAATATTTCGTACTCGTGTACTAATGTATTTACGGCAGAGGAACTTCTATCCCACCTAGTTTTAATGTTGTACACAGCTCTTCGCAAGAAAAGCCATACCTGCTCAACTTCTATTGCATATTTTGTGTGTAATGTCTGAACAGTTTTAAAAGTCAAGTCGATTGCCTTCATTGGAGTTTCGACTGGATATAATGTGTTATCAATTAATACGTACGGTTCTTTAATATTTGAAAAATTAGAACTAACTAATTGACTGAGATTGTAAAGTTAAAGAGAATTTGCTCAACTTTACACGTCGATGATCGAGCTCCATTTCAATGTCAGTAAATGTATAAAAACAAAATAATTATGTATACAAGAACACAAACATCTTATAATTACATTAAAAACCTTACATTAACTCGCATCAAAAATCCTTCCTTCATTTCTTATCGAGTCGGTCGTCAAACATCAGTTTGTTTATTGCAACAGATAGTGACAGGAAAAAGTATATGCAGATTTAAAAACAAATGCAAAATCTTAAGTTCTGCAAATAAAGCATTTACATAAAAAATAATAAATATTTACTTTCGATAAATTAGTTGGAAATTTCGACGTAAATTGCTTTATATGTAACCTTTACTGAATGATAGAAATGGAATAAACTTTTTTATTTTTCTTTGTGTTAATTTTGATTCTACAAAATTACATAATTTGTTAAATTCAGAGTATAAATTTAATTCTGCACCAGGGTGTAATCTATATCAAAATCTATTTCTAGCTACAAATTAATAAAATTCATAATTAAAATTAAAAACAATAGGTTACGTTTTACTGCGCTATAATAATCATTATAAAATACCAGTGACAGTACTTTTTGATCTTGCAGAGGTAGATAAGTTCGAATATATTTGTAAATAGGCTCGTTAGATTTTTGTAATTCTATTAAACGGGTCTATAAAACTTTAGGCCAATGACCGAAATTATTTCTTAACTAGAGGAGCAAATCATTAATGATTTATAAGTCTTCTTCACCACCTGCAAAACCACATGAAACAATATTGGATAACATTATTAAAAATTAAGGGTAGAGTATGGTCTAAAATTAAAAAAAAAATCAATTTTTTTTATTTTAGAAACAAGTTCTAAATGTTACGTAGAATATGCGTAAATAACGTTTAGTATTATAAAGCTTATGTGCTTACATAATTTCAGCATTAAATAATCTTCAGTTAATGCAATAAGTCATGTATTTTTATGTTTAAAGCTAAATAATTCAAAAACTATTTTTTATACATTTAAAACATTCCTTGCAGGACAATTTTTGTCGCAGCCACCTGAAATTTTGCACACATCTTGAGGTATGTATGAATTATGAAGTTACACAGCCTTTTTTGTTTAAAATTAAATGTGACATTTTTATCACTACTTTTTTAATGAAAAATCTGATATTTTTTAGGCAATTATATAAACAAATTAGGTTCGAGACAGAAATTGCATTTTTATCGATAAACCTTATTCGCTATGTAAAGTAGTAGCTTGTATATGTATAAGTTTGAAATTTTTTTACCGGAGTCCTGATAACTTTTATTTTGCAAGGAGTTTTTTGAATTTGCAACTGTTTTAAGCCTATTTTGTTAAATATTTTAATATTTTACGTGATTTGGGTGTTAGTAATCATCAATAAAAAATATTTTTTATAATATATTTGATAAAGATGACATTTCACATAATATTTTATAAAAATTACAAAAATATTTTTTTAACCATACTTTACCCTTAAGGGGATGCCATACCCAACGAAAAATTGTTGTGCAGGTCCGTGCGTTCTGTTTTATCGATACCCTACATAAAATTAACCTAACAGAAAATATCTGTGGCGCCCTCTGTATTATATACTAATACATATTTAGTTGCATGCCCACAGATGGCGCTAATAAGCGAAAATGTAACACAAGGTACAGAATACAACGCTGGTAAAAATTAATTATATTGTTGATTGTAAAAAAATATATAACATTTACTGTAAAAGTAAATGTATAGTTTACAGCAAAACTTATAAGTACATAATATTATTGAATGTGTAACCATTCTATTGATATAATTACAGTACCATAATATCTTACCTGCTGTAAGTTTTTTAATTTTAGTTTAAAGTAATAAAGTAAGACATACATATAAACAAATGTTTTTTTACTATATACAGCAATATTATCAAAAGGCAAATTATATTTGCAAACTATTCTCCGATTATACATGTGTGATATAAATACCCTGTTATAAATACAAAAAATTAAAGTATTAGCACATATGTACTAACTCTGCACTTTGCGTACACTTTGTTTGTACTTTATTACTGTATATGTACTTTATAGTAACATGTTCTGTACGTACATTTTATATAGCAACGTGTACTGTACATACACTTTATGGTAACGTGAATTGTCCATACACTTTATGGTAGTGTGCAGTGTATGTACACTTTATGAAACGTATACTGTACGTACACTTTATATGGTACCGGTTACTGTACATACACTTTATGGTAACGTGTACTGTACGTACACTTTATGATAGCGTGTACTAGACGTGCACTTTATTGTTACGTGTACTGCACGTACACTTTATGATAACGAAATGTCAGTCGGTATTGTCCTTTTCAATTTACACTTTAATTTGGATTGCAACTTAATTGAAATTTTTGATTTATGATAGATTATAACTAAAGTTTAATTTTCATTGCCATCATTTTAACATATATGTACTTTGTATAGTTTAAAATGGAGTTTCAATTGTTAAAGTTTTCAATATCTTCTAATATTAATAAACTATTTATTTTCCCACAATGTCCACAATTATCTCAACTAATTAATATGTTTAATTCAATGTTTTAACCACTATTAAAGCAAGTACTGAGTAAAACAGTTATTGATGACCCACAAGAAAATCTACTTCTAGGGAGGCCGTTGAGTACAATTGCAAATATGTTTTATTTATCCTGAATTTATATATATATATATATATATATATATATATATATTACAAAATTTATATTTATTATGACGCAGTAGAATAACTGACAATATATAATACATGGTAATATCATAACCTAACATAACTTAATAGAAGTGCAACTAGAAATCGTAGTCCGTTTGCCGAGTGTAGGAAGTGCGTGTGATCGTCGAGCCGAACTGTGCACGCCCCTCTAGAGGGAACCGTCGTCTGCTAGTTTCTAACAAGCTTAATCGAGATATGACTATTCATGTAAAATTGTTTACTATCTACATTTTGTAACGGTCACGCTGGAGACTAGATCAATAAAAATAGTAAATAAAGGGGTTTGGGCGCCAGCCGCGTATAATCGCGGTGAATTAATAATACGATTCCTCGGCTGCGTACGAGTTGCGACGGTTTGTTGCGCGGGAATAGGTTGAGAAGGGAGAGACATGGGAAGCACACTTACCAAAGGCGTAATGAATGCAGTTTACCTGCTGCGAAGCAATCTTGTCCGTATAGAGATCGTCTCCTGAGTTGCCGCTGGAAATGCTGCTTTCCTCACACACACACGCACAAGCTAATGTTGTCAATGTGTCGCGAAGGAGTACCGAAGAGCTCTCTCGAGTTTCCGCTAGTTCGCTGCTTCGCTGGTCGGGCCCGACGTGCGCGCGCAGCTTCTCGCATGTCGTCCGTCGGCCGCCGTCGTCTGCGCGCATCATACAGTGAGTGCTCTCAGCTATGCGTTGTATACGATGCATACGACGAAGACAGCTTCCCCTGTTGGCTGCTTTTTTGATTCGAGGTGAACACTGTTTCTGGTGATGCTGTGCTCGAGGTAACAATTATATATCGTTTCGTATTATCTTGCTTATCGGCTAATTAGTTCCTATTTGTTGCAGGTTTACGGGACGGCCGATATCGGATCTTCGCTCTCTATCGCTCTCACGACGCTCGAACAGCTGTTACGCGTCGGGCCAGCTGCTGCAGAGTATCGGGATTGTACAATTGATGCGAGGATTACATGCTGCTTCTAAAGGTAATAACTAACTCCTGAGGGAGTGTTTATTGTATTAGAATATCTAGTATTTGAGGGTTATGGTAATGTTATGATTACATAACCCCACCTGCCAATCCTTTCCTTACATGTAACTGCCAATACGTTTATACAGCTACATGATTCCTTGTGTCCTTCTAATTAAAACAACGCCTAATTAACTAATTATTACAGCGGTTGGGAAATATTCTAAGCTGCTGTTCGGTGCTGCTGGGAGTTCCATATTGGTCTTTGTTGTTGCTGAAGGTTTGCTGCTAGATTATTCTACTGATCCTGGAGGCAGTACGATGTTATGAGATGCCTCTCCTGATCATTGATGTACCTTCCTAGAGAGATACGATGTGAGACCAGGTTCATCGTATGCCAGTCATCATCTTGCTGTGCTGCTTGTGTGCTAGCGGGGTTAGTGTTGGGTTCATGGGATGGCTGGGGTATATTTAGGTATGTTTTAGTGTAGGTGAAATATGTGCATAGTATTGTGAGGGTAGGTAGGATAGTTTAGGTTGAAACTCACTCGCTTAACACATTGACAAGTACAAAGTACCTTATCACAATTTATATATGATTACGCATTTTTATAACTATAAACCATTATTAAATGTTTAAAAATCTATGAAAAATTAAAGTTTTTTAATTAACCGATTATTAATTTCGTATACCCAGATAAATAGCTGTAGGTCGTTGTTATCCGTTTACCGAGTGTAGGAAGTGAGTGTGCTCGTCGAGTCGAGATCTTCTAGAGAGAACCGTCATGTGAGAGTCTAACAAGCTCGGAGCAAAACCACTTATTTACAATTTTAATAATTTCTTTATAATGTTACATATTGTGTTACACTCCATGAATTTGGTCATTTTTTTAAACTTCATGTAATTTGCACAAAAAAAGAACTTTTATGTACTTACATTGAATCAGTCAATCTTGAGTTAGAAAAGGTTAACAGTTAAGAAAAAAAAATGAACAAATTACCGAGTTTGGTAATTAAAAAATTAGACCACTATATCCAAAACATGTAGAAAAAGGCATTTTCAAATGTTACAGAAACCCAAAAATATTTTATCTCAATCTCGATTTGACAAAGAATTGCCCACACATATAAATAATGGTTTTATAAATATTTCGTGCAGGGAAATATTAACATTCACAGATAATTGTACATAGTTTATACATGTATGTATATAGTTCAAGCATACTACCTAATTTAATTAGGTTTAATATTATAGATTTTGCTTTTTACATTTTGTACAATAATATACACTTTTAGATACGTAATTTTAATTGTTAATTCTATATTCATGTTTATTTTAATTATGTTTCTTGTTTATTATTAACCAATAATTGTCGAAAATTATTGTTTACCCATTTTATATTCTTGTAGAATAAAAGTTTCATTTTAAATTTCATTAGCTAAATAACTAAACTATCCATACCAATGTACTGTATTGATAGGTATTGTACATGATTTAACGTAATGTATTTAAATACATTTAAAGTAGAAACCCCAAGTTCTTTACGAAATACGTAATGTTGGCGACTTGTACATGTGCAAATAAACGATAGACTCCGCTAGGAGGTACGTGCACAGATAAACTCTAATTTTGTATTTGTTACACACTTAAAATATATATTAATAATATGAATCTACCTCGTCCTCAAACTGTCAATAATTTAAATAATTGTTATTAAACAAATATTGCACCCAGCATTGTGTATCGGCATAATACAATGTATTTGAAAGTATAGGAGGTGCGAGCTGCAGACGGCCCCAATCGTGGCTCGCACCTCCTATAGAATCCAACGCTATAGACCGAGGCAGGTTATGTTTCCATTCGTATTTTTCAAATCTTCACGATATTATAACGTAAATTCTACTTTTGTAACTGCTATATATTTTAAATGTTTATTATTAATATGCCTCTACCCCTTCCTCAAGCTGTCAATAATTTAAATAACTATTAATAAACAAATATTGCATCTAACAATGAGAGTCGGCATATTACAATGTATTTGAACGTATAGGAGGTGCGAGCTGCAGACGGCTCGAATCGTGGCTCGCACCTCCTATAGAATCCAACGCTATAGACCGAGGCAGGTTATGTTTCCATTCGTATTTTTCAAATGTTTACGATATTATAACGTAAATACTACTTTTGTAACTGCTATATATTTTAAATGTTTATTATTAATATGCCTCTACCCCTTCCTCTAGCTGTCAATAATTTAAATAACTATTTATAAACAAATATTGCATCTAACAATGAGAGTCGGCATAATACAATGTCTTTGAACGTATAGGAGGTGCGAGCTGCAGACGGCTCGAATCGTGGCTCGCACCTCCTATAGAATCCGTCGCTTTAGACTGAGAGTGGTTATGTTTCCATTCGTATTTTTCAAATGTTGACGATATTATAACGTAAATTCTAATTTTGTAACTACTATACATTTTATATGTTTATTATTAATATGCCTCTACCCCTTCCTCAAGCTGTCAATAATTTAAATAACTATTAATAAACAAATATTGCATCTAACAATGAGAGTCGGCATAATACAATGTATTTGAACGTATAGGAGGTGCGAGCTGCAGACGGCTCGAATCGTGGCTCGCACCTCCTATAGAATCCAACGCTATAGACCGAGGCAGGTTTATTATTAATATGCCTCTACCCCTTCCTCAAGCTGTCAATAATTTAAATAACTATAATAAACAAATATTGCATCTAACAATGAGAGTCGGCATAATACAATGTATTTGAACGTATAGGAGGTGCGAGCTGCAGACGGCTCGAATCGTGGCTCGCACCTCCTATAGAATCCAACGCTATAGACCGAGGCAGGTTATGTTTCCATTCGTATTTTTCAAATCTTCACGATATTATAACGTAAATTCTAATTTTGTAACTACTATACATTTTATATGTTTATTATTAATATGCCTCTACCCCTTCCTCAAGCTGTCAATAATTTAAATAACTATTAATAAACAAATATTGCATCTAACAATGAGAGTCGGCATATTACAATGTATTTGAACGTATAGGAGGTGCGAGCTGCAGACGGCTCGAATCGTGGCTCGCACCTCCTATAGAATCCAACGCTATAGACCGAGGCAGGTTATGTTTCCATTCGTATTTTTCAAATCTTCACGATATTATAACGTAAATTCTACTTTTGTAACTGCTATATACTTTAAATGTTTATTATTAATATGCCTCTACCCCTTCCTCAAGCTGTCAATAATTTAAATAACTATTAATAAACAAATATTGCATCTAACAATGAGAGTCGGCATAATACAATGTATTTGAACGTATAGGAGGTGCGAGCTGCAGACGGCTCGAATCGTGGCTCGCACCTCCTATAGAATCCGTCGTCTATTTGTGCGGAAACGTTTAGCATCGCCACCTATTGATTCTTTTTCAAACTACGTAGCTAAAGTTTTTCTTACTCTTCCGTCTGCTAAATTACACATTTTTAGAATAAATGTATATCGTTTTTATTTTTCGTTTAATTTTTTAATGTGTTATGTATTCTTCTATATTTTACTGAAAAATCATTCTAAGTTAATGTAAAATATTGCCTCTGCTTCGTTTTTTGTTGTGTTTAATTGCAATCTATGTTTATTTTCATCGTAAATATGTAGTACGAGCTTCCCAACGTCTTTGTATCAATCGTATTTTTCATTTTTTTTCTTCGTCGTGCACTTTTGACTGTTTTTTTTATTATTCCAACATTTATCAATATCGTGAAATTGTGCGTCTGCACTGTATTTGTTAGAAAATTATCCAGTTTTTATAAAATTCAATCTAATTGTCGTTGCCTGTTAGCTAAGAGAGGTTATGTTTGAGGTCGTATTTTTCAATTTCTAAGAGCATTTTAACATAATTCAAACTTTTATACTTATAATTTATGTAATACATGCATTACAAATATGCCTTCACTGCGTTTATAGTTTGTCATTGTATTAAATAATAGTAATAGGAGAAATAGTGCATGTAATATACGGGTGTCGGCATAGTAGGATTTAATTCAGGTATGGCATCCCCTTTAAAATTGTATGAAAGCGATTATTTAATGCAAATTATTAATTATAAGGCTTTAATTTATTGAACAAGATACAGCATATTTTATTTTAAAAGATTAATCAAGTTTCGTAAAATTATTTTTTTCACAGAACCGTTAATTATTAATACTTAATGATACAAAAATAACCTAACCAAAGAGTTTTATATATATACAGAGCCCTTATTATGTTACTATTAAATGGATCATGCATTGAAAAAATATATGATTCTTGAAATGTATGCCTTACCAGCACATCCTCGCCGTAAGAGTCGAATACAATATTCATATGTTGACTAACGCTGGAAGCATAAATATATTTTACGGAGCGGGTGTTACAACTATACACGAAAAATCTAAATGACTTCAGTACAACATGTCTTGGTCTGCAGAAACGACATCAGGTTTTCATCAAATACACTATCCAAGAGCCTAACTCTCATCCAATAATGTATAAATAGTTATTTAAAATTATCAAATAAAACGAAAACATTGGAAAGTCGACACAAAACATATGGAGTTCTCACATCTTTTCAACTCGTCTAGGCGAGATCAAGATTCGAGATGCCTTTTTGAAAAGATTGCTCGCTCATATACTATAAAGGACCCTTGCAATAATGATGAAAATGGAGTCGAAATCTCACGAATGATTGACATTTGACGGATTCTTTGAATGTCACGAAATAATTGATAGTCATTAGATGATCAAGTTTTCAGTTGAACTTTATTTTCAGTTCTGTCTTTGATGTTTTTTTTAATCTATAACCTCTTTTAAAAAACCAAAATATTGGAAAGTCGACACAAAATATATCGAGTTCTCACACTCTTTTCAATCGTCTGTACAATAGTAGTTACATGTAATTATAAAGAAATTTTGATTAATTTTAAAACTTTGGTAGTTAACTATCATATTTTGTTTATTTTTCAATTTTTTTTACAAAAACAACATCTCAGTCACCACATTAATTATACCATAATCCTCTTCGCAATGCGCAAATTATCATTGTTGGTGTTAAGGCTAGAGTACGGTTATAAAAATATTTTTGTAATTTTTATAAAATATTATGTGAAATGTCATGTTTATAAAATATATTATAAAAAATATTCTTTTTTGATGATTTTTAACACATTCATTAAGTAAAATATTAAAATATTATCAAATATAGGCTTAAAACAGGTGCAAATACAAAAAACTCCTTGCAGGATAAAAGTTGTCGAAGGGCTTTAATCCAAGAAAATTTAAATTTATATGCATATAAACTTCAACTTTACACAGCGAATCTGGTGTATCTATAAAAATGCAATTTCTGCCTTGATAAACCCAATTGGTTTACTAATTATTTAAAAAATGTTTTTCATTTAAAAAATGAACATAAAAATGTCACATTTAACTTTAAAGAAAAAAGGCTGTGTAACTATTTTACATATACTCATCTAAAATAAGCACGATCAAAATACAACCGAGTGAGCGTTAGCGAGCGAGGTATCTGTTGCTACACGGAGAAAAGAGTTCTATGAAAAATTACGATATTTTTACTGTAAGCGAGAGACAAACAAGGTTCAGTTGAAAAAGTGCAATATTTATTTTGGTAATAAATAAACACTTCCAAGAATAATTGCTATTTCAGTTCACTAAAAATCTCGAAAAATCTGGACTCAACAAAATATAAAACAACTGATATTAAATTTTAATGAAAGAAACAACAAATTTTACTGCAAGTCTTATGAAATAATATCACAACAGCTACTAAATTTTGTTAGACATTTCAGTAAAATTTGTGTACGGCGAATGTTAGTAGGCAGGGTAGTACAATTTTAGTGTACAGTATAGTAAAATTTATTGAAATTTCTGCTATTCTCAAACGAAACTGTTAGGTTAACTGGCTTATTATTCGAATTTATGCAATTAATTAACGCATTTGACTAATCTGAATCGACAGAATTTTAACCATATTAATTACAAACCGACTGGTTTAGCTTTTAATTGATATTAACAACGGGATAATGCAATAAATGTTAATAAAGTTCGCGCATCCTTTGAGCAACGTATAGCTTATAACGACGATTCGAAGTTAAACAATGAAAAGGTTGATGGCGCAGCGGTAACGTGCTCGATTTTGACGCGGAGGGTCCCAGGTTCGAATCCCGGTGTCGGATGATCCAAAGTTTTTTTCATTAAAATAATTTATTATTCAATTTATATTTCAGTTTAAATGTATGTAAATAATAATATATCTAAATAATTCTATGTATAAAATAAAAAAAAAGATGGCACGGGAGCCGTCCGAAAAATAAATTTTTCTTTCTTTCAGTCGCAATAAAAATTACTATACTGCTTTGTAAAATTTAGTGAACTCGTTCTAAAAATTAGTGAACTGCAAGTTTGTCTCGATTTCAAGCAAGAATATCGTAATTTTTATATGAAAATTTTTCTCCGTGTAGTATTCAATTAAAATTACTTGTCGATATTTGATTTCAGTACTTTCTATTGCAGAAACTTTTTATGGAGTTTAAGCAAAATATAAGTAGAAATAGGATGGGAGTAATAATTAAAGATTTTTTTATCAGATAACATTTTTGAAAGTGTGATTGGAAACCATACTTGCAAATGTTGACATTTTCGTAGAAGGTGTTTTTTTATTAATACATCAGTGTATAATTTTGATAAATTAATGAAAAATAAAAATAAAATAAAAATATTTAATTATCATTTCATTTATGCGTTAAAAAAATGGTTATTTCTTACAAAACAGTAAACTGAAACATTTCCTAGTTGCATTGTATTTATTTTACAAACAAATTTGTTTATTATGACATATCTAATAATCATTTATTCAAAGAAAAATACAACTACGGTTAACAGTGAATTATGCCACCATACCATATATCCATTAGATAATATGTACAATGTATTTTTTTCTCTTCTTGACAAGTCACAATTAAACTTGCCTAGAATAAAGGATCATCAATTGATTCCTTAAATATAATTATGTAAATCTAACTATATACTATATAGTTTAGATTACAACTGGACTGGTACATGTAATAGAAAGTTTCTTCTCGAAGCGACTAAAATTTGCCCATTATTATATTATAACGCATTTGTTTATGCTATATGTGGGACTGTATATATATTTAAAAATATTTAATTATCATTTCATTTATGCGTTAAAAAAATGGTCATTTATTCACGAATGTAAGAGTACGTCTGATGAAGTTTGTATGGTTAATTTAAATAATTTATTGCAAGTATGTTCTCACATTTTAATTGATAATACAAATAATGAGTATATAATTGATCTTGCCAAAACATTAGAATTTGAATAAATTATTCGTGTATAAATTTTGCTTTATAATTAATGTGTCAATTGTAAAAACATTCCTGCAAAAATATATATATATATATATATATATATATATATACACACACACACTACAGTATTAGTCATTTTCTTGTTTTAAAAATCTCTCTATAATATATAAAAATTTCGCCGCCGCCGCCGCCGCCGCCGTGTCTAAGAATTCAGAATTCAATATATATATCCCCAATAACACAATATGTCACAACTTGACGGCAATTTGATGTCAATATTCAAGTTGCAACGATTTTGCAATGCGGTCGCAGATTGACATCAAGTTGCTGTAAATGTACTCTTTTGGTTATATATGTTTTATATATATACGTTATATATATGTTATATATATATATGTCATATACATATGTTATATATATATGTTATATATATGTCATATATATGTTTTATATATATATATATATGTCATATATATCAGTGTGTGTGTGTGTGTGTGTGTATGTGTTATGCCCTAAAATACATGAAAATTAGTGATTTTATGAGGTTTATGAGGCATAACTTACAACAGCGGTCTTGGCCAATAAGCTAACCACCGCCATTCGAAAGCTCTCGAAAAATGTGATCTTTTAAGCGGTGTTAGATCAAAATCAATTGTGGCGTCGTCGCCTTTTAGATAATCAATATTTCCGGGCGCTCTATCTCTTCGAGATTTTAAAATTAAGAATTGCAACCCAGGTAGATAAGTTCTAAAGATTATTTTGAACAAAAGTTGTTTATTATGTTTTTTCAAAAAAATCAATAGATTTTGAGATAAATGGCTTTAAATATAGTAATTTTTCTAAAAAATTGAAAAATTTCCATTTATCATGGTGGAATAACTCTTAGGCACATTATTTTTAACACTTAAAATTTTTTTTCTATCTTCTGGAAGATATATCCAGCCTGTTCTCAAATTTTGGAGCGATTTAAAATTTTCATCGTACCTCTTGACGCGAAATAGCGCATATATATATATATATATGGGAGATTCCATGTGAAGTGATCCAGGTAAAAAATAGAATTTTGTTTTAATGTATGGAATCAGTAGAAAACTACTTGAATAGAGTGTAGCTAAATTTTTAGACCTAAATTTCAATTAGTACCAGAGCTGTAACCAATCAAAAAATCGAATTTTTTGAAAAAAATGACTTATTGCCCATTTTTATCACTAAATAACTCAAAATCTAACAATTTTTTCTTATATACATTAAATTTGAAAAAGTTTATAAATTTCAAGAAGAAACTGTTGAAATATTTCATTTATATTAGTTTAGTATATTGAATATAGTTATAATTAATAAAAACCTTTGTAGTAAAAAAAAAGGTTGTACGATCAAAAATATTTTATCCATCCAAGAATCTAATTCATCGATGATTAATAACCTTCAAAATGGTGCAAAGTTTGAGTGTGGCAGAGCATTTCAGACAAAGTTATGGTGATTTTAGGTAAATTTCTTAAAAAAAGAAAGCGAATGCATTTTATGAAAAAAACAGAGTAACCGTATACTTGCATTCAAACAACATGGCACTAATATTCTTCAATAATATTATAATATACTATTTAATGTTAGTTACTGATACTTTTCAATCTCTAAGCTGCTTACAAACACAAAGCAGTAGGTATAATCAGTTATACCTGTTACATAATTGGATTTATTGGAATTTTAATAAGTTTCAGGTATTTATTCAATTATATAACAGGTATAACTGCTTATACCTACTATTTTGTGTTTATAAGCAGCTTAAAGATTGAAAAGTATCAGTAACTAACATTAAATAGTATATTTTAGTATTATTGAAGAATAATAGTGCCATGTTGTTTGAATGCAAGTATACGGTTACTCTGTTTTTTTCATAAAATGCATTTGCTCTCTTTTTTTAAGAAATTTGACTAAAAACACCATAACTTTGTTTGAAATTCTCTGCCGCACTCAAACTTTG
The DNA here is from genome assembly GCA_026168455.1 of Theocolax elegans. Lineage (NCBI taxonomy): Eukaryota > Metazoa > Arthropoda > Insecta > Hymenoptera > Cerocephalidae > Theocolax > Theocolax elegans. The sequence continues at coordinate 37,688,397 of CM047426.1, read as the reverse complement.
CACCATTTTGAAGGTAATTAATCATCGATGAATTAGATTCTTGGATGGATAAAATATTTTTGATTGTACAACCCTTTTCTTTACTACAAAGGTTTTTATTAATTATAACTACATTCAATGTGTTAAACTAATATAAATGAAATATTTCAACAGATTCTTCTTGAAATTTATAAACTTTTTCAAATTTAATGTATATAAGAAAAAATTGTTAGATTTTGAGTTATTAAGTGATAAAAATGGGCAATAAGTCATTTTTTTCAAAAAATTCGATTTTTTGATTGGTTACAGCTCTGGTACTAATTGAAATTTAGGTCTAAAAATTTAGCTACAATCTATTCAAATAGTTTTCTACTGATTCCATACATTAAAACAAAATTCTATTTTTTACCTGGATCACTTCACATGGAATCTCCCATATATATATATATATATTTTAAATTTGTTTTTTCAAGAATAGATAATATATGTATTTCTTCCGTGCAGAAAAAAGTTGTGAATATAACTTGAAAGTATGTGTATTAGTTTACTTATTCTTGATAAAACTCATAAAATAAAAACGGACCTAAAATTTAATGTAATGTTTTAAAACAAAAATGCATAATTTCAACAAAAGATAAAATAAATATTAATCAAGTATAATATACACTTTTCCAAATATGTGAAATATACAATAAGTTAAAAATTAAATACATTAATTATTGCATTTTTAAGATAATTCTATTATAAACAGTAATGGAAAAAAAAAATTCAAATTTTAACAGTGGCAATATAAAATACGAATTACATTTGAAAAGTTTTTCGAAAATTATTAATTTAGTAGCATTTAATTTAAATATTATTTAAATCAAAATTTAAAAATTGAATGGATATATAAGTGAGTAGATGACGTTTATTTATATAAAACAATATTTTAAATAAACAAGTATGTATTTATTAGAAACAAAAGGTATTTAAGGAATGCCTTTGTTTATAATAATTAAAATAAATATATGGGGTCTGTAACTAAAGGGAAAAATAAATTGGATATTATTATTGATTAAAACGCAAATTTTGAAAGAGGGTGCAAATTACGAATTACGGGAGAAATGGAAGAAACAGGTTTTTATTTATACACTGCTAAAATGTTATAAATAATTCTTTAAAACTAATACAAAAATTAATTTAATTAAGAAGAAAGTTTTATTACTCTAAAAGTACAAAATGTTAATGACATAGAACTTTAGGCGATGATCGTTCGTTATTAAATAAATTAATTTTAGGAGGTGAAGTTCTATTTCGTTTAAAATAATCCAAAATTTTAATAAGTTGTTAACTAAAATACTACAATTTAGTAAGTATATGCACTTTACTATTTTTGGTAAGTTAATTTTTCATTAACATTTATAATTATTAAAATATAAATTTAAGCTTTGTAGGAATTCATATAGTTTAAAATTTACAGTTAACATTTAATATGTTTCTATTTTTTTTATTATTTTTATTCTGATTTCATTACACTAAATTTTGGTAAACTTTTATTTATAAATTATAATAACTATAGCAATACCACCAAGGTGTTGTGTGAATCTGTTTAATTTTTAAGATGTTCATGGTAGTGAAAAAATAATACAATTTAAAACATTATTTTGAATAAATAAATTACGAAAACCTTTTTCGAAATTAAAAATAGGGGGTTGGCGCGCGAAGCGCGGAGGGGGGCGAAGCCCCCCTAGTATATGTTATATATATGTTATATATATGTCATATATATATATTGTAACGGTATTAATTATTAAAAGACGTTTTGAATTAAATTAATATCGTTTAGTAAACGCGGGTATTCGATATAATAACTTTTCTCGGAAACGGCGCGGCGGACGAACAACGATCCGTGCGTAAGGGAGGGAGAGAGGACCTCTAGATGGCCCACGGAAAATAGAGTACGAAGAAGTACGGCGAAGGACGGTCTACGCTACGGTTTAGCTGGGCCGTGCTACGAGCGAAGGAGCGACACGTGTGAGGAAATTCTATCGCGACGCAGACGAGCAATCGAGAATCGGTATACGTTTCCCGGGGTACGTGTGCTATCGCCGTGGACGAGAGGAAACGCAGCGAGCCCAAGGAAGCGGGGCTCGACGTAGTGGTTCGTGTGAGAATCGTGCCACGAAGGAGACGCTGCGCGACGTGCTCCGCCGTCTCCCCTTCTGTGTTTTTCCTTGGTCCTTTGCCTCGACGAGATGGCTACCTGCCTGATAGACGGCTAGGAGGCCTAAGGCATAGTTGGCGTCCGAGACATTGTAAGGACGCCACATCAAGCGTAAGTCGGGATAAAATCCCTTACTTCAATACAGCGTGATTGCGAGCGGATCATCGTTGCAAGCGGGCAACGCGTTCAAAATCGAGAGCGAGAGAGAAGGGACGACTCGGCCGGCGACTCCCGTCTATCTCACTCTAATGCTTAGAAGTGAACCTTGTTATAAGCTTTCCTCGTGATTTAGCTTAGGACGATCCCGCCGAGGGATCGACGCGACTTCATACGAGACACTATTCGGAACTTCGCGTAACGTATATACGACACAATCGCACACCTCATTATATTCCTTTATAACCTTCTTTAGTTGTTACTTTGATTTTAGTTAATAAATCGAACGTAATCAATTCAGCTTGAAGTTATTTACTTTTGCATGTATATGTCGTGTTGTCGATTGAATCCGATATATCCCAAAACCACTTTGTATAGGCGAGACTCACGCCGAGTAATGAGTCTCTCGAGATTATGTACTCGGAGGCTAAGGTAAAGGTAAGACCGAGAAACAAAGACGGAGAGCGCGGTGCTCCCCGTGTCATCATACCCGGACGGCAAGGAAAAGCCGCCCGATTTAACGGAGGTACCGGTATTGCACAGTGCGGCCGAGGTAAGCACATCGGTACGCGAGGGCCGCATTGACCGCATCGAGAGAGGTAGAGACCCCATACCGTGGCCCCTATGGCCATGCTTCTAATTTCGGTCTTAATTAGAGGCAGACCCCATTACATGGCGTCTTACGTGTTCGTTTAAATTAAATAAAAACTGCACCTTGCTAGTTACGCATAACTAAGGTGCATTTTGATTAAAGAAAGTGGTTCTTTGATATCGGACGTCTCGTTGCGCGACGCCCGAGAATACAAGCAAATATTCCAATTTTTACTTAGTTTAAACGCGTTCGCGAGTCTAGAAAAAGACAAACGAAGAGAATTTCAGACGTGAAACTTCTCGATCGTTCGTAAATATAGATCGCGCGACGAGGAAAGCCCGCGCCGATACAAGTAAACAAGAGCGGCATTGTTTACGAACGAGCGCTAGTCGAAAACAAATGTAATTCGGTGCGACTTTCAAGCACCGAAAATTCGACTATATAAGTGCGAGAGAGAACGCAAATAAAATTTAAAATTCTATTTTATTTTATTTCTGCTCACACGGAAGGCGAAGTCGGTTCATAAGAATCCTGTTATTCTTATCAACTAATTATTAAAGCGAGCAGACATTTTGATTCGCTCGATAAATGATTTAATTATATTTTCTTTTCTTTTTCAACGAATTTGCTATACAAAATTCTTGCATTAAATAAATAGTGAAAAATTAGTAATTGTGATTTCGATTTCAATTAAATCGAATACTCTAGTAAATAAATTTATTTAAGGTTTAATGAGTAAAATAAATAAATATTTAGTTAATGCAAGGATGATTAAGTCATTCAACAGGAAATAACAGGAAAAATTTATCGAAAAAAACTTGGCAAAAATTATTAAAATACAGTTATTGAAAAATTAATATAGGAGTTTATTAATTTTGTATTTCTTTCTTTTTTTTTACTCACAAAATCATTCACATAATAATTTAAAGAAAATAGCCACCGACTTCGTGAGAAAAATATAATTTTTTTTAAGGAGAAACAATTATTAAGAAAGGTAAATTTGATTTAATTTTTTTTTTTCGGTTTAAAATTAAAGTTGTTTAATTGCGAAGGAAAATTTTCCTTTACATTAAACTAATATACTCCTTCAAAAATTTAAATTTTTCTGAGGGTATAGGCGTTTAAGCGAATCGCAAAGCGGCAATTCGCGTAAAATAGGAAGCCCGTACTCGCACTTATACGTACTCTGCGAATAGAGTAACACAGACAATAGTGTGCAAGTTAGGTACACTAATATTTTATATTGTAAACCCAACAATTAGACGCTTATAATTCAAGCGCACGATTGTCTGTGAATAACCCTAATAACACAATGTCACAACATGACGGCAATTTGGTGTCAACTTGTATTCAAGTTGCAACGATTTTGCAAATGCGGTCGCAGATTGACATCAAGTTGCTATAAATGTACTCTTTTGGTTATTGGGGAAGCGTTTATAAAATTGATAAGCGGCGTAATTTAAGATGGCCGACGAAACCATCCGTGCACTCGAAGACTGGTGCTGGAGCTTAAGCTCAGAAAATGTCTACGAAGCACTTAAATACATGCAGCTGATCGAGTCCGGAACGAAACTCGAACAGCTGAGTAGAATCGAAAAGTGGTTACTCGGTAACTATACAGCTACCGACTTCAAACCCGGTGAAGAGGCGGACGATGAAACAACCCGCCAAAACAGACTCGCGTTGAGACAAACGTTTATAGACGAATATAAACAAAAAGACGCGGACACATCGGTCGAAGGCGACGAGGACAACGAAGCCACGGCAAGGCATCCTTTAGAAATACTCGCACGAGACCCGCTAATTCAAGTAAACATGGCACCGACCGGCGTTAGTGAACCGGTCGAAGATAGAAACAGACCAACGAACGAGCAAACAGACCCAAACAGGTGGATAACACTCGAGACACACGACGGCATACAATACGACATGCCGACGGAAATGGTCAAGTTTATGAGGGACCTATCAAACCGAGTAAAGGCCCTCCAACTACAACTCATGGACTTAACAAAAGAATGGCAAGACACACGGATGCAGAATGTAGATGTACATTCGAGCACAAGACTGCCACGAAATAACAAACAACGGACACACGTGAACTTCCAAGACACGTTTACGTGCCAATACCCGAATGCAAGCAGTCCCAACTCGACGCAGGACAACGGCTCGCAGCAAGACTTGAGCGCACGTGAAAGCTCAAAAACTGGGAGAGGGGAGAGCTGCCCAGATGTCGAGCGAGCGCACTCACACACATTTATACAAAACCAGTCGCTGAGTTCAAATAATACTCGCAACATCGGACATATTGTACGCAGATGGAACGTACGATTTAATGGCGATAAAAACCAAAGCATCGATCATTTCATCACACGAGTAGAGGAATGCAGTAAATCATCTCGTTTAACAGAAACGGAGTTACTCTCTGCATTAACGGAGTTATTTACAGGCGTTGCAGCTGTATGGTTGAGAATGCGGCGCAACCAATGGAACTCTTGGGATGAATTTTGCGAAGTAGCAAGACGATGGTACGGGTCAAACAGACTTCGACAACAGAAATTAATTGCCGAAGCAAACGCGCGCACACAAGGGCGAGATGAGCCCGTGCAAAATTATATCGCATGTCTGGTGTGTTTATTGCAAAAACAAGAACCAGAACCGATTTTGACACAACAGCTAGATTTACTGCATAGAAATATGCTACCCGAACTACAAAAATTAATTCGCCGTGACGAATTTAATAGCATCGAATCGCTACACAGCCTAGCAGTCGAAGCCGAGGCGGTAATCAAAGCAGAGAGAGCATTCAGACCACCGCCACCGCCGGAGTCGACATTGCTACCAGAACTAGCATATAAGCCAGCAGCAAACTTTTGGAGGAATAAACCGAAGTCGCCGCAGTGCAGCAAGAAATCGGAGCAACAACGACTCCCAATCTAATGGAGTCGATTTCAAAATGCATCGAAAACGCATTCAAGAAACTGCAAGAACCAGCAATAAAGAATACGATCCAAAAAGGAGAGGAGGGAAAAAGAAGCCCCCCTCGGAAAGATTCATTTATTAGGAAACAAGTAAAAAGCGAACCTAAAGTACCCGAAAGTGAGAGGAAACAGTCAATCAACCCAAATCGAGCACAGGAAACACGGAAATGTTTCAACTGCAACGTCCAAGGCCATTTAGCGAAAGACTGCACCAAGCCAGCGGGAAACGAAAAGGGGAGCGCGTAAGCGAGGCCGCGGCGCTCAATCCAAACAACCCTCAGGCCTCGGACAACAGCATAACTAAACAAAATATAAGCGCTGTAAACGACGCTCAGGAGAAGAGCGTCGATAAAAGAAACATTGAAAACGAAGAAAATTTGCAGCAATCGCAAAAAGAAGATGACGAAAAGCGATGGTGGCTGCAAGTAAATATAAACGATTATCGAATTCGTGCATTGTACGATTCAGGGTGTTCATGCACCATAATGAATTCGATAGGATTACAAATAGCAAGTTCGTGCGGTAGAATGGTAATCCCCACCGAAACGAAAAACGCGCGCGTCGCGGGAGGTTTCAAACTTTCGGTAGCGGGCTACGTATACTTACCATTCGAGGTCGGCGGCATACGCAGAGACATAAGAGTAGCGATTTTACCCGACCTCGACGACGATTGCTATGTAGGATCGAATTTTTTGCGAGCCTTCGGCGCAATATTAGATCCTAACAAAAACGAATTGTTAGTAAAAGAATCAGGAAATACCGTTAAATTAGAGGTAGCGGGAGTCGGACAAGAAGAGACTCTCGCACTTGCGTCCATCGGTCTTGCAGATATTGAGCAAGAACAAGGCGAGCAGCTTGATCACCTACTCGCACGAGTTCTCGGCTCAACCAAAGAACAACTAGGCTGCACAAACTGGATCGAACACGACATCGACGTTGGGACAACTAAGCCAATAAAACAACGATATTTCCCGATTTCAAGAAAAATCGAAGAAGAGATGTATACGCAAATTGAAGAAATGCTTAAAAACGATGTAATAGAACCATCAACAAGCGGCTGGTCCAGTCCAGTCGTTATGGTTAAGAAGTCTAACGGTAAATATAGATTTTGCGTAGATTATCGCAAAGTCAATGCGGTATCAAAACCAAATGCATACCCATTACCAAGGATGGATGATATACTGAGAAAACTGCAGAAATCTCGCTATATCAGTACGCTCGACATAAGCAACGCGTACTATCAAATACCAATGGAAGAAAAATCAAGACCAATCACAGCCTTCACAGTACCTGGACGAGGGCTTTACCAATTCAAAAGAATGCCCTTCGGTCTCAGCTACGCAGGCGCTACGTTCCAACGCCTCATAGACGACGTAATTAGCCCGAAACTCGAGCCATTCGCATTCGCATACCTTGACGATATAATAATCGTTACGGAAACGTTCGAAGAGCACCTACGTTGCCTCGAACAAGTGTTACAGCGAATAAAAGACGCGGGACTAACTATAAACCGCGAAAAGAGCGTATTCGGACGCGACGAGGTTAAATACCTCGGCGTCTTGGTAAATCGTAATGGATTTAGGCCCGATCCAGAAAAGATCGAACCTATCATAAAATACCCAGCTCCACGTAACCTAAAGCAGCTGCGACGTTTCCTAGGCATGACGTCGTGGTACCGAAAATTCCTAAGAAGCTTTGCTACAATCGTCGAGCCTTTAACCGCGTTAACAAAGAAAGGGCGCAAATACGACTGGCTCGAAGCAGAGCAAGCAGCTTTCGAGCATACGAAAGCACTAATAGCATCGGCCCCTATATTGCAGAGGCCGAACTTTAACGCGAGATTTGTGATTCAAACAGACGCTAGTGATACCGGCTTGGGAGCGGTACTCACTCAAGAAATCGATGGCAACGAACACGTACTCGAGTTCGCTAGCCGTACGATGACACAGGCAGAAAGAAATTACAGCGTGACAGAGAGAGAATGCCTCGCCGTAATTTGGGTCATAAAAAAGTTTCGCCCATATATAGAGGGGTATAACTTTAAAGTAATCACGGACCACAGCAGCCTAAGGTGGTTATGTAACTTACATAACCCAACAGGCAGATTAGCAAGATAGGCTCTCGAACTACAAGGTTACACGTTCGAGACCGAATACAGAAAAGGAGCGCTGCATCACGTGTCCGATGCACTCTCGAGAATGTTCGAGGACGACGACGTGACTATCGGAACAGTCACATGGGCCTCGACAACAAATGATTCTTGGTACTTGCATTTAATAAAAGAAGTACAAGAAAACCCGGGGAACCACCCAACTCGAAAGGTTATAGGAGGGCAATTGTATATGTACCGCCCAGACCCTAAAATCGAAGATAATATTGGAGACGACGACGCATGGAAGCTAGTCGTACCAAAGGAGAGGAGGGGGATCGTCTTGAATGAATGTCACGACGATCGAACTGCTGGACACCTCGGTCGCGAAAAGACTTTCGCGCGAGTCAGGCAACAGTATTACTGGCCGCAGTATTACAAAGACGTAGCAGCGCACGTCCGACAATGTATAATTTGCCAACAATGCAAAGTTGAACAACGTGCACCGGCTGGTCTAATGGGACGACGAATGGTCGAACGCCCATGGCAGATCGTAGCAGGGGACGTGATGGGACCCCTCCCAAAGAATAAACAAGGACACAAGTATATCGTTATATTCCAAGATCTGTTCTCACGATGGGTAGAATGCATACCCATTCGTGCAGCAAATGCAGTGACGATTCTTAGACATCTGAAAGAGAGAGTGATCATAAGATTCGGCACGCCGGAGACGTTTGTCTCAAATAATGGTACGGAATTCAAAAACCGTACCGTCGACAAATACCTCGAGGAAATTGGGGTACACCACGAAACAACACCTCCATACCACCCTCGAGTCAACCCTGTCGAAAGGACAAACAGGACAGTCAAAACAATGATTACATCATTTATCGAAGAAAATCACCGAACATGGGGAGAAAAGTTACCAGAAGTAATCTTCGCCCTCAATTCGGCCGAGCAAAGTTCCACGGGCTGGAGCCCGGCACTGCTAAATTACGGTAGACAACCTCACTCGCCAAAAACGGCTCGTCGAGAACAAGAGCGAGCCGTAGAGACTTTTTTACAGAAAGAAACTATCGAAGCATGGAAAGAGAAAATGCTTCGATTACCGGACTTGCACGAAAGAGCGAATGTAAATTCGGAAGAGTCCCGGAGCAGGCAGGCCAAATATTTCGACGCCGATAAGCGCGAAGTAACTTTGCAACTTGGAGAAACGGTATGGCGAAGGAATCGAGTACTTTCCTCCGCAGCTCAAGGACTAGCTTCGAAGTTAGCTCCTAAATTCGTAGGCCCGTACTTGGTTGTAGCAAAACTAGGTAACAATACCTACGAATTAATGCATGAAGATGGAAAAACGGAAAAACCAATACACATAGTCCATCTAAAACGACACCGAGAGGAAGAGGATCAAGAAAGGGACGTTGACGACAGATTCGTTCAACCTCCGGGGGAAAGCGCAGAAGAGGCGATGAGCGACCCGCCAACGCCGAGCGACACGGGCGAGCGTGCCCGATGTAAGAATAGAAGGGGATCGGATACCCCCACGGCGAGCGAAACAGGCGAGCGCGCCTCGAAAACGAGAGAAACGAGCGTCGATAAACCGCGATACGTGAAAAAGCGAAGAAGACTGCGGAAAAACGAAATTATAACGTCGCGCGTATTCAATAGAACACCAGAAAGTACAGCTGAGGACGCGCGCGTAAATCGAGGTCCCAGTCGACCAAAAGGTTCGAAGAAAAAAATTAATCCGATCGATCCGACGACCTTCTCACCGAGAAAAACGCGAACGACAAGAAACTCTCAGGCGCGCCCATTTTCCTAAAATTGCTTTTCCTTTTGTTTTACAGGACGAACTTCCCAAGTATGGAAGGAAGTTTAGTTCCGGGGGCCAGCTCCAAGGAGGCCCCTCCTATAGATCCCACGCGACTGGCGAACGTCGCGCGCTTAATGTCCCTCATGGCGCAGCTAAAGACCGAAGACGGCACTCCAGCTACGAACGTATTGCTGGATGCTGCGGATTTACTGGAGGCGATGGGACCGAGTCCCATAGCTCGTGTGGCGAGCATGGCAAAACCGCCGATTACACCAAAGGCAACGTACGAGATAATGGGGGAGATACCTGTCCTACGACGCCCCCATTGCATCAAAGCAGCCGTGCGTGCTCAGGACGAGGATCAAGTCCCAGAAGCGCCGGCTACCCAGTCGGGCGGCTTGGGATACCCGCCAAAATCGGAGGAGACAGGCGAGACCGGGAAATTAGAATCCGATCTCGGCAATCAAGACGAAAAGGCGGACCCGGAGGTTCCTCCGCTCCCAGAAGAAAAGAGAGCCGCAACGTATGATTTAAAGAGAGAATGGTTCCTATTAGAGAAGGAACTACAAGCAGTGTGGGAAGAGCGGCTGTACCTCGAAGGGCGAGAAGAGTCCGCGTATACTCGCTACGACACGCTACGATGCGAAGGAGGAGTCGACGGTGAAGCTCTCACCGTCGAATGGGACCCCGACATAGCGGAGCGCCGCCAGGAAATCGCGGCACTCGTGGTCGAAAGACTTCGGAACGGGAGAGTACGTCGAGAAGAAGAACGCCTCGCTCGTAAAGCGCAAGAAGAGTTCGAGCGCGCGCGGCGCGAACGCTAAGAAGCTCTTGAATGAGTCGAGCGCGAGGAAAGAGCAGCAGAAGCTCGTACACGTCAAGCTAGACGAAAAGTCGAGGAAGCCAAGAAGCAGCAGCTGTTCCTCGAATTAAAGATGGAAAGGGAAGCGGCGAGGCGAACTTATCGCACCACCCATCCAAAGGAGCACCGCTGCTATGTATGCGGTTATCCAGGACTCAAGGATTCGCACCAGTGCCCGGAGAAGCGTTTCCATTACAAGCTGTATGTGACTCCACGCAAGGTGTCGCAATAAGAGTTTATTAAAAGTTCACTTACAAAATAATGTTCTTATAACGTGTATATCCTTTATTTTTATAATATAATACTCAATAATCAAAGGTATTCATCCGATTAAGTTCATTTATTCCACCCTATCCACATCCTGTACGTAGAGGGTCGCGTTTGAATACAGAGCTGTAAAACGGCAGGTTATCCAGCGTCTGGCGGAGGGGTGTAACGGTATTAATTATTAAAAGACGTTTTGAATCAAATTAATATAGTTTAGTAAACGCGAGTATTCGATATAATAACTTTTCTCGAAGTACGGCGAAGGACGGTCTACGCTACGGTTTAGCTGGGCCGTGCTACAAGCGAAGGAGCGACACGTGTGAGGAAATTCTACCGCGACGCAGACGAGCAATCGAGAATCGGTATACGTTTCCCGGGGTACGTGTGCTATCGCCGTGGACGAGAGGAAACGCAGCGAGCCCAAGGAAGCGGGGCTCGACGTAGTGGTTCGTGTGGGAATCGTGCCACGAAGGAGACGCTGCGCGACGTGCTCCGCCGTCTCCCCTTCTGTGTTTTTCCTTGGTCCTTTGCCTCGACGAGAAGGCTACCTGCCTGATAGACGGCTAGGAGGCCTAAGGCATAGTTGGCGTCCGAGACATTGTAAGGACGCCACATCAAGCGTAAGCGCTCTTGCACTCCCTCGCGATGTGTCCCGATTGTAATCTTTTGAACGGTGTTAAATCGAAATCGATTGTGGCGTGGTCGCCTTTTTGATATTCAATATTTCTGGGCGTTCTACCTCTTCGAGATTTAAAATTAACATTTGTAACCCAGGTCGATAAGTTCTAAAGATTATTTTGAACAAAAGTTGTTAATTATGTTTTTTCAACAAAATCAATAGATTTTGAGATAAATAGCTTTAAATATAGGAATTTTTCTAAAAAATTTCCATTTATCATGGTGGAATAACTCTTAGGCAAATTATTTTTAACACTTAAAATTTTTTTTCTATCTTCTGGAAGATATTTCCAGCCTATTCTCAAATTTTGGAGCGATTTAAAATTTTCATCGTACCACTTGACATGAATTAACCCATATATATATATATATATATATATATATATATATATATTTTAAATTTGTTTTTTCAAGAATACATAATATATGTATTTTTTCCGTGCGCAAAAAAAAGTTGTGAATATAACTTGAAAGAATGTGTATTAGTTTACTTATTCTTGATAAAACTCATAAAATAAAAACGGACCTAAAATTTAGTGTACTGTTTAAAAAAATAATGCACAATTTTTCAAAGATAAAATAAATATTAATCAAGTATAACATACACTTTTCCAAATATCTATATGTGAAATATACAATAAGTTAAAATTAAATACATTAATTATTGCATTTTAAGATAATTCTATTATAAACAGTAATGGCAAAAGAAAATGCAAATTTTAACAGTGGCAATATAAAATACGAATTACATTTGAAAAGTTTTTCGAAAATTATTATTTAGTAGTATTTAATTTAAATACTATTTAAATCAAAATTTAAAAATTGTATGGATATATAAGTGAGTGGATTACGTATATTTATATAAAACAATATTTTAAATAAACAAGTATGTATTTATTAGAAACAAAAGGTTATTTAAGGAAGATGCATTTATTTTATAATAATTAAAATAAATTATGATGGGGTCTGTAAACTAAAGGGAAAATAAATTGGAGCATAATTATGGATTAAGGATTCGCACCAGTGCCCGGAGAAGCGTTTCCATTACAAGCTGTATGTGACTCCACGCAAGGTGTCGCAATAAGAGTTTATTAAAAGTTCACTTACAAAATAATGTTCTTATAACGTGTATATCCTTTATTTTTATAATATAATACTCAATAATCAAAGGTATTCATCCGATTAAGTTCATTTATTCCACCCTATCCACATCCTGTACGTAGAGGGTCGCGTTTGAATACAGAGCTGTAAAACGGCAGGTTATCCAGCGTCTGGCGGAGGGGTGTAACGGTATTAATTATTAAAAGACGTTTTGAATCAAATTAATATAGTTTAGTAAACGCGAGTATTCGATATAATAACTTTTCTCGAAGTACGGCGAAGGACGGTCTACGCTACGGTTTAGCTGGGCCGTGCTACAAGCGAAGGAGCGACACGTGTGAGGAAATTCTACCGCGACGCAGACGAGCAATCGAGAATCGGTATACGTTTCCCGGGGTACGTGTGCTATCGCCGTGGACGAGAGGAAACGCAGCGAGCCCAAGGAAGCGGGGCTCGACGTAGTGGTTCGTGTGGGAATCGTGCCACGAAGGAGACGCTGCGCGACGTGCTCCGCCGTCTCCCCTTCTGTGTTTTTCCTTGGTCCTTTGCCTCGACGAGAAGGCTACCTGCCTGATAGACGGCTAGGAGGCCTAAGGCATAGTTGGCGTCCGAGACATTGTAAGGACGCCACATCAAGCGTAAGCGCTCTTGCACTCCCTCGCGATGTGTCCCGATTGTAATCTTTTGAACGGTGTTAAATCGAAATCGATTGTGGCGTGGTCGCCTTTTTGATATTCAATATTTCTGGGCGTTCTACCTCTTCGAGATTTAAAATTAACATTTGTAACCCAGGTCGATAAGTTCTAAAGATTATTTTGAACAAAAGTTGTTAATTATGTTTTTTCAACAAAATCAATAGATTTTGAGATAAATAGCTTTAAATATAGGAATTTTTCTAAAAAATTTCCATTTATCATGGTGGAATAACTCTTAGGCAAATTATTTTTAACACTTAAAATTTTTTTTCTATCTTCTGGAAGATATTTCCAGCCTATTCTCAAATTTTGGAGCGATTTAAAATTTTCATCGTACCACTTGACATGAATTAACCCATATATATATATATATATATATATATATATATATATATATTTTAAATTTGTTTTTTCAAGAATACATAATATATGTATTTTTTCCGTGCGCAAAAAAAAGTTGTGAATATAACTTGAAAGAATGTGTATTAGTTTACTTATTCTTGATAAAACTCATAAAATAAAAACGGACCTAAAATTTAGTGTACTGTTTAAAAAAATAATGCACAATTTTTCAAAGATAAAATAAATATTAATCAAGTATAACATACACTTTTCCAAATATCTATATGTGAAATATACAATAAGTTAAAAATTAAATACATTAATTATTGCATTTTTAAGATAATTCTATTATAAACAGTAATGGCAAAAGAAAATGCAAATTTTAACAGTGGCAATATAAAATACGAATTACATTTGAAAAGTTTTTCGAAAATTATTAATTTAGTAGTATTTAATTTAAATACTATTTAAATCAAAATTTAAAAATTGTATGGATATATAAGTGAGTGGATTACGTATATTTATATAAAACAATATTTTAAATAAACAAGTATGTATTTATTAGAAACAAAAGGTTATTTAAGGAATGCCTTTATTTATAATAATTAAAATAAATATATGGGGTCTGTAACTAAAGGGAAAAATAAATTGGACATAATTATGGATTAAAACGCAAATTTTGAAAGAGGGTGCAAATTACGAATTAAGGGAGAAATGGAAGAAACAGGTTTTTATTTATATGCCCCTAAAATGTTATAAATAATTCTTTAAATCTAATACAAAAATTAATTTAATTAAGAAGAAAGTTTTATTACTCTAAAAGTACAAAATACTAATGATATATAGAACTCTTGGCGATGACCATTCGTCATTAAATAAATTAATTTTAGGCGGTAAAGTTCTATTTAGATCCGTTTAAAATAATCTAAAATTTTAATAGGTTTTTACTGAATACTACAATTAAATATATGCACTTTACTTTTTTTGGTAAGTTAATTGTTCATTAACACATATATATATACTAGGCTTCGCGCGCCAACCCCCTATTTTTAATTTCGAAAAAGGTTATTCGTAATAAATTTATTTTAAATAATGTTTTAAATTGTATTATTTTTTCACTACCATAGACAACTTGGAAATTAAACCGTATCACACAACACCTTGGAGGTACTGTTATAATGCATTGGGTTTTATACCAAAAATTTAATTTTTTTTTAAATACGATTATAATTTATAAATAAAAGTTTTTACCAAAATTTAATATAATGAAATCAGAATAATAATAATAAAAAAAATAGAGACATTAAATGTTAACTGTAAATTTTAAACTATATGAATTCCTATAAAGCTTAAATTTATATTTTAATAATTATAAATGTTAATGAAAAATTAACTTACCAAAAATAGTAAAGTGCATATACTTACTAAATTGTAGTATTTAGTAACTACTTATGAAATTTTGGAATATTTTAAACGGATCTAAATAGAACTTTACCTCCTAAAATTAATTTATTTAATGACGAAGGATCATCGCCAAAAGTTCTATGGCATTAATATTTTGTACTTTTAGAGTAATAAAACTTTCTTCTTAAATAAATAAATTTTTTTATTAATTTTTATTAATTTTATAGAACTATTTATATAATTTTAGTGGCATATAAATAATAACCTGTTTCTTCCATTTCTCCCGTAATTCGTTATTTGCACCCTCTTTCAAAATTTGCGTTTGAATCCATAATTATATCCAATTTATTTTTGCCTTTAGTTACAGAGCCCGTATATTTATCTTGATTATTATAATCAAATTCATTCCTTAGAAAATCTTCTGTTTCTAATAAATACATACTTGTTTATTTAAAATATTGTTTTCTATTATAAATATACATAATCTACTCACTTATATATCCATACAATTTTGAAATATTAATTTAAAAAATATTTAAATTAAATGCTCCTAATTTAGTAGTTTTTGAAAATCTATTCAAATATAATTCGTATATGATATTACCACTGTTAAAATTTGAATTTTCTTTTACCTATTCTTTTTATAATAGAATTATCTTAAAAATGCAATAATTAATATATTTAATTTTTAATCCATTGTATATATCATATGCATATTTGGAAAAGTGTATGTTATACTTGATTAATATTTATTTTTCTTCAAACAATGTTGCATCTGTATTTAAAGCGTTACATTGCATTTTAGATCCGTTATTAGTATTAAGTATACGTTTAAACATTTTATGAGTTTTATCAAGAATGAATAAACTAATACACATTCTTTCATGTTATGTTCACAACTTTTTTTTTGTGCACAGAAAAAATACATATATTATGAACCGACACGGTGGCGGAGTGGCGGAGACGCACCTCGGCCGATCACGAAAGTTAAGCAGCACTGAGTGCGGTTGGCACTTGGATGGGTGACACCATTCTTGTGCGGCTTTCGGGATCGGTTACGTGTTTTTCCACACTTCGCAACGTGAGCGGAAGGTGTGGAACATTCGGTTTCGGTGTTTGGGCCTACGCAAGGTGACCTGAACATCTAAACAGAATGTTTCAATACACCGGCCGTCTCGGGGAAGGTTTTCCTACAAGGTTTTCCCTTCCTCACGGGCATAACCCCGGGCGAATGCGAGACGGTGGAGACCGGGATGGGAAAAATTGGAATGTTTTCACCCCCACACATAGGTGGTAGGGGTGTCCCTGTAAAAACCCGTTAAATGGGTATACGGGGTGATGAGCAAAGAGAATAAAAGAATAAATACATATATTATGTATTCTTGAAAAAACAATTTATAAATATATATATATATATATATATATATTACATAAATATTCCGCCGCACACACACACACATACACGCACGCACGCACGCACGCACCCACACACACATACCCACATACATACATACATATATATACATATATATGGGCTATTTCACGTCAAGTGGTACGATGAAAATTTTAAATCGCTCCATAATTTGAGAACAGGCTGGAAACATCTTCCAGAACATACAAAAAAAAAATTTAGTTTTTAAAAATAATCTGCATAAGAGTTATTCAACCATAAAAAGTGGAAATTTTTCAATTTTTTAGAAAAATTTCTATTTTTAAAGCCATTTATCTCAAAATCTGTTGATTTTTTTAAAAAAAACATTACAAACAACTTTTGTTTAAATTAGTCTTTAGAACTTATCTACCCTGGTTATAATCCTTAATTTTAAAATCTCGAAGAGATAGAACACCCGGACATATTGAATATCAAAAAAAAAACGACCACGCCACAATCGATTTTAATCTAACACCTCTCAAAAGTTCACATTTTTCGCGAGCTTTCGAATGGCTTGGGTTAGATTATTGGCCTAGACCGCTGGTGTAAGTTATGCCTCATAAACCTCATAAAATCACTAATTTTCACGTATTTTAGGACATAACTTACACCAGCGGTGTAATATATATAATATATATATAGCCCATTCCACGTCAACCGGGCCACCCCTACGTCCAAAAATTGAAGAGCTCAAGAAAAATGTTTGAGCGCTGAAAATGTTCGTATTCATGTACTCTTTCGAATACAACATGACGCATTAAAAAATTTCGAAATGGCGGCACCAATATGGCGGTAGAAACCCGAAAAAAATCAAGAGTACCGATTAAAATGCTTGTAAAAATTAAAAAAAGCAATCAAGTTGGACTGTTTTTGACTCAAATTGTAGCTACGATACACCCTTTAAAAAATCACATGGTCGGTTACGGAAACCCAATTGGCTGATCCAATATGGCGGCTAATATGTCGATATGGTAGACGAATTTTGAAAAATCAACCGACTTGGACCAAATGTGGTATATGGGGGTTCTTGTGGTTGCTGATGACGAATGTAAGGTCAAATCTACACAACTCAAGATGGCTGATCCAATATGGTGGCTAATATGTCGATAAGGTAGACGAATTTTAAAAAATCAACCGATTTGGACCAAATTTGGTATATGGGGGTTTTTGTGATTGCTGATAATGAATGTAAAATCAGATCGATATAATTTTTATAAAGGTCTGTGCGTTTAACAGGGTGGAGACTGTCATTATTTTAAATTAGTAATGCTCGCATTATGACGGATGATTTTGTAAACTCGTCTAATTTTAATTAATTGTTTTAATCCCGCAAATCTGATTTTGTACAATTTTAAATAAAAAGTACTTTTATTTATTTTTCAATTTTCTGGGTAGTTTACGAGAAAAAAAATTAGTGTAATCAGGGTATTTAATCATTTTCCACGCCAAAGGTTTAAAAAAATTGTATAAGCAAATTAATATAACAAAAATAATGGCAAATTCGAATTCAACGCACTGATAAACCTATAATTTAACGTATCATGAGTATGTATAGCTATATACTTCATCATCTAAGTGATTCTTTTAAGTTAAAAAATCAGGATATTTAATTTTGCCCACTCCATTGTGATAAAAATATTTAATATAGCCCCACTTCATTATTTGTAAATTTTGTGCTACAAGATCTTAATTTATCTGACTAAACATTGTGAGATGAAATAGACTACACTGTTATTTAAAGTTCAAATTGGTTCTTCTTAAACAATTAAGTTTATATTTACTATAACAAACTTTGCTGTTAGTAGTTATGTTAACGATATTCAACCTAATATATGTTGTTGGTTAAATCATACAATAAATTGTTTGCGTAAAGTTACGTACTTTTCAAAGTGTCTAACCTGAAATTAAAAAGGAAATTAGTTTTATTGGGCTTCAATCAATACATCATTTTTTATAATAAAAAATATGAAGGTAAATTTCTTATAAGATGTCATCTCTTGAACAAAATTCTTCTAAACAAAAATTTGCAGGTAATAGATGCGCGAATCCTTATATGCAATAGATGGTCATATAGGGGTCGCTCTAAGAAATATGAAGAAGAAAATGTTAGAAAAATTTTTAAATTTAGCTTTACCCACAAGAAAAATTTGTAAAAATTGCCGAACTGCGTATTATGAAAATGTGAATTTACAGGCTAACTCTAGTATACACAGTAGTGTATCAAACATTTCTGAAGAAACAATTTCTTCATCTGAAAGTGATTGTGAATCATCTCCTGCAAAAAAACTTTGTTTATCTAGAGAAGAAGAGTTAGAGAATTTACTACAGGGACTGAAACAAAAATTTAGAAGTTTACCTGAAAATGATCCATTAAGAGTATCAATTCTTGCAATAGCCCCTGATTGTTGGCCTGCTCGTAAAATTGCTAAAGAATTTGAAACTTCTAGGCGAATGGCGACGAAGGGAAAAAATTAAAAAAAGAACAAGGTATTTTATCTATGCCAATTTCAAAAGCTGGTAAAACCTTACCACCAGAGACAGTAGATAAGGTCATACAGTTTTATGAGTCAGAACAAAACATTCGAATAATGTCAAATAAAAAAGATTGTGTAGCTATAGAAGAAAATGGTGTAAAAAAAATAAAATCAAAACATTTGCTCATGTGTGATGTATGCATATTGCATGAAAACTTTAAAGAACTATATCCAGAAAACCCAATAAGTTTGAGTAAGTTTGCTGAGCTCAGACCAAAATAGTGCGTACTTGCTGGTGGTAAAGGAACACATAGTGTTTGTGTATGCACCATACATGAAAATTTTAATAATATGCTTGAAGCTTCAAATTTAAAAGAACTTACCAGAAATTTTGATACTCCAATAAAAGATTACAAGGACTGTTTACAATTTGTACTGTGCAAGGAACCACAACCTTCTTCTTATTTAGATGAGTGCAACTTTTGTCCAAATTTACAACAATTTTCGGATCATGTAACCAATATTCTTGAATCAGCGGGTGTAAGTGATGTAATTTTTAGTACATGGCAAACGACAGATAGATGCACATTAAAGAAAGAATGTCTTTGTACAGAAGATTTTGCTACCATATTGACTGAACATTTAAAGGAATTCATACCTCATCATTTTATTTCTAAAAATCAATGTAACTACGTGTCAGAACGAAAAAAAAAATTTAAAAGACGGCGAAGTATTAGTCCAAATAGATTTTGCAGAAAACTAAGCATATATCGCGCAGAATGCCGCACAAGCATTTCATTACAATAATGACCAGTGCACAGTTGTTCCAGTGTCTTGTTATTATAAATCTGGAAATGAAATTAAGCATAGCAGCTTTATTGTTTTATCTAACCGTATGACTCATGACACTGCTTCTGTCTACCTAGTGCAGCAAAAGATCATACCGGAAATAAAGAAAATTAGTCCAACAGTTAAAAAAGTAATTTATGTTACTGACGGTGCTAGGCAGCACTTCAAAAATCGAAGCCAAATGTGTAATTTAGTGAAACATTATGATGATTTTGGTATTTTAGCAGAGTGGCATTGCCACGCAACCGCTCATGGCAAATGTGTCTGTGACGGTTTATGTGCTACGTTCAAGTGCGAAGCTACACGTGCGAGTCTACAAGCAAAACCTAATGATGCCATTTTAACATTTAATTCTCTTTATGAATGCAGTCAAGAAAAGAAATTTCCGAATATAAAAATATTATATTATACTAGACAGGAGCACGAAAAAACTTTGAGATTCCTCTCTAGACGATTTACCAATGCTCCAGCAGTAACAAAAATTAGCATTTCACACGCATTTATCGTTGGCTCAAATGCCACATTGAATGTAAAAAGATATTCAGCTGAAAACAATCCACATGCTATCATACAGTATTAAGATATAATTAAAGAAAACAATAACGATCAAAAAATTTATAAATGTAAAAAAATGTTTAAAAAATAAAAAAAATAAAAAAATAAAAACAAATAAAAAATGATGGAGTTGCGATCGGCCCTTAGGTCGAGTTCCCCCTCCACTCATTATACCGTCGCGACACACGGTGTTAGTCGGAGGACTAACACTCTCTCCTCAACTACCGATCAGAGTTGATCGTTTGGCGCCACCGCGAGATCTCGATTTTATTATCTTGTACTTTTATTATTTTATTATTTTTATATTAAACAAAGTAAAGTGTAGTGAGGCGTGTTTTTATTGCTGCCACCACCCAATAATCCATCAGGATCTCGGCCCACCACCGCTTCCATTTGCGCGGGAAATTCAAAGAAGGTTCTTCTTTTTGGTAAGAGTCGTGCATAACAAGGATGTCGGAAGAAGGAGAGAAGGCGACGAGCAGCATCACCAAGGGTAGGTGGAAATATTAATTAAGTGAAGCAAAAATCGATTTGATAGCGACGCGGTGATTTGTGTTTAAAACGATATCGTTGTGCGATGCGATCTTGGACAGACATGTTATGCAAATTCACCAGCCGGTATTCAGTTTATTAATTTTATTAATTTATTTATTAATCTATTATTAATCTTGTGTTGATGCGATGAGAAAAGCCTAGATGCGAAAAATTGTGAGTGTGATGTGAAAAAATGTTCATAGACACGTTTGTCTTTTGTCCGAAAAATTCGTGGAACAGGACCTTGGAAAGGTCAGAGCGCGGCATTTGTTTGTACCGGGTATTGCATGCGGCGGGAACACGTGAGCGACGAAGTAGGAATAGCAGAGCGAGAGTGCGAGTAAAAAGGAGAGCGAGAGTGCGAGTGATAAGGAGAGCGTGAGTGCGAGTGAGAAGGAGTGCGTGAGTGCGAGTAAGAAGGAGAGCGCAAGGCGGGAGCGGCCGAACGAGCTCGGGAACACTCGACAAAGAGAGAGAAGGGCGAGTACGGGAGAAGCGCGAGTTCGGGCGCGTGCGAAGTGGGGAAGAGAGCGGAGACGCGTACTTACGTAGTAGGGAAACGAGCGAGACTAGGTGAGCGCGGAGCGGGGCGTTCTCGAGGCAAAGAAGCGCGAAGTGTGGTAGATGAAAGGCTAGATAGACAGGATCTTGCGCGTTAAATTCGGATCAGCTGATCTTCCTTTTCTTTTCTTTTCTTTTTCCTCTTTCTCGTACCGCATGCTATACAATACCGGTCCAACAAATGTCTAAGCAACTTTAAAAGGATATTAAGTAAAAGTTAATGTTAACAAAGTGATGCGCTTTTAAAATGAGAATTGACATGAGAAGAGTTTCCCCGGGCAGAAGGTTGGTCTAGACCTTCTTGAAAAGCAAATAAATTTTACAACAGAATCCGGATTCACATGTACCCTGTGTACATAATAAATAATAATTATTAAAGTGTTTTAAAAGTTGCATTCATCGGCACAGCTGGTCTGCTGATGTGCTGCAGGCGTCGTACGTTCTCGCAGTGCATTAGTGGGGATGTGGTTGGCTAACAGCTTTGTGTTCGAGAGGTTGAGCCATCAGCTGATTGCGATACATGTTTTTCAGATATGGATCACCTATCAGGAGATCACATTCGACTGGTATCTGAAGCAATCAAGGCTAGGCGCAATAAAAGGGAAGTACTGACCATTCCGGTCAAAAACCAGCTAATTACTTACCCCTCTACCGAATTAGGCAATTTAGTAAAATCTGAAATGACTGAATGGGATTTGAATGATGCGAAAGAGATGGGTATTACAAGCGATGAGTTGAACGATGATGAGTTTGAGGTCGACCTGAGAGACGTGGACGTGAATGGTGAAGAGATGGGCAGAGATATTGAATGCGTAACGGACTCTGAGATGAGCGATAAACGAGATTCGATAATAAACGAGAAGCGAAATTTCAGAGAAGCAAATGTGTTAAATAAAAATGCGCCGTTGATTATTGCTGATGAAAAATGCAACATAAGCATGCGAATTAAAAACAAAACTAAATTGCCTAATATTAAAAGAGATGATTTTTCAGATGAGATGGATGAGACGAGAAATGTGATGGAAAGAGTCACTCAAGTTATTGAGGAGAAAATGTAACCTGTTGCGAATTTGATGATCCAGGTAGACATGGTGGTCACGGACATAAACAATTTCTTTGATTCAATGACGGGACGCGACATATCACAACAAAACAGCTTGAGAGAAAATATTGATGAGATGCGCAACCTCAACGATGAGATGAGACGAATGTGTTCGGAGATGAGAGGATGCATTCGTGAAGGACGAGAGTTGTTAAGGGAAATGAAAGAGGTAAGAGATGAGTTTTATGATAATAATAAAAATGATTTTGAAGATATTGCACATAATTCGACGGAAAATTCGGGGCATGACGTTATATCGAAAGCGAATACAATAAAATTAATTAGATCAGAAGTAGAGAAAGAAAACAATTCGGAAACTAAAAATTTTAACAAATCGAATGACATGAGTGAGTTTAAAGACGCCATTAAATTACTGAATGTGAGAGATTCGAGTACAAAGAGAGATTATAAATTATCGGTACAAATGATATACGAACTGTTTATTGATTACTTTACTTCGGAATTAATTGCCTTGGATTTTCTGTATATTGTTGATGAAGACTCTGAAAAACGAGGCGCGACGAAAAGAGAAATGTTAACGCGAGATCAGGTTAAAGTCAGAGACATTTGAATAAATCATATTGATCAACATTAGCATGCCAAATTAATTAATATTAGAGACCCGAAAGAGATGCTGGAAAAAATTAAGGAAATTAAGAGATGTGAATGTAGTTTATCGTCTGTTAACTTAAGAAAACAGTTCTATTCTTTGGTGTTCAAACGTAAAGAGAGAGTGTCAGTTTTCGTTGACAAATTTGATGAGATAATAAGAACACATAATAATATTCCTCATACTCAGCCGTTTGCTGAATCTGAGATTCGTGATGCCTTTTATAATGCAATAGTACGAGAAGTGCCACAGATTCACGAACTTAAATTTGTGAACAAAAACGCGACGGGTAAGGATCTAAATTATAATCAATTAAAAACATTTCTTTTACAGCATGAAGCGATGAGGAAGGGAAGCGGAGGTGCGACAGTGAGCACTAGTGTGGAGCCTAGAGTAGCTCTGGTTGCCGCACAAATAGAAGGGATGCGTTGCTACGAGTGTCACGCATATGGGCATATTAGTCGTGAATGTCCCAGGAAAACTCGGGAGAAAAATTGTGCTACAATTGTAGGCAATTATTACGGGACCATAAGGCCGAGAATTGCCCAAATCCCAGCACAAGAGATGCGAGCACCATGAGACGTGGAAGAGGACGCGGTATTATAAGGTATGCGAGATTTAACCAAGAGAAACGAACTCTTGGTTACAAAAGACAATTTGGAAGTGATGAGAGAAATGTGAGAGATGCGCAAACAAAATTCCAGAGGCGAGCTTAAAATGTGAAAGAGTGGGATGCGTAGATATTAAAACGGGAAATAATAGAATTTTAACCTTAAATAATGTGATTTGCGCGGAATCATTGTCGGAGAATTTGCTATCCTTAGGAAAATTTGTAGACAAGGGACTAGGCATTTATTTGGATAATAAGAGAGTAGAGATATTTGATCCCATTTCGAATTAAACTTTTCTGACTGGAATATACGAGAAACCATACTGGTTGATTGAAGTCGAAATAGAAAAGCGAAGCTATAATTTAAAATCAAGTTCGGAAAAATTCAATTGTACACAAATTGCGTACCTTCTAACCAGAAGCAAAATTAAACAGACTGATGTAAAATTAAATGAAATCCAAGGAATCAAATCCCAGTCAGAAATTAAGAATAAAAGTGACGTGTTGAAAGTCGGCTCAATCTTTGAAATAACAGTAACAGATAGAAAACTGCATAACCCTAACGAAATAACAATAAACCTTGATTGAAAAAAAATGAGATGTGAAAAAGAAATTGATAGCGACACAGATTTACCTGTCCAATCGAATAAGTCAATGTTATGGCATGTGAGAATG
Organism: Theocolax elegans; assembly: GCA_026168455.1. NCBI lineage: Eukaryota > Metazoa > Arthropoda > Insecta > Hymenoptera > Cerocephalidae > Theocolax > Theocolax elegans. The sequence goes on along the minus strand of CM047426.1, from coordinate 37,663,833 downwards.
GGTCATGCCTTTCTAAATTATTTGAGAAACTTGCAGAAGAGATTTCCTGATTTTAAGGAATTGAGTGATGTGAAATTTGATAATTCCGTGCTTGAATGCGAAGTGTGTAGAATGATTAAAATGAACAGATTGCTTTTCAATGAGACGAGGATGAGAGCATCTGCTCAATTACAAATGATTCATTCGGACATAATGGGCCCGATAAGTCCGAAATGACACCCAAAGGGATATCGCTTTATTTCTGTATTTGTAGATGATTATTCCCGATTAGCTCAGGCATATCCCATGAAATTTAAAAATGATACAGGATCGTGTCTTGATCACTTTGTTAAAACTTCGAGAAATTTACTTGGATGAGACGCGAAAGTCTGTTATTTAAGAACAGATCAGGGCACAACATTTACGGGAGGCGATACAATTAAAGTACTCGAAAAACTCGGAGCTGAACTGTAGTTGGCATGTCCTGATACTCCTCAGCACAATGGAGTGGCTGAGAGAGTCAATCAGACTATTCACAAGAAAGTAAGAGCGCTAATGTTTGATTCTAAATTTCCAGAAAATATGTGGGACTTGGTTTTGGGTGCTGCTGTTTATGCTTACAATATAACTCCGCACAAGTCAAATGAGATGGTTTCTCCTTTGGAAAAATTCAACCCAAATTATACCGTGAATTTAAAACAATTTAGGCGTTTTGGTTGCATGGCTTATGTAAAGATTCAGAGGAAAATAGGTCCTAAGTTTAGACAGGTTGCAATCCCAAGTTTTCTTGTTGGATACAAAGCCACCGGTTATGTCTTGTTCAAACCAGATGAGAATATACTTTATGAAAGTCGAGATGTGAGATTCAATGAAAAAAATTGTTTTTGGTGACAGATTCACAAATAATCAAATACAAGACTGGGACAATAATTTTGAAAAGGTAAACAACGAGAAGTGGTTCTTGAATTATGAGAAAGATGCGTCGAGAGAATATGAGGAAATAATAAGAAAGGAGGGAGTAGAAAAGAGAAAGAGAGGTCGCCCGAGGAAATTACAAGCGAAAGAAAGCGAAATAGAAAATGAACAAATATTAAGTAATCCAAAATATCATGCACTGCTAGCAAAAATTAACTGCGACCCACAATCATATAGAGAGGCGATAAGTTCAACAGACAAAGAAAATTGGTTGTCTGCAATTCAGAGTGAATTGGACTCAATGAACAAAAATGAAGTATGGGAACTGGTAGAACGATCTGAAATTGTGAGAGGCGAAAATAAACCGAATATAATAGATTCTAGGTAGATCTTGAAGAAAAGGATGGAAAAAGAAGGGATGTGTAAATATAAAGCGAGACTTGTTATAAGAGGTTTCAAGGATAGAAATGAATATGATTTGGTTGAAACATATGCACCTGTTTCGAGATTAACCTTGATAAGATCGGTTCTAGCTATCATTAATTAATATGATTTGGACGTACATCAAATGGACGTGAAAACCGCTTTCTTGAACGGAACTATAAGCGAAGAGATATACATGGAATTGCCAGAAGGCATGAATGTGACGTACAAAGAGAAGCGAGAAAAGGTCTGTAAATTGAAGAAAGCGTTGTATGGGTTAAAAATCAGTCCGAAACGTTGGAATGAAAGGTTTACGGAAGCCGCTAATAAAATAGGTTTACATACTCATGATAGTGAACCATGCTTATTTACTTGGCGAGAGGCGAATAAAATTTTGTTTTCAGTTTGTGTATGTTGAAATGACTGATCTGGGAGAACCGAAGTGCTTTCTAGGAATTAAGATTTTACGGGATAGAGTGAATAAAACTTTGACACTGTCACAAGAAAGCTATATATTAAAGATGTTGCAGAGATTTGGGTTTGGTGAGATGCATCCGCAGAGGACTCCGATGATTACAAACCAGGTAGCAAATCATAAGATACGCGATCGCGAAGAGAATGAGACAGGATCGGAATGCAAAATGACGAATTCAAACGAAATGTTCCATATAGAGAAGCCGTGGGTTCATTATTGTAGTTAGCAAATGTGACGCGTCCTGATATCACTTATGCAGTAAATATTGTCGGTAAGCATCGAATAAATCCGAATGAGGACGATTGGGAAATCATAAAAGGATTTTTGGTATTTAAAGGGAAGTGTGTCCTTGGGTCTAAAATATACTGGTAATACTGATGATATTCAGACTTATTCTGATGCAAGTTTTGCCGATTGTAAAATAGTTTGACAACTAGTGGTTTTGTAATTAAATTGTTTGGAGATGCGGTGTCTTGAAAGACACACAAGCAATTATATGTCGCATTATCTAACTGTCAAGCTGAATATATAGCAATGAGCGAGGCGTATCAATATAAAATTTCGTTGTTAAATTCTCTCAAATTGATTCTAATTGATGAATTTAAACCTATGATTCTGTGGTGCGACAATTAGGCGGCTGGTGCAGCCACCCAAATAACAGGTAGCAATAAGTTGCTACATATGATTGAAATTAAAGAACATTATGTAAGAGAAACTGTTAAAATGGGTTTTGTTAAAGTGATGTGAGTTAAGTCTAAAGAACAACTTGCTGATATATTTACGAAGCCGTTGGCTTTTGATTTACATAATAAACTAACCTTCAAGATAATGAATGGATAAAGAGATGCGTATATATATTATGCTTAATATGTGTGATTTGTATTTCTTTTAGGAAACAGTAAGTGATTGCAGGTCCGATCGGGAGGGAGTGATGGAGTTGCGATCGGCCCTTAGATCGAGTCCCCCCTCCACTCATTATACCGTTGCGACACACAGTGTTAGTCGGAGGACTAACACTCTCTCTTCAGCTACCGATCTGAGTTGATTGTTTGACGCCACCGAGAGATCTCGATTTTATTATCTTGTACTTTTATTATTTTATTATTTTTATATTAAACAAAGTAAAGTGTAGTGAGGCGTGTTTTTATTGCTGGCACCACCCAATAATCCATCAAAAAAAGTAATGCGGGCATTGTAAATTTAAAACAATGACAGACTCAACCCTGTTAGACGCAGAGAGCTTTATAAAAATTGAAATCTGATAGTAGATTTGAATTCAGTGACCTCGATAAACTATAAAATATTCTTTGAGCAAGAGTTGATTTTCCATACACCAAGTTGTCATATTAAATCAGTAATCTTCAATTCTGTCGATTGGACTTTAAATTCGTTATCAACAGCCAATTAAAAAAATTAAATTAAAAAATTAAAATTAAATTAAATTGAATTTAAATTCGTTATCAGGAGGGAACCGCCGAAGAAAAATCACGAGGCCTCATTAATGCCCTAACAGCGGCTTGTGATGCCTCTATGGCCGTGAAGTTTAACCCTCGCGGTCGCCCACCGATAATCTGGTGGAGTGAGGACATCGCAGAAAAGAGACATGAGTGCCTGCGTGCCAGAAGGCTGCACCAAAGAGCGAGGGGAACACCGCGGTTCCAAGATCGTTCCGCAGAATACGAACAAAAAGCGGAGGGATCTCAAGGTGGCCATCAAGGCTGCCAAGAGAAGGTGTTGGCGGGAGCTCTTTGAGGAGGTGGACCACGACCCCTGGGGCAGACCGTATAAAACGATTATGAATAAGATCAACCCCGGGGGAGCTGTTGCACCCACCGACCCAGTTTTTCTGGACGGAGTCGTCCGCCACCTGTTTCCAGAACATCGGAAAAGGGCAGCAGAGACGGGCCTGATGGCCACCATTGGTGCAGCCGAGTCACCAGACATTAGTAAAGCCGAACTGAGGATGGCCGCTAAGGGTATTTCCGTACGTAAAGCCCCAGTGCCTGACGGAATACCTGGCCTGGCCGTCAAGACTTCCCGGCCCAGTGGAAGACGCAGAGGCTGGTACTCCTACCGAAGGGCAACAAACCCCCGGAGGAGCCATCATCTTACCGCCCGCTCTGTCTACTGGATATAGTCGAGAAGCTCCTGGAGCGGGTGATCTGCGCCAGGCTCGCAGCGGCCATCGGTCGGGCCGGAGACCTCTCCGACAATCAGTTCGGCTTCCTAAAGGGTCGATCGACCATGGACGCTGTAGGCAGAGTTGCTGGTATAGCCACAAACGCCATCAATGCTGGTCGGAGTGCAAGGCGGATGTGTGCCATCATCACCATGGACATCCGGAATGCCTTCAACTCTGCCAGATGGGACGACATCATGCTGTCCCTGCAGCACTTCCAAGTGCCACTCTATCTCAGGGAGGTCACCTCGAGTTACCTGACTAACCGTACTCTGCTCTACGACACCGACGACGGTGTGCACTCCCACAACATCACGGGAGGCGTGCCGCAGGGTTCGGTCATTGGGCCCCTACTCTGGAACGTTGTCTATGACGGCCTGCTTAGGCAGCAACTTCCGGAGGGTGTCTCGATGGTGGCTTTCGCGGACGACGTGGCGCTAGTGGTGGTCGCAAAGAGTGTCGCAGAGATCGAATATCTCGGAGACGTCTCTATAGAAGTGGTCGCCACTTGGTTGAGAGACCACGGACTTAGTCTGGCGGCGGAAAAAACAGAGGCGGTGCTCATCTCTCGCACAAAAAAGGAGAGGACCGCCACCTTCACGGTAGGTAAAGAACGGATACGGTCGGTGAAAACGTTGAAGTATTTAGGGGTCACACTAGACGCGCGGCTGTCGTTCAAACACCATCTCGCGAACGCAGGCTCACAGGCGGCAAAGGTGGCCCGTGCGCTGGCGGGCATCATGCCCAACATGGGGGACCCCAGCAACCGCGAAGGTCTCTCCTTGCCTCGGTGGTGAGCTCCGTAATTTTATACGGAGCTCGTATCTGGGCTGATGCCCTGAACAGGCACAAGAGCTTTGGTGCTCCGTGTCAGAGAGCCTGCAGGATAGCTGCGCCAAGGGTGGCCCGGGCGCACCGAACCATATCTGACATTGCGCTCTCGGTGGTCGCGGGGACCGCCCCCTTCGACCTCCTGGCAGCCTAGAGAGCTGAAAGACACCGTGAGGGTGGGCGACGCCTAGAAGAGAACCGCTGCCACAACCGATGGTCATTGCGGACCGTAGAGGAGTGGCAGCGGAGATGGGACTCAGCCGAGACGGCCGCTGGACCTACCGCATCATTCCGGGGATCCGGGAGTGGGCGAGCAGGAAACACGGCTTCGTCAGTTTCCAGCTTACCCAGGTGTTGACCGGGCACGGATGCTTCCGTAGTTACCTATTTCGTATAGGGGTCTGCGGCAGCGCAGAGTGCCCGGCTTGTCCAGGGGTGGACGAAGACGTGGAACACGTCCTCCTACGATGTCCTCGTTTCAGGGAGGAACGGGACCAATTTCAAATCACTTGGAGCGGTCCTCTCACCCCTGAGGGCATCGGGGCGTGCCTGCTTGACTCCCTGAGGGCATCGGGGCGTGCCTGCTTGACTCCCAGGAGGGATGGAACGCGGTGGTGACCCTCTGTACGTTCGTAGTGGACAGGCTGGGTCTCATCAGAAGAGAAGAGGAGAGAAGAGTTGCGATGGCAGCAGTAGTGGGCTAGTCTAGCCGTTGCCTCCCCCCGCGAAGTAATGCCTTGCGGCGGCTCCCGCGGGGGAATAAAGGTAAGAAAAGAGGTGGAGTTTTAGTGGGTATACCTATCGACATCCTTCGGTAGGAGAGTCCCACACACGGGGAGTCTCGCATGGCTCCAGTCATGGTGCATTAAGCATTTCTCCACCTCTTCGGAAAAAAAAAACACACACACACACACACGCACGCTTGCTCGCGCAAACACATACACTTTTATATATATATGGGATATTCCACGTGAAGTGGTCCGATCAAAATTTTAAAATGCTCCAAATTTTGGGTACACTTTGCAAATGTTTTTCAGAATACAGAAAAAAATTTTTAGGTACTGGAATCTATTTGCTCAAAAGTTATTCTAACCTCAAAAAGTGAATTTTTCCATATTTTTTTCAACACCAGCTGGGTTTACCGCTATATAACTCAAAATCTATCAACTTTTACTATAGAACATTATATGTAACATTCGTTGCTAATTATATCTAGAATTTATTCTTCTGGGTTAGAATTTCTAATCTCAAGGTCAATGTTACATAAACTACATATCAATATTCAACTTCAAAAAACTGCAAGTGCGCCACCTTTGATTTTTTCATCCAAAAGTCTAAAAGAAAGCTTGGAGCAATACCTTTCAAATGGTCTGTAGCATTTTTATGGCCTCCAATTCTGTAAAAAGTTATGACAATTTAAAGAAAGACAAAAAATTCGCAAAAAATAACATGGTAATTCCTATTTAAATTTTTAAAAAAATTTCGTGTTTCTTTAAATTGTCATAACTTTTTACAGAATTGGAGGCCATAAAAATGCTACAGACCATTTGAAAGGTATTTCTCCAAGCTTTCTTTTAGATTTTTGGATGAAAAAATCAAGGTGGCGCACTTGCACTTTTTTCAAGTTGAATATTGACATGTAGTTTATGTAACATTGACCTTGAGATTAGAAATTCTAACCCAGAAGAATAAATTCTAGATATAATTAGCAACGAATGTTACATATAATGTTCTATAGTAAAAGTTGATAGATTTTGAGTTATATAGCGGTAAACCCAGCTGGTGTTGAAAAAAATATGGAAAAATTCACTTTTTGAGGTTAGAATAACTTTTGAGCAAATAGATTCCAGTACCTAAAAATTTTTTTCTGTATTCTGAAAAACATTTGCAAAGTGTACCCAAAATTTGGAGCATTTTAAAATTTTGATCGGACCACTTCACGTAGAATACCCCATATATATAACATATATATATGTTGAATTCTGAATTCTTAGACACGGCGGCGGCGGCGGCGGCGAAATATTTATATATTATAGAGAGATATATATTATATATATTACACCACTGGTGTAAGTTATGTGCTAAAATACGTGAAAACTAATGATTTTATGAAGTTTATGAGGCATAACTTACACCAGCGGTCTTGGCCAATAATCTAACCCAAGCCATTCGAAAGCTCGCGAAAAATGTGAACTTTTGAGAGGTGTTAGATTAAAATCGATTGTGGCGTGGTCGCCTTTTTTTTGATATTCAATATGTCCGGGTGTTCTATCTCTTCGAGATTTTAAAATTAAGAATTGTAACCAGGGTAGATAAGTTAGTTCTAAAGATTAATTTAAACAAAAGTTGTTTGTAATGTTTTTTCAAAAAAATCAACAGATTTTGAGATGAATGGCTTTAAAAATAGAAATTTTTCTAAAAAATTGAAAAATTGCCACTTTATATGGTTGAATAACTCTTATGCAAATTATTTTTAAATCCTAAATTTTTTTTGTATGTTCTGGAAGATGTTTCCAGCCTGTTCTCAAATTATGGAGCGATTTAAAATTTTCATCGTACCACTTGACGTGAAATAGCTTATATATATGTATATATATGTATGTATGTATGTGGGTGTGTGTGTGTGTGGGTGCGTGCGTGCGTGCGTACGTGTATGTGTGTGTGTGTGTGTGTGCGGCGGAATATTGATATAATATATATATATTTTAAAATTGTTTTTTCAAGAATACATAATATATGTATTTATTCTTTTATTCTCTTTGCTCATCACCCCGTAGACCCATTACAGGGACACCCCTACCACCTATGTGTGGGGACGAAAACATTCCAATTTTTCCCATCCCGGTCCCCACCGTCTCGCATTCGCCCGGGGTTATGCTCGTGAGGAAGGGATAACCTTGTAGGAAAACCTTCCCCGAGACGGCCGGTGTATTGAAACATTCTGTTTAGATGTTCAGGTCACCTTGCGTAGGCCCAAACACCGAAACCGAATGTTCCACACCTTCCGCTCACGTTGTGAAGTGTGGAAAAGCACCTAACCAATCCCGAAAGCCGCACAAGAATGGTGTCACCCATCCAAGTGCCAACCGCACTCAGTGCTGCTTAACTTTCGTGATCGGCCGAGGTGCGTCTCCGCCACTCCGCCACCGTGTCGGTTCATAATATATGTATTTTTTCTGTGCACAAAAAAAAAGTTGTGAACATAACATGAAAGAATGTGTATTAGTTTATTCATTCTTGATAAAACTCATAAAATGTTTAAACGTATACTTAATACTAATAACGGATCTAAAATTCAATGTAATGCTTTAATTCAGATGCAAAATTGTTTGAAGATTAAATAAATATTAATCAAGTATAACATACACTTTTGCAAATATGCATATGATATATACAATGGGTTAAAAATTAAATATATTAATTATTGCATTTTTAAGATAATTCTATTATAAACAGTATAGGTAAAAGAAAATTCAAATTTTAACAGTGGTAATATCAAATACGAATTATATTTGAATAGATTTTCAAAAACTACTAATTTAGGAGCATTTAATTTAAATATTTTGTAATTAATATTTCAAAATTGTATGGATATATAAGTGAGTAGATTATGTATATTTATAGAAAACAATATTTTAAATAAACAAGTATGTATTTATTAGAAACAGAAGGTTTTCTAGGGAATGAATTTGATTAATCAAGATAAATATATGGGCTCTGTAACTAAAGGAAAAAATAAATTGGATATAATTATGGATTAAAACGCAAATTTTGAAAGAGGGTGCAAATATAACGAATTACGGGAGAAATGGAAGAAACAGGTTATTATTTATATGCCACTAAAATTATATAAATAGTTCTATAAAATTAATAAAATTATAAATATTTAAAAATATTTAAATTAAATGCTCCTAAATTAATAATTTTTGAAAAACTTTTGAAATGTAATTCGTATTTTATATTGCCACTGTTAAAATTTGAATTTTCTTTTGCCATTACTGTTTTTAATAAAATTATCTTAAAAATGCAATAATTAATGTATTTAATTTTTAACTTATTGTTTTAATTTTTATCTTTATTTAATTACATTAAATTTTAGGTCCGTGTTTATTATTGAGTACACGTTTAAAAATTTATGAGTTTTATCAGGAATGAGTAAACTATTTCAAGTTATATTTACAACTTTTTTTACGCACGGAAAAAAACATATATTATCTATTCTTGAAAAAACAATTTTGAAGCATATATATATTAACTAAATATTATACCAATACAAAACTTATACCAATACAAATCTAACCGCGTCGGGTTTTTTTAAAAATATCAAAAACTGTTAATTTGGTAGCATTTAGAAAATGTGCAAAATTTTAAAAAACAAGGGTTTATATTTAGTTGTGTTAAAATTTTTGTTTATAAATTAATTGTATCCTATATAGCTAGATTAAAAGTCTATAGTAATACGAAGAGTTTGTTTCGAACTGGATAAAAAAATAGTAATTTCTCGAATTTTGGTGCTACTTTGAAAAATGTTAAAAAATTATGAAAAATAGCCTATTTTTGAATGTTTAAAATCGAATATCTACGTCCTTAATTGATTTAGAAGGCTATAATTTTGGCTCACTTACTTTTTTTTATAGTATAGTAACATACTAAATTTTTAGCCTGATTGGTTGACCCCCCCCCCCCCCCCCGATTTGCCGATGGACCGATTTCCAAAAAAGTATTGGAATGATCCATATATATATATTTACAGCCTACTAACCCGTACGGCGAGTCTTACGCGCGGAGCACGCTAAATTCGTAAATACATCTAATGCAACCAAATTCGTGGCCGACTGTATGCGCGTGATTATATCGATTACTAGGATGTATAGAAACGCTACAATCCTAGTAAGATGTATACAAATTCTCCATATCGTCGACTGTCCACTTGAAAATCGAGACCAACGTCTTCGAAACGCGTAGTACACAAACTCCAGCAGAAAGAAATATATACGAAAGTAAACACAAGCTGCGATTAAGTGCAGTGCATCTAATACCCGCGGTGTCGAATTGCCGAAACTCGATGTGTCGTTGATCGCGCGCGCCCGGGCCAGCACTTCTTCTCTCTCTCTCTCTCTCTCTCTCTCTCTCTGTGAAGCCTCCAAAATTTTGGAAAAATTAGTGCACGAGCAACTTACTGAGTATCTTAATGATAATAACTTAATTATTGAGAGACAAGCAGGCTTCCGCAGGGGGCATAGTACTCAGACGGCCCTGATCGGTGTCCTGGATGATATTAGGAGAGCCATTGACAAACGCATGATTACCGTACTCGTTTTATTCGATTTCTCAAAGGCATTTGATTCGGTGCCTCACGACTTATTACTCCGTAAGCTGCGTGCAATGGGTTGTCTAATCTAGTCATTACCTGGTTCTACCACTACTTGGTTGGCCGTTCTCAGGCGGTGGTGGATGAGCTGGGAGTGAGCTCGGCCTGGCTGGGCACGTCTAGGGGGGTTCCACAGGGTAGTGTCCTTGGTCCACTCTTATTCTCTATTTTTATCAACGATCTCCCGCATGTTTTAAGTCATTCGGACTATATGATTTTCGCGGATGACACCCAGATCTATCACTCGTTCTATCCGTCCGACCTCGCTCAGGGAGTGAAGAAAATTTCAGAAGATGCGAATGCGGTAGGTGGCTGGGCGAGGTCGAACGGGTTGAATTTGAATGTGAAAAAAACGAAGGTGATGATCTTGGGCAGTCAGGCCTATATTTCGCGCATTGACTTGGACACTGTCCCGAAGGTTACAATAGGGAATAATGTCCTGGAGTATGAGTCTGAGGTCAAATCACTTGGTCTCTGGATTACTCCTACCCTGGACTGGTCTCGTCAGGTCGCGTCTGTCTCTCAGCGAGTTCATGGAGTCCTTCACTCGTTAAGATTTTTTAAAAGAGCGCTCTCACGTCGGAACAGAAAGAGCCTTGTTGAGGCTCTGATCTTCCCGCACTTTGACTATACGCTTGCGCAGTTTTTCATGACCTGGATGCTACTAAGAATTTAAAATTACAGCGACTTCTGAATGCATGCGTACGCTTTGTGTGGGGTTGTATTCCGTGGCGCGAACATGTTACGCCTTACCGTCTTGAGCTAGGCTGGCTGTCGGTCGAGCTTAGAAGATCTCTGTTCATTGCTACCTGCGCCTTTAACGCCATCTCGCATAAATCTCCTGCATATATTGCTCGTCATTTCACTATTCGCGATGCTTCATTTTCATCCCGCTTTTCCTCACGCCACCTACCTCTGTCCCTTTTTTATCTCCCTCCTAGAACTGAAGCCCTTAATAATTCCTTCATCGTCACTGCCTCTCGCCTCATCAATCACCTCCCGTACACCAACTTCGACCCTCTCCTTGCTAACTCCTTTAGATCATCCCTTCTACGTTATCTTTCTGAGCTCGATCGACAGGCCTGGGAGACTAGGTTAAGCAATGAGGGATTAAATTGCCCTCCAGTACCGGTTTTTTAGGAGCCTATTTAAATTTTATTTAATTTTTTCTAATCTCATTTTATTTTATTTTATCCTCTCTCATATTATTCTTTCTGGGTTTCGCCGACCGGGTTCAAACTTTAATATAAGATATGCTGCGTGTAATTCCTTTGGATTCCTTTTTAATTCTAATTTATTTTAATTAAATTAAACTAGATTGTATCTTTGCGTTTACCGTTGTCCAATGTTGCGCTTGGGACTGATCCCGCTGTTTTTTCGATTTTATTTTATTACTGCGTATTCTATTTGTATTTCGTTTATATACCTTGCTTTATTTTATTTTACTTTGTTATTTAGTTTTAGTTGTATATAACTATTGTTATTATTTTATTTTATTACTTTTGTTTACTATTGCGTCGATTATTCTTTTGTGTATACGGGGTTTTACCCCACCATACCTAATAAATGTTATCAATCAATCTCTCTCTCTCTCTTCATTCAAATTATCTGTATTAGTTTCCATTTATTTCTATTAATTTCTCCGACACGTAAGACTCGCCACACGGGTTATAAGTCTGTAAAATCTTTTACGCACTATGGTATATATGATACGTTAGCGCGATTAGAGGAAAAATATTATTGTGAATGGATAGTAGTTGGGCCGCGGTCGCGAGCGCAGCGAGTCGCATTAACGTATCATATATACCAAAGTACATAAATAACTAATATATATATATATATATATATATATATATATATATATATAGTTAGAATCATTCGTCCAACAAACAGTGGTCTGACAGCTGCCTTCGTCTCATCTATACGTATACTTACCTTATTACTTATCCATACGTGGGCTTATGTGCAACAATTATATTATACTTACCATTAAACTCTCCCACTATAGCCTGATTGTGTATAAATAAACTCTATTATATTGTGTATTACCTAATTCTTTTATATATATACACGCCTACAGTAGTAAGCTAAATGATCCAAAGTCATGAGCAAGTGTTATTGATGATCTGTTTTCCGCTGCCGACTCCTATGACGACAACTGTTAAACAAGCCGTGCATTCGATCTTCATTCCAGCCCCTGCAAAGCAGTGTTCCGCAAACTTTCCCACAGTGTATAAGCGTGTTGTTTTCTCTGAAGAGGGGTGAATCTGTTAATATCTATATGAATATGCCAAATTTAATATACCACCAATTTGTTCTTCACTTTCTTTAGCACGAGAGAACAGATATAACAGTCTGAAGTTCATCACCAATGTATAACTTCTGCTCCCAAGTTTAAGTATCAAGGAGACTCGTGTACTTACGCGTACTTAACGGGATGTCGGATCCAAGCTACAGGGATCTACATCTTTCAACATAAGCATTATGTTGGAATTATTTAATTAAAAATATAAAACAAAAGCGAGGGCATGACGTTTTGATTTTTTTAAGAGAAAATAAATTTGTTAATAATAATTGAATAAACAATTTACGGTCGGTATAATTATTGGTCTAAAAAGACATAAATTTTCAACGCAAAAATCAGAATTAAATTACAGTTTTAAAAATCTGAAAAAATTTGAGTATATTGTTTAAAACATGCCTAAGGGCATGGCGTTCAGAATTTTTTTAAAAAATATTATTCTTTTATAAAAATTTTTTAAAAAATATTTATAAAAAATGTTTATAAAAAATATTAAAAATTACCATTTTCTGAGTTCGACTGTCTAAAGATGCTTGTCATCAACCCGGTTGCAAAAGCCCCACAGAAACTTATAAAAAAAAATTGTATAAAATTGTATGTAATTTCTGCACCCTAGATATCACATAAAAAATTATAGAAAAAATTATTTAATGTTTATAAGTTTCTATATGTATTATTTTTTAATAAGATTTAATAAGAAAATGCTCATAAGTTAAAAGTTGAAAAACACTGTATTAGAAATTCTATAAGATTTTATAAGATTTGCCTTGATATTTTAAATGAATAAAAAATTTTATAAATATAGGGTACATCTTTTTCAAATTTATTTTAAATAATTTATCTATTTGTTTCTATACTAATGAGACTATGCAGAGTTTAACATTTCTTATACTGAAAAAGAAATAAGTTTAAAATTCTATACTATATGAACTCACATTGAATTACGAATACATGTCTAATTACGTTTTACCAATCGTTATAGGATAGTACATATAAAATATTAAAAAAATTTAATAAATTTTTATACGGGAAAAATTATTGCTGAATTTTTATTAATAATTATATATAGAGGCCTGTGATGACTCGGTCGGTAGGGCGTCGGGCTCGTAATCTGGAGGAGGTCCCAGGTATGATTTCCGGCCCCTGCCGATACAAGCACCGCTGGGGAATGTATTTTCAACAAGTGTTTAGCATCGATTTGGGAGCATAAAAGAGCGATGTTAAAATAATAAAAAAAATTAATAATTATTAAAATTAATTAAAATCAATAAACGATATTTGTTGACAATTAATTTATATATAGCTTTACGCATGGTATTATTTATTTTACTTATTTACATTAATATATTACACAAATTTATCGCAGAAAAACAATTAAAACTTTTTTTGCCCTAACCGGGAATCGAACCCCATACGCATGACAAGCAAGAGACCTAACCACTACGCTAACGTAAGGCTTGCATATAAAATTTTCGGAACTTGTATATAATGATTTCTTCCTAATCAATATTTTAGTCGTCAATCTGTTTAATGCAATTACAAAATTGCTTTGAATACAATTTTTTTTAATTATATTTAATATAGTTATTATAATAGTTACCTTATTCGTGAAAAATAAATATCTATATACTTTAACTGTAAAAAGCCAAATTCAAATAAATATTGATCAATAAATAACTTTTGATTAATTTAAATGAATTTTGCTTTATTGTTTTAGATTGATTTGATTGCAAACTGACGAATCATGGTTAAAACATAAAATGAAAAATCCGAAATAAATTTATAAAGATAGTTTTTTTAGAAAGACATTTTTTGTATAATCTTATAAACTGAGACTATAATTTTTGGTGTATTCTGGGAAAATTTAATACAATTTACTGCTACTGAATTGAATTGTTTTAATCTAAAAATTAACATTTTCTATCAAAAATGTGGTGGAGTTACTTTTTATGGGAGAAAAAATTTTGGATTAAATGAATTCGTAAAATGTTTTCTTTTAAAAAAGTGCATTACGAACATAACGTACCCGCGTAAAAATATAAACTATTGCCACTATATTGCCGAGCAATGGGCAGTAGTTATTGCAAACATATTGCCAATATGTTGCCGCGACAATTGGCAATGTATTGCCAACATATCGCCAAACGTACAGCCGACCATATCTTTGCCAAATATTGGCAATAGTTACTATCTTATCTTTTGTAAACTATTACCAATATGTTCTCCATAGTTCACAAATTTAAAAAAAAATAAAAAAAAATACCAGCCAGCCGCGGGATTTGAACCTTCAAACTTTAGATCCGAATGCTAACTCTTTACTACTGAGCCATTTTGCTATTTTGTTATTAAGAGTTAATTTCAGGCTATAAAGAACAGTTGAAAGTGTAGTTAAAAAATTTCTAAGTCCAAAATTTTATGAATTCAACTGTTCTTTATAGCGTAGAAAGTAAAAAATATATTCTACAGTACTTAACTTTTTTGATTAAATACTCCTAATGTATATGTAGCATTATAGATGATGTATGGAAAATAAGTATTTTACTTGCTCGTCTGAAAGCTGTTGAGACGAAAATTTTTGCATTTTCTAGTTAAAAAAGTTTGTTTTATTATTATGTGTTTATTTTTCAATTTTAATCAATTGGAGTGCATTAAACGTTATATAGATATTTTTCTACATCACTTATTTCAATGAAATCTAGAAAATTAGAAAATTGAAAAATTGAACTGAAATTATAGAAAATAAGTAACTCTTAGAAATATTAATAAAATTCGTTTTTTAAACTTTGTAGTAAGCAGTTTTGGCAGTAAGCGCATTGTCCTTTATTAGAAGTCGGGACAGTTTGATCTCTTCGATCAAGTTTTTAGTATTTGTATACCTCCGGTTTGAATTCTCTAAGTGTCTCATTATAGGTATACACTTTACATTCCTTGGGAATAATCGTCTTTCTTGCTCTTTATTAAAGCCTTCACAATCTTTGTCTCCCATCCCATGTAAATGCTTATTATTATTATATAAATACTTATGATGGCTACTTTAAATTATTCGAATATAATCTAATCTAGCCTCACTACCATAAATATTTTAATCATTTTAGATGACGGCGGAGCGTTAAGGGGCTGGGTGGAAGATAATGACATAATCGTATAATGACGTTCGAGAGAGGTAAGTGATAATAGTTTGGTATATGTACACACACCGTTAATTGAAACTTTGAATTTCCGGAAACGCCTATTTATTCGCGCCATCGTCCGTCGCGTGACAACTGAGGTTAGCAGTGCTGTTAATACGCGGCGGACGATGGCGCGAATAAATAGGCATTTCCGGAAATTCAAAGATTCAATTAACGGTGTGTGTACATTAAGTTTGAAATTTAGAGCGAAGAAAGAGGAAGGTATTGTAAGAGTTGGAGAGGAAGATGAGGAAACGAGTAGACAAAGCATTTTTTAATTAAGAATAGATTTAATGAACTTTAAACAATAATATAAACGACAATTTTTAACTTTTTGCAAAGATTCAAAATTCTTTATATTCTTTAAACTATCATTTATTATAATGTAGTAAAAAAGATATTAAAAATTGTTTTATTGTTAATTAAATAATTAATAATTTTTCATAGAATTTTAAATGTCAAATTTCAGAAAAAGTCCGGGATTTGGCTATCGTTGATAATTACATGTCCCCGGATAAAAACCATGAAATCCAAAGGATTTTGGGCCGTAGAATCCAAATCCGTTGGTACATTTTCCCAAAAAATGGTACTTTTTGATTAAACCGCAATTGTTCAAACAAAATATAAAAAGTTATTTTTTTGCATTGGACAATTTTTTTTCATAAACCCTAGTAGAAATTTGAATATAAAAACTAGGAATTAAACATTGGTATATTGAATACCTTGGGATGAAACGCTTTTTCATCTATTTTTTTAACATTTAATACAATGACCATAACCTTAAAACATTCGACAGTATATTACACACCTAGGGAGGTAAAGTATTGGTCAGTCCATAGCACATGTAAATTGACACCCGAGCTGAAGGCGAGGATCTTAATTATAATTCCATAATTAATTCGGTAGAAAATACACATTAATTTCTACTATTGAGAAAAATTTTTCATGGGTATAAACGCATATCAACTGATAAAGTTTTGTAACTCGGAGTATTAAAATAGCTTTTTCTGATTACAAATGCAGGTAATATCATTAAATTTAATTTGCATTTTCCGTTATATTTTAGTAGAATAATGAAATTTTGATATAAAACGTTATTAATTTTATGCTTTAATAACATCAATAGCATTTTCTTATAAATTACGATAAAATATTTTTATTAAAAATAATACGTGAATTTTGAATTAATTTTCTTGAGAAAATGCTAATGACTACTAGTATAAAATTCACTAGATATTTCTTATATAAACCAATAAAATTATACATTTTACTAGTTTTTATAAGAATTTCCTGGTGCAAAAAATTATATGATCTGATTAAATTTTTTGTAGGATTTTATTGGTTCTTTTCAACCGGATATGTTGGTTTGACGAATTCGGGTGGGAAGAGTCGATCACGTCTCTGATGCACGCAACAACCCTCTTTCTTAATAATTAGACATAAGTATTTTGTGGGCCCTTATTTTTACGCGGTAAATTATTATACTTTATCGTCATAAGTCTTTCGGAATTGGTGTCGAAATAACTGATCGAGTCGTAGTTCGCAGTCGGAGCGCGGTCAAGTCAAGAATGAGGGTCTTTATCATAGAGACAAGAGACTTGATCAAATATTGATATGAATTATAAATGATTGACTCATAATAAAGGAACATTTATTAAGAAATTTTAATTGAAACCGATTCCTGATATTTTCACTTCTCATATATGTTTCAAGTATTGATACATGTAGATGCAAATGTAGAAATCTTGAATTGGGGCCTGCGACGGCTAATTTGATTCTCAGTCTACCGCACCATCCACCATCGTACACTGCTTCCGTCACTAACTACCACCAAAGAGCGACGTTGAAATACAAAATAAAAAAAAATTCTTAAATTTTGTCGCGCTCATCGAAAACGTATGCCATTAAAAATTGAGCCAACGAAAGTAATGAAACGCATTTGGATTTCGGGTACTGCACATGCGCTATACGTGTTACATATGTGCGCTATAATATTCAAAGACAGCTAGCTATTCGCCAAACCAACTCATCTTATGCCCCAAACGAACTATCGTCATCTCATCAGAAGTCACTTACTCACTTCACTTCACTTGTGTTTCCCCTCTCGTTTTCCCATCAAACCAACAACCTGCAGACCGCAGAGGTGCAGATTCTAATATTCTTCCGCCTTCCAAGTTCCAAACCGACCCTACCCCAGCCCGACGACCCTTCGAAATATAATAAAAAAAAAATGCTAATCGACGTATTTTTAATTGTACTTTTCAACAAAAAAAAAATTTTCAATTGTACCCCCGTAGTTTTTTAGAAAAAAAATCCTAAAGTACTAGAATATTAATCCGCCAATAGCTCCTTTTAAAGTGGTTTTAACGTTAAAGGAAAGGTGCAGAAAAATTGTACCTTTTTTATACTTAATTGTACCACCGTTACTTTTGCGAAATAATATAATACAATAAATAAAAAATCAAAAAAATTGTACTGACATAATGCAAATATATTTCCAGTCACCGCGCATGCGCGGTCACCGGAAATACGAGAAACGCATGCTTATGGCGCGTTATTTAAAAGTCATGAATAGATCAAAAAATGCTCGAAAGATGTTATAAAAAATAGTCAACGATGTATATTCATTTATCTTTCATAGACTTTACAGAAAATTCAATTGTACCACCTGAGGTTTTGAGAAAAAAAAAGTTATTGTCAGGTTACAGGTGGAAACGTTGAAAGCAGCGTGCACAACAGCTGTTTAACAATTAACAGACGTATTAAATATTCTTTTTCATTTGTTCTTAATTGTACCATCATTAGTTTGTTGGTTTACACATTAAATTTGAGCAAAAATAATTAAATAATTACCAGCGGGCCTATGAAGGCAGGCGTCTTAAAATCGCGAAAAAAGCAAGTAACAACAAAAGTGTTTATTATTTATGAGGCTTATGTGGGTATTTGAGAGTTATGTAGACAGTCGTCTATAACTCGTTTTGGGTTGAAAAATTGAGAAGTAAGTACGGCCCCGTCTTAGTCAATAACCTGAGGGATAGTTTATTTTTAAAAACATATAGCAAATCAACAATAAAAATATGGTCCACCCTATCTATGCATACATACATATAATTTTAAATTTCGGGGTTTATGACGCCCATGACAGAGAAGGAAGATACGTACTTTAGTACGATAAAAAGAGACAGAAAAGATTATGGAGCCCCGGCTCCATAAACCTGCCATATTAACAATGAGTGGGAAAGGGATAGGGTTATTGGAATTTAACATACGAGGCTCCATAACCCCCTATATCCAAATGTATATATATATATATATATATTAAATTACGTATATAATATTATTTATATATATATATATATATATAATTATATGGAAAGGTATTTATCTGAACTCTTTATTATTGATTTGCTTTATGTTTTTAAAAATAAACTATCCCTCAGGTTATTGACTAAGACGGGGCCGTACTTACTTCTCAATTTTTCAACCCGAAAGAGTTATAGACGACTGTCTATATATAAGTCTCAAATACCCACATAACCCTCATAAATAATAAACACTTTTGACTTTTTTTATGAAAAAACTATAAAAGCCTTATAATAATGCATCTTCTTTAGGATTATAACCAAAAAACGGGGTTACAAGGTCAAATAACCGAGCGTTACTTGCTTTTTTCGCGTTTTTAAAACGCTTGAGTTCATAGGCGTCACAACCGCACATGCGCATAGTGCGCCCGTTCGTTCAGCTAATTATTTACTATTGTTTCTAATTGATTCCCATTAATAAATACAAAGTTTGACGATTGTACTATTACGTACAGATAATGTACATTTTTTTATTTACTCATAGTAGTAGAGTTAAATATCAATGATTTGGAGGGTACAATTACTTTTTCCACAAATTCTGGTAATTAATAATAATAATGCGACGATGGATATTTTATCAATGCCTGCCATGCATTTTTTCCCTTTTTTACGATTTTAAAATCTCGTGCGGTTGAAAATCTCGTGTGCATGCAAATCTCGCACTTCCGTTGGCCGCGCATGCGCAGTAGCTGAAAACGGACTGTCAATCAGACGATATTGCTTTTTTAATATTTTTGCGTTATACCGTTATTTTTTCGGAAAAGTGAGGGTGGTACAATTAAGTACGAAAAAGGTACAATTTTTTTACACCCTAATTAGGACGAAGGAACGATTGTAAGGTGAGGTATCGGTGTTTTAATATTGCAATACTTTGTCATTTTTTTTCTTAAAAACGGTGGGGGTACAATTAAAATTTCTTGTTTTTTTAGAAAGTACAATTAAACATACATCGGATAGCATTTTTTTTTTATAAAATTCCGTAGGTCGGCGGGCTGGGGTAAGGGCGGTAAGTTCCAAGTCCAGTTACATTCACGTATTACCTATATACGCACCTATCGACCCTATCGTCGACCCGATCGCGTATCTAATATACTATCCATATACCTATATCCTATATCATATATATGAATTAACACTGCAATCTAATGACGTTGATTATAACCTCCTTTGTAACGCGATAGTGCGACACTTCGCACTGAATTGACACACTTGCTTATACGACTATATGTACAAATAAACTGATAACAGTTTGATAAAACAAAAATAAATACTTATACTGACTCATTAAAAACCCACCATGCGTTTTGCATCTATTTCAATAACTTACTCCGACAAATTCGTGATTAATTATTTTTAATGGTACTTGGTGACTCGTTCATTTTTCGTCCAAGAAAACACAAACTATGTGCTCCTGTCAAAAAGAGTTTTAACTAAACAATTGGAAAGTATTCTAAATCAGAGAGTTTGACGACTGAGTGTTTTATCGACAAATCTAACAAAAATGTTCAAGAAATTTAAGGATAAAATTGCAGAAGAAATGAAACAATCACCTGCAAGACTTCAAGCTAGTATGCAGCAATTGGCACAGGTCTATCACAGTACTTTTATATTTAATCTACTTCGTTTTTCAATTAAAACAATTTTACATTATTTTAATATCCATATATTGATACAGGCTGTTGTCTCTCCATCACTGTCCAACAATTCTATTCAAGATTTGTCGTTTAAAGATAATTTCAGTCTCAATGATGAAACAGATGGTAACAATTCCCTCCCTATTATTAATATACAAACTTCTTTGTGATAACAAAATGTTTGATAGATAAAAAAAATAGCATATTTTTAAATATTTAAGTTAAATATTAAAGAAAATAACACTATGCATTGCATCTTTTGTGTATATACTTACAAATATTAAGAGAATTTTATATTTGTTGCAGAAACTCCAAGAAATAGTCCAGTAAAACATGGATTTCAAACAGTAGATTTAACCGCTCCATTTGTAAATTCTAGAAGATCATCTGTTAGCAGTAACATTAGTGATGCATCATTTTTACTTCCTATTTATGAGAGTCCTGGAAACATGTATCACTTACAGGTGAAATTATAATAATTATAACTATAACAAATTTATATAATTATTTATTAATCAACTTTCAGTCTGACATAGACCAATCAGCCAGTGAAGTAGATGACAATATACCTCCACAATTAGATCATGTTTCAAAAGAACAACTCTATGCAGCTTATCGAAAAGCAAAAACAAAATATGATAAATATAGAGGAAGGTATACAGATCTTGCTGCTCATTACAAGGAAATAGAACGCACTAAGACAAAACTTGAAAGTCTCTTGGTTGAAACACAAGATAAAGCATTAAGACGAATAAGTGATCTTAAGGAACAATGTCAACTTGAACAACAGGCGAAAGCACATTTAGAAGATGCTTTAAGAAATGACATTGAAGAAAAAGATCATGTTATAAACTCTTTAAGAACAAAGGTAACATACTTGACACTTGTAACATGTTTTTTTTTCGACTTTGGCACTCATAAAATTATAAGTAATTAATTTCTGTTAAATATATTGTAATAAATTTAACAATCTTTGTTTGTATTACATTGTTTTCAATTATCATTTTTTATTTTAATTGCTTAAATTTTTTATAGTGCCTCTGTCTGCATTTACAAAGTGTGATATTTTTTAAGGTACTAATTTTGTGACAGATAAAGTTGATTCAAGAAAAAAGTCTGACTGCTGAAGGAATAGATAATGGAGATGTAATTGAAAATTATAAACAAACTGATAAAGTTGACATTCTTGTAGATGTATCAAATAATGCAGAGATTGAACAACAAAATGAAGAATTAAAATTGTCAACAGAAAATGCCCAATTAAAAGATAAAATACAAAAAATGGAAACATTTTTGGAGAAATACAAAGACATGCTTAAACGCAGCAAAGATAAAATATTTGAGATTACAACTGAAAAGAATACTTTACAAAGAGATTATGATATTTTACAAAAATTAAATAAAGAACAACTTGATAGCGCAGAAAATAAATTACATACTACAAAATCTGTATTGACCAACATTGAAGAAGAAAATCGTAATTTAAAAGAGGAAATTGACGTACTAAAAAAACGAGAAGAAGAATCAGTTATTTCATTGGCTGAAAATAAATTATCGATTCATCGAGAACTTGAGGATAAAGAAGAACAAATAAAACAATTACGATTAGAATTGAAGCAAGCTATTGAACTTGAAAAATCTTACAAGGACACATTAGAAATGCAAAAGCAAGAACTAGAGCAAGCGAAATTAATTACTAATCAGAGTGCAGAATCTAGCCAAGAACATTTGGGAGAAAAAACTGAAACTTTAAAGCACTTAAAAAAAGAAATGCAACAAAAACTTACTAATTTAGAGGAAGTAATGAGAAATAAATACGATGAAGTAGTGAAGAAAAATAGAAAACTTGTAAATAAGCTAGAAGATTTGGAAAAAAAATCTAAAGAACTACAACAAGAATCTAAAATAATTACAAATTTAAAACAAGAATTGCAAGAAAAAGAAACTCATTTAATAAAATTAAATGTTAAAAATATTGAATATGAAAAAATTGTAGAAGAATTAACAAGTCAGAATAGAGTTTTAAATAAAGACATAAATGAATTTAGAAATTCTATAGAAAGTAAGAATATAATTGATAATAATTCAAAGGATAATTATGAAAAAGAAATTAATGATTTAAAGCAGCAGTTAAACATTAAAGATGAAATTTGTGAGAAATCTAATTTTAAAATTCAAGAGTATGCAAAGGCTCTTGAACAATTTAAAGAAAAAGTGCAATCAAGGAATGAAGAAATTAAAAGTTTTCAGAGTAAAACAGTAGCAGAAGAAAAAATTTCTAAATTACAAGAAGAATTAGAAAATACGAAGACCGAAATTTTAGGATTAACTAGTGAACTTAAATCTTCTTCAACAACTATAACTGATCTAAAAAGAGAAATAAATAATTTAATTAATCATAGAAATAGTTTAGTTAAACATTTAAAATTATGTAAAAAGATTGTTAAATGTGTAAAAGAAGATTATATATCATTCAAGAGTATTATAAATAATAATATTTTAAATAGCAAATGTGCAATATCTGAAACTGTTGAACAAATTATAAAGGTTCTTCCATATATAAATAAAGATAATGAAAGGTTGCAATTAGAGATTAATGAATTATTAGAAAATGCAAAAATATTAGAAGAATTCAAAAGAAAATGTACCGATAGCAGTATGGAATATGAAAAAGTTATAAATGAAAAAGGTACTTTAGAAAAGCAATTTAAAGAAAAATGTAATGAAATTGAAGAAATGAAAATAAAAACTAAAAATTTTGAGGAGTTAGAAAATAATAATGCTAAATTTGTTTTAGAAATCAAAAATTTAAACAGTAAGTTAAGTGAATTCGAAAAATTGTGCAATGAACGCCAAGCATTACTTTACAAAGCTGAATGCAACAAAGAAAATATTTTAGAAAGTATTTCATTAGAAAAGGAAACATATGATATAATTTTGAAGGATTTAAATTTAAAGCTCACTGAAAAAGAAAACTTAAGTGAAGAATTTAATAAATTATTACAACAATATAAACAAGCTATGGATTTAGTGAATTCATTAAAATTGAAAAATGAAGAGAATAATAATTTAATAGAAGTAATACAAAATCTCAGGACTGAACTTACATATATAAAAGAACAATTTAACATTAAAGATAGTGAATTGAAAACATTACAATTAAAGTATGATGAAAGAGAACAACAAACACAACATGAATGTGAACATTACAAAAAATTAATAAAAGAAAATAACGAGGAATTATTAAAATTGCATCAAGAGTTTGAACATTCCAAAGAAATAACAACAAAATTAATTAATGTCTTGCAAGGATCTGATGAATCATTACAAAAAACTATTAATGAAAAAACTGGATTAACTGAGAAATTGAATAATCTTGTACAAACATTACAAAATTCAATAGAAGATAAAAATCGTTTATTTCTAGAGCTAGAACAAGAAAGATCAAAATTACATACTATTCAAACTGAATTAAATAAGATAATAAATTCAAAACTAGAAGAAAATGAAGAAATTAAGAAACAAAATTCGATTTTAACTGCAGAATTAAATGAAGTTAAAATAAGTAAAAATGAATTGGATAGTTTAAAAAATGAAAAACTTGATACACTTAGAGAACTAAAAGAATTAAAAGCTTTGCATGAATTATTAACTACTGAAAATATAAATTTGAAAGATAACCAAAACGATTTACTAAAGTTAAATGAAGTTCTTAAACAATCGCAAAATGAATTAACAGAGAAACTAAGCAATTGGGAGAAAAAGAATGACAGTATAATGAATGAGAATAGTAATTTCCTTCAAGAACTTGAATCTTACAAACATCAGTTAAACAATGCTAATTCAGAAATAGAATATCTTAAAAAAGAACTTATTGAGCTAGACAAAATAAAAAATCAAAATATTGAATTGTCTGCATTACTAGACGATGCCAAATATTACAAACAATTAAATGAAAATCTTAGCAATGATATTCGAAATATGGGAAAGACTAATGAAGAACTAAATTTTGCATGTGACACTCTAAAAAATAAAATCATAGAATTGGAAAATCAGCACAAAAAGAGCGAAATTTTTGCAGAAGAGATGCATGTGTATAAAAATAAAGCTAATGATTTGGAAAATTATATATCATCACAAGAAGGCTTAGCTGCAAATTTAAAAATTGAATTAGAAGAAAAAAGAACTGAAATAAAAGCACTGGAAATGAAAAATGATAAACTATTGCAAGAAATTGATGAAATAGCTACAGAAAAATTACACAATGAGGAGAAATCAGCGAAAGAAATAAATAAATTAATTGATGTAATAAAAGTTTTAGAGTGTGATAAGTTGAATGCAAATTCTACAATAAAAGAATTAGAAGAAAAATATTCAACATTAGAAGACGAAATAAAAAATGTTATCAGTGTAAAACTAAAAGATGAAGAGCTATCGAAAAATATTCAAGATTTGACTGCAGATAAAAGAAAACTAGAATCCCAGTTAGATGAAACACTTGTAACTTTTCAGACCAAGGAAACCCAAATGCAAGCTTTAAATGGAGAATTAAGAAATCAAGTAATTAAATTGCGCAATCAATTAAAAGTCAATGATGAAGAGCAAAGTTTACGACTGAAGCAAATGGGTAAAGAATTTCAAGCTCAACTTCATGATAAGGAGAAAGAATTACAAGCTGCATTAGAAAAAAGATTTGGTAAAAAACTTATTTAATTTAATTTAAATATTATGTTTTTAAATTAGTCAAGTTTATGTTTGATTTTTAGATCGTCAACAAAATTATGAATCTGACACTATACATGAATTTAAAGAACAACTTAAAGACTTTCAACTGGAGTTAATTAAAAAATCTGAACATATAGAGGAGTTAAATTCAGACAATCAAAAACATAAGAAAGAATCAGAAGAAGAATTCTTAGTAAGGATAAATCAGATAAAATTGGAACATATAGAAGAAATGCAAGAGCTTGAAAATAGGTGGAAAAATATTCTCAAACAAAAAACGAACCAATTGGAAAGTAAACACGAACAAGAAATTGCAAAACTATCTAGTGAATGGCAGACTGAAAGAAAAGTATGTTATTAGTATTAACAATGTTTATATTATCTTCTGTTAATAATTTTTATTTTAAATTTCGTTTTATTATCATATTATTTACAGAATGATGAAAATACCGAATTGTTAGATAAGGTGATTATTTATCATTATTATTATTATTTTTCCATTAAAAGGTTTTCTTTGGCTTAGTAAATATAATATTAACTAAACAAATATTAACACTAATCTACAGTAAGAGAAAAAAAAGGTATTATTAGTTTATATAGTTTGGTTGCATTTACCAAATAGTTATTCGGTTGCCCAAACCAAATAATTTCGATAGTAACTACCCAAACTCTTATGTTTTTATTAATTGAGAAGAACAAATTAGTGTAATACAACTTGTTATATACAACAATATTTGGCGCAAAGCACTTAATGCTAATGGAAATAGTATTAAATAATCACTGATGTGGAATGGTTTAATGCAGTATTCTTGTATGATACACAAAATTAGCTTTCAAATTTTTTGGGTATAAATCAAATGTGTTTAATTCCAATTCACAGAAATCATCCTGCATCGAATAACTTGTAATGCTTCTTTTACTGTTCTTCAATAAATCGCGACAATTTAGTTAATGTTAGTGCTTTATATAACTTCGTTTATTTTATTAGTCTAACTAATAAGCTTTAACTGAAGACATTTGATACTCACTATTTTCCATTACTTATTAGTGTTATTTTTTTTCTCTCTGGGTATAGTACTAAAAATAACTAACACTTACAACTTTTTAAAAAAAGCAGTTTTTAATAAACACTCCTCTAAAAATTTTAATTATTGTTTGATTTTAATTGCAAGTAAATAAATAAGAGATCTTTTTCTGAGCAAATATACTTTCTTATTAGGAATTAGAGAATACAACTAGGGTATCAATGGCTGCTGTTCAATCCAATACTGTTTCATTTCATACATTACAACAAACATTATTATCTCAAAAAAGAGAATTGGCTGAATTAAGGAAATTAGTTAAATTAAGACAGGAATCTGTTGAAGATTCCACAGAAATAGAATACCTGAGAAATATTCTTTACAAGTATATGATGGGTAAAGAAACTATGGTACTCGCCAAAGTAATTGCGGCTGTTGTAAAGTTTGACCAAGAACAGACATCAAAAATTTTAAAAAAAGAAGAAGATAAATTATCTTTGGTACGATTTTTATTGCATTAAACTAATTTTAGCTACTTAAATAAAATTAATTATATGCCATTTATTTTCAGCTTGGGTCTTTAGGTTTAACATAACATAATTTATACATTTCTTAAAATTTTTTTAACTTATTTATGAATATTTTAATATTCATTTCTAATTTACAATCTTTAAACGGGCCAATGCTGAAAAATGCCCTTGATTTACTGTTTTGAGTATGAAGCTATCACCCAAAACAAATATTTCAATCTTGTCATTTTGTTATAAAATACATTTTTGATTTATTATAGTGACAGCTTGTAATAATAATGTGTAGCATTGGATTTTTTGGTGAATTTTAATGTATTAGGGGTTCAGTTAGAAAATGTTAAAATTAGAAAAACCTCTATCTGCATGAATGTACGAACAAATGTATGTGTGTATGTGTATGTAAAAAATTAATACATTGATAAATCATGGTGGTGGATTAGTAGATAATAGTTTTTATAAATAGTCTGTTAAAAAATATACAAAGTTATTCATAAAAATTCATCAAAAAGACAATGTAAATCAAAGAATAGCATAATAAATCCTCGTATGTTAAAATACTTTCATTAATTGTTTAATATTGTCACTGTCATTGTCATTTTCTAGATGTCAAAATGGAAATGACATCAATTCAATCAGTAGATTATATAAATGGTAAACAAAAATATTAAAATTCTCTCTCTCTCTTTTTGTCTCCAAGAGTCATACAAAAACAAAACACTGAAATCATAAATACCCAAATGAGTGTTGCACACTTGTTGGGCCAAGAGACTAATTAAACATTTATTTATGAAAAAAATAATGAAATAACAGATAAAATATATTAGTAAATAAAAAATTGTACATAATAATGTATTTATAACATTTTATTTAGAAATCTTATATACAAATAAAACATGTTTTACTACTAGTTATGCATTATTAATAATCAAACCAAGTAATTATTTATTATTATATTAACACTCTATGTTTTGTAAAATAGAATGCACCAAACATTGTGATCTATTTTGTCTTTCTAGTTGATTATGACGAATCTATGATTTTCTAACAGTGAAGAAAATGGAAACTTATCTTTCTTTTATAAAAGTTAACAGTGTTGACAAATTCATGCAGCTTCTTGCATAATATTTGCAACGTTCAATTCATTAAAGAATTTTTGTCTATGAGTTAGTGGTATATTTTTATGTCGTATAAAACTAAGTTCATCTCCATCTCTCTTGTAAATCTTAGCTCCAGATGCACCTAAAAGTACTCGGAGAGCAATATTCTTCTTTAAAAGTTTTTCATAAAATTCTTTTCCTCCTTCAATATAATCTGGACCAAGTTCTGAAAGTTCTTTGTCTACAATCCTTTCATAATAAGAAGTAAGATTATCTCTTATTTGAAACCACATTGAATATCCTAATAGTGCTATTGCACTGTAGATTAAGAAAGAAAATGCTGCAGGTTTTTCCTTTAATATTGAACTAGTTCTTGCAAATTCAGCTAGAAAGGCTGTTCCAGTAATAACAACAGGTGTCTCGATTGAACGATATAGTGGTATTATTTTCTGAGACATTAATATTTCTCTGGCTATACCAAACTTCTTTGCTTTATCTGACAATATTAATGAATCTACTAAGTCTTCTGCTGCTGGATGAAAAATGTTTAGAGTATCTTTATTTTTACCTATACAAAGTTCTGATGGGTTAAAATCAGATTTTGCATTATAGGTGTAATTGATAGGAATGCCAATTATAATTCCAAATTTGTTCAAACCTAAACCGCCGTGACTCAAATTAAATCCAGAACTTGTAAATGCTGAATATGTTGCTTTTGATTTTTCATGAATTTTTAAATCATCTAACACACTATTAAAAAGAATTTCAACTTGTTTATCCACAGGAACAGGTTGTCCATACCTTAAATTTAAATAAAAACAACAGTGCAATTTAAACAATCATTATTTTGTTATAGCAAATAATATTATGAATTATGATATACCTAGTGTATTCATACAATTTCTTGTAGTAATTAAGAAAAAATGTATGTGGAGTAAATTCAATCAGAAAAGATCCTATAGATGCAGTGATTATAGATGTTGTTGTTATAAGAGCTACTTTTGAAGAACTAAGTTTTGAAAAGTGTCCCATTTTTTTATAAATTACTTGAATCTTTAATATAAAATAAGGTATATTAAAGTTACACATTAAACAAAAAATATTAATAGTCAAGCTTAATATATAGTTAAGATACAATAAATTTAATCCTAGAAAATAGATATTTATATATTAAACATAATTATATATCTTGTACATAAATTAAGTTATTTATAATTAAATCCTTTATCTCACTATAATATTTAAGTGAGAATTACAAGAACAACAAATAACAAAAGTACCATATATTAAAATTTTTATTTTAAATAAAACATATGTAATATTTATTATTTTATGTTAATATTATTAAGTAATACCTTGTAGATACACTATAACTTTACAACTTAAATCAGAGCTGCTTCCCTGCCGAAATAACCGGACTACCGAAAGTACCAGAGTAGAACCAGGGCCAGGGCCAGCAAAATAACGTGTTTTATTTTTTATTATACATCTGATGAGTGATGACTAATTGCATTTTAATTTTTATTCTATTCTATTCTATTTATGTTATGCGGCACCAGATGTCTGTACGGCCATCAACAAGCGGTTGGCATGCAGCGCATGCGCAATCATACTAGTGGTAAGATGCAAATTCGGAGCTACGAAGCGGCAACGGTTGACATTCTGAAAAAAAGAAAAACAAAGGGGGTGCCCTCAAGGGAACCCCGCGGGACCGACGTTCCCCCATCCGGGTACCAGCGGCGGCACCCGGGAAGGGAAACAACAAACCCGTGGGAAGGAGGCTAGGAGACACAGATCTCCGGTGAAGGAAATGAAAAGAATGAGACCGAATAAGCATGCGCAAAAAGAGACGTGATAGGCGAAAAAAATTAGAAAGCGAAGTATGACCTCAATGATGTCGGAGCGGGGATTAGAGAGAAAAGAAGAGATCGAAAGGCGGATGAAAATTAAGTTTTGTAAGATCATGGAGAAGACGGGAGCGTTGGGAGTTGAATCTACTGCAGTCCCAGAAGACATGATTGAGATCTTCCTCATCTTCACTTCATCAAGGCAAAGAGGAGAGTCAACCAAGTTTTTACGGAAGAGGCTGTGGACGAGTCCGTAATGGTTGCTGCGCATGCGGCAGAAGGTGGTAATAGAGGCGCGATCGAGTGGCTTGGAGTGAAACCAAGGTTTAGGTGAAACAAGGCGATAGTTAGAGAAGTATAAACAGCCAGTATTAGTGCGATAGTGGTTCAGATAATTATTGAAATCGGCACGCGAGCGAGAAAGGCAGAGGGGAAAGAGATCAGAAAAAGCGAGGGGTAGGTCAAGAAAGGAGCCGGTGATGGATGCCTCTTTGGCAAGAAGGTCAGCCCTCTCATTGCCTGGAATGCTTAGATGACTGGGAATCCAGGCAAGGCAAACCTTTACTTTAGACCCAGAAAGGCGTTCTAGGATAAGTTTAATTTAAAAAATGGAAGAGATGGTGGACTGGACGCGTACTCGTGAAGATTGGAGATGGCTTGAAGTGTACTTATAGAGAGTCGATGAAGATGATGCAGTTGGGGATGATGTGGAGTTCGATATGTTTAAGGGTCAACTGGACGGCAAGAGCTTCAGCAGAGGCAATGGAGGCGTGGGAAGATATCTTGTAGCGGAGATCTATGTTGAGGTTAGGGCAGTGAATGACTAAACCTACGTAGGAGTCCTTGGCAGATTTAGAGCCGTCAGTGTAGAAGGCGACCGAGGAGGAAAGGCGATAGAAATCGTTGACGGGATTGGGAGAATGTTTGATTTTGCAGCCAGAGTTGGTAGAAACTTTTGGGGAAAAGAGTTGAGAGTCGAGGGGATAAGAGAAACAGAGAAGGATATCCGAAGAGTGAACGAGGTGACGAAGTGTCTTGAGGCGGGCAAAGGTGCGTAGGATTGGAACCTCAAGTAAATTGAGGGTATTATGGTTGTTGAGGAGGGAGAGGAGAGATTCAATGGTTTCCACCGTGGGATTGTTCTTAACGGCGAAGGCCCTGAGAATAAATCTACTACCAAGCTTGTAGGGGCGGAGAGATAGAGGGAGTTCGCAGGATTTTGCATAAACTATGCGGTTAGGAGTGGTGTGGCGAAGGCCTAGACAAACTCTGAGGGCTTTGCGTTGAGCAACCCCGAGTTTGTCACGGAGAATTTTATCGCGAGGAAGGAAAACAGTGGAACCGTAGTCCAAGGAGCCAAGAATGAAAACCTTGTAAATTTGAAGTAGAGATTGTGGATGGCCGCCCCACCAAGTGCCACAGAGACTGCGGATGAGGTTGGTGTGGGGAGTGCATTTACTGATGAGGTGGTTTAGCTGAAGAGACCAAGTGAGTTTAGAGTCGAAAGTAATGCCTAGAAGTTTGGCTTGAGGAGAGGAGTGAATGGTGACGTTGTCTAGGATAATGGAGGCAGAGGAAGTGTCGATGTTTGGCGGGAAAAATAATGAGTTGGGTTTTTTCTGGAGCAATCGATAGACCCAGAGAGTGGAAGTAGCTAGCTAATTTGAGGAGGCTCTTCTGGAGAACAGAAAGACAGAAATCCAGGTTGGGAGACGAGATGAAGAGAGCAACGTCATCGGCGAAGCAGACCCGATAAGGACAAAGAAATAAATAATATTTTTTAAAGAATTCTTTTTAAATTCTATTTTTTCAAAGAATTTAAAAAGAATTCTTTACAATAACTTATAAATATAACGAATGTCCGGTATATTGTAATGCTTTAAGTATTAATAAAGAATTCTTTAAATTCGAATGAAATTTTACGAATGGTATATCCCATTAAAGAAATATTAAAGAAGTGAAAAAGAAATCATTTATTACAAAAAAATAATTAAATATTTGAAAAGTATTCTTTTATACTTCTAAAAGTCATTCCTCATAAAAACAACCCAAAGATTCTCAAAGAACTCTTTTTCAATTCTTTTTTGAGTTTTCTTTATGCGGTTTGTAACGTCGTTTTAAACCGTTAAGAAAGAATTCTTTTTGATTTCTTTTATAAATCACTCTCTAAATTTTGAAGAATGAAATTTCAAATTTTCTATTTTATTTAGCATTTTAAACATTTGAATTTATTAAATATATATTTTCTGAAATTAAATAGAATATACATTAAATAACGAAAAAAATCTGCACCGGACGTCGGGATTCGAACCTGGGACCCTCTGCGTCAAAGTCGGAAACCTTACCGCTTGCGCCATCAACACGCTTTTACATTTTACTTCGAATCGTCCTTATTTGTTACACCCCGATTGAATAATTCCGGAACTTTATTAATATTCAATACATTATTCCGTTATTAATACCAATAAACTAATGATTTAGTCGGTTTGTAAGTAAAGTAAGAATATTCCTGTCGATTCAGATTTATCAAATACTTTAATTAGTTGTATAAAAGTACAATAATAGGCAACTTAACCTATAATTGAGAATCAGAAAAATTCCATAAAGTTTACTATACTGCAAAGTAATTTTAGATAGAATGCTATAACCATTTATTGAAAGTCATATATTAATAATTGGTGCAAGTGTGCATAAGTAATTTATTAGAATATTTCACTATAAAGTGACATAATGAATTTATTACATAACAATTAATAAACGAATATTTAAATATATTCAATAATATATAACCTATAAAGACAAAAAAAAGAATTGAAAAAGAACTCTTTTTCAATATTTTTATGGCGTTTATATGGCGTACTTTAATTAAAAGAATATTAGTTTTTAACTTTCTTTTTAATTCAAAAAGACTACTTTATAAATACTTATAACTATTTATAAAGAATGCTTTATAAATATTTATAACAATTTAAAAAGAATACTTTTTAACTACTTATATTGTATACATAGAGTAATTTTCATTTAATCAATAATTTTATATATATTATTCAAATTTTGGATCATAAAGAATACTTTACAGATACTTATTTAATACTTATAGAATTATTTATCGCGGACATTCGTTAATTCTTAAAGAATTCTTTTTTTCAAAAGTGCGCTTATCGGGGAGATACTGGCAGTTACGTTCGAGGTGAACGGGTAGTTTGTGAGTAAAGATGTTATAGGCGGTATCCCTGGGGGACACCCTGAAGTGTCTCGAAGGGGCCCTGGAGTTCACCGCCGACATTAAAGAAGATAGATCTGGAGGAGGTGATGTTATACAAAAATTTGCAGATTTACTAGGGGAGGCCGAGGTCGCGGAGGATGTGAGCTAGAATTCCAGGGTCAACGCCATCGAAAGCACTTTTAATGTCTAGGAAGAGAGCAGCGGTGTAGGATTTCATAACAAAGCTGGAGTAAATGGAACAGGTAAAGATAGAGAAGTTGTCCAGACAGGACTTGCCCCTTCGATAACCGAACTGGAAGTAAGGGAGGATTTTATTCCTTTCGAGCCACCAGTTGAGCCTGCAAAGAACCATCCTCTCGAAAATTTTAAGGAAGGATTGAGCAAGAGAGATGGGGCGAAATTTGCCTGTATTGCCCTTAGGGATAAAAAACACTAGGAATTCCTTCCAGGAGGAAGAAAAAGATCCCTTTGAAAATAACTTGTTAAAAATGGAAAAAAGAGAGTCGAGTATATTTTCTGGAAGGCGAGAAATAAGGAGGTTGTCAATTTTGTCTAAACCAGGAGCGGATTTGGGTTTGGCAATACATTTGTCGACAGCAATAGTAAGTTCGGAATCAGAGAAGGGTTTGCAGAAAAAGTTGAGAGTAAGTTGGGACGGAAAGAAAACGGACGGAAAGTTGGGGAAAAAACAAGAAGGTGGGCAGATAGAAGAAATCAGGTTCACTTGCTTGTTAATAATAGCTACGTTGTTACGAGCGCCGGAGGGGCCAAGGTTGCGATGCTTGAATCTTTGAACCAGGTTCCAGAAGGTGGTGGGATCAGAGAGAGGAGTAAGGGAGGCGCAAGCCTTTTGAAAGGAAAGTTTTTTGGCTCGAGAGAAAGTGGAACTAGCCAGATCTTCTGCAGCCAAGAGTTTGGAATATAGATGAGGATTGCGACGAAAGTTTTTAAGTGCTATTTTTCTGGCGGATTCGGCTGCAGAGCAGTCCTCGTTCCATCAGGGAGGTTCAGGAGATTTAGGTCGTTTACCAGGAGAGCGAGGAGGGGGAACAAAGTCCTGGATGGAATGGATAATGACAGAGGTGAGAGCTTCGTACTTGAGAGATGGGCAGGCATCCGGGGGAATGCTGTCGAGGAAGAAGGACGACAGCGACTCCACAAAAGCCGCCCAAC
Organism: Theocolax elegans; assembly: GCA_026168455.1. NCBI lineage: Eukaryota > Metazoa > Arthropoda > Insecta > Hymenoptera > Cerocephalidae > Theocolax > Theocolax elegans. The sequence goes on along the minus strand of CM047426.1, from coordinate 37,629,572 downwards.
CCTCGGGTGGAACCCGGCGGTAGTTGGGTTGGAAGGAGCGGTGAGAAGCGGAGGGAACGGGGATCCCGATAAAGGAAGAAATGGGGAAATGATCACTCAGGAGGTTATCCTTTAGAACGGACCAAGAACAGATGGAGAGGAGATGAGGGGACACAAAAGTGAGGTCGATGCAAGAGGGATTCGAAGGATTGCGCCTGTTAAGATAGGTAGGGGAACCTGAGTTGATGGGAAGAAGGTTGTGATCAGAAAAGGAAGAGAGGAGGTGGTCACCTAGACTGCAGGTGAAGCTACTGCCCCAGGCAGGGTTATGGCAATTGAAGTCGCCAGCTAGAAAGATGGATTTAGAAGAGGAGAATGAGTTTAGAAATTTGTTGAGGTGGGTAAAGTTGAAGGGAGAGTTAGGGGGTCTGTATGCAGAAACAACGAGGAGTTCTCCTTGGAAAGTAGGAATGAAGATGGCAGTGGATTCAAGGTTGTTAGCAGATGGTAGGTATTAACAATACTAAAGGGAATGCTGTTGCGAACCCAAATGGCCGTGCCGCCACCTCTGCCCGCAGGTCTGTCATTCCGAATGATGACAAAACCTTTAAGCGACACATTATCAGAAGGGTTTAACCATGTTTCGCAGAGGAGAATTAGATCATAGTCCTTAGAAATCTCTTGTAGTTGGACTTTGCGCTGTCTGAAGGACAGGTAGTTCCATTGAACAATGCGAAGGTTTCTAGGTTGAAGGGACGGAGCCATAGTGGGAGCGAGAGAGAGGAGAGATAATCGATCGAATTTGGGAAGCTATGGAGTGGAAATCAGCAGAGGAGAGAAGAGGAAGGAAAACGTCAACGAGAAGAGGCAGCAGCAAACTTAGGGAAGCACCCTGTCAGGGGTAGGATTGAGGGAATGAGAGAGAGAGAGAAGATGAGACATCATAAGAGGGGAGTTGAGGGGAGGAATACAGCGAAGAACGGCCATTAGGATAGATCAGGCACTGGTTGTGTTCTGAAGTTAGAGTAGAAGAGTGATTGGAAAGACGAGGGGGGGGGGGAGATGGAGATAGAGCCTTTTGAGAGGGTAAGAAATTGCGATGAGTAGATAGAGTGGAGGACGAAACGTTTTTGAAGGGTGAAGGATGTGAGGCAGAGGAAAGGAGACGCCTGAAGGAACGCGCAAGGGATGCATAGGAAGGGGTCGAGGATGGAGAGGGGGCAAAGGTGACGAGAGGAGAGGAGGAGGGGAAGTGGTTGGCCGAGATTGGATGGGAAAAGAGTTAAAAGAGTTAAAAGATGGTGTCAAGGCAGAGGAATGATGAGAGGGTTTAGATCTGTAGCTAGATCTGGAATTGTGAGAAGGAGGATTGGAACGAAGCATGTGGGAGTGAGCGTCGGTGAGAGAAAAGTTGTGGGAAGCAGCAAAAGTGCGAACATTGAGTTGAAACTGCCACTCGGGGCAGGATTTGTCCTTGGGCAGATGGTTCTGGTTACAGTTCACGCAGATGGGCTGAGTGTCAATGCAGGGGCAAATCTCGGAAGAAGAGTGAGCAAATTTATCACATCTTTCACAAATAGACTTGCTCCTACATTAATCTTTGGGTGGGAGTAGGAGTAGGTATGCCTGAGAAAGGAAGGGAGGAAGAGGATGGGGGAGAGAAAGAGGGAGATAGTTTAGGGGGGGTAGGAGAGGAATTGAAAAGGATGTTAGGAATTGTGGGGTTTGCAGGATTTGGAATTATGGGAGAGGACATAGTAGAGTTAGTGGGTGGATCAAGGGGTATGGAAGAGGCCGGAGAATCCATCGAAGAGCGTGGAAGTTAAGGTCCCCCTGGCGCCAAAGCTAGGTTAGGTGGAGGGGGCAGAGTAAGAGAAGAAAAATGGAGATAAATGGAGCAGCAACGAGAATGAGGAAAGAGGAAGAAAAACAGGAAAAAAAAGCGCGTACACGTGAGAAACGAGCGCGAACTCAAAAAATTGACACACTCACTGTGATATAACACTAAAAAGGAGAAAAAAACACCGAGAGCACACGAACACGTCCGCACGAGACGAGCGTCCCGCCAAAAAACAAACCAATTGCATTTTATACCTCTAGAGGCACATACATCTGACGAATTGAGCATGCGCGACTGGCACCGACCCTACCCCAGCCCGACAACCCTTCGAAATATAATTAAAAAAATGCTAATCGACGTATCTTTAATTATACTTTTCAAAAAAATAAATTTCAATTGTACCCCCGTAGTTTTTTAGAAAAAAATCCTAAAGTACCGGAACATTAATTCGTCAATAGCTACTTTTAAAGTGGTTTTAACGTTAAAGGAAAGGTCCAGAAAAATTGTACCTTTTTTATACTTAATTGTACCACCGTTACTTTTGCGAAATAATATAATACAATAAATAAAAAATCTAAAAAATTATACTAACAAAATGCAACTATATTTCCAACCACGGCGCATGCGCGGTCACTGGAAATATGAGAGACGTATGCGTAGGAGCTTTCTTATGGCGCGTTATTTAAAAGTCATGAAAAGTTCAACAAATGCTCGAAAGATGTTATAAAAAATAGTCAACGATGTATTTTTATTTATATTTCATAGACTTTACAGAAAATTTAATTGTACTACCTACGATTTCGAAAAAAAAGTTATTGCTAGGTTACAGACGGAAACGTTGGAAGCAACGTGTACAACAGCTGTTTAACAATTAAAAGACAAATTAAATATTCTTTTTTATTTATTCTTAATTGTAACATCATTAGTTTGTTGGTTTACACATTAAATTTGAGCAGAGATAATTAAATAATTACCAGCGGTAAGCATGGATTGGACGTTGGAAGCAGCGTATACAACAGCTTTTTAACAATTAAAAGACAAATTAAATATTCTTTTTTATTTGTTCTTAATTGTACCATCATTAGTTTGTTTGTTTATGTATTAAATTTAACAATCATAAATTAACCGACACTACCCCAGCCCACCAACCCCTGGAATAATATGAAAAAAAATGCATCACTGCATTTCTAATTGTACTTTTCAGAAAAACAACAAATTCAATTGTACCTTCTTAGTTTTTGAGAAAAAAATGCCAAAGTGAATACCCACATAACCCTCATAAATAATAAACATTTTTGACTTTTTTTATTAAAAAATTATAAAAGCCTTATAATAATGCATCTTTTTTAAGATTATAACCAAAAAACGGGGTTACAAGGTCAAATAACCGAGCGTTACTTGCATTTCTCGATTTTAAAACGCCTGCCTTCATAGGCGCTACAACCGCACATGCGCATAGTGCGCTCGTTCTGTCAGCTAATTATTTACTATTGTTTCTAATCGATTCCCATTAATAAATACAAAGTTTGGCGATAGTACAATTACGTACAGATAATGTACATTTTTTATTTACTCTTAGTAGAGTTATATATCAATGATTCGGAGGGTACAATTACTTTTTCCACAAATTTTCGTAATTACTAATAATAATGCGTCGATGAGTATTTTAAAATCTCGCGCGGTTGAAAAGCTCGTGCGTTTGCGAATCTCGCACGTTCAATGGTCGCGCATGCGCATTAGCTGAAAATGGAATGTCATTATGATGATATTACTTTTTTGATATTTTTACTAAATACCGTTATATTTTCGGGAAAGTGAGGGTGGTACAATTAAGTACGAAAAAGGTACAATTTTTTTAGGCGCCTACTTTAATGTAGAAACAATTCTGAAAGGAGTTATCGACGTTCCACTATACCTAATCTTTGGCATTTTTTTCTCGAAAACTAAGGGGATACAATTAAAATTTCTTGCTTTTATGAAAAGTACAATTAGAAATACAGCCAATAGCTATTTTTTCATATAATTCCAGGAGTTGGCGGGCTGGGGTAATCTCGGTCCGACTGGCGACATTTAAACCGCATCTATACCCCAGCCTGCATTTTCCAAAAAAATACGTTTCAAAAATTGTACCTATGGCGTCGCCTACCCGCGACTCACACACACACACACACATACGCGCCTTATCGTCGTCACCAGCGCGCAGACGCAGGAAGCAGCTTCTGCTACCGCGCGCCGACTACTGATAAGCTTCTGCTCACTCGTTCATCACAGCTCGAACGGCACGGACGTTCTACCTGCTGGACATAGCGGAGTGCCAGCCGTAATCTGCGTCATTTATACGCATCCTAATATTCATTTATAATTTACAGTTTTGTGTTTACTCTTCAATAAATATCTTTTTAATGTTTACACATATTTTTGTTATTCGCTCGCGTGAACCACTCTAACCTATAAGTTTAGGCACACTGCTTCTAAACACCCTTCTCAATTTTTCAGAAAAAAAAATATCTCGTCAATAAAACAATGTATCCGTACCATTTTAAATCCAAAAGACTGTACCCAATCTCATTTAAATTGTACTCTCGTTAAAATTAGCATATTTTCAATAATTAGTATATAAATATTTAAAAACCAAATTTGTATATTCATCTAGTGATAAAAAGCGTATGCGCATGCGCGTTTATAAAATGGCAGACTAGGCGGGAATAAAATAATAATTCATATTTAAGCTCTGAACAGAGTTGAGCTATAGTCGCTCACAACTTACGCATATTATATTATTTAATTCTTATAATTTCTTTTAAATTTAAAAACTACAGTTCCTTAATTTAGAAAAATTGTACACGTTCGGTGTGCGATTCGACAATTTTAATACGGATATCTCGAAAGTAAGAAAATGTATCGGTATAATTCCAATGCCAAAAATCTACATCCAAGCTTATTTAAACTGCACCCTCGCTCAAATTTGCATATTTTTATAATGAGTTTAAAAAATATAAATTATAATATTAAATAAAAGTTATAAAATTCATAATGTAAATATTTATAAATCATAATAATACTATAGAATTACTAGTAATTAATCATTGCATGTACTCGCGCGGGGTTTCCTGTTCCCGTAAGCAGCGCGTCCCCCGGGCGGCGGATGGGGGAAAGCTCGTCACGCTTGTGTGAAGTCTACTACCCCAAGCGGGCAGCTCCAATCTAGGAGCCGTCAGTTCCGATCGGGTGAAAGCCCCGGTGGCCGGCACTGGCCTCATGGATTTTGGGGGAGGCCACCAAGCGCTTCGTCCTACGGACACGTCAGAGGTGGGGGCCTAGAAAGAAAACCCCCAACAGCAGCCGTCGTTACAAATGTTGAGAATTGCATCCGCAAGCAGATTACGAAGCGGCAGCGTTACCAGCCTTGGTAGTGCCATCAGTGGCATCTCTGCCTATAGTAAGGAATCTCAAGAGAAGATACAAATATTCCGCAGGGAATACGAGAAGGTAGAGAAGGCGCAAGAGGAGATCGACTCCACGTACGACCACCTAAAGAGCGAACTCCAAGCTATGTTGGATGCTTGTGCAAAGCAGCCTTACATCTACACCCTGTCAAAAATATACAGCTGTAAAAATAACTGGAAATACAGGTGTAAATCCATGTAATAATACAGCTGTATTGGAGTGGATTTGCCTGGATTTATTAACTGGATTTACAGGTGTAAATCCATGTAATATTAAATGGATTTACAGGTGTAAATCATGTAATATTAAATGGATTTTTTAATTTTACAAATGTTTTTTTATTTAGATTAACATACATAACCTTTGATCGATTTTAAACGCAATTTAAAGCTATATTATTATTAAAAAAGTGCCCCATTCGATGAATTATATTATTATATATATTTTAATTATTTATAGGTGTATTTAAAGCTGTATTTTAACAGGGATTTTTAGTTGAATAACTCATTCGTGCTTCTTAATGTATTTATACGGCTATATACACGTATTTGTTCAGTTATGTCAAAAATATACAGCTGTAAAAATAACTGGAAAAACGATTGTAAATCAATGTAATACATTTTTGAGTAGACATATATAAAAATTTTTTATTTAAAAGTAATTACGTAACTTATAACTTATATGCACTTATAAAGTTTCTTAAGTGTGTTCCTTTTGACGAATAAAAAAAAATTTGGAACAAAAGTTATCTTTAATTCTTATTCCCTTCTTTTTTTCACTTACACAATAGCTTAATTTTTTTTTATTAAGAATTAACTAAGTAAATATCCGATAAAAGAAATTTCTGCAATAGAAAGTATTGAAATCAAAACACCTTCCAAGAAGGTGTCAATATTCGCAAGTATTTTATTCCAATCACACTTTTTAAATTGCAATCTATTAAATAAATATCTTTAATTCTTTTTCCCATATTTTTTCTACTTATGCAATAGGTTAAAAATTTTTATTTAAAAGTAATTACGTAACTTATAACTTATATGCACTTATAAAGTTTCTTAAGTGTGTTCCTTTTGACGAATAAAAATTTGGAACAAAAGGGTCAGTAATAAAAACCAACTAGAAATTAAAGACTCATCATTTTCTACCTATTGTTATTTTAATTGGACATGTTATATATTTTTCCATATATATTTTTCCATAAGTAGTTTTTGCAATAGAAAGTATTGAAATCAAAGCGGTATAATCGACAAGTATTTTTTACCATACCATAAATTTTGTATTTCAATTAAACATTTTTATTTTTATGTGTTACATAAACTCCGCAAAAAGTTTCTACAATTGAAAGTACTGAAATCAAAATGGAATCGCCAAGTATTGTATCTACGCATCAATGTCTGGGAAGAAATTAAAAAATTTTTCGTCGTTTACAGTCAAGATAAAAAATAATTAGGGAATGCGAAATTTGATCGAGAATATATTTAAAATGCAATAATATAAAAATAATGAAAAAATAATATTTGAGAGGTTATAAATTAGCTGTCTTTTAATTCAATTTGAAAATATGTATTCATTTTTGATGTGTTAATTAATTTATTAATGCCTGTATCTATGTACAGACCTCATGGGAATCATTACAAGTCATTTATACAAATTTTACATCTTATCTTATGAAAATTTGGCAATCACATTATTCTATAAATGTGTATCTATTTATTGATTTATATAAAAAAATTGATTTTTTTTCGCCTTAAGCTATTACAGGTCCTCTAACGATTAAAGTATTTATAAAAGCCCTTGATACATATGATAAATATATGCACTATGCATTGTGACATTCTTAAATAAGAACCCAAATCAACGTGTGGTGCAAGTATTATTTTATTTAAAAGCAATAAAATGAGATAAATAAATTTCTGTTTTATTAGTTTTGAAGCAGTTAATTTTATGTAAATAAATATATTATAAAATTGTTTACTTATTTATTCTCCAACTATGAAAATGGATGAAGATTTTGACATAATAAATATATTTCTTGGCAATAATGAGGATTTGACAAATAATCATCACGGTTCAAATGTGAACTCCCTGAAACAAGTTAGAGACGTTTCAACAAATTTAAACGACGAAAAATTTTTTAATTTCTTCCCAGCCATTGATGCGTAGATACAATACTTAATATAAGTAAACAATTTTATAATATATTTATTTACATAAAATTAACTGCTTCAAAACTAATAAAACAGAAATTTATTTATCTCATTTTATTGCTTTTAAATAAAATAATACTTGCACCACACGTTGATCATAAAAGTACAATAATAGGCAACTTAACCTATAATTGAGAATCAGAAAAATTCCATAAAGTTTACTATACTGCAAAGTAATTTTCGATAGAATACTAAAACCATTTATTGAAAGTTATATATTAATAATTGGTGCAAGTGTGCATAAGTAATTTATTAGAATATTTCACTATAAAGTGACATAATGAATTTATTACACAACAATCAATAAACGAATTATTTAAATATATTCAATAATATATAACCTATAAAGACAAAAAAAGAATTGAAAAAGAACTCTTTTTCAATATTTTTATGGCGTTTATATGGCATACTTTAATTAAAAGAATATTAGTTTTTAACTTTTTTTTGAATTCAAAAGGACTACTTTATAAATACTTATAACTATTTAGAAAGAATGCTTTATAAATATTTATAACAATTCAAAAAGAATACTTTTTAACTACTTATATTGTATACATAGAATAATTTTCATTTAATCAATAATTGTATATATATTATTCAAATTTTGGATCATTAAGAATACTTTACAGATACTTATTTAATACTTATAGAATTATTTATCGTGGACATTCGTTAATTCTTAAAGAATTCTTTTTTCAAAAGTGCGCTTATCAGGGTTCTCGCGTCTCCGCCTGAGAGCCGAGAGGTGAAGCTTTTTGGTCCCAACCGCAATCAACAAAAGACAGCGATCGTGAAGCTAGAATACGTGACCGCTGACAAGCTAAGGTCGATGCGACATCTTTGCGTCGGCTTTGTAAGCTGTCGCGTTCGGGATCGAGTTTTGGTCGAGAGGTGTGCTATCGGTGCCTAGACTTCGGCCACACGAAACGGAAGTGTAAGGGAGTGGACAGGTCCTCGTCATGCTACAAGTGCGGCGAGCCTGGACACAACCTTAAGAATTGCAAGAGTGCTCCCCAATGTTTCCTTTGTCCATCAAAGGTGCCATCTTTCGGTGCGCGCTCGAAACCCTAAGGAAGGCCATTTCACGATAAGTGGCAGTCGCAACGTGGGAGGAAAGAATAAGGAACGAATGACGCGTGTCACAGACACGCCTCCCGGCTTGAAGTAATGTGAAAAACAGTTCCGGGCTGTGCAGGTGACAGCGTTGGGTTTGGCGTTTTAGCCGGTAAGAATCCGGCACTGTCGGCGAATGTGGACCCTCGTCGTCGTCTCATGAAAGATTTCTCCAGTTTCCCACCGAAAAAAAAAATCATTGCATGTACATTAAAAATAATAATTTTTTTTATTATAAATATGATCATTTTTTTAGGATGAATGATTATTATTTATATTTAATAATTGTTTTATTCCAGAAAAAAATTCAGCGTTTTAATTTAAAATATTATTTTATCCCACCTAGCCGACCATTTTGTAATTACGCATGCGCATACACGCTTTATACAGCGGCTAAAATTAGACACTTCATTATTATTATTTATAAACTCATTATTGAAAATATGCTAATTTTAGCGAGGGTGCAGTTTAAATGAGCTTGGCTGCAGTTTTTTGGCGTTCGAGTGGTACGGATACATTGTTTTATTGACAAGATATTCTTGTTTCAGTTTTCGAAACCAATTGTTTTGGAAAATGCAGTTTAAATGCCGCCTCGTAGTAATTTTTATTATAGTAAATACGACATATTTGCAGGCTGGGGTGTAGGTGATGACATTTAAACAATTCCAGTATACAGCAGTTGGAAGTTAGCACCCAGAATTTTTAAATTAAACTTTTCGTCAATTATCTATTTACCAATCGAATGTGCGGGTAAAATGCACAAACAATCGTCTTTGTAAATCGTCCGTGCATGCATTCAATTTTGAGAAAATCAGAAAAACTTTTTGTGTGCTAGCGCTCAGCATCCAAAAAGAAAACCCCTTTTTTGACGTTTAAAAGTTGTAATAGTAATATTTTCAAGGACTATATCGACTGTATGGGCAACGCGCAAACGGCACCCGAAATCAAAATAACACTATATCCTAATTATTTATAATACATATAATGATATTTAAAATTTGCTGAAAGACGATTTTCTCAAAATTGAATGCATGCACAAACGATTTACAAAGACGATTGTTTGTGAATTTACACGCACATTCAATTGGTAAATAGATAATTGACGAAAAGTTTAATTTAAAAAATGTGGGTGCTAACTTTCAACTGCTTCAATATACCATTATAAAGAATAAAATTTTCTTTAAATTCACACTTAACAATGTTTATTGTAAAACACACGTTTCACAAGAAATTATTACTGCTATACAAAATAGTATTAAGTGATGGTATTGAATACCACACGCGCAGGCACACACGCAAATAAAATGAAATGGACACATTCAATGAAGTACTCTAATTTTGCTTGAGTCTTTAACTCATACGAAATACAGATGTGGAGGTCACACCTACTCCAAACATATCTTCAGGAAACAATTTTTTGAGGGATAATCTCAGTAGGAAAATAAATATTTTAACACCACCGTACTTGTGTAAAATGTCGTACGACGTTACTTCTACTAGGATTTGCAGACCTCTTCTGGTACAGTTTTAAAAAGAAAAATAATTAATTACATAACTCTAATTTTCGAATAGAGTTGAGTCAAGTGTAAGACTCTATTCTCTAACTCTATTCGAAGAGTTATGTAATTAATTATTTTTTTTTAAAACTGTACCAGAAGAGGTCTGCAAATCCTGGCAGAAGAAACGTCGTACGACTTTTTTACACAAATACGATGGTAATATTTATTTTCCTACCGAGATTATCCCTCAAAAAATTGTTTCCTGAAGATATATACAAACTATGGAGGGAAAATACACTCATGATCATACGAAATACGTTATTTAATTGTTATCTTTATTTGCAATATAATTTAAATTTATACATAGTACGACATTTTTTGATAATGTGAAGAAATATTTTCTTTTGATAATGACTATTGAATTATTCTTCTTATTATTTTAGAATTATATAATTAATTACAATATATAAAATATGAAATAGCTACTTGTCTAATTGAATGTTTCCATTTATATTTTTTTATTTTGTAGAGTCTTCTTATTTTTACACGGTGCCATATAACTTCTAGGTATTTTAAATACATCCTGTGCCAAATAAGTCAATTAATTGCATTTTTTCAATTTGATAATAATTAACAACTTGCATTTTACTTTGAAAATTACAAATACACCAGGTTATAATAGGTATAAATAATAAAGGTAAAATATCTAAAATGTATTTGTAATATGATTCTCATTTAATAATAAACACATTAAACTGAGGTAATACCTTGTCTTTGGCTGGAGTAGGGGTGCTTTCCATCATCTTATTGAATAATTCATCGCTTTGTGACAATGATAGAGTCTGTACAAAATATTTAATAATTAATAAGTTTGATATAAAATTTAGCTTAAATCATTTTAATTCTTAAATTACTTAATACTTATTACTTTAACCGAATTCTCAAGATTCACGTCATAGTCGGTAGCCTTTCTCGGTAATATTGATACGCTCTCGATGGACTAAAACATATTACAAAGTACAAAAACATATTTATACATGCGTTTTAAATATTTTTTGTATTCCACATATTACAATATTTATATACTGATAGTAAAATTACCTTAACTAAAGGTCCACGATTTGTTATACTGAATTCATCCTCTGATTCTTCGGAATCATCAAAATAATTTGGTGTCTAAAATATACGAAAATGCCAATACAGATTATATAAATATAATTAATTTACTATATGCGTGTAATAAATAATATAATAAGTAATATATTACTTTCTCAGCTACTTCAGTAATTTTAACAGTAGTATATTCCAATTGGTTATCAATGGTATCTGGGTGATAGATAGGTTTCTTTTGAGAACTCTGTGAATTAGGAGGCTATAAAGTAAATTTATATACTTTTATTATATATATATATATATATATATATATATGTAATATATTTAAATTGTTTTGTTTCATAAATATATATATATATATAGTAATGATATAATAACTCATAATTTTATATAAAAAAAACAATGAAATTAATTAGAAATAAATATTAATTAGTTTTAAGAATTAGTATTAAGAAGTATGTTTTTAAATCCAGACCTATGTACAGATACCGTATTCTATCTCTATAGGATGTATGTTATGTCAGATATATATGTATATTTAGATTTTAACTGCATATTGTAATTCTGGTAAATAAATAAAAATATATATATATATATAGGGAGACTGGGGCATTTTTGAACTTTTTTTTTATTTATTTTTTTTTCTTATCGAAAACGATATGATTTTATACTTGGGACCATCGCAACTTCAAGTAGTCGCCTCTAGCTATTAAGTCATTTTTTTTTACCCACGATATTTATTGATAGGACGGTTTATTTTACGGTTGTAGAAAAAGGCATTTTGTTCAAAAATGCTCCAACCCTGGGGTATTTTTGAACTTGCGATTTATTTTTTTTCGATGCAAAGATTAATATTTTACCATCTAAACTAACGGAACTGCAAATCCATACTTTCTAGCAACTCTTAGAATTTTTTTAGACACCAAATTTATCAATACAACATTTTACTTTCACAATAAAACAAGTTATTTTTGTGAAATTTCACTTCTCCGTGTATAAATTTTGTCCGTGTATTTTAAATGAGGAAAAATAATTGTTAAAGTCTTTCTGCCTGCAGAGATATTGGAAATAGCTATTGCAAACATATTGTCAATATATTGCTGCTTGATAGGAATATATTGGAAATACATTGCTAAAATAGCGCTAACGCACACTTACCCAAAAGTTCCCAATATGTTGGCAATAGTTGATAAATTATTTATTTATTATTATAGTGATAAATAAGGTTTAAATTAAATTTATAACTCAACTTAGCTAGAATCGGGTAAATTAAAAAAAAAATAAAAAAAAAGTTTGCCAGCCTCGGGAATTGAACCTTCAATCCTTAGATCCGGATGCTTGCTCTTTACCACTGAGCTATTTTGTTATTTTGAATTTTAACAGGTAATTTCAGGCTATAAAGACCAATTAAGAAAAACGTTTGATAAATTTTCTAAGTCCAAACTTTAAAAATACAAATTAAAATTAAATTCAAATTAAATTCAAATAAATTGAATTTATAAAGTTTGGACTTAGAAAATTTATCAAACGTTTTTCTTAATTGGTCTTTATAGCCTGAAATTACCTGTTAAAATTCAAAATAACAAAATAGCTCACTGGTAAAGAGCAAGCATCCGCCGGATCTAAAGATTGAAGGTTCAATTCCCGAGGCTGGCAAACTTTTTTTTTTATTTTTTTTTTAATTTACCCGATTCTAGCTAAGTTATGTTATAAATTTAATTTAAACCTTATTTATCACTATAATAATAAATAAATAATTTATCAACTATTGCCAACAGATTGGGAACCTTTGGGTAACTGTGCGTTAGCGCTATTTTAGCAATGTATTTCCAATATATTCCTATCAAGCAGAAATATATTGGCAATATGTTTGCAATAGCTATTTCCAATATCTCTGCAATATCTTGGTAATAGTTTATATTTTTACGCAGGTGCTTTATGATAAATAACTTCATTTTTAAATACAAAATTTACTACTTAAGTAAAATACAAGGATTAAAATTAAAATAAAATTTGTATAAAATGTATACAACAATTAACATATTTATAAAACGTAAATTTATTCAATGATATAATTTAATAATTTTATACTGCGTTTACAAATTCTACTTGATCTTCTATCAGAGATTTCAATATTAACTGCATTACTTTTTGTTTTTGTAATCATTATTCTCACCCCTTGAATGTTTTATTTAACAATATTCACTCGCAAAAATGAAGTTTTGAACGAAAGAGACAATTCCGTTTCAATATAATCTTTTTGATTGTAAATGAAAACTTTTTTCCTGTAAATGATGTGTGTTTGATTGAATAACAGCGTGTTTTTCATTCAAGTAACCGATCCATTAAAATCTAAAGGATATATTTTTACTATTAAAGAATTTTTCTTTTAACTATTATTAAGTTTACTGAAAAAAGAAATTTACAAATTTTAAGAGGATTTTCCTTTAAAATTAAAAAAATAGTATATTATGCACCAAGGCTGCGAAATGAATCACCTTGGTGTTTGCGTGCTTTTTGGTCCAAGGGGAGGTTTAGACCCGAGCGGAGCGAGGACAAGAAAGTCGCATTCGCCAAGATTGATCCATTTTGCGCCCGTGGTTGCATATTCATTTTTTTGCCCGAGAGGCTGCAAAAAAACAATTTTGCGGCCTTGGGCAAAAAAATTCAATATTTATGAAGTAAATTTTTATATATAAAAACATAGTACATATTAGAACCGCGTTTTATTTTTAAAATATCGTAGAGAAATATATATACATTATTTGTATACAAGCTTCAAATGTTACGACTCTTTGTTTATGCTGCTGTAACTCAAAAGGACAAAGACATTTTAATGTATATGGGTGGTTCTCTGTGAAGTCGAAGATGAAAGAAATAAATATTACTATAACTGTGGGAATATGTTTTAGAGGTATCCAGTAGTTATCCTAAATTTTTTCAGATTTTTTCGAGGCCATTATTTTAAGCTACAGAGAGTCAAGGTTGACATTTAAGCATACTTTTTTGCATTATTTGCCCATTTTCATGAATTTGTAGCTCCCAGGGGATGCATTTATCACTAAAAACATAAATATGACTTTTTTGTAAAATTTTCTGAACTTTTCATTAAAAATACTTTTAAAGACATAAATATATGCTGTCACACTCTTGTAAGCCATTTCAACCTTAAATAGTGAAAATCAGCAATTCTGCTCCGGACTCTAGAAACCTAATGCTGTCTAAAAGATGTTTTTTTATAGTCAGAAACTGCCTATAAATTGCCAGAGTGGGTCTAAATCATTAAGATCACTTATGGTCAAAATATCTGGGAAAAGTGCCCGAAATATTAATAGAAATGTATATTTGTTGCCTTATAACGATGAATGTATTAGCATAATCATTGCAAAAAATTGATGCACTTACCTTGGAGTGGTAGAAAAGTATCTCCACTTGTTTCAGTATCCATCCAATTCCCTGTAAGCTGTAAAAATTACAATTATTATTATACAATTATAAAAAATTAATTTTTAAACATTTATAATGCTGGATTTTTAGCTTTACAACCTTTACAAGAATTATGATACTAATCTGAAGGATTACTATAAAAGTATCAACATTATTATTAAAATAACTGAATATACGTATTTAATACAAAAAATATATAAAACAAATCAGATCTGAGTAATATGATTATGTGGCAGTGACAAGTTTGTGAAATTCAAACAATGTACTGCTTAATAATAATAATAATAATGTTGATATTTTATAGTAATCCTTCAAATTAGTATCATAATCCTTAGAGTGGTTGTAGAATTGAAAATCCAGCATTATAAATGTTTAAAAATTAATTCTTTATAATTGTATAATAATAATTGTAATTTTTACAGCATACAGGGAATTGGATGGATACTGAAACAAGTGGAGATACTTCTCTACCACTCCAAGGTAAGTGCATACATTTTTTGCAATGATCATGCTAATACATTCATCGTTATAAGGCAACAAATATACATTTCTATTAATATTTCGGGCACTTTTCCCAAATATTTTGACCATAAGTGATCTTAATGATTTAGACCCACTCTGGCAATTTATAGGCAGTTTCTGACTATAAAAAATAGTATATTACATACCATGGCCAGTAAAATAAGAAATGTCTCAGATCACATGTAATTGTCGGCCGAGGCGAAGCCGAGGTGGACGATCATGTGATCTGAGGCTTTCTTTCTTACTGGCCAAGGTGTGTATACTATTTTTCACCACACGTAGACCGAAAGTACCACATTCCCTCCCGGCACCGAAAAAGGAATGTGTTATTTTCGGCCTACTGGTGGTGAAAAATAGTATACATCCCACGGGAGGTAAAATGGTCACCCCATAGCACATGTTTGCCACCCTCGCCTTCGGCTCAGGTGCCAATTTACATGTGCTATGGACTGACCAATACTTTACCTCCCTAGGTGTGTAATATACTATTTCTGCTCGACGTTGCCGGAAAACGGCAACTTCAATTCGCGTAGCGGCCGGGAAGTTGCCGCTTTCCGGCCGGAGGGCAGAAAACATCTTTTAGACAGCATTAGGTTTCTAGAGTCCGGAGCAGAATTGCTGATTTTCACTATTTAAGGTTGAAATGGCTTACAAGAGTGTGACAGCATATATTTATGTCTTTAAAAGTATTTTTAATGAAAAGTTCAGAAAATTTTACAAAAAAAGTCATATTTATGTTTTTAGTGATAAATGCATCCCCTGGGAGCTACACATTCATGAAAATGGGCATATAATGTAAAAAAGTGCTAAAATGTCAACTTTGACTCTCTGTAACTTAAAATAATGGCCCAGAAAAAATCTGAAAAAATTCAGGAGAACTACTGGATACCTCTAAAACATATTCCCACAGTTATAGCAATATTTATTTTTTTCATCTTCGTTGTCACAGAGAACCACCCATATATATATATATATATATATGGGGTATTCCACGTGAAGTGGTCCGATCAAAATTTTAAAATGCACCAAATTTTGGGCACAAATTGCAAATGTTTTTCAGAATACAGAAAAAAATTTTTAGGTACTGGAATCTATTTGCTCAAAAGTTATTCTAACCTCAAAAAGTGAATTTTTTCTAGTTTTTTTCAACACCAGCTGAGTTTACCGCTATTTAACTCAAAATCTATCAACTTTTACTATAAAGCATAATATACAACATTCGTTGCTAATTGTGTCTAGAATTTATCCTTCTAGGTTAGAATTTCTAATCTCAAGGTTAATGTTACATAAACTACATGTCAATATTCAACTTAAAAATAGTGTAAGTGCGCAACAATTTATTTTTTTATCCAAAAGTCTAAAAGAAAGCTTGGAGCAATACCTTTCAAATGATCTGTAGCATTTTTATGGCCTTCAATTCTATAAAAAGTTATGATAATTTAAAGAAAGACAAAAAGTTCACAAAAATTAACATGGTAATTCCCATTTAAATTTTTAAAAAAATTTCGTGTTTCTTTAAATTATCATAACTTTTTATAGAATTGAAGGCCATAAAAATGCTACAGATCATTTGAAAGGTATTGCTCCAAGCTTTCTTTTAGACTGTTGGATAAAAAAATCAATTGTGGCGCACTTACACTATTTTTAAGTTGAATATTGACATGTAGTTTATGTAACATTAACCTTGAGATTAGAAATTCTAACCCAGAAGGATAAATTCTAGACACATTAATTTTGAGTTAAATAGCGGTAAACCCAGCTGGTATTGAAAAAAAACTAGAAAAAATTCACTTTTTGAGGTTAGAATAACTATTGAGCAAATAGATTCCAGTACTTAAAAATTTTTTTCTGTATTCTGAAAAACATTTGCATAGTGAACCCAAAATTTGGTGCATTTTAAAATTTTGATCGGACCACTTCACGTGGAATACCCCATATATATGTATGTATGTATGTATGTATGTATGTATGTATGTATGTATGTATGTATGTACAATTATAAATACACATACGGCCTTATAATTTGGAATATCCGTTTTGATGTCCGCCAAGTTATCGCTGGTCTTTGCATTTACTTTAACTTGATTGTACGACATTAATTTTTGCTTAAGATTATTACGTTTTTCTTGCAACTCTTGAATTCTAACGTCTGATTCAGGTCTCCTTTTTACATTCGTCGCGAACAGAAGCTGCTCGTTTTTCTTTATTTCATCAGTCAATATTTTCATATTATCTTTAAAGTCTCTTTCGATACCTGACAATTCTTTTTGTTTTGACAACTTTGTTTCCTCTAATTTTTTGCATTGATCCTCATAGATTTCATACTTTTCATTTAAACTCTTTTGCTCCTCTATTTTTTTTCGCTCATTCTCTAAATTTCTCTGCAAATTTTCTTCTTCTTTAAAAAATTCATCTTTTACTATAACTAATTTTTCAATAATCCTTGTTTGCTCTTCAGTAATTTTCTTAACAGTTTCATCAAACTTCATTTTCGATATCTCGGAGCATTTCTTGTTTTTTGTTAACTGCAAATTTAAAGAAAATATTGAAAATATTTAATATTTGATAATAAATTATTAGTAACATTTAAAAAAACTTGCCTTCTCGAGATTAGTTTCTTTATTAACTATAATATTATTCAAATATTCCTCCGAAGCCAGCATCTTTTGTCTAGAAAAACGTAAAGTGTAATTTTATACTAATGAGCAAGTATACTAATCAACAAATAATACTTATTTGTCTGTTGAAAAAACTAACTCTAGTGTATGCAACTTCGATTGCAATGTAGTTATCAAATTTGTTTTCTCAACAATAATTTTTTCTTTATTATCTAAATCCTATAGTGATATTTCATCTTTTAAAAATCAATGTAATTTTGTTTAAGTCGTCTTCAAGTAAATGTATAAAACAATAAAAACATACTTTTATTAAATTGGTCTTCTCCTGTGAAATGCATTGACTCTCTTGCCTGACTTTATCCAAAAAGTCTTCTCCCTCTGCTGCTACTTCAATCAATCTTTAAAAAATTGATATAGTATTAATCAGAGGGACTAATAAACTTTAGATCGTTATCAAAATATTTACCCTTCTTTCTTCTTTTCAATAATATTTTTAATATCTTTTTGTTCATCTTTCATTTTGTTTAATTGTGCTTTTAACGGCCCGATTTTCTTTAGTTCAGTCAATGACTCAATATTTTTGACACTCATATTTTTTCGTTCCTCTATTTGCTTCATAACTAGCATAATAAAAACAATTGACATTTTTCACATGCTTACAGTTGGTAATTTAATTTTAAATATTAGTAAATACTTACTGTCTTCGTTTAATTTATTTTTTTTTTCACCTTTTTCTTTTTTCAATAATTTTATGTTATCCTCATTACCGCTTATAGTTTTTAAAACGCCAGAGAATTGAGTAATAACAATAATACAATTTTCATACTTTATTTCAGCATTTTTTAAATTAGCTTGTACTATCTCATCTTGGAACCGCTTCAACTCGTTGTATCTAAGAAGAGAAAAATAAGATTATACAATTAGTTAATAATGATTAAAATGCATTATACTTTTCCAAGATAGCTTTATTAAGTTGGACAAGTTGATTTAAAATTTGGACTTGTGTAGATTGATTTTTTCGAGCATCTTTGAGCTTCTGTTTCCAATAAACTAACTTTCTCTCTATATCGAAACTTTCACGTTCTAATCGTTTTATTGTCAAATCGTCTTCCATCTGCAAAAGAATTGTTAATTATTTTTTATTTATTTGGATATTTTATTCCTTTGATGCAATTGTCATAAATCAAAATGTATAGGTATTTAAACAGAAATATTAGTTTTAATATAGTTTACCTTATCGAAGTTACAAATATACAATTCTCATAATGAATAAATTTAATAATTAATAGGTGGTGAGTATTTCGAAAAGTTATTAAAAGATTGTTATATAATACAATGAATAGTTGCTTAGGCAGTAAGAAAGTAAAATTGACGCTTAATCTTGCTAATGAAATCTTGCAAGGGAGTAACCTTTATAGTCCTTTATAGTAACCATTATAGTCCAGTAAAATTAGCTTAAAAACAGGTCGTTTCCTGAAAAAATTATATTGTCGACAAAAAATACGTTGATATAATATGAAATAACACGAATTGGTCCAATTATTTTTCAAACAAAATTTGTGTATGCTTCCCATTCAAAAAAATCAAAAAGTTCCAATAAACCGGTTTTTTGCTTCTATTTTGAAAACTATTAATAATAATGAAAAATATTTGCGAGTAACAAAACTTTGTTAAAATCTCGTAATAAGTTAATTAAAAAATTAAGTTTAAAGCGCAATAATCGACGTTTTTCGATCTGTCTATAGTATTAAATCTAAGATACGAACCCATATAAATAACAATGTTAAAATATCACATTATGGCACAGATAGAAAGTACACAAAATTCTTTATATTCTTTATTCTTTATTCTTTATTTAACCCATTAATAATTACAAATTTATTACATCTGCAAACCTTATAGAAATAAATAAATTACCTGTACATAGGCTAGGGTTCCACTATTTCAAATCAATATTTTTTTTATTAATAAAATATTACTTATGTCGACTGTAGTATAACTAAATTAATTAATATTTTTTTTAGGTTTTTAAAGGTCTTTTTTTTTTAAAAAAGGTATCGAATTCAGATGAAAAAAATAAGACTGTGGAACATTGTGGAGAAGCCAGCCAAGAACTGTTTATTTATCAAGATCCATATATTTTAATGTTTAATAGTTATCTAAACTTTAATTTACTTTTAATTGTTTAAAAAGCAGTTTAAACTAATTGAACGATTTGTTTATCAGTTTTTGTTAATAATTTTATATTATATTTAATATGAAGATGATCTAATGTACATATTAGGATCACTCATATCTTTCTACGTTTTTTGAAAAAAAAAAGATTAGTAATTGCTTCTGATGACGAAGTGATAATTATTTTAAATAATTGAAACTACTGGTATATCCGTCCAATAATTTTTATTTTCGATGTTTCGGTCATCTATTTATTTATGACCCTCTTCAGTCTATCTTCGCCGTATGACAAAGAGCTCGCATTGCTCTTGCTTGTAATATATAAATTTTCCTGAAGAGGGTCATAAACAAATAGATGACCAAAACGTCGAAAATAAAAATTATTGGACGGATATACGTATATAACTGGTACCAGTAGTTTCAATTATTTAAAAAAATTATTACTTCGTTTCGATTACTTATAAAGTCCCTGGAAATAACTATTTTTTAAGTTTTTTAAATCTTGATATTACTTGATCAAAGATTTAATATGCTACTTACAACTGCTATTGCTATAAGTTGTTCGTTTAGTTAATATTTCCCCCCTTTATTTTATGTTAAAAGTGAAAAAGATGGTAATTTTAGCATGCTGACATTAAAATATAATAATTTATCTATTCCAGTAATAATTAGAAACTAAAATGACACTATTAATAAGTTGAAAACATATATAAATATAAGTCTCGTTACAAATAATAAATAAATTTATATTTTATGATTTATTTATATTATAATTGGTAACTTTATGATCTTTAAATGTTAATTACATTAAATACGTCCATCATTTTTAGTCATTATTTAATGTTTAAATTGCGACCTACAACGATATAAACTCATTTTTGTAACACATGCACGAAAATCGCGTTTTTGCGCCCTAAAAATAGGGACTAAAGTAGTCCTTTTGCGCTCATAAAGAAAACGCCCGCTAAACCTCGAGGAGCGGGCGTTTTTTTTCAGCAGCGGGCGTTTTCTTTATAGACCCCCTTTCGCGTCCCCTGCGTAGATTTAGACTTTTACTTACAAGGAGAGGTCACACCCTCTGGAAAACGGATCCTTACCAAATTCTAGGATATAATTTCTACTATAAAATCATGCAGAAATCCGGAGTTTTAGTGTCCAATGCCCATTTTTATGATATATATAAGGAAATAATGAAAAATCTCGCCGAAAAAACCGTTGAGCTTGATCGCTTATAATTCGGAAACAATTAAAGATGTAAATTTAAACTAAATTTTAAAAGGAAGCTAAGATCAAGTAGATACGTTTTGAAGAAAAAGAAGCTTAAATATCTTAACACGATCAAAAGTTATGGGAAAAATAAGAATTAGCCAAAATTTTATCGAAAATTTAGTTATAATTTAATGATTTTTTTAGGCCAAAATTTCGTCTAATTCTTATTTCTCCCATAGCTTTTGACCATATTAAAATATTTGAGCTTCCTTTTTTTCAAAACGTATCTATACTCGACCTCAGCTCTCTTTTAAAATTTAGTTTATATGTACATCTTTAATTGTTTCCGAGTTATAAGCGTTCAAACTCAAGGGTTTTTTCGCCGAAATTTTTCATCATTTGTTTATATCTATCGTAAGAAAGGGCATTGGACACTAAAACTCCGGAATTCTTCATATTTTTATAGCAGAAACCATATCTTAGAGTTTGGTAAGGATCCCTTTCCCAGAGGGTGTGACCTCACCTTGTTAGTCGTATGCAAACACACACACGCTCACGTACATGTACACACACGCACACGCACGCGCATGCGCACATGCACACGCATACTTACACATACTTACCCATATATATATGAGTTTATTAATTACAGCGCAATATTTGCATAGTGTCCCTATTTTTAGAGCCCTTCAAACGCGAACATTCGTACACTTGTCACAAAAGATATGGTGTGCGCCAAGCGCTAAGTGGGCTTTTATGCCTTATGTGTTTTCGTACTCGGCTTCGGTGAGCAACGCACCTCGTACTGCAAAACCACACTCGGCTTAAAAAAGCCCACTTTACGCCCTAGACAAACAATATACTATTTTTTCAATTGTTGTTCAAAAATACTTGGTTTTTTATGTAAAACTTTTTTTGTATATAACAATTATTCAATAACATTAAAAAGTTGTAATTAAAGTGTACAAATGATGTATTAGACATAGATTCTTGCCGCGTAATTTTGAATTCCGAGTTAGTGCGCATGCACCGTGCGTCCCCCACTGCGCTAACTGCCTCTAACTGTCTTGGCAAGCAACTATTTAAAACACGCGGAACATGCACCAAAAAATTTGTTCACTTCAACTCGCTTGTATTTTTCAATTAATAATTATATCACGTCAATTATTATTGTAAAATATATTTCAAACCCTTATCTGCAAAACGGCGGGTATTAAATTTCTTAATTTTGTAATCAATCCGAGTAAAATAGGTTAAAAAAGAAAAAAAATTGTCTCGGGTTCTAATTAAGCTAAAGTAATAATTTTTTTTCACAAAACGTAGAAAAATATGAGTAATCCTAATATGTACATTAGACCATCTTCATATTAAATATAATATAAAATTATTAACAAAAACTGATAAAAAAATCGTTCAATTAGTTTAAACTGCTTTTTAAACAATTAAAAGTAAATTAAAGTTTAGATAACTATTAAACATTAAAATATATATGGATCTTGATAAATAAACAGTTCTTGGCTGGCTTCTCCACAATGTTCCAAAGTCTTATTTTTTACATCTGAATTCGACACCTTTTTTTAAAAAAAAAAACCTTTAAAAACCTAAAAAAAAATATCGATTAGAAATTTTGTGTACTTTCTATGCCAAATGTGATGTTTTAACATTGTTATTTATAGGGGTTCCCATCTTAGATTTAATACTATAGACAGGTCGAAAAACGTCGATTTTTGCGCTTCAAACTTAATTTGTTAATTAACTAATTACGCGATCTTAACTAACTTGTTTTTACTCGTTAGATATTTTCAAGGTTTACAAAAAGTATTAAAAACTTTTTTCTCTATTATTAATAGTTTTAAAAATATAAGCAAAAAACCGTTTTTTTGGAACTTTTATTGATTTTTTTGAATGGGAAGCGTACATAAATTTTGTTTGGCAAATAGTTGGACTAGTTCGTGTTATTTCATCTTATATCAACGTATTTTTTTTTGCTGACGATATAATTTTTTCGTGAAAAAAATCTAATTTGACTGGACTATTAATTCTTGCTCTAATAGCTACTACTAGATATCAAATTTTTTACCCTGATCGACAATAAATTAAACTTGTTAAAATTATTTCAAAATCTCAAGTATTATAAATCGTGATCTGATTTCTCTTTGTGTTTAAAAAATCTATTTATCGATGACGTGCAATGTTAGTTAAAAAAAACGGTGATTTAACTGCAACGTGAATCTGGGAATTGTTTACGCGCGGTATATCCAAATATGTATGTGTAGAATTATAAAAAAGCTTAGGTCGTTGGGATCTGACTGTTTGTTGATACTCGTTGTGTCATGCACACTTGCAATACATACGTACATATATGATTGCTCGTGACGAATATCATAAGTACGGGATTTACTCGGTTTTACTATTTACTAATAATAATGTACATGATACTAATTAAATACTTTTTCTTAGCTATTTATTTGTTTATAGATTTTTTTCTATTATTTTAACGTACTACTGGATATACTTATTAAATAAAAAACTATGAGGTTCTCTTTCGACTGAGTATAAGATATCTTATACTCTGTCGCAGTCGCCTGGAGTCAAAATAATTTTTGAAAGATTACGCAACTTTTTAGTACACAGTACAAAATCTTATACCTAATTAGTCAAAAGTGTATCCGATATATTGAATTTAATATAAAATCTATTAACCATTATCTAACTTTCTAGTAACTATTAATATTTTTTTTCTCCGTGTAAGTTGTCTTATAGAAGTAAGTTATCCTATTTCTATAAGATTCTATAGGGCTTTTTCAACCGGGAGGACCATGCGTAAAATAATCTATACACACCTTGGCCAGTAAAAAAGAAAGCCTCAGATCACATGTTCGTCCAGCTCGGCTTCACCTCGGCCGACAATTACATGTGATCCGAGATATTTCTTATATCGTATACGTATTATTTTTTATCTACATTATAATGAATAAAGTAAATAAAATATATTTATCATTATAGATACTCAAAAATGTAAACGTAAAGTATGTATGTAGCTATGGTAATTGACATTCACCTTTAATTCTTCGACCTTTTTCATTTCAGATTCGGTTATCTTGTCGACCGCCCGCGTTAACAAATATGTAAACTTGTTATCTTCATCGAGAATCGTAGCATCATTGTTGTTGGCGTTACCCAAATCCTGTAGTTTATTCATTTTTGTATATGGTTAACTATAGAATAAAAGAAAATAGTCAATATTAACATATGAATATCATATATAAAATAGGTGGAACCTGATTCCATGAATCGTCCTATCATAGTTTGTCGATCGGTACGATGCAATCACGCACGAATAAATTGACTATATATCTACTTAATTAGTCTTCGATGTCAGCAGTATACACGTATTCATGTGCACCCAAATAAAAAAAAACTATAGAAAAATTTACGAAAGGCACGCGTGTGAAAGATCTATATTACTATAACCTGCAATGGACCTTGACTAGACCAAATATATACGTAAGTACTCACTTACTTTCGGTTTACATTTTAGCATTTTACATAAGGTTCTCTAATAACAGCATTAGTACTTTTCGACCAATCGGTCGGGTGCGTTCTTGAACCGTGATTTAAGAAAGTTATGCGATTAAATGCCCTGCAGCCTGCGGGCTATCCGGCTTTGCGGCCGGACGCGTTGTCGGCTGTCGCCAAGTCGTCACGCGTATGTATTTCTGTAGGTATATGCGGATGTACGTTGTTGTGCATATGTATGTTAAATCGCATTTAATTTCAATGGAAACCGTTAGTCGTTACCGAAAAAATTACTTCCCCGTCCAATACTTTACCAATACTGCACGATGTACGAAAAATGTCTATCCCGTTCATATAAAAGGTACTTACACACGTATATGTAATGCTTGGATACTTCGATACTTGGATTTGGAATTTATTTTTTACGTTTGCTTGGTTTTTAACATCAACTTACCCAGTTAACGGAAAAATTAGTGATTTTTAAGCATAAAATTTAATTAGTACCTGATTTTTCAAAAAGGCAGTGTCGAATGCGGCAGTTTTAGACAAAACTACATATTTGTAAATTATATTACCTATTTTTATTTGTGTTCGCCGATAATTCTATATATGTTATTTTTTTCTAATAATACTCCGAAACTTTAAATTAATATATAAACTACGCGTCAGTTGGTAGTGACGGCACTCTTTAAATTTTAATTAGAAGGCCTTAATCGTTACAACGTTCGATGATCGGGAATTCGACCGTTCGAAAACCAACCAATACGTAATTTTACATCATTTTAGTAACACGATATTCAAGCTGAACAATCAACATAACGGGTCGTTTCATGAAAAAATTATGTCGACAAAAAATACATTAATATAGTATGAAATAACACGAATTAGTCCAACTATTTTCCAAACAAAATTTGTGTACGCTTTCCATTAAAAAAAATCAATAAAAGTTACAAAAAACCGGTTTTTTGCTTATAGTTTTAAAACTATTAATAATAGAGAAAAAAGTTTTAAATACTTTTTATAGGCCTTGACAATATCAATCGAGTAAAAAAAAGTTTATTAAGATCGCGTAATTATTTAATTAACAAATTAAGTTTAAAGCGCAAAAATCGACGTTTATCGATCTGACGATATAGTATTAAATCTAATATAGAAATAACAATTATGTTAGAACTTCGCATTCAGCATAGATAGAAAGTACACAAGATTTCAAATCTATTTTTTATAGTTTTTTAAAAAAATTAATTTTTTCAAAAAAAGTGCCCGATTCATATGTAAAAAATAAGACTTTGGAATATTATTGAGAAGCCAGCCAACAACAGTACATTTTGCAAGATCCATATTTTAATATTTAATAGTTATCTAAACTTTAATGTAATTTTTAATGGTTTAAAAAGCAGTTTAAACTAATTGAAGTATTTTTTTATCAGTTTCTGTTAATAATTACGTATTATATTTGATATTAAGATAACCTAATGTATATATTTGGATTACTCAAATTTTTTACGTTTTTTGAAAAAAAATTTATTAAAAAATTTGTAGCTTACTTAGAACCTGAGATTTTTTTTCCATACGTTGACTATAAGTCGTATCAATTTGATGGCTAACATTATTGACAATTGAACTTGGCTTCTGACAGTATATGTTTTAATATCTATACATTTAAATTTTGACTGTGTGATTAATTGTGACTTACTTTTAAAGCCTGATGAAGTTGGCATACCAAGCCAACGAAACGTCGCATAATAAAAAGCATAAATTTGTCATCTTTTTCCATCCACTGGCCTCCTTCAGATCGACATAGAAATTAGCATACAATAAAATTATGGAGAACGTCAACAATCAAAGTACAGTTTTACTATTTGTTTCCCGATTGAATATTTTTACTAGTTACATTAATTACTTTTCCTTGTAAGGTTTAATGAAAAATACTTTAGTTTTAAATAGTTTAATCATTTGAAGTGATAAGAGGAAAAGTTTCACTTTAATGACAAAATCTGAAAGCAACCTTTAAGGTTATAAAGTTAAAGAGCACAGGTCATATTCTGGTGAAACGATGGTGAGTGTCTGCTCTAATCTTCTGACCATGCTTAAAGTGGCCAATAGTTGACGAACCGACCATATTGGATGGTTTATTTTTTAACTCGGCTTGATTACAAAAATAAGAAAGTTAATACCCGCCGTTAGACAGATAAGAGCTTGAAGTTTATTTTTCAATAATAATTGACGTGATATAATTGTTGACTTAAAAATATAAGCGAGTTGAAGTAAACAAAATTTTTGGCGCGTGTTTCGTGTGAATTGTAAAAGTTGCATCCCGAGGCAGAGCGACAGAGATAGCAAGCGTAGCAAAGAGCTCGGAATCGCCGAGTTCGAGAGAATCGAGAGACTGCGTTTAGAAGCCGCAGAGTAAAGTTGGTTTTGAGCCACCTGTAGAACAAGTCGGCCAGTGCCGCATACATTTTGTACATAGACGTAACATTAATAAATTCCTTTTTCGTCTGTACAGCTTTGTCGTCAATTTCCTCGACTCCAGCCTCAACTCCTTCCGGTGTAATTGTCGGGACACCAAATCCTGCTTAATTAACAACCAACGCCAAGAGGATATACCTCCTGCGCCTAATCCCTACAACTAGTGACCCTGACGTGATCGCCGACTGGATCGACGTAACCATCGACTGAGGGCGATCGCAGAGCACGTAAGCAGGACTTCGTGGAGTTTTTGAGAGGCCTCGAGGACGACGCTTAGCCTAGTGTGGCTACATTTTCGACTTCGAGACCACGTTTTGACCTTCTGGCTACTTTTCAAGGTCATTTGATCGTTTCCGATTTCACTCGCAAAGTCGTAGATTACTACGCAAGGCTTTTTATCCGATTTAGCTATCTTGGAACATAGTTGATTTTCTAACTGTTTTATATGGAAAAACTATTTTTAGCGCGTTGGATCTAGATAAAGCTTTTAATCAAATTCCAATCGCTGAGGAGAATGTTCCAAAAACTGCGGTAACTACTCCTTTTGGTCTTTTTGAATTTACTAGAATGACTTTTGGTTTCCGTAATGCTGTGTAAACTTTTCAGCGTTATATAAATCAAGCTTTAGGTGGCTTAGATTATATATTTGTTTATATAGATGATATTTTAGTTGCATCAGCATCAGAAGAAGAGCATGAGATGCATCTAAAAATTGTTTTGGACCGGTTAGATAAATTTAATTTTCGTCTTAACCTTAAAAAATGTGTCTTCGGTAAACCTAGTATTGAGTTTTTGGGACACCTCATCAATAGCGAAGGTTTTAAACCAACTAGAGAGAAGGTTAGTGCTGTAGAGAACTATCCTAAACCTAGGACGATCGGCGATCTTCGCAGATTTCTCGGTATGCTAAATTATTATAGAAAATGTTTGCCAAAAGCGGCTTTTAATCAGCGTCCTCTTGTCGCGTTAACGTTAGACTGTAGGAAAAAAGATAAGCATTTGATAAATGCAAGAAAGAACTAGCTAACGTGTCTTATTTGCGACGTATCGGACAAAGTAATGGGTGCCGCATTGGAACAAAAACATGATAACGATTGGCAACTTAGCATTTTTTCGAGAAAGTTCACACAAGCTCAAATTAGGTATTCAACGTACGATCGGTAATTGACTGCTCTATTTGAGGCGATACGTTACTTTGATTATTTTCTGCGCGGACGTGAGTTTAAGGCGCTAACGGATCATAAACCCCTAGTTTTCCTTTTTAATCAAAAACATGAACGTGCCTCACAACGAAGACTCCGGCAAATTGATTACTTATCAGAATTTGCAATGACGATTTGTCACATTAGTGGAGTTGAGAACGTGGTAGTGGACGTTGTTTAGGGTTGACGCATTCAGTATTCCAATTATGTTCGATTGGAGTGACCCGGATGTTACTAAGCAGCCTGAGTTAAGTTTAATTATAGCTAAAATTGATGCATTTCGCGTGCCTACTGTATTTGACATCAAAGACCTTTCGATACAACAGCAAAATGATGAGCAATTACGGCAGATTTTACAAAATCCGGACCATCCATTAAAGTTGCAGAAATTTAATTGGGGACCGGAACGAACTCCATTTTACTGTAGTATACACGATAACGTAATTAGGCCATATATACCGATATTACTCCGTCAATAGGTATTTGATCTTTTTCATTTACCATCGCATCCGTATGATACATATGGCCTGATATGTCTAGGCAAATCCGGATATTATCTAAGTCATGTTTACATTGTCAGCAATCGAAAATAACCAGGCACAATAAATTTTTACCTGTACATTTTGTCGCGCCTGATGAACGGTTTAGACACATTCACATAGATCTAGTGGGACCTTTGCCAATGTGCAATGGGTTTAAATATCTTCTTACGATGATAGACCGATTTTCTAGATGGCCAGAAGCCATATCGTTGGCTGATATAACGACCGAGACCGTTGCTCATGCATTTTTTGAGAATTAGGTGACGCGTTATGGAATGCCTGAGTTAGTAACTACGGATAGATGACCTCAATTTGAGTCCGCATTTTTCAATTAATTACTCAATGTAATAGGGTGCGAACGTATACGCCCAACTGCATATCATCCAGTGTCAAACAGTATTGTTGAACGATGGCATCGGGACATCAAAAGTGCATTAATGTGCCAATCAGATTCGGTAAATTGGGTAAATTCGTTACCAACGGTGTTATTGGGTTTGCGTACGAGAATACGTCTGGACACTGACGCTAATCCTTCAGACTTCGTCTTCGGTACAGCTTTGCGTGTACCGGCAGAATTTTGCGTTTTTGGTGCCCATGAACCTGACCCATCAATTTTTCTAAATGAATTTCGTGAATATATAAAAGAAATTCGTACGGTTCCAGTAACACATAAAAATAAAATTAAACCGTTCGTAGTTCAGGATTTAGCTGTATGCTCACGTTTTTCTGCTAGCAAAAGCCGTAAAAAGACCATTAGTAAGGCTTTATATAGGTCCGTTCAAGGTGGTAAAAAGAACAAACGATAGAAATTTTGTCATACATGTGAACGGCTAAAAAAAAACTGTTTCGGTTGAATTACTCAAACCAGCATATTTTTGCGTGAAAACGTTACCGAATGTGTCCTGAACAATCCTGATTCGGACTCTCGTCCTGAACAGCAATTAGACAATTTAGATAGAATAGAGAATGAACATGACGTGCACGTGAATAACGAAATCACGACGCAAAATAACGATCGTAATTCAACAAATATTGACGTTGAGCCAAGCTCACAAATTAGAAATCAAATTATAACACGTGCAGATATGCATGTTGACGCGGAACCCTCTAGTTCTAACTATAATGATAATATACAAGATCATAGTCAAAAAGATCAAGAAAAATCTAAAAAACGCGTAAGATTTATTCCAAGCATTCTACGAAGAAAAAAATTATTCTAATATGTTAATCGCCGAAATTAAGGAATGTATTTATTTTTCGTTAGATTCAGGAATTAATATTAAATAGGTAATGTTTAATTACTATAATTGTAATTAAGTAGTTAGATCTATCGTATTAAGCAATTTTAGTACATTTAAATAAAAAGTGCAATTATGTACGCGAAAGACTGAACTTAAAAATATGCAAAAAAGCATAATAAAAGATGTAACGTTTGAGACGGACTAGTATATTAAATATGATACTGTACCAGTTAAAAAACTACATCTGTGATTCAGTAATGACAATTTATACTTGTTAAATTAAATGAACTTTTGTAAAATATGTAAATCGAGAATTTATTAGCGCGTCACATTTTTGCGAAATTTCAACACATAGAATTTACGGAATCATTTAAAACCGAAATTGCGTGATTAAGTACAGTATTGTGTATTTATTGCGATTAATTCATATTAAGTGTTCGCATGTAATAAATTGTTACAATTATAATATGTGATTTAACAAAAAGACTGTATGTAAATGAATTGCTCTCTACGTTCAACAATCTCTGTACTTAACAATTTTTGTATCAATGACATTTTAGCGTCTTTTGAAAATTGTATTAACAAAAATAAAAACCCACTTAAATGCCATTTGGACGGAGTAATGTAGGCTCCTACCTGTGTAAAGTAAGTAGAGTGGGGGGAGCGACAGAGAGAGCAAGCATAGCGAAGAGCTCGGAATCGCCGAGTTCGAGAGAATCGAGAGACTTTGTTTAGACACCGCAGAGTAAAGTTGGACTTGAGCCATCCGTGGAACAAGTACATAGGTGTAACATTAATAAATTCCTTTTTCGTCTACACCAGCCTCAACTCCTTCCGGTGTAATTGTAGGGACACCAAATCCTGCTTAATTAACAAACAATGCCAAGAGGATAAACTTCCGGCGCATAGTCCCTACAAGTTAACGGAGTGGGGGGGCGCTCAGAGCATGGATACTCACTCGCAATTCAAACTTACGCGGCGAGAATCTATATCGAATGCACTCGTTTATAATAAAATTGTACGATACGATGAATCAGTTAAGATGACAAGACGGATATATTTTCTTCAAACGTAAAATATATATATATTATATTTAATGTATATTATATTTTACGAAGCTATTCAATCAGTTCTTCTGCAAAAGTCATGGAACGCGTAATAAAGCTTCACGCGATTAGCGTGGTTTTTTGTGTTCTTCGTATTGTGATCAACCTATGATTTGTACTATAGCGCAAAATATAAAAAGAAGCGATTTGTATTCTTTACCAACGAACGTGATTTTAAACAAATTGAAATCCATTTTGTTACATTGCCGTTTAACTACCATAAAAAAATTATATAAATTAGGCCTTTTTCAAAACAAATATATTTTAGAAATTGTGATAAATGTTATCAAACGTTTGTATCCTCAAAGACATCCTAAAGCAATTGAGATTTTACAAAAATATAGTAAGTACCCATCGAGATTCTTCGTCATTATTACGCTGAATTTATATGTATCAGAGTAATGTAACGACAAATTAATTATATTTACAGTGTTACTTCAAATGGAGGAGGATTTAGAAGGTGATAGTTTAATATCAAAATGTGATCTAAAAAATGGTAATTTAAAAGTGTTTCATATTTATTAAATATATTTAAAAATTTAAAAAAGTGTTAATGTAATATTGAGTGGAGTGCAATTTGTCAAAGTCTCATTAAAAATATGTGCGATATTTCGAATTTTAAAAATTAGAATACACAATAATATACAAAATAATGTATTTACTACTTGGAATTCGAAATATGGAACTAAATACAAAATAACTGAAGATTTTATTACTTTCGAAATAATGACCATTCTATTTTTCTTGGTTCAAATTAAAGAAACTGTACATTTAAATTATCTGGCACGCCAAATGTATCCAGAAGATACACGATTTCTCAGAGAAGCTTACGGAGATGCAACTTCTCAACCATACGGTTATCTTTTACTTGATTTAAAACAAAATACGTCCGACAATTGTCGGTTTCGAACATCCATCTTCCCCGACGATTCTTACCATTTCGTGTATGTGCAACAAAAAACAATAAAACACGGTGATTATGCGAATCAGCTACCAGTCGTCTCTCTATGATGGCATCGAAAACTCGTCGACGAGCACCATTCAACACTAAGACTGCGATTGTTTTGAGAGCATTGTACCATTTGACCGACGAACAAAGAAAAGCGTTACTTGCGAAAGCTGACTCTAAACTAGTTAAACATATTTGTGAATGCGCTTTAAACATGTTGGCTGGTAACATACCTCTTAGTAAAGATCATAAATCGCGACTACGTAAACACGCGCCGATTTTACGCAAGTTAGCTGAACGTGATGTTAATTTGGCACGTAAGAAGGAACTAATTGTTCAACGAGGAGGCATTTTACCTGCACTTTTAACACCTTTAATCGGGACAGTTTTAGCAAGTATCGTATCAAAGTGAATCAACCAAGAAAAATGGTACTTGTACCTCAAGAAAGTGTGGATGGAACGAATGAAGCAGCAGGTAAAATTGGATGGTACTTTTACAAAAACCGTTCAAACACCAGGTATGGTGAACAGCAGACTCGATGCTGAAATGAACGATATCTTGAATTCATCAATGGACGAGCGCGAGAAATGATATCTTTATGGACGGTTAAAGAAACGAAGGGAGTTGGTACACCTATTGCTGATAAACGCAAGAGGAAAAAGAGTTCCACCTCTTCAAGTAGTATAGAGGTAGAAGAGGTAACACCGCGACACCGAACAAAAAGTCTACTATAGGAAACCAAGGATTTTTTAATAAACGGAAGAGACTGGAATAATTTTTTTAGAAATGGAGGAGCTTGATAAAAATTCAAAAAATGATGAAAAAAACGTACTGGATACACTAATAGATTTATTACCTTTCGAAATGTATGTATCTGGATACAAATTTTGTGGTCCCGGTACAAAATTTGCGAAACGATTAGAACGAGGAGAAGTAGGTATAAATCCTTTGGATGAAGCGTGTCGCCTCCACGATATCGCTTACGCTGACAAAAATACTAATCGTAGCAATGCTGATCGTGTTCTGGCTGAGTGTGCTTTTTCTCGCATGCTTGCTGGTGACACACCTAATGACGAGCGATCTCTTGCCTTGATGACAGCTTGCTGTATAGTTAGTAAAATTACCTTTAGAAAATTATTTAACCGTATTAAAAAAGCCATCAAGTGCAAGGATAAGAAAAATAAGAAGAAGATAAATTCATTAAAAATTAAAACGTGTAAAACTATAGACGAGAAAAACAACAATGCTAAAGTTAAGAAAAACGAATAGAGTTATCACGGTTGTATTATGGGCTCCCCGAGTCCACAGCGTATGCAGGAGCTGACAAATTGTTAGGGTCAACGCGTAAATCAATTGATCCTCAAAGAGTAATGAAATGGCTTGAGAGTCAAGACGCGTACAATAAACACAAATTGATTAGACGACGATTTGATAGGAGGAGTTACAATGTACGGAATATCGATGATATTTGGGAAGCTGATTTAATGAACTTGAGAAATTGAAATGTTATAACGATAATTACACGTACGAATTAACAGTTATAGATGTGCTTAGCAAATACGTGTGGGTCCAACCATTACAATCTAAAAACAGTAAAAATGTTGCTAGAGGTTTTGAACGTGTTCTTAAAAATTCTAATAGTCGCATGCCTGTATGTCTACAAATTGATAAGGGCAAAGAGTTTACGAGTCGTGAATTTCAGTCCTGATGTTCAAGCAGCAGATGCCGAAAGAGTTATTAGAACATTAAAAGAGAGATTGTGGAGGTTTTTTACACATACACACACAAGACGTTACATTGATGTGTTACAAAATGTGGTCACTGCATATAACAGAACAAAGCTTTGATTTATCAAGATCGTACCTGCTACTGTTACAGGTTTCAACGCTGCAGACGCTCGTGAAAATTTGGATTTTATATATACTACTAATGCAAAGCAACGATGTAATAAATACACGATCGGTGATTTAGTTCGTGTCAGTCGCGCGAGAAACATTTTTGCAAAAGGTTACGAAGGTCGATGGTTACGAGGACGAGGCCGATCGAAGGAATACTTTGTAAAGTGGAAAGGATATCCTGAAAAATTTAATTCCTGGGTAAAAGCGAGTGATTTAACAGCATTAAAATGAAAGATCAATTTTACATTGTACTATCGAGTAATAGTAGTACACGGAGAGATATTTTCAGCGTAAAACACGGTGAGAGCTAGTCACCTTGCTTCTTAATGCAGGAGCAGCGTAAACATTGACCCCCTCCACCGTCTAATACGCGGCGCTTCAGCTACAAGAACGATGAACGACACTGTTTTTTACAGTGAACGATTAGTTTTGTGTGTTCGGTGTATAGGATACATTGAAATAGTTGGTGTCGCCACCGTCAAACAGCATGCTTTTCTAGTGGGCACCGTCTTTAACTATGAAAATGTCTCTCCGTGTATGCAATATTTTCCAAATAATACGACAACACACTATATTACACAATTACCACAACCAGTCCGTCTGCAAGGTACATGGAGTGTGGCTATTACGGAAATTCAAGTACCTCTTACTTTTCAACATATTGTGAGTGAAGAAGATAGAACTGTGCATATGATAATCACACCCGAAATACGACCAGGAAAATCTAATCCAGAAACAATAGAGTACATGCTGGACGACGCCTCGTTTTTACATCCTGGAGTCTATAAAAGTATAGAAAGTTTAATTGAAGAAATCAATAGTTTATATTGCGTTAAAGATCATTTGAAATTTCACATAGAGCGAGGAGGCTACACGGCTGTCCGTAGAATATGTGCACATCAATCTTGCTCCGAAATGTTACATTCTTTTTTTATCTCTAGAATTGTCAGAAAAATTCTTGGATTCGACTACTCAGCTAGCGACTTAAAACCATTAATTGTCGATAAAGATAAATTCTTAGTTTCTGTACGACCGAGTAATCTATCAAATAGTTTACCCGATATGTTAATGATGTATACAGACATTTGTGAACCATATATGACAGGTGATGTCCAAACGCGTTTATTACGAGCTGTCTCGTTAAACAGTACAGATTATAGGTATCGAGGAGTTAGAATTAAAACTTTTTCTTCACCCATGTATATACCTATATTGTTTAACAACTTTCAAACTGTAGAAATATATATATATATATATATGGGTGGTTCTCTGTGACATCGAAGATGAAAAAAATAAATATTGCTATAACTGTGGGAATATGTTTTAGAGGTATCCAGTAGTTCTCCTGAATTTTTTCAGATTTTTTCTGGGCCATTATTTTAAGTTACAGAGAGTCAAAGTTGACATTTTAGCACTTTTTTACATTATATGCCCATTTTCATGAATTTTTAGCTCCCAGGGGATGCATTTTTCACTAAAAACATAAGTATGACTTTTTTTGTAAAATTTTCCGAACTTTTCATTAAAAATACTTTTAAAGACATAAATGTATGCTGTCACACTCTTGTAAGCCATTTAAACCTTAAATAGTGAAAATCAGCAATTCTGCTCCGGACTCTGGTAACCCAATACTGTCTAAAAGATGTCTTTTTATAGTCAGAAATTGCCTAAAAATTTCCAGAGTGGGTCTAAATCATTAAGATCACTTATGGTCAAAATATCCGGGAAAAGTGCCCGAAATATTAATAGAAATGTATATTTGTTGCCTTATAACGATGAATCTATTAGCATGAGCATTGCAAAAAAATTTGTGCACTTACCTTGGAGTGGTAGAAAAGTATCTTCACTTGTTTCAGTATCCATCTAATCCCCTGTAAGCTGCTAAAAATACAAATATTATTATACAAATGTAAAAAATTAATTTTTAAACATTTATAATGCTGAATTTTTAGTTTTACATCCCTTACAAGAATTATAATACTAATCTGAAGGATTACTATAAATATATAAACATCATTATTACAATAACTGAATATACGTATTTAATACAAAAGGTATATAAATAAATCGGATATATAATTATAATGAATAATATGATAACGTGACAGTGACAAGCTTGTGAAATCTAAACATTGTATTGCTGAATAATAATAATAATAATGTTGATACTTTTATAGTAATCCTTCAGATTAGTATTATAATTCTTGTAAGGGATGTAAAACTAAAAATCCAGCATTATTAATGTTTAAAAAATAATTTTTTATAATTTTATAATAATATTTGTATTTTTAGCAGCTTACAGGGGATTAGATGCATACTGAAACAAGTGGAAATACTTTTCTACCATTCCAAGGTAAGTGCATAAATTTTTTTGCAATGATCATGCTACTAGATTCATCGTTATAAGGCAACAAATATACATTTCTATTAATATTTCGGGCACTTTTCCCGTATATTTTGACCATAAGTGATCTTAATGATTTAGACCCACTCTGGAAATTTTTAGGCAGTTTCTGACTATAAAAAGACATCTTTTAGACAGTATTAGGTTACCAGAGTCCGGAGCAGAATTGCTGATTTTCACTATTTAAGGTTTAAATGGCTTACAAGAGTGTGACAGCATACATTTATGTCTTTAAAAGTATTTTTAATGAAAAGTTCGGAAAATTTTACAAAAAAAGTCATACTTATGTTTTTAGTGAAAAATGCATCCCCTGGGAGCTAAAAATTCATGAAAATGGGCATATAATGCAAAAAAGTGCTAAAATGTCAACTTTGACTCTCTGTAACTTAAAATAATGGCCCAGAAAAAATCTGAAAAAATTCAGGAGAACTACTGGATACCTCTAAAACATATTCCCACAGTTATAGCAATATTTATTTTTTTCATCTTCGATGTCACAGAGAACCACCCATATATATATAAGGGATCAACAAGGCAATTCTATAGCATTCGATTCTGGTACTTTGACATTGACGCTAGACTTTCGTCGTCAAGAATAAATAATGGATTTCTACGATGAATATTTTAGTTAACAAGTTGGTGGAGGTAGAGAAGGTGTTGGGCGTATTTACATCGAAAATCCTTATCAAAAAGATCACGGTGGTATCGGTTTGTTCCTCTCAGGAATTTTCCGAAGAGTGTTACCTCTTATTACACGCGGTGTAAAAGCTGTAGGTAAAGAAGCCTTACGTACTGGTGCCAACATCGTTTCTGACGTGACATCTAATAATGTACCTTTAAGAGAATCGTTTGAGACACGATTTCGCGAATCAGATAAAAATTTAAAAAAGACAGCTAATGAAAAGTTAGACAGATTGATGGAGGGGTTAGGTTATAAAAAACAGCGCATCACCGGTGCACTGCAGTTGATACTTGCAGCTTTGACAAGTCATATCAAGAGATCAATAAAGAGAAAATCAAATAAAAATCGTAAATTGAGAAGTAATAAATCAGTCAAGAACAAGAGAAGAAAAAAATCACACAAAATAATAGGAAAAATAAGAAAAATGTTCAAATAAATCTTGATATTTTTGTATAAAAATGGCATTCTTACATACACAATCTTGCGAATGTCTCAAATCAGAATTACTCTTATTTGAGATTCCGCCCACACAGACAACCATCCAGTGGATTCAGTATAAACCTATCTCATCGTTGACAAGTGATTCACCTATTGAGTTTGTAATTCCTGGAAACGATGACGAATATCTGGATCTTGCTCACACTATGCTAAGTTTACGTGTTTCCTTAAAATACACTGCTAGTGATATTGATGAAGCTACACGACACCAGTTGAAGAAATCAGGTCCTATCAATAATTTTATGCATTCGATGTTTAATCAAGTAGACGTATTTTTTAATTCTAAACTTGTATTCCCACCGAATAGTTCATATGCTTATCGTGCATACATAGATACTTTATTAAACTATGGTAGCGCTGCAAAAGAGTCACATCTTACAACTGTTTTATGGTCTGATGATACACCCGGAAAAATGGACAATTCGGAAGGTGGTAATATAGGTCTCACAATACGTAGTAAACTTTTAAATTACGAAAAGTCTGTTGACATGATTGGACATTTGCACGGTGATGTTTTTAATCAAGACAAGTTATTGATAAATGGTGTAGTCCGCGTGAGATTGGTTCGATCATGAGATAGTTTTTCCCTCATCGATCCAACAGGATTGCTATCTGTCAATATTAACGAGGCTAATTTGTTGAAAAGATTAATCCTGGAATACTATTGGCGCACGCGAAAGCTCTGTCCAACACCACAGCAAAATACCCTGTAACACGAGTGGAGGTGAAGGCTTTTACAATGCACTACGGTGTACATGGGGAAACATTAGACAACATAATTCTTGGACAATTGCCAAAAAGGATAATTGTTGGTTTCGTAAAAAATAAGGCTTTTAATGGTCATACAAATTTTAATCCTTTTAATTTTGAAAACCTTAACATTAATTTTTTGTGTCTATACGTAGACGGTGTACAGATACCATCAAAACCATTGCAACCTGATTTTAAAACAAATTAGTTGTACGTTGAGGCCTATCACACATTATTTTCTGGTACTGATATACACTTTCGAAACGAGGGTAACAAAATTACATAAGATGCATACCCTAATGGTTTCTGTCTATTCGCCTTTGATTTGATACCTGACTTGTCAGCGAATGATCATACGCACTGGAATTTGGTTAGACACGGTAGTGTTCGATTAGATGTGAGATTCGATGAACCATTGCATACCACCGTGAATTGTACAATTTATGCTGAATTTGAAAACATATTAGAAATTGATGCGTCAAGACAAGTAATGGTCGATTTTAGCGGATAAATATTTCATAGATCTAGCTGTTTGACGACTAATGTAAAAATACAAAATTTATACGGATCAGTACGCTTTCACTCTTCGGACTATCACCATGGATATAATCATTGACATGCAGTGTTTCAAAGAAAAAGAAGATACAGTAACGCCTAAGGAAGTTGCAGCCGTTTCAGTAAACGATGATTTTAGTGGACATTGGATCGTTGCACCATCAATAGGTATCGAACGATTATGTGGAGATATAAAAAAACAAAATAACTGGTTAACAAACCATCATTACGGTATAGATTATTTCGAAGGTGAAGTGTCAAAGAAGATGTTAATAAAAAGTTTGAAAGAAATTACAAAGAACGCACGTACGATCTATACGCGTGGTAAAGAAAAATGGCTATTTATTCATAAACTGACAGCGGACGAGGTTATTAATTTGGAGTACGACAACGACTGTCCGTCATTTCAACATTTGCTATGGAATGCTAAATATTGCATCCATCACGGATTAAAGAGAACACATTTGCAATATAGTTGTGCATTAAATAATGTTTATCGTTTTAAAGAGTAGCTAAACTCGAAAAAAAGAAATACACCCATTGAATTAAACTTTAGTACACCAATAAAGCTTTGTGATGAACAGTTTGGAGGTTCTGAAACATTTGTTCAGTATTCGGACTCACACAGAGGGTGTATTTCCAGCAGATCGGATACCACGGGTGTGGATGAAACCGACGGCTTTTGTCTTCAATACTGATGATCATACGAAACCCGGTATGCATTGGGTTACTGTATACGTTGGTAAAAATGGCATTCAATATTACTTTGATAGTTATGGAAATCCTCCGTTTGTATCATCTCATAATAATAGAATAAACAAACATTGTAAGCGCTATCGTTGGAATTCACGACAGCTGCAAAATGACTCATCTGACGTGTGCGGTTAATATTGTATTTTGTTTCTTGATTATACGAGTAGGGGTGTTAGGTTACAGAAATTCTTGAAGCTTTTTTCCGCTAACCTTTCAAAGAACGATGCCATTGTAAGAAGACATTAACGATGAAATTCTCGATTCAATTTATGCAAAAATTAATGCAGATGAATCTGTTACTGTAAAAAACGCGTTAAGTTTGGATGAGATACGTTATATAATGTATGAAATAATGACTCTGTATACTGATAAAATAGTAAAATTACTCAACGATAAAATATTTCTCGATTAATAAAACATTGTAACCGTATATGTATAATATTGTAATCGATGTATCAACCATATAAAAAATATTATAATAAATCAAACACTTAAAAATATAATTTCTTTAACATTTTTATTTCTTAACCATAATTGACCGTTCCCTTTCTTTTCTACCTTGTTATTGTCACTATATTAATATTATCTATTCAAGGAAATATTTTGTTAATAGAATAATTTGAATTGTTTATTAATAAAATGATTTTCTATAAAATCAAGTTATTGTTTCATTATTTATTTATATAACTAACATTTTTCATTAGTATAATATATGACGTAATAAACAATAAACATCTAACACGATTAGTTGGAAGGAGCGGGAGGGATTAAACACTATTTATCGACAGCGATCTGGTAAGTCTACAACCATGAGTCAAAATAAGAGCAACCATCTATGCACTCCTTTAATAAGTAAAAAAAAATGATAAGAA
This sequence comes from Theocolax elegans, assembly GCA_026168455.1. Taxonomy (NCBI): domain Eukaryota; kingdom Metazoa; phylum Arthropoda; class Insecta; order Hymenoptera; family Cerocephalidae; genus Theocolax; species Theocolax elegans. The sequence goes on along the minus strand of CM047426.1, from coordinate 37,588,959 downwards.
AATCAGTATCAAAACCAAGTACAAGTGGAAACAGTTTACGGAGAAAATCTCTCCAAATACTTACATTCCATCTAAAAAGTATACCTAAAAAAAAATATAACAATTAAAAAAATAAAGTACAATTGTATAAAGTTAATGATAAAATAAATTACATATTTGATGGTTATATTTTATCTATTTATTTCAATACCTACTGCAAACTCTTAAAAGATAATCATTTTAATATGATGTTGTATCATCAATCTGTTGAAAAAAGTCATACCGCTGAGATGTATAGGAATTATCGGGTACTACGCACCATCAGCAGGTCAACCGCAACAATGCATAACATGTATAAAAATAGTGATAGAAAAAAACACATATTTATATTGGTAACGTTGATGTCGATGGGGGACACGTGTCATAGGTACCATCGGATACTATGCACCATCAGCAGGTTCGACACAGACGGATCATCCGTTTGTTTGGGTGCGCTATAGTGCCCCCCTAACTACTCACGTGACAGATACAGGGAAGTTTACATTTCCTTTAAAAACGGTTTTGTTCATTATACGTTAAATATCTTGAAATGTAAACTTCCTATGCAAAAACTATATAATAGACAAAATATTCGCCTTGATAATACGAAACTTTTTTTCTATAGTACACAGTACACGTTTTTGAATATTTACATCATATTTATGTATTTCGGCCGCTGCTAGCTCTTTAATTTTAACTTTCTGTAACTTAAAATAATGGCCCCGAAAGAATCTAAAAAAATTCAGAACTACTGGATACCTCTAAAACATATTCCCACAGTTATAGCAATATTAATTTTTTTTCATCTTCGATTTCACAGAAAACCAACCATATATATATTGTAACGGGGTGGGTACTGGAGAAATGTAAGGCCCAATTTGTCCCAACTTACCAACATTAAGTGTGCAGTCCCAGGATGCGGCCGGGAATCACTTTGATTCCCGTGCAATGCCGTTAACAACGTCAAACACCTCGTTTGACTTAGATAACGTGTGTTGGGCTCTATGCCCAAAATTGCCAACTAGGATAAACACCGGAGAGGGCGGTATTCGTTGGATAGGAAGGTAACCGGTAATACACTATCAACAATCGATATTTTACGTTAATCGACGAGAAAGATCGTCTCGCCGAGTCGATTTATTAAATAAACAATTAAATATTAATAAATTAACAATAAATCAACGTTAACAATTTAAGGGAAGTCGTACCGATGACTACCCCCGAGGTCAGCGCGAAACAATTAGTTAAAATCTATTAACCGACGAGTTATGAGCAACCGATCCGGGAATGATCGGCTGCTTAACCTGATGTCATACGTCACACCGTGTGACGTATGTATCTCTGACGTAGGGAGATCTGACGTAGAAGCTTCCTACGTCACGCGGGCCTTTTCTCGTGAAGTGGCTCCCGCGAACCACCGACCTGTCTACCCGAGCGGGATATGTCACGAGAGGGGGGAAAAGAGGAACGTTTCCTCTCCTGGACCATACCAGGTAAATCGGGACACGAAATATTAAACAGACACGCGGGTCTAAACGTGGTGCACCACTTACCGCGAATCTAAATATCTCGCCTCGGCGGGAAAAGACTGGGCAACGGAGAGATATCTCGGCCTTGTGGTTATCTCTCTCTTTCTCACTCCAACGGTCGGGAAGGTAGTCGACTCCTGGCTTCCTTCTTTTTCCCTTTCTCTGGGCCGTGCTGCTCCGCACGCCGACGTGGAGATTGGTTGGGAGAAAACCTCACACCCACACACACTAAATGCACCAGTCTTCCAACCTTTTTATTCGCGTCAAAGTATCACGGCGGTATTCAACACTTTGTTGTTGCCATGCGCGCGCGAACTCGATCTCGTTAATCCCCTCGCGCACGATACTCGCGCGCGCATCACTCTCGATACTCTTTTCGGTTACTTACCTGATCGGTAACTCGCTTACCGTTATAATATATATTAATTTTGTGAACTTTTTCTTTTCGCTAATTATAATGTTCACTTTTATTTCATTTTTTAAATACATAAATCTACTTATAAGTATATTTACATTTAAAATATAATTAATATATTATAATAAATAAATTATTAAACGTATTCTACGTTTTTTTCTTTCTAAAAATAAATAATACGTTTGCAAATGCAAATATTACTTATCCATTATTCATCCAATATTGCGGCCCATCGTTTAATTTAAAAATACACAGAAGAAATAAATTTTGAAGTGTAACCACGAAATTTGAACAGCTAAAACCCTTTAAAATAAAAGTTTAAAATATTTAAATAATTATATTGTGATAAAATTTTATATAAATAATATACGTATAGGGAATTCTATATTAAATCAGCAAAAGTAAATTTAAAAATTATTGATATTCTGCTAAACAACTCCTTTTTGAACCTAGAATATGGAACAAAATTTTAGATGCTCTACTTAGACATGACAAAAGTTATTAATACCAAAAAACACGTATTTTGCTGTTTTGCACTTATATGACTAATTTTCATGACTTTATAACTCAAAATATATGCATCCTACAGAAGGAATGATACATACCTATAAGATTAAAACTATACTATAAAACTCGTTGTTCCGCCATCCACCCCTCTGACGACTCGAGTTCTACGTCCATGTCCCAGTTGTCGTTGCACATCTTGATGCGTAAGGGTTGATGTGTGGCTGTATTGCTGCTACAAATAAGAATAGCCTGTGAAGCGTGAAACCCCCCTATTTGTAAGATGGTACTGTTAAATTTTATGTTTTCTTCGCCCCCGTGACTTAGTTATGATGCGGGAAAACCCTGGATTGGATAAAAAAAGGAAATAGGTAGAGTCAAGGATTTTTTGTCAGGATTACTGATATTACATATCTTATTCATATACATATATTTACTTATTGCGCAAGTTCGAAAGCCGTTATAATTTCTTTATAAAGAAACATTTATATTTAAATGATAAACAAGCATATTGTTTACAGTTTAATTTTATTATAATGAGTAATTGTTAATTATAAATCAATTTTAAGTGCCTTAAATATTGTTGCTTGGTTCATTTTTCTCGGATAAAACTGGCGTGTTCGGAGGTGGTTTTGTTTCATACGTCTTGGGTGGTGATTTCGGAATTGCATATACGTGCTCTCGAGGTAAGAAATTTCATTGTATTGTCGGATCAACCGGTCGCATTGGGATGTATTCTACTTTGTCTTTTCTTGATTTCTTAATACATTTTTGGAAAATATATCGACATAGTAATAAGCATCCAGCAAAAATCATTAGTGTAATAACCAATCCATGATCAACTGCATTGGTGGTAAATAGTACGTCTCCTTTTCTCTCACCAGCAGCTCTGAAACGTAGTAGATGTTATCGTGAACCTTAAAGTGGCACCTCGCTGAGAGGGAAACCGTTCCTGCTTCTTGAAAGGGGTGTGTCTCCTCGAATCCTGGGCAAAATACATTTACGAGTATGGGCTTTGCGACTGAGTAGACATAGAGTCTCGGATAAGCAGTTTTAATGATGTATAAATTCTTGCCTTGCATAAAATTAATTCTGCATGAACTAAAAGTTGCATAATCTTGTTCTAGCAATAATTTGCTTTCTCACACTCACTACGTAGATGCACAGAGTTTTTCCTTACACATATTTAATTTCTTTGTAATTTAATGCATCTCGACAGCTGCGTTATACTTAAAAAGGTGTGTTTTTCCCCGCTGGGAAGAGAGGCTATAAAATCGTCCCTGAGTTGAATGTACGCTGCATTATAGATTAAATCCCCTTGTTGAAAAACTGGCAGTGGAAGCATTTGGTAAAAAGATGTGCGTTTCCTTTTCTACCATTGGCATTATTATTTGCATAATTGTGTGATCTATATAAATTGTTAATTCTCTTGGAACGAACTTGACAATTATAGCTGCATTTATTTGTTCAATTTTTACCGGACTCTTACTCTCTGATACCTTTTCTATTATTTTTAAAATAATTCTTAAATTTCTTGTAGTGCCGGAAAACTTTGTTGTTGACAATACACTTGTTATCGTGTTGGCTATATCCAAGTAACTATCCAAAGTTTGTAATGCTAGAGTGATTGTTTCCTCAGCTCTTGATTTGTCGATATCTATTACTCCTTTTTCTCCTTGTAGTGTTTGTAATATTGCTTCTAGTTATTTCATTTCTACAGACATTTTTTCTAAAGTTTGCATGATTTCATTATCTATGTATGTCTTTGCTGTACCTCTTCCTAGCATTGCTTCTCGTGACTGATGTCTCATTTGCGTAATAATTGATACTATATCTAGTGATACTTATCTAAAACTTCTAGAAGTGATATAAGCGTCTCTGATTTTAGAGAACTCCCGCATTTTTTCTTGTAATAAATAAATTCTGCTTATTGTTACCGCGTCCTTTAACCTTATATACGTGTCGGATTGTACAATATCTTGTATTATTTTTGTAAAAACTTCTCGAATTTCGAAAACTTTCTGCGTGTCAATTGTAGCTATTATACACCAGTATTGCTTAATAAAGTCTATTTCTTGCAATCGATTAAAAATGATGCCGGGATTATTTCGTTCTGTTACAATTGCCTTAATTTGGAGGCGTCGCAATCACAAAGTGAATCACGATGAAAAATACGCACATGATCTTCTCCATTGTTTCTGTAACATAATAAATTTTTTATTATGTTTTCTGTCCAAGATATTATCCCTTTATTTATGTGCGTATATATAAATATATATATATATATCTTTCTTTTTAAACATATTTTCCTATGCGTTCCAATTTATCGTATTTTGTTATTTTATATATATTTTTATATTTCTCCGAGATTTATTCCAATACGCGCTTAATATCTTCGGTGTACTCATAATTACTTTTGTTTGGCTCTATTTCTATTTTTGCCCAGAGTGACCAGTTGGCGATTTTTTTTCCTTTTCTCTCTTACGTATATTGATGTTTATTAAGCAAGAGCAACAAGGAGAAAAAATCGCCATCTGGCAACCCTGTTTTTGCCTCAAGTTGTGATAAATCTTGAATCTTCGAATTTGTTCTGCTCTATTGATTTCTGTATGTTGGTCTATTCCTTAGTGCTCCTTTTACATAATAATTTCATGCTCTTTTCGAATAGAATACTATTTTGTTTAGTTTTGTGACGTTGTCACAATTAAAATAAACTAAATGCGTCATATATGTATGTGTGTACGCTACAGCATATACACATGCATATATGACTATTGTTAAAATAAAAATAAGTAAGCTGTTGTTAATAGTTGTTAAGGCAATAAAAGGGTATTAAAATATAAAGACATACACAGAATAATCACGTTCACACACACACAACGAGAATACGTACGGACAGCATAACAGCTGATAATACACGTGTGCGCGTACGAGTTAATTTGTACGTACGCGCATCTTCGGCAACCGGGACATACACACGCACATACACCTATACTAATATAAACCCGAACGCGAGAAAACAGGTGATCGTGGTGAAGACGTACACCGGGTATTGTCGACACGAGGGGTAGGGGGGAGCGGAGTAACGCACGCGATCGCTCTCTCCCGAATAATGAGTACGCGCAACATGCTCGCGTCGCTATCAGAGTGGGGAGTATGATATAGCCGAGAGAGAGAGAGTATCGAGGTATATTAAATATATAAGCATGTCTATATATATACGGCGTTCTCTCTCGCACTCATTGTAGTATATGGGTAATTGATATTGCGATTTATAGTTGGATTTTCTCGAGTATTTAAATTAATGTTTTTATGTTGCATGAATTATATGTTGATTTTATATATTACTGATGAAATCTATTATTTTATTATGTATTTTTGGTGTTATTTTGGTGACATTTTTGGTGTTATAATTTGGTGTTTTTCGAGTATGATGAGATTAAGATATTTCGAGTCCGGCAATTTGATTTCGAGTGTCGCGCCATATGAGTGATTTTTCATGAGGACAATTATCCTCGCGCAGGTTCGCGCATCCTGAAATAAAACCAATCAAATTGTCGAGAGAATTTTCCACGAATAATATCGAGTTTCAGCCAACATATCCAATGATCTAGAATCAGGTGATCTCAGAAAAGTTCGTTACGGGGGGTGGATCATCCCTCGATCGCGTCCTTCCGTTCTTCTTGTCCCAGCCTTGGTTGAACATAGAGGTGTTTTGAGAAACATAATAGAGATTTTTGAGAGATTACCGAGTTATTGAGAAAGAGGAGTAGCCATTTTGAGGAACTATCCGATACCATTGAATTAAGCATTGTGAGTCCAGGATAATAAGGACCTAAATTATTTTATTGTGGACAATTAAACGGAGGATAATAATTAATATTGAGAGTGGATTCAAGGTGGAATGTTGGTGAGATCGTTGAATATTTAATTTAATTTACAGCTTGGAGAACCATGGATAGCTGATATAAATGTAATTGCGTATTTTTCTCGAGTTATATTTTTTATTTACAGGTGTAGTTCGATAAATTGAGTAAGGTAGCAGATCCGATAGTTTAGAGCATCGGCAACAAACTTTTCTTTCAGCTCGAGTCTAAATTAATAATTTATTGAGAATCGAGTTAGTGTCGATTTTCGCGCGAAAATTACCCTATTTAGGTGTGTGTGAGTGAGATCGTGTGTGTGATCGCGTCGCGTTTTCTTTCCTCTTATTTATTAAATAATTGTTATTAAATGAGATTGTTTTAAGAAATTGGTATTGCGTTTCATGTTTTAGATCGAGGCCGCGATCATGACCATTGGGATGTATTTATAATTAGTTTGATAATAAATTTAATTGTTTATTATAATTATAAATTGTTCATTTATTGGTAGTTGCTCCTCGTGTTGTCCGTGTTGTTTGTGTTGTCGAGATAAGAAAATAAAATTAATAAACCATCATTGCTGATTCGACGTGGGTTTCGCCATTTTTCTGACCCCATTTACAAAGTGCAGAAATCTCAAGCCGAGGTGAGGCTTTTAATTATAATCGATTGAGGTAACAGAACTGATTAAAAGTATTAGCGTGCGGTTAGATTTTATAATTTGATAGTTTAGATAAAATCAACCCGTCACAAATGGCGCCCAACGTTTTTAATTTAACAAAAATTGATGTTAATGTATTTCGTGTAGAGAGACCGACGCTAAGTGGACAAAATGGCGTAGTGAGTTCTTTTCGAGAGTTGAATAGCAGTTTATGTATTTGTCAAGTCAGCCGAGTTAGAATTATTGTGTAAAGACACACCAGGAGCAATTTTGAAAATTATTTATTTGACCTAATGGTTATTGATTTTAGAGTATGTGTATGAGTGTGAGAGATGATGAGTTAACAAAGTGTCCCTTAGTTAACATTTAAAACCTTACTCAATTCAGGACTGCACCTGGATAAACCAACATTTCATCTGCGTCGAAATAGGCGACGTATTATCTAATAATAATTATTATTTATTACAATGTTGAATTTCGTTGTATGTTTTTTTGTAAAGGAGATTTTAGCGAGATATATGGTATATATTGTGTTGTACCTTAGTGCAATTTCATCAACACCGTCGTTCCTTAAGGGTGGGCCCAAATTATTTTTTTTCTTACCCTGGGTTTCGCGTAAGTTGATGAGAAACTTGTGATAGAGTGTATATATGAATATTGTTTTTTTCCTACGGTTTTCCTTCCTAAACCTACACTTACACGAAAGAATTTTTCGAGTTTTGTTTGCGAAAAATTCAATCATCTTGTGAATTTAAGAGATATTGGTGGTATACCCGTTAATTTAGGGAGAATAGCACATAATATATGTGAGCTGAGCAATTAGAAAATTAGGTATATATATTTCCACATTATATATATATATATATATTTGTACATTGTTTATTACAGCTAATTTATTTTAGCTTTACAGAAAAATTTGGAGATTAGAAAAAATTCGAGTAACATTGGAAGAAACTCGTGATTTACTTGAAAACATTTCGAGTGATAAGAAGAGTTTCAAGTTACTTGAAAAGATATTGAGTCTGTATTGAAGAAATTGAGTCTTATTGAAGAAATTGAGTCTTATTGAAGAAATTGAGTCTGTATAGAAGAAATCGAGTTTTATTGAAGAAATTGAGTCTTGATAGAAGAAATCGAGTCTTTCTTGAAAAATTTATAGGTTTAAAGGAAGATATAGAGTTTTATTTAGGCTACATCCAATTTAACCAACATAGGACTCGAGTCAAATTTTGTTTTTCAGCTGGATTCAAGAATTTCGCAAGGAAATCTTACAATAAACTCATATATAATTTTCCGATAAAATAATCGAGTTTAGGGGCAAAAGAACTACAATATAGAGTGGGTATATTTTAGTATATTTTATTATGCAATTTTTTTTTAATATTTAGTTAGGAATTTATTTATTGCTCAGTCACATTGTAATTTTTTTTGCTTTTTATTTCCCATTAATTATTACCCAGCGAGAATACCAAGTCTCTTAAATTACAATATAACAGGTATTTAGACTAAGTGTTCTAACTAATAAACACTAACAATCAACGAGTACAAATAACCTGTATGGTGTCGAATTGTTTCGAGTTTTTGCGTTGATTCGTGTAATTTTTTTTTTTCTCTTCTTCTTACTTTTACCTCGTGGTTCGAATTTATATCGTGAAAATGTCGGTGACATCGGAAACTGGTAATGCGGAGTACATGTGACCGCTTAGATCGAATACTAGCTTGGACGGACGAAGAAATTACGCGTCAATTAAATGCGCAAAGAGTAAGTCACATCGGTACTCGTCGTGCTAAAGGAGAGCGTATTTTTCGCGCCGCGCTACGAACAATGGGTCGTGTATCGGACGTACTGTGGTTCGCGGCGTTTGATGAAGAGAATTTAGGAAATAGATCGAGATCGTACGTAGAAATGGAAGATGATAATGTTAGGATAGCTAATTTTGAAACAGAGAATAGTGAGGGAGCCGTAGGAGGTGATAGGGTACCAAATGTAACGGAATCGGATACGGTAGAAGGAAATATTGGAGTTAATATGACGAGTGCACAGAAAGCGAATTTTATGTCGAGTTGGGCGGTTTTATGGACGTCAGCGGGTGAAACAATTATTACACCATCTCACGTAACTTGCGTATCTCGAGGTAATAATGGGGCAATTCCGCGCATTCCAACGGTTCAATCGCAGAATAGAACTTTAAATGCGCCGACGGGTAATAAACATTTATTAAATTTACCGACGGTTATGTCAACACGAGCGAATCCACCGTTATCACAGTTCAATCCGCAGTTATGTCCGTTGGGTACAGCTATTTCGTCAGTAACGAATAGCGTAACTACGACGGGTTCGACATATGTATTTCCGAGTATTTCAGTACCGCAGGTTTCGAGTCATAATATTCCGTTTACATCGAGTTATCCGATAGAGAGTACACCGCGTAGACGTCGTATTGTACCAAATGAGCAATCATTACCGGATTTTAAAAACAATACGATGTATCCGCCACACTTAGGGTTGCCACCGCCGATTGTTCGAGACGATGTACAGTATTTGCCACTTGAGGTATCAGGTTGGAGGTCGAATCCAGTAGCAAATGAGGCACGGAATGAGACAAGATATCCACCCGTTTCTCAAATGTGGACGGGTCAAACAGCGAATAATGCATATCCGGTTGTATCACGAATTAATAATGTGAGAAACGAACATTATGGACTTAGAAATCAACAAGAGGAAGAGCCTCGAGTTGACAATAGGTCAAATCGTTCGGGAAATTCGATTCCAGACCGCAGAGACTATGCGAATTCGAGGATTCGGCGTTAGTCAACGCATAGGAATCCTGATTGTCTCGAGGTGGATTTTCGCGAATTAGTTCGTGACGACGTAGATACAGATGACGAAGATATGGGTGGTCGAGTAAATCGAGCCAATAATATTCGTCAAATTATTCGTACTCTACGTGAATGGCACTTAAAGTTTAGTGGAGGTGATAAAGAAAATCCGGAAGAATTTTTGAGAAGGTTGAATCAATGCAGGTTAGCTGCATGTATTCCAGTTAACGAGTTAATTTGGTCGGTGCCAGCTGTATTAGCTGGTAATGCTAGCTTATGGTTCGAGGCTAGAAGAGATGAAATTGAGTCGTGGAAGGAATTTAAAATCGCGTTTAGGAAACAATTTGTAGGAGAAATAAACAGAGAAGATTTAATGGAAGAGTTGCGATCGAGATCTCAAGGTTCTGGAGAAAAGATAGTACCGTATTTAGCTACAATTAAACAAATAATAAGCTACTTCAGACAACCTTCGTCGTTATATGAACAGATTAGCATAGTGTTTAGCAGACTGTTACCAGCATACCAAGAATATATGTGGAGCAAAGAAATTACAAGTTTTGAGTCGATAGAGCACTATGGTCGAGAGTTCGAGAAACAGATGGAGATGAAGAAACGCTATCAACCTCCACCACCGAAAGATAAGTCGAGATTGCCGCATTTGGCATATAAAGCCACAGGCAAATCGGCAAAAATTGCACTGTATGTGCGAAAATTGAGAGCGTGGATGAACAAATTAAGAGTACAGAAGAAGCAAAGAAACCGAAAAATTCCAAGAAGGGCGGACAGAAGAACAATTTGCAAGACAATGTAAAACCAGAGAAGAGAACCGAAACAGAAAGGGTTGCAGCATTACAGGTAGATGTACCTGTTAGTGCTACCATGCAGCCACAAAACACGAATGTGAGTAACAACCAGAATCAGTATAATCGAGGAGTTGTTTCGAGTAACAATACATCGAGACAAAATCCAAGACAAGCTGGAGTTGTACAAAATACAATGAAAATCGAGCCTAAGACAAATCAGTTTCCCAACAATAATTACGGGCAGAGAACAACACATTGGAACAATCAAGGCGGAAATTATTCACAGGCTAACAAGCCTCAAGGATTCGTGGGTACGTGCTTTGTCTGCCAAGCTGTTGGACATCGGGCATCCGAATGTGCGAAGCGGACATGCTTCAGATGCAGGCAACAGGGACACAGCGTAAATCAGGGCCCGAACCCGGGATTTAGCCAAACGCCGAAAGTCGATACAGCACCGGTGCAGTGTCAAGGGTGCGGTCAGCTGGGCTATATGTTGAGAAATTGCCCGAATTGCCGTAACATTGTTAAGATGTTGGGAAACGAATTGGCAGGGGTTCAGGCGAGTTCTCTGAACCCTGCAGACAAGTAGGAACTCAAGCAGTAAATATAGAGGGTGTGAATACGAGTTTTCAAGCGGGTAACGTAGGTAGTTTGTTAGGAGAGAATAGTACAGGCGTTTCGTCGAGTCGAGTCGAGTCGTCAAGCCTATTCCTCGAGTAAGTAGTGTTCAGAGTGTGAATTATGATTTTCCTAAGCCGGTACAGAGTGAGAAGACTGTTGTGAGTCGTAAGATACCGGAGGAGAATATGTCGCGTGGGGCGATTAAAAAGAGAGTAACTAATGAGAGTAGTAAGCGAACAAATAATACGTTACCAAGAATTGCTGAGGACATTGAAGAGGCATAGTTGTCTACCTCTGAATTAATTTCCTGGGCACAAGGACTTAACAAGTTCACGAGTAAAATAAATAAAGCAAGTAGTAATGAGAATGAAACTGGCAGTTTAGTTGTATCGAGTCGTGGTTGTGATATACGGAGTGTGTCCGTACGTTCAAACCAGGAGGGGGGTGAAACCGTATCTAATACGGTTGAACCTCGAGATACGGTGAACTTAAGTCAAAAATTTGAGAATGTCGAGGCATCCACTATGGAAAATAGAAATTTTCTTCGAGTATCGCTTGGGGGCGAATCATACATGGCGTTGTTCGACCCAGGGGCGACTATCTCATTAGTGGGACCTCGCATTGCGAAGAAATTCAAGAATCGTTTGAAAGAAACATCGGTGATGATCAACAGTGTCACTGGGGAAGCTATGAGAGTTCTCGGGACGCTAAAGATTAACCTGGATGTGGATGGTGAGGTAAAATCGTTAACAGCTCGTGCCGTCGAGGGCATCAGCCATGATATGGTGTTAGGAATGGATTTCGGGTTGAATTGGGACATTCAAGTACAGCTGAAAGCGAGACTTTGGAGATCAACAGATAATGGAGTCTGGCATCAGTTTGGACAGACTCAAAAAAATGACAGTTTCCAGATCTATGGTGAGTGTGCGGGTACAGTCGAGTTGGCAGCCCCACAATTGAGACAGATCGAGGATTTAGTGTCGAGGTTGAATTCCAGAGGAACAAGAGATTTTTGGTATGACCAATTTAACCGAACATCATATCGAGGTTGACGATAAAACACCTATGAAACATAATCCAAGGAGAATGTCGCCAATGATGTGGAAGGTTGCGCAAGATGAGGTGGAGAAAATGTATCGAGAACAAGTTTTCGAGAGATCTGCGAGTGATTGGTGTAGTGCACCAGTAATCGTAAAGAAACAGAACGGTAGCTATAGGTTCTGTATCGATTATCGAGATCTCAATAAATGAACGACCAAAGATGCATATCCCATACCGAGTATCGACGGAATACTTGACAAATTGCGTAATGCGAAATATATATCGAAAATAGATTTAAAACAAGCATATTTCCAAATTCCCATGGAAGAATCGAGTAAAAAGTATACGGCGTTCGCGGTACCAGGTTCGGGTTTATGGCAGTTCAGAAAAATGCCATTTGGGCTAACGAATGCCCCAATGACGTTTCAACGATTAATTGATGCGTTGTTCGGACCTGAGTACGAACCATATGTCTTTGGTTATTTGGATGACATAATTATCACTACAGATAATTTTGAGGATCACTTAAAATGGCTGGAATTGGTTCTGAAACGCTTGAAAGAGGCAGGACTCACGGTGAATCGAGACAAATGTGAGTTTGGATGTTCGAGAGTACGTTACCTGGGGTATTTGTTGGATCGAGACGGGTTGAGACCTGATCCAGAAAGAATACAACCGGTGTTAGACTACCCAGCACCAAGGAACAAGAAAGAATTGAAAAGATTCTTGGGAATGGTTGGGTGGTACGCGAGGTTTATCGACAAAGATTCAGAGAAGAAACTGCCCTTATTGAAGCTTATCAGAAATGACCAACCATGGGAATGGAGTGAAGAACAGCAAGAGGCGTTTGAGACACTGAAAAAGGCGCTGACTCAAGCTCCGGTTTTAGCTAGGCCAGACTTTTCGAGGCCTTTTACAGTACAATGTGATGCGAGTAATTATGCGATTGGAGCCGTTCTACCACAGGAGTTCGAGGACGGAGAACATCCAATCGTATTTGTGAGTAGAACACTACAAGCTGCGGAGAAAAATTATAGTACGACGGAAAAAGAATGCTTAGCGCTGCTGTGGTCAATCAAGAAATTGCGTCCGTATCTAGAAGGTTATCACTTTCGAGCTATAACGGACCACATCACGTTGAAGTGGTTGCAAAAATTGAGAGAACCAACGGGCAGATTGGCGAGATGGGCTCTGGAAATGCAACAATGGAGTTTTGACATTGTGCATCGTAAAGGGGCAATTCATCATGTGCCAGACGCGCTATCACGAGCATTCGAGATCGAGGATGAGATTGCTGCTTTCGAGGAGATAACCGATAAATGGTATCTTCAACGCCGACGTGACGTAATCGAGAACCCAGTTAAATTCAGACAATGGAGAGTCGAGAATAACCTATTGTACAGGTTTAGAAACGATCCATTGTTGGACCCGATCACAAACAGAGAATTCTCATGGAAACTGGTAGTTCCAGTCGAACATCGTGAGCGAGTGATGTCCGATGCTCATCGAGAAGTATCATCGGGACATCTAGGAATCGAGAAAACGTACGATCGAGTGGTTCGAGAGTATTACTGGCCTGAAGTATGGCATGATGTTCATGAGTATGTTCAGTCGTGTCCAGAATGCCAGTATTACAAGACAGCTCAGACTGGACCCCAAGGATTAATGGGACATCGAATTGTGGAACGTCCATGATCGGTAGTAGCAGTGGATTTGATGGAGTTCCCTAATAGCGAAAGCCAGTATAAATACCTGATCGTATTTCAGGATTTGTTTACCAAGTGGGTAGGATTAAAACCTGTGAGAACGGCGGATGGTAAAAATGTGGCTAAAGCTTTTGAAGAATTAATTTTATTTCGCTGGGAAACTCCGGATTATCTGTTGACAGATAATGGGAAAGAGTTTGATAATAAGTTTCTGACGGAGATATTGGAAGAATATGGAGTTGTGCGAGTTACTACTTCTCCATACCATCCTCAAGCCAATCCAGTGGAAAGAGCGAATCGTACATTAAAGACGATGATAGCGATGTATGTGGAGTCTGATCATCGTGCTTGGGATCAGCATCTGCATGAACTGCGTCACGCGATGAACACGGCTACCCAATCGAGTACTCGAGTTTCTCCGGCGTTTCTAAATTTCGGTAGGCAACCATTACCGGTAAAAAGTTTACGACGGGAAGTTGAACCTCGAGGCCCAAAGTTGAAGTTAGACCCTGAAGTGTGGAAAGATCGTATGAAACGATTAGATGCGTTGAGAGATTTAGTTTTGAAACATGTCGATGAGGCAAGGGCGAAACAAGCGCGAAATTACGATAAGGGTAGGTCGAGTTTCCAATATCAAGTAGGTGACTTAGTCTTACGGAAAGTTCATACATTATCGAACGCGGCTCAAAATTTTTCGGCTAAATTACGTCCTAAATACGACGGTCCATTTGCGATAGTCGAAGTAAGATCTCCGTCGGTGTATATCGTCGTGACTAATGATGCGCGACAGAATCCGAAAGTACACATCCGCGAATTAAAACGATACCGACCGCGCTGTAATTGTGTTCCAGTTAGTAATGGAGTCTAAATGTTCTAATCCTGTGATGTCACGGTAAAAGGGAAGTATCTAGTTGTGTTGTCAGTGAATATCTGAATCGAGTTGTGAGTAAAAGAGAGTTAAATTTGTTTAGATGTCAAGAGTTAATGGAATCAATCCCACCAGCTCGGACGCTGAACCAAGCGTCCCTGGTGCCTCATATGTGGACGAGTTGGAGGCAATTCAGACGGAGGAGATGGCTCGATCCAACACCGAGCAGAGCCTGAGTGCGGATGAACGATGGGCAGCTGGAGTGGGAAGGGGAGCCATTCCCCGAATTCCTCGACGCTCCAGACCATCCAGAAATACCGAGGACGATCGAGTTACACCCTCTGGTAGGAATAATCATGTCCTAATATCGAGTCCGTACGGTACCGACGAGGATATGGAGGTGGAGCTTCTCGGCACGGAGGCGCTTAGCTCTATGCGGCGTCCACGTGCGGAGGGGCGTAGACGCCCTAGTTCACCGTCGACACCGTCCAATACCTTCGAGTGTCAATGGAGGATGGGGGCTAGTGCAGCTGCCGTAAACGAGTTAGAGGAGTTTGTAAGACCATTGGGCATGTCGTGTCGCACCCCCCTCCCTCATATGAAGAAACTATGGAGTTATCAGGACCTCCATCCTATAATAGTACAATAGATCAAACTGGTCCAAGAGATATTGAGGTTATTCTACCGCCTTCTCCAGTAAGGGAACTGACCAGACATATGTCTTCCGTTGCCATAGAGTCCTGGCCGCAGACGTCGGAGAGTTGGGATCTACCGGAGCCACCCAGCAGTGCGACCCGCAGTTCAACAGTAGCCTGAGTTCGGGTCGTGGAACCCAGCTCGATGGCGCGAACATCTGGAGGTCCGACGTCGGAGGATTATCTGCGTCTCCGTGGACCTAATAGGAAGCGGAGGCGTTATAATCCGCGCAGACACTTGGAGATCGAGGACTACGTTTCGGCTAATTTGCGTAGTCGTTCCCCATCTTCAGCGTTCGGACCCCATAACCTGGTGCGCACGGCGGAGGAGCCCACCGCCACCTGGCCAGGACCAGAGAAGGTCATCGCGACTACAGAGCCACCTACCATCGAGACCGGAAACCCAGAACCAGAGGTTGTCGAAGAGGTCGCCGCGGTAGCTGAGGCAGAGGTAGTAACGCCCACTACCGAACCCATGAAGCTCCGCGGGGTTCTGTTTGTCAACCTCACCCCTATTCCTACCGATCCAACGGTTGATCCGCCATCCTGAGTGTGTTTCAACTGTTGGCAGCGGCATCACACCAGGTTCGACTGCTCTCGGCCGTTGAATAAATTTTGTTACAACTGCGGCCGGAAGGGGGTGAACCTGCGTGATTGTCCACGTTGCTCGGCGGAGCACGCGATTTATTTGGCAAATAAAGAACGTGCCTCCGTCGACAACTCTGTCGACGGGTTGGAACGGGCCCAGGAGGAGCGGCACTGTCGACGCTCAAGATGGGGAGAGACCAATCGAGTGGTGCCTTCCTCAGCCCCAGTGGTTGGGCTTCCAGACCGCGAGCCTGAGCGTCGGGAAAGTCAGGATCGCCCCTCTAGGTGGAAGCGATCGGGACCGGCTCCGGCACCGGAGGAAGGTACCACCATTCTGCAAGTCTTGCAGATGGTACAGGGCCTAACTCCGGCAATGCAGGAGGCGGTTTTGCGGGCTCACCTGGATGAGCGAGAACGAGGCCGGGGTCGGTCAGCCCGTCGATAAGGGAGAGATCCAAAGGGGGGGGGGTTCTTGGGGGGTTTTTCCTTTTATGTGTTCATTGTATTGTATATCCTTCGAGTTCGAATCGAGACGCCAGAGGGTGAAATTAATTTCGTGTGGTGAAGATGATGATGAAGATGAAGATAAGATGAGTTGTAAGTGTTTATTTTTATTATTTCTTATATACTTTCTTTCTTTCCTTTTCCTTTAAGCCGATGCGAGTATAAATTTTGAGAGAGTGTAGTGAGGATGCACTAGGGAAAATATTATTGTATCTAAGCGAACGAATAAGGTATTAGTATTGTAAGATTTCATTGTATAAATAGATAGGTAGTATAAGAGACATTAAGAATCCACTTAGTTTGGGGTAGGTAGGTAATCCAGCGACTACCTTCAGGATGGTATGCCGACTTAGGAGGGGGGTGTTTGTGACGTTGTCACAATTAAAATAAACTAAATGCGTCATATATGTATGTGTATACGCTACAGCATATACACATGCATATATGACTATTGTTAAAATAAAAATAAGTAAGCTGTTGTTAATAGTTGTTCAGGCAATAAAAGGGTATTAAAATATAAAGACATACACAGAATAATCACGTTCACACACACACACACAACGAGAATACGTACGGACAGCATAACAGCTGATAATACACGTGTGCGCGTACGAGTTAATTTGTACGTACGCGCATCTCCGGCAACCGGAACATACACACGCACATACAACTATACTAATATAAACCCGAACGCGAGAAAACAGGTGATCTTGGTGAAGACGTACACCGGGTATTGTCGACACGAGGGGTAGGGGGGAGCGGAGTAACGCACGCGATCGCTCTCTCCCGAATAATGAGTACGCGCAACATGCTCGCGCCGCTATCAGAGTGAGGAGTATGATATAGCCGAGAGAGAGAGAGTATCGAGGTATATTAAATATATAAGCATGTCTATATATATACGGCGTTCTCTCTCGCACTCATTGTAGTATATGGGTAATTGGTATTGCGATTTATAGTTGAATTTTCTCGAGTATTTAAATTAATGTTTTTATGTTGCATGAATTATATGTTGATTTTATATATTACTGATGAAATCTATTATTTTATTATGTATTTTTGGTGTTATAATTTGGTGTTTTTCGAGTATGATGAGATTAAGATATTTCGAGTCCGGCAATTTGATTTCGAGTGTCGCGCCATATGAGTGATTTTTCATGAGGGCAATTATCCTCGCGCAGGTTCGCGCATCCTGAAATAAAACCAATCAAATTGTCGAGAGAATTTTCCACGAATAATATCGAGTTTCAGCCAACATATCCAATGATCTAGAATCAGGTGATCTCAGAAAAGTTCGTTACGGGGGGTGGATCATCCCTCGATCGCGTCCTTCCGTTCTTCTTGTCCCAGCCTTGGTTGAACATAGAGGTGTTTTGAGAAACATAATAGAGATTTTTGAGAGATTACCGAGTTATTGAGAAAGAGGAGTAGCCATTTTGAGGAACTATCCGATACCATTGAATTAAGCATTGTGAGTCCAGGATAATAAGGACCTAAATTATTTTATTGTGGACAATTAAACGGAGGATAATAATTAATATTGAGAGTGGATTCAAGGTGGAATGTTGGTGAGATCGTTGAATATTTAATTTAATTTACAGCTTGGAGAACCATGGATAGCTGATATAAATGTAATTGCGTATTTTTCTCGAGTTATATTTTTTATTTACAGGTGTAGTTCGATAAATTGAGTAAGGTAGCAGATCCGATAGTTTAGAGTATCGGCAACAAACTTTTCTTTCAGCTCGAGTCTAAATTAATAATTTATTGAGAATCGAGTTAGTGTCGATTTTCGCGCGAAAATTACCCTATTTAGGTGTGTGTGAGTGAGATCGTGTGTGTGATCGCGTCGCGTTTTCTTTCCTCTTATTTATTAAATAATTGTTATTAAATGAGATTATTTAAGAAATTGGTATTGCGTTTCATGTTTTAGATCGAGGCCGCGATCATGACCATTAGGATGTATTTATAATTAGTTTGATAATAAATTTAATTGTTCATTATAATTATAAATTGTTCATTTATTGGTAGTTGGTCCTCGTGTTGTCCGCGTTATTTGTGTTGTCGAGATAAGAAAAAAAAATTAATAAACTATCATTACTGATTCGACGTGGGTTTCGCCATTTTTCTAACCCCCTTTACAGAGTGCGGAATTCTCAAGCCGAGGTGAGGCTTTTAATTATAATCGATTGAGGTAACAGAGCTGATTAAAAGTATTAGCGTGCGGTTAGATTTTATAATTTGATAGTTTAGATAAAATCAACCCGTCACAAGTTATTCGCGCTGGAGTCAAGAAATTCCATTTACGTTGTTTCCGAGGTTGTAATATTGATGATATTGATGTTAACATTCGTGTAGTCCGCTATTTACGCGCGTGAGTACATATCCATTGCATTTAACTTCTTGCTCGATAAGACAACTTTTGAAAGGAATCGGGAGTTTGCAACCAAAACATTTTAGATCAGTAAAAGTACAAATTAATTCGCGTACCGTTCGTGTAGCACTTAATGAGAAACGAATTTTTTCCATGTGTGATAATTTTATTTATTTATTTATTTATTTAAGCCAACAAATATTTACAAAACATTACAAAAATGCAGTAAAAACCTATAGAGATAAAATTAATTTATCTGTACATAGGGTGGCATAAAACTTAATTCTATAGTTTAAAAACTAAAATAAAACTAAATAAAACTAAATAAAACTTAAAACTAAAAGTAATGTATAAAGCCCTACACTGGGCCAGTATCACCAGTATACTGGACAGTGCTTGACCTTATACCCAATATCTTATTAACATTGATCTAGCTGTTGTAAAACTTTCAGTGGACGCATTCATATTTCTAGCAAAAGCAATTTTTTCTATATTGTTTAATCTAGCAGGACATGTTAATCCTACCGCACAAGTAACTCTAAAGTGAGGAAACATTTCTTTGTGCTGTTTAGATGAGTCACATTTACATGTAGATGTAAAAACAATATCATCAACTACAACAATGTCTTTATAAACTGTTTGCCGCTTTAGTGGATACATAGAATTAGTAAAAATTTGTTTACCTCTAATACCTCTGTCAAAATACAAAATAGCTTTATTATTTCCTATGTAATTTAGGTCACCATACGACATCCTAATTTGATTATGTTGAGGTATCTTATTCTCTTTTATACGCGGAGGAATCATTTTCTTACCATTTACAAATACCATATCATCTATTTTGCTAAATACGTTTTCAATAGGTTCATATTTATCATTAGAAATATTAGCATTGTGTGTTATTGATTCTTTCACAAAATTTATTTGCCTAAATTTTAAAAAATAATTATTTATGTATACATTATTTACATTATTTACACTGTTCCAGTTGTGATGTATATCCTGTTCCTCACTTTTATCTTTCAGTATCGAAGTTGTATTCCTATAGTCCCCTTCAAGCTTATACATTTTTACTAATTTTTCCCCAATTTCAGTTACAATAAATATGTATTCTTTTGTATTCACATTAATCATTTTGTTCGCATTATAATTCGAGATACGTCTATGAGAACGATTACCATTTGTTAAGCAAAAACCCTTGAAGCAAATATATGTTCTTAGGTCCAAAAGTAACTGTTTTCTTACTACAGAGTGCTGCTTTTGTCGTATAACAATAATGACACATGTATGCATTATGACAAAAATAGCAAAATCGCTCTCGATTTTTTACTAAGACCGACATTTTTTTTATATTTATACGGTATACTGCTTAACTCTTGCACCTGTCTTGCTATTTCTTCTTTATGTACCGGAGGTAATCGGTATTGTTTTGAAGTTATTAGTACATCGTCCGTTGTTGGGATTGTTAATTTTGAATAAATGTTGCTGTTAATTTTTCAGCCGGAAGGTAAAAAATATCGCTATATTTTTCAATTAGTTTTTCTATTTCTTCTCTTTCATCAGCAGCCAAATGGTCAAGTCGTAGTAATGATTTTTCCTTTTCTGCTCTCCCCTCTGGTATGACGCATGCTAAGCGATAAACATAATTACTACCTTTTAGTTTCTTTCCGCCTTTTCCTTTAAAAATAATTCTTAATTTGATTAATCCCTCGTAATAATAATAATACATTGCATAGTTATACCTATATCTATATATATACTTATGCGAATACTCTCGCCGTTGCTTCGAGCTCGGATATACGTGCGCCGCTGGTCCTCGCTGTGTTAAGTTGATCCGTCGCCCAGGAGATCCTTCACTTCACCATGGATTACGTCCTGGACTAGCATAGGCCACCGGTATGCTCTATCTCTCAACCCGGGGCTGGCAGTTTTACAACAATCACCGAACCCGTGAAAACTCGAAGCCACTTGCGCTTCGCCAAACCAATACCGAACCATCCGCTCACAGGCACAAGGACCAGAACAAACGGCCCCACACGATTTCGTTAACACTTGCGATGCACTCCGTACGACACACTCAGACGCTCGGCCAAAAACGTCCGTCGACTCCCGTAGGTATCATCCGAAGCTTCCACCGACACACGAACCGATCACCTCGAACGCACGAGCGTAAATGCCGAATTACGTTCAAGTCGCAACTCAATCGTCCTAACTGCACCAGAAAGGAGGGTGGGGGCGCAATGCCCTTTTGGACCCCTTACATACTAATATACGAAGTATATCGACGACCTTTCATACCTCGGAACTCATGACGCTACCTATGGTCAAGACTCGAGCGGGATTTCCCGGGTGACGCGCCACTGATGTTTATTAGCGGTAATAAAATCATCCGTGCAAGAATACCAAAATATAACGAGAGACATTAATTGTTCACCAATTGGAAAATCCCGAAGCCCGCTTGTACCTGCCTGTTTAAGCATGTCCTAAACTCGAATTGATCGAAACCTTGCACATTATAATGGAAATATTATTATTACGTTCAAAAATACGCGACGCGCCGAACTATAGACGATATAAAAAATAAAGATACTATTTCCCGTGAATCAAAGCGCATATTGGCGCGAACAGATATGTTTTACGACTTCCTCACCCTCTCTTGCATCAACGCTCATAGGGTTAGCAGAATTTCCTTACGCGTTCCTGTTTTCTCGTTCAATATACTACTGTTAAGTTTTTTTATGACGTTAATCGTCGGGTTTTCATACCTTTCCTTTGTTTCGATCAATAATATGTTTTCTTCTACAAAAGGAATACAGACGTCTACAACTCTTAACATTCTTTTCGCATAATCAATTTTTGCACCTAATTGACAGAAAAAATCACTTGCCCGTAAACCATTTTCAATTATAGACACGTTGTCATTTATTATGTGGAATTCAATTTCAAAGTTTGGAAAATGGATGTTAACTTTGCCTAAGGTGTAAATGCTTTTTTCCGTGATTCCTCTTAATTCTAATATTTCATTTTTATTAATATTTCCGTCTTTTCGTATGTTTCGTAATTTTAGTAAATTGGGACCTGCTCCTGAATCTAAAATAAGAATGATTTCCTCGTTGCTTCTCAGATTTTTAAGTTTAATAGTTGGCGACTTGCAATTTTACTTAATCAAACATATCTTTTGATGATGTGGGTTCCTGATTTTCGTAGTTCGGACGCCTTGTATACTCGGTTTCCCGTCTCGCGCCCAGTTGTCGGAAACCATTTTTGTTTAACGATCGCTTCTCCCGATTTCGATTATGAAATTCCCGTTTTCCACATTCTTCTAGAATATGGCCCTCTTTTTTGCAGTATCGGAATACAATATCCTTTCTGTATTTGTATAATTTTGTTTTGGGAAGTTGCATTTTGACGACAAACATATTGCTTTTCTCGCTGCTTAAATTCATTAGTCCGTTTTTCAGCTGGCCATTGTTGGTACCCATGATCTATTGCTCTAAGTCTTCTATAATTTTTAGGACGAGCCCCCACTTGTTACGTCCTAGGGTAGACGTAACGTAGAAAAATAAAAGGAAATGAATTAAAATTGAAATAGAGGTCTCCCGTTTTAGTACGCATATAGCGTCAAGAATGGGTGGCAATTTCCCTCGTTATAGCACAGGTCATAGACCCTTCCAAAATAACTGGCTGCAACTGCTCTGCTGTTTCTCTCGCTCTCGCTGAACTTAGGTGCAGCGGCTCTCGTATGATATGAATGCGGTATAGACTAGTCAGAATTTAAAAGGATAGGAAAATGACAGGTGTGTAATGATTTAATGAAACTAAGCAAATAACTTTGGATTCTCTTGCTCTATTTCGCGTTAAGTATTCAGGTTGCTTGTAAATACAAGATTTACCTTACTAAAGAAAGACTAAGGTGTAAGAGCCCCGACTTCTTAACCAATCAGACTTGGTTACATCGTTATATATCTTATTATAATTAAAATTTTTCCTCAAAAGTGTCCGGCGTCCGGCATCCGACATTCACCATTGGGCGTCTTTTTATTATGTTTTATATATATGCATGTGTATAAGGGTAAGTGTGATATGGTGAAGAGGTCAGGGTGAGGGTGAGGGCGGAGGGATAGGGTTGGGGTCACCCTGACCACCTGGACATCGTCTCCAGGAAGTAAAATTTTTTTTTGCAAATTCAAGTAGAAAGGCATGTAGACTTTCCTGTGGAGGATGTCAGGATTACCTGGAGGTACCCTGACCACCTGGACATCGTCTTCAGGTAGTGACAATATTTTTTGCAAATTTAAGCAGAAAGGCATGTAGACTTCCCTGCGGACGATGTCAGGATAACCTGGAGGTCACCCTGACTACCTGGACATCCTCTCCAGGAAGTGACAATATTTTTTGCACATTTATGCAGAACGGCATGTAGACTTCCCTGTATACGATGCCCGGATGATCTGGAGGTCACCCTGACCACCTGGACTTCCTCTCCAAGAAGTGACAATATTTTTTGCACATTTATGCAGAAAGGCATGTAGACTTCCCTGTATACGATGACCGGATGATCTGGAGGTCACCCTGACCACCTGGACTTCCTCTCCAAGAAGTGACAATATTTTTTGCACATTTATGCAGAATGGCATGTAGACTTCCCTGTATACGATGTCAGGATAACCTGGAGGTTACCCTGAACACCTGGACATCGTCTTCAGGAAGTGACAATAGTCACACACCAAAATCACTCGCGGTACACCACGCGAGGATGATTCGGATACCGACGGCTTCTGCGCCTCACGCGCCTTTTCATTAACCGTACACACGACGATAACTCGAGCGGCGGATCTGGACGTATTGATTAGGCGATTGCCTAAGCGCAAGCTGCATTCAGACGTGCCTTACAAGTGTTTATTCTCAGGCTGCGCCTGACAATAGAAATTTTCGCGCGGTGCGCGCGGGGTGTTAGCGCTCGGTACCGCCCAGAGAAGCCCGCCCCCCTAGTTTATTTTTCATTTTCACAAAAATAATTTTATTTTAACGAAACTTGGTGAAAATATACCTTTTTGTGTCTGAAGTATCCACAAATTTTTTTCTCTCGGATCCAAAGAGGGGGTAACTCTGACTAACAGTATCGTTTCGGACTACCTATACCCCAGCCTGCAAATATGTCGTATTTACTATAAAAAAATACTATTTTCTAAAAAAATTGGTTTTGCAAACTGCATCCGTCTTAATTTTCCGAAAATAAATGAAATATGCAGGTCCCAATTACCGAATATTGTAACAAGAATATCTCGTCAATAAAACAATGTATCCGTACCATTCGAAAGCCAAAAAACTGCATCCATGCTCATTTAAACTGCACCCTCGCTAAAATTTGCATATTTTAAATAATGAGTTTATAAATCCACATCCACATTATATTAAAATTTTATACTGTCAAAATGACGATTTAAGTATAAATTATGTTATATTTTTTTAAATAGTTTGTAAAAATTAATTTTTTTTTAATTCAATATGATCGCGGCACCCAAAGGAATAATTAGACATAGTGTTTGACTTTTTTAAAGGTATTTAATTAATTTTTTAATTTTAATGGTTTTAAAGTTTAAGTCTGAGCGTACGTCCGTACGTCCGTACAGGCAGAATTTTTATTTTTTAACTATTCTTATATCTCTCTTGGATTTTCGAAAAAATGAATTTTATTTAATGAAAGTGATCGCGGAACCACACGAATTAATTAGTAATAGTGTTTAACTTTTTTATAGGTGTTTAATTACTTTTTTAAATGGTTTAACCTCGATTATTTAAAACGATTATTTATTTGTTTATCTCGATCAGTTATAACTGAAGGTAACATTAAGGACTGGACATCATCAACAGGAAGGGAATATTTTTTTTTAATTTCGTAATATGGGTTCCAGTAGATGATGCTCCGTCGACCTGGAGGTAACAGTAGGGACCTGGACATCTTCTACAGGAAGAAATTTTTTTTTTGATATCGTAATAAGTCTTTCAGTAGGAGTTGCCCCGATGACCTGGAGGTAAAATTAGTGACCTGTATATTTTCTACAGGAAGAAAAATTTTTTTTTTTTTGATTTCGTAATATGCCTTCCAGTAGATGATGCCCCGTCAACCTGGAGGTAACAGTAGGGACCTAGACATCTTCTACAGGAAGAAATTTTTTTTCAATTTTTATAATGAACCTTCCAGCAGATGATGCCCCGATGACCTGGAGGTAACATAAGGGACCTGGACATCATCTACAGGAAGAAATTAATTTTTTTTTTAATTTTGTTATGAGCTTTTCAATAGATGATGCCGCGATGACCTGGAGGTAATAGTAATGACCTGGACATCATCTACAGGAATAAATTAATTTTTTTTTTAAATTCGTAATGTGCGTTCCAGTAGATAATAATAAAAATAATAATAAATAGTAATAAAATAATATAAATAACATAAATACCATAAATACTATAAATACCATAATACATAATAACATAAACTACCTAATATATAAATAAATTATAATTATATATGTATGATCAATATTTAATTATTTGGTTGAGTTTTTATATAAATTAGTTATATATATAGACAAAAATTATTAAAATATTTATACTATATTTTATTTTATAAAATTTATAAAATAAAGTTTTACAATATTTAATATGTAATGTTATAATCAATCTTACGTAAATAGCAAATTTTAATATCAAATATAACGGTAAGCGAGTTACCGATCAGGTAAGTAACTGAAAAGAGTATCGACAGCGCGGCGCGCGCAGGGAACGCGCGCGAGAATCGTGCGCAGTAGAGTATCGTGAGAGTTCGCGCGCGATCGGCAACAACAACGTGTTGGTGTCCGAGATATACTGTTTTTTTACGGGATAAACGAGCGAAAGGACTGTTGTGCGTTGTGTGTGGGTGTGAGAAGCTTCTCCCCACTAACCTCCACGTCGACGAGTGCAGCAGCACCTCTCACAGGCAGTGAGAAAAGAGGTACGGTGTGTCCAACCTTCTCGACCGTTGGAGAGAGAGAGAGAGAGATACACGAGTACGAGCTCTCTCTCAGTAGCACAGCCTTTTCCCGCCGAGGCGCGATATATAGACAAGCGGTAAGTGGTGCACCACACTTAGACCCGCGTGTCTACTTAATATTTCACGTCCCGATTTACCTGGTACGGTCCAGGTGAGGAAGCGTTCCTCCTTTCCCCCCTCTCGTGACAATACCCGCACGGATAGAAAGGTCGGTGGTTCGCGGGAACCACTTCACGAGAGAAGGCGCGCGTGACGTAGTAAGCTTCTACGTAAAAGCTCTCTACGTCAGTGATTCATACGTCACACGGTGTGACGTATGCCATCAGGTTAAGCAGCCGATCATATCCGGATCGGTTGCTCGTAATCGACAGTTAAATAGATTTTAACTGATTCTTTTCGCGCTGACCTCGGGGGTAGTCATCGGTACGACTCCCCGCAAATTGTTAAAGTTTATTTGTTCATAATTTATTAATATTTAATTGTTAATTTAATAAATTGACTCGGCGAGACTATCTTTCTCGCCGATTAAACGTAAAATATCGATTGTTAATAGTGTTTTACCGATAATTGTCCTATCCTCCGAATACCGCCCTCTCCGGTGTTTATCCTAGTTGGCAATTTTGGGCATAGGGCCCAACACACGGTATATAAGTCAAACGGAGTGTTTGACGTTGTTAACGGCATTGCACGGGAATCAAAGGGATTCCCGGCCGCATCGTGGGACTGCACACTTAAGGTTGGTAAGTTGGGACAGATTGGGCCTAACCGTGGGCCTTACATATCCCCAGTACCCACCCTGTTACACAAAATAACAAAAGTTCTTACACCATATATAGTGAAATGTATATACTACATATATTAAAATTTGTATAATAAGTATTGTAGAAATATTTTATATACGCGTATACGTTCATTTCTTTTTCAGTATTCAATTGTTTTGAGACGACTTTTTAATTTAAGGCTATTCTAATTACTCCATTCGTCCAATAGGTGGCGTGTATAAAATTTTCTATTTTTCCAGTTCTTCTCGCAAATACTCATAAATGTGTCAATTATATATAAGAAACAACAAGGTATTTAGTTATTCTGCGAAAATGTATCTTCCGTTCAGCGTATTGCAATGATAGTGATTGAAATAATATTTAAGTTTGTGACTAATAAGTGTAATGAATAAATATACGCGAGTGAATAAAAATTGCGATCAACTGCGTAAGAATAGTATATAATTAAATCATCAAATATTAAATGTTTCTGTAGTACTTAATTGACAAAAGGAATTCCCCCAATATATACATTCTATTTCGAATTAATTAAAACCAAAGTATAATTCATTTTTACTTCCTTAAATTCGCATTTAAAAAATACCAGATTGAATAATAAAATTTGCTCACTTATATAATAAAAATTACTATATTGAATATCAATAATTACGATATTGGATATTAAAAGATATTATATCTAAATTTTACTATATAACATAGCAAAAATTATTATATTGCTGAGATGTCACACTTTTCCTATACAATATAGTAATTTTTAATATAGTGTAACGGGGCACGGATTGAATATAAGGAATAAAAAAATCAACGAAGGTATCGGGGCGCGAACCCACGATCCCGGGAGCGCGAGGCAGAAGCCTCACCACTGCGCAACCATTCGCAATTATCCCGGCTAGTCGACTTGGTCCTATCGACGAACGTCGCCGATAATTCAGGGACCTAACCTGCGCCGACACTCGAAAATCCGTACCCGTTATAATAGATTATTTTAATATTTATTATAATATTTTTCTCAGTGTATAAAAAGTGCTATTACCAAATTACCAATAACACACAAATTAATAAGTACTGCTAAATAAATAAAACAATTATTTGCAAAAGATGTATACATATCACATGACAATAAAAAATCAATAATAATTCCTTTATGAAAAGAGCTATTGCAATAATAATTAAACTCTATTTCATCATTTTAATTCATCGTATAATAATAATAAATTCATTAATTATTATACATATGATAATAAATCTATATGGGTACAATCTAATAAATAATATTTGAATGTAGTTAAATAATAAAATATTTTTTAGTTTAATTTAATATTATCTATTATATAATGATTTTTCAGCGAGCGAGCGTGAGCGAGTGAGGATTTTAGCTAGTAATAACAATTAAGTGTGTATATTCACTTATTACTTTTCGAGAGAGTATCCGTAAAGTTCTTAGCGATTTCAATACAATATTTTTTTTGTACACGTGTCCGTAAAGACTGTATACGTGTTCGTAAAGTCGCACTTTACATCCGCAAAACAGTACGTAAAGTCGTACTTTACGGATACTCTATCGAAAATAGTATATTACACATCTAGGGAGGTAAAGTATTGGTGAGCCTATAGTACACGTAAATTGCCCCCCGAGCCGAAGGCGAGGGTGGCAAACGTGTGCTATTGGGTCGCCATTTTACCTCCCGTGGTGTGTATACTATTTTTTTCAACAACGAGGCCGAAATTCCAACTTCGCGATTCGGGCGCCGGGAGCGAAAGTGACAGTTTCGGCCCGTTGTTGAAAAAACATATTTTGTAAAGACTATACATACCATCCGTAGAGAAACTGGTGCTCGATAAACTTGATCGGTCTTGGAGTGCAGGCTTTAAGAACATCAAGTGTTCGTAGTATGGAAATTCTTTATCTTTAGCAGCCGAACCAGATCCAGCTTTATTTTTATCGGTCATGCACTTCTTAAATTGCTTTACTATATTCTGCCAAGCGTGTACTATACCAGGTATTGTAAAAATAATGCATAACAATAATACATATAGTAAAAAACCAAAATTAATTTTTTTTTGATTTATCTATTTGCGAGTTGAATATGTGCCCTTTACCATTTACATACAGTATTACAAATTATTACATTAGTTTTTTTTAACAAGAACACAAAGGACCTTTGTTTTTTATTTTAAGGTTGCATTTTTTAAAGAAGGTACAAATATGAATGCACGCATGGATATTTGGGTTAGCAATGAACATTTCAATGTTTAACGGAGGAGAAAAATTCATACAATGTTGATGCATTTCAGCGAATATGCCAAATTATAGTGATCGGCTCTGCATCAAAGAATTGTTACAATAATTTCTCGACTTAAGTTTTTCATTGTATTGAGATAATCTTTTTTGTTTTGTAGGGGATTCAGACCGCGGGGTCCCTAATGTAAGAAACGGTTCACACAATCGGTCCTTTTCAGGGCCACAATGATGCGTAAGTCCGACCAACAACCTCCTGGCGGTACGCATCGGGTAATGCTGATGTTGGCGGTATTTGACTAAAACATAGGAAGATCTTTAAAATGGCATAACTCGGTCAAAAAAAGTCGTAGAGGGTCAACTTTCTTTTTTAAATACTCGTTAAAAAATATACTTTAAGGTGGTATTTGTTGTTTTTTGAAAAAAAATTTTTGGTAATCCAGGTAAACGTGCAAACTATTGCGTTGTTTAAGAAAAAGAAGTTGGTAGGCCTGATTAAAACATAGCAATGTGGCATTATCTCGCAGCTATTAGGCATTATTTTTTCCTCAAAGTGCACATAATTCCTTACAAAACAAAAAAAAACTATCTCAACACGATGAAAATTGACCGAGCTACAAGCATTTAAAAAATGGCAATTTTTCTGTGAAAAATCTTGTTGCGATAATTTTGATGCGGAGTGTATTTGTTGGACTGCTGTTTCGATATCCCAAGGAAGCTCTAATAGCAGCATACTGTATTTTTTCTATACCTTCAATGAAAGATTGTCTAGTAGGAAAGTAAATAAAACATCCATAATCTAATAAGAAACGATTGAGTCTTTTGTACGTAGTAATGGGGTCTACTCTCCACCATGTGCCTCGTATAAATTTAATAATATTCATAGCTTTTAAGCACTTTTTATGAAGAGAAATAATGTCATTTGAAAAGGTCATTTTGTAATCAAATATGAGGTCCAAAAATCTCGCGGATTCCGCAGATTTTATCACACAGCCGTCCACTAGAATTTCTGTCGAACCGGGAGGGATATTTTTGTTGTGAAATTGGATAAATTGTGTTTTATTCGGTGTGAGAAGTAGACCTAAATGAAACAGATTAACTCGGAGTTTTTCAATCGCGTTTTCAAAAATTTTCTTACTTCTTTTAGATGATTTATACTTTATATACACCGCAATGTCATCAGCGAACTGAGAAACAAAAATATTTTTTTGTAAATTATCCGTTATGTTGGCTACATAAATGATGTACAATAATGGACTCAATACGTCACCTTGAGGGACTCTCTTATGTACCAATCTGTATTCTTCGTTAAGATAGTCAAAAAATACGCGCCGGTCTCTAATGATAAATTCTACGAATTGTATCAACAATTTTGAACAACCGATTGACGAAAGTTTAGTAAGAAGAATGTCTGTATTTATATTATCGAACGCTCCTTGAACATCTAAAAAGGCTGCAAATAAATGTTTTTTTTTCTATGAAAGCTTCTTTTACTTTTATAGATAAGTTAAGGAGGTTATCTTGGCAGGATTTACCCTTCTTAAAACCTTGTTGATTGTTAGGGAGAATATTTTTCTTTTCGATCCAAAATTGAAGTCTATTTTTTACTATCGTTTCAATTAATTTGCATAGACATGACGTTAAGGCAATTGGTCGCAGACTCTTATTATCAGATTTATTTACTAAATGGATAAAAGAGTACTTCCAAATTTCGGGGTAATCATTGAGCGCGTATATTGCGTTGAAAATATCTACAAGTAACAATTTGTATTTATTTGGAAGATTTTGCAAGATTTCATAATCTATTCCATCTTTGCCCGGGGCGGATTTAATATTTTTAAGATTCAAAGCATAATTAAATTCCATAAATGTGAGGGGTGAATCGAGAAATTCATTTACTTTGCAATTAGGAAACCACGATGGGTCAGTTTCGACCCATGGAGGACATAGTTTTTCTAACGTGCTGTTTGCTTTATTTTTAGTTTGCATGTTTTCGGAAGCTTTTACCCAGGAGTTCTTAAATATTTTGCACTTATTCCAAACATAATTAAAATTAGTGTGGAAATTAATGGTTGCAGTAAATTGTTGAAAGCATAATTTCTTCTTTTTTCTGAATTCCCTCTTTTCATATGCTGCATATTTTTTATAATTGATCAAGTCTACAAGGTCTAAATTGAACTCCCATTTTTTATACATTGCACTTCTTATTCTAATCATTTTGTCGCAGTCGCTGTCCCACCAAGAGACTGGGTTTCTCTGCCTGCAATTTTTATTATCGCGAGGTTTTTTTTTGGAGTGCATTCTCGCATAGCGTGAGTTACTGTTTAGGTAAATAGATTATATTTGTTGCTGGGGGATAATAAATCGTAATCAAACGTTAAAAAATGCTTTTCAAATTCAAAGTCTAAGTTTTGATTAAATTTGACCCAATCTTTGCGCAGGGATTTAATTTTGAAATTTTTCTTAGTATAAATAAATTTTTCCGAATTGACAGTTATAAATATTGGAAAATGGTCCGATCCCCATGTCTCATTGCACACATCAACCTCAATTTTGTGAGAGATATTAGTGGTGGAAAGTATTAAATCAAGATTTGATTTAAAGTTGCGATGAATATCGATAAATGAGGAAGAATTGTAATTATGAATAAATAAATCATTTGAATCAATAGCCTCCTTGAATCTCTTTCCATTTACGTCTGAATATTGGCAATTCCAACTAATGTTGTGAGCATTAAAGTCACCCATTAAAAGGTAGTGACTGTCTAGTTTGACGTTTTTAACCAGGGAATCCCATTGCAGTTGAGTGAGCGTAAGACCGGGAGATGGCGGTAACAAATGATCAAGTTTAGAGGGGGGTTAATATTGTTTATTTGAACACCGCACAAGTCAACTGAATTATCAGGATAAATTAAATTTTGAATTTCTGAATAAGCTATATTTTTTCGTATTAAAAGTAAAATACCTTCTCCTCTTGAGTCCAGTCTATCTCTTCTATACGATTGGAATCCTGGATAACGAATGTTTTTTGTCGTAAGCCGGCGCGTCGGGTGACGCTGGCGAGTCCGGTGTCGACTGTACGTCGGCCAGGAAGGCCGAGCAGATGCTGGTCCGCTGCGTCGCTGTCGTAGTGGCTTCTGCGTTGGCTGAGGGAGGACACAGCACTAACCCCTCAACTAGCTCTCTACGAGCCTGGCCCTGGCCTCGAGAAACTCGTGGCCAGAGTCGGACGGTCGGATGACCGCCGGTGAGCCCCGATCACTTTATGAAGTTCTTTGTAGGGTTGGTCAAGATGGACCAACCCAGGCGCGAGCCGCTTTAACGGCGAGTTGTCCTCGGACGAAGAGGGAGACGCCCTGCAGGTAGCAGCAGGATGTAAGTCGTACCGCACCGTTGAGAGGAGTGAGTCGGTGTAGTGGTTGCTCCATCTGGGTACTGCTGTTGCTGGCGGTCCGAGTGGTCTCGTCCTCCTTGTGGGTGGTCTGGCGGCAACGGTCCGATTCCGGTACTCCTAGGTAATCCGGGCGGCGAAGTCTCGAACGAGAGCCTGATGTAATCGCCTCGGTGAACTCGTACGGCATGGATGGGATAGGGGAAAGGAGCTAATAATTATGATCAAACAAATGATCTTAATTTAAATTCGCCTTTATTGAAAACTGTATAGAGTGTACGCTCGAACGGGCCTGTACTTATAACGGTGCACGCTTACGTCCGCTGAGCGTACGTCCGCTGGTAAACTCGTTGGTGAGTTTGAGAGGTTTCCACACGTTCTTGTGTCGCCGGAGACACAGGCATGTAGGGCTCAAGTTTCCAAACCCCTGGTCGTGGAAGGTCGCATCCGAGAAGGAGGTAGGATGGGCTACATCTCGTGGCTGCATTCCGTCGAGTTCGCATTTGGAATAAAACCTTAGGAAGCTCGTGATCCCACTCCTTGTGAGCTAATCCCTGGAGATAGAGACAAAGTCCCTTCTTGATCTCCTGATTCCAACGTTCAGTGGAATTTGCCTGAGAGTGATAAATGGCTGTTGTCCAGTGCTCGGCTTGTCAAGACTCACAGGCGCACTTCCAAGGGTGACTGATGAACTGGCGACCCTGGTCGGAGAGGATGGCCCGTGGATAACCCCAGCGTGCAAAAACATCCTCTTCTAATAATTTCTCTACCCATCGGGAGAATAGGTCGGTGACTACCAGGATAAACCGCTTCCTTCTACTGGTGATTGGGTACGACCCTATGAGGTCAATAGCAATGGTTTCCCATGGCTGGGAAGGCTGGTGTGGACGGAGCGTTTTCGGTGTTCTCGGCCCCGAGCTCTTGCACATCCTTTCACCAACTGTAGGTCGTTTTGATGCAGCGGAGTGTCTCGTCAACGCCTGAATGTCCGGCGGATTTTGAGTCGTGATACTCGTGGAGAATCCGCGGCGTGATGCTCAGCGGGACAGATATCCTCCAGGACTCCTTAGGAGTTTCGCGATACCAGAGGATGCCATTATGGAGACAGTGTAAATCCGTGGGAGTTGGTTCGTCGGTGAGTCGTGAAACTATCTCGTTGCAGACGAAGTTCTCCTGTTGGGCGGCAATGATTAGGTCAGACAAGGGCATCAATTGTTCACTGATGGAGCTAATGGCGTGATCTCCTGATCCTTCGTAAAGGGCTGGTTCAGGAGGTAAGAGCCGTTCTTCGTCGTCGAGAAGGCCATGTTCGAATGCGTTGCAAATGGCTCACCAATGAGAAACCGAGAATTCGAATTTGGCCCACCAATCAGAAAAAACCTCCGATTTATAAAGTAAGTAGTGGGGGAACACGTAAATAAATCAGCAATACAAAACATTTATGTACTTATCATAGTATCACTACATACCGCTAATTTACTAAGTTAAAAAATGAATGTCATGGTAATATATTGTGAAATAAATTAATAATAAATTATTTTAAACTTTTGTTATTAATTACTCAATTTTTCATACAATTATTTGTTGCGAAAAGTTCCGATTATTTCAGGATATGCAAGTTTGAGAGGTGCACTTGATAACTATAATTTTCAAGTAAGGAAACACTATCTATAGATGTAACATAATAATGTAAAGTAAATATAAAGAAAAATAACTACAGAAGAATCCTTTTTCGAAGAATACTACATTTAATTAGAAATAATACGAATTCATAGCATGCTTTTTGGTACTATTTTTAAGTAAACCTTTAACTTGATTAAAACATTAGCTTTATAATTTTACTAATTTTTCAATTAAATTTATTAAAGAAATAAACTTATACATATATTAAAATATTCACAAATGTTACTGAAATACAATTTGAAAATTTGGAAGGTACATTTACGTTATTAACATTTTGTTAAATTATTTACTTATTAAAAAACAACTTTAAAAGTATAAATTGCAAACTGATGTAATATATTAGTATTCTTCTTGCTTCTTCTTGCAATAAATAGCAATTATTATTGTAATTTTGAGATGGGCCCATCGTGAATTTAGATCAAGAAAAATTAAACTTTTAAGCAACGAGAGCACCCGGATAGAAATCGTATTCCATTAAATAAGTATTAAATAGACTATTTGAATAGAATGGGCAAAAAATAGGCGAAAAATGTGCCCATTTTTCTCCTATCGATGCAACGCTTTTTCTCACATTTTATGACCATTTATTAGTGTAAAATCCTATTTTTCTCCAATTTTTGAGCTTCTAAATATAGATCACAGTTGAATCTAGTTATGTCCTATTAAATATCTATTAAAAATGAACAAGTGGAAAATCTAATAAAACAGCGTTTATCTTCGTAAATACTGGAAATACAACCGAAATTAGTTGTAAATCAGACGAAAACGTTAAAAACCCGTCCGAAACTATAGGAATTTTGAAGTTTACTCTTTCCGGAAAGCTGAAAACATTATTCGAATGTTTTGAGGTTGTGGTCATTCTATTAAGTGCTAATAAAATGGGAGAAAAAGCGTTTCATCACAAGGTACTTACTACCAATTTTTAATTAATAGTTCTTAGTTTTAAATTTCTACTATGGCAATTTCTATAGAGAATTATAGGAACTGTTTTCATTGCAGCGTTAACAAATTATCTATTTGAGATTATATAGGACTACTAAAAGCGCACGCTTCTTTGAAACATTTTAAACTTTTATGGTAAATAGTCTTTTACTTTGAGTAAAAATAAGTCTAACGATCTCAACATTTGTAAATAATTTATAAAAATACTTAACGATTTCTTAATGCTTAAAAAAAAAATTGGTAAAACTAAACAAAATTTTTTTAATCACTCGAGTTTCCATTTTGCATACAAATGTAAGTACAAGGGATTGTTACTTAGATTCTAACTATGCTCAATTGAAATTAATAATCGATTATAATAATACTAATAGAATTCAATAGACTATAGTTACAAGTTTTACAAGTACAATGAAAATTATTTTGGCGGAAAATATGCATATGTCATCAATTTTCTTCTTCATCATTCGTTTTGGCCGTCCTGCTTCTTCAATTTTAGAAAGTTTTGTATTTTTAACATCCATTCTATTTCCTCTATTTGCTGTGTTAATTCTTCGTTTAACTACTTTTTTTGTTTTTGTAGCTGTTTTTTTAGAAGTTTCGCTTTCAGGAACACAGACTACGGTACATTGGCCACTTGTTGTCCACGAATTAGACTGCAAGTTTGGTGTTTGAGGATTAAGTTTTGTATTTCTGGTTTTCATCTCAAAATATTTTTTTATTTTATTCTTAAGTTTATTAATACGTTTTAAAAAATAAGAATAGCACATAAGCTTTCTTCTAAATTTAAGTTTGACAGCGTATCTCTATTTGTTTTCGAGTTATAAGCGACCAAATTCAATGATATTTTTTCGTTATTTGCTTATATCCATCGTAAAAAAGAGCATTAGAGTCTAGAACTCCGGCTTTCTTCATATTTTTGTAGTAGTAAACATATCCTTGAGTTTGGTAAAGATCTGTTTCCCAGAGATGTGACATTCTCGATTTTAGTACACTTAATTTAAAATGATTTTAAAGCAAACTAAGAATTTCATAATGATAATTTGTACAACCATTAATTTTTATATAATTATAAGCTCTATTTTGAAAATGGGTACAATAATAAATAAAAAAAACTTTCGTTTGACATTCGACCACCTGAAATAAATTAAATTGCTCCATGCCAGAAAAATGGAAAGAAATATATTACCATAGCTAAAAGATATCACGAAACTAATAGAACAAGAGTAATAAAAAAACCTGCGATTTTTTGCTATCCTACATAAAATCTGTTAATCAAAACACAAGTAAAAACACACGCAATACTTGTAGTTCTAAAAACGTTTTCGGAATAGCAGTAGGCGATATTAGATCTAATCCGACAGGAATATTAAATAAAATACTTTATTATTACAGATTCACTAAATATACCAAAAAAATGCTAATTTTTTACACCAAAAATCAACAATCCAATCTATTTAAAATTAGGCTAATGAACAAAAAATTAACGGTATAGAATAAATTTTAGTTATTCGATTAGTCAAAATAACACGTACATAATCACTAAACCCGATCTTCAATTATCCTTTGCAAAGGATTCCATATGCCCAAAAATATCGACTATGATGAACAAATATGAGATAAAACTGATAGTAAGTTGGAAGGAAGAATAAGGAACACCAAGCTATCAGCCTTGCAAGAAATAAGAAATAGTTAGTATCTATTCGAGAAATTCAAAAGATAAAATGGAAAGATCAAACCAAGTCACCTTAAGAAGACTTTACGTAGATCACACCAACTTAACTATCATCATATTATATAATGATTTCAGATACTATTTGAATACTTACACAATCAGCGTAACTGAAATTTAAATAATCCATGATTTCGTCTTCATCGTCCTCATCTGAATCGTTGATGCTAGTTGGTTCTAGTACTGATTCTGGATCTTCTTCTATCGGAAAAACATATATTGTATTAATTGTTGATATGTTTTTATTGTTATTCTCCCGTCTACTTATTTTTACCTACTCAAAAATCTTATAAAAAACTGCAAAAGTTATGCTTCGTAAACTAGTTAATATAGAAAAATGTGTTAGAATGTATTCCAAGTTTAAAGAATCTTGAATTTATTTCATGTGAAAAGTTAAACATAGTTATTAATACACCAAGGGAGCAAAGTAGGCGTTTATTCCCGGATTGAAAGTTAATGCCCGAGTTTTAGCGCTCTTAAGTGTCCAAGAAAAAAAGTAAGTCTACAGTATGTATAAGGTGATGTATAGGGAATGAAATAATCAAGGGAATAAATTTATACTCATTTTTAGGCAAATATTACTTACAAATGGAATGCTTGACCTACGGGAAACGTGCTGCTATAAAAATATGCAAAAAAAACCAGAGTTATAGATGCCAGCGCCCTTTTTTTACGGAAGTTACAAGCAAATAACGAAACATTTCGCAAAAAATAGCCTTGACTTTGGTCGATTATAACTCGGAAACAAAAAGAAACATCCACTCAAATTCAAGTTCAGAAGAAAGGTGAAATCAAGTAGATTGGGTTTCAAAAAAGAAGCTCAAATATCTTGATTTGGTCAAAAGTTGTGGAAGAAAGAAGTATCAATATATTTCAATTTTCTTTTAAATTCAACAAAAGGTCAAGTACAAAAGATTTACCTTGCTCAAAGACTTCAAATTGATTATTTTCATATCCAGATAATTCATTCACGAATTTAGCTGCAGGCCATTCGGGATGTTTAATAATGTCCATCCAGACGGATTGAATTGCTTCATCACGAAGTCTGGTTTTTTCCCTCGTCGACGTAATTGACATTTTCTTTTTCGCTCTTTCTAAATCTTCAATCGAATGCTTACTTAAAGCGATGAGATCATCTAAAACGATTGTTATGTTTTATACATAAATGTACGTAAACAGTTTAATTAGCAAGAAAATCTTATTTTTTGAATAACGTTAACATCATATCGGACTTTGAAAATGGGTATTGTCACGTCCAGACTTGTACCGACTACTATAAAAACATGTTACAAGAAGGCAAATGGTTAATAAACCTTTCGCTTTTGTTTGACAGGACTAGCCTTACGTCTCCGGGAGTAGCGAGCGAAGTTATTTTGAGAGTAGAGATGTAGGATATAATGTGGGATAAATAAAATAATATATGTTTTATTTCGTATTAATCATGCATTATTTATTTAAATTTGTTAACATCATAATATGCTGTTATCCTTTAAATGAATACGTCTAACTAAATTCTTGTAGCTTTTTAATGGGCAAAAACACACATAAAATTACACTATTTTATTAACAATTGCATAAAATTACTTAAGTCAAATAACAATTTTAATTTTGATTAAATAAACAATTGTACGGCGAACACGTTAACACAGTATAGAATGAAATATACACAAGGTTATTTTATTATAAACATTAATAATTAATAATCGAAATAAGAATTATTATAAATAAATGCAGATTAAATTAAAAATTGTTGCCGTTGAAAGCATGAATTATTGTTAATAAATTGCAATTCATACCGTGAATATTGCAAATAAAATGCAATGCAAAGAATAATTATTATAAATAAATTGCAGTATCAAATAATAATTGTTGTAAGTGAAAACGGTTGGTTCAGTAATTGAAATAACATAAAATATCAGGTTTGCCTTTACGAATAATACAAGCGTATAGATAGCCGAAAAGAATATACCTTAAGTACCCAAATATATAGATATATATTATAACGGTAAGCGAGTTACCGATCAGGTGAGTAACCAAAAAGAGTATCGAGATTGATGCGTGCGCAGGGAACGCGCGCAAGGAGAGTACCGTGATAGAGTTCGCGCGCGCACGGCAACAACATCGTGTTGACAACTGCCGAGAGATATTTAACGGAAAAAGTGTATAGAAAGACTGGTGCATTTAGTGTGTGGGTGTGAGGTTTTCTCCCCACCAATCTCCACGTCGGTGTACGGAGCAGCACGTCCCACATGGAGCGAGAGAAGGAAGCCAAGAGTCGACCGCCTTCCCGACCGTTGGAGTGAGAGAGAGAGATAAGCACGAGGACGAGCTATCTCTCCGTTGCCCAGTCGTTTCCCGCCGAGGCGAGATATTTAGATACGCGGTAAGTGGTGCACCACGTTTAGACCCGCGTGTCTACCTAATATTTCGTGGCCTGATTTACCTGGTACGGTCCAGGTGAGGAAGCGTTCCTCTTTTTCCCCCTCTCGTGACAAATCCCGCCCGGGTAGACAGGCCGCACTATGGGAAAAAGGTAAGAATTTTGTCCTAAAATCGTAGAACTCTTGTTGTGATAGGTGCAGAATAATGAAATTTGAGGGTAAGATAGTTGATGAAATATGCTATCTGGGAAAATTAAAGTTATGAGTTCAAGGTCATTTTATGACCTTCAAAAATGAGATCAAACATGTTAGTTTTATGAAAAAATTTAGTTTCTTCTTATTAAAATGAGTAAAAATGTTAAATTATAATATATTATATAGATATTTTGAAATATTTTTGTCTGCTGATTAGAACTGCTGAACTAAAAAAATCGAATCACTTTTTGCTCTTAAAAAACGCAGTAGGTTAATTCTTGAAAGTTCCTTAGAAAACTTAGAACTGAACGGGTTCATGAGTGTGTGTATATATATATATATATATACACACACACACATACTATATATATAGTATGTATACTATATATATATATATGTGTGTGTGTGTGTATGGGTGGGACTATGTGTGGGAGTATGCGTGTGTTTTGGATTAGTTTTTATACGA
Source organism: Theocolax elegans (assembly GCA_026168455.1). NCBI lineage: Eukaryota > Metazoa > Arthropoda > Insecta > Hymenoptera > Cerocephalidae > Theocolax > Theocolax elegans. The sequence continues at coordinate 37,549,106 of CM047426.1, read as the reverse complement.
GATTGTTAAATAATTGTAGTAAATTTATCTCATAAAAATACATTTTATGTAAATTCTTTGGTAGACATAAGTAAACATAAAGTAAATATAAACAACATTTGTATATTTGTATATTTGCAAATAATATTTTGAATATAATTTTAATCTAACTCACTGGATGAATCGTCACTACAACTCATATCATCGTCTGAAGTAATTTCACTGAAAAATAAGTAAAATGCTGCATTAATATATGTGCGTGCGTGCGTGTGTGTGTGTGTGTGTATGTGTGTGTGTGTGTGTGTATAGTATTGTATTTGCTTAGTACGTAATATAAATGCGCATTAGTGTTAAGACTCAAAACAATTATTTTGATCATGCTCTAAAATATGTGTGAACGAAGTTCGAGGTACTAAGCATTCGTATTAAACGATTACAAAATGATTATTGTAATTATACCTGTCTTCAATGAATTCTCGTATATCGGATGAAACTTTAGACGTTTTGTGCGAATTTAACCGCTCGTTTATGTAAATTAGAGAAATTTTAGGATCGGTTAAATAGACTGCTCTATTAAAAACATCAAGTATCCTGTTTTTTCTGCTATTTTGACGAGAATGAGATGTCATATTTTTCCGATATAACTTATGCCATGATTCGTTCGCGTCCTCTGAATAATATGCCATTGGCAAAGGAAATCTGCGTGCAATATGACAGCCATGTTTTAATAATTTGTGCACTGTGGGTTTCATTCTTGCCCACGGGTACAGTTCAAAATGCATTTGATACGTTTTCCAACAAAATTTTTCAAGCACAATCAAATTAAGTTTTCTTTTGCACTTAAACGCTGACAGTATTCGAGCCATGTTACGTACTAAACGGACATCAATCTCAAGAGCTTCAGCAAATAATGTTGGATTCTCAAAACAACGTCTAGCCACATTTCCTGTGTTAGTAGTTCCGTGACCCTGCAGTACCTGATCCACTCTGACTCCAATCTTATTGTAAATAGCTTGCTGAATAAATTTCTTCCGTGTATCGAATTGTTCTGTAAATATTAAAAATTAAATTAAATTAAATGTACGCAAAGTGGCTTTTTTAGCTCTTGGTTCAGATCATATTTTTATCATGTAAAGTAAGTATGATCCTCGCGATATATATATATATATATATATATCATTTTTATTATTATTAATTATATATATATATATATATATATATATATATATATAAACAAATATCGAACATATTATAGCGTGCAGAAAAAATTGAAAACTCCCGCAAAGAGGATTAAATATCTTACCCTTTAAATTTTTACGGATATCCCAGGTTCTTACTTTTATTCGATATGAAATGTTAAGAAGATGCTCAAACGTTTTAATTTCATCATGTAGAAGTCCCAAACCAAATTGTAGCGAGGATTCATTTACAATGAAATTATCAGACAAATTACTAAATTGGTGTGCAGTACGCAAGCATAATGGGCACCTACTAGAAGCGTTGTTTTCAATAATTATGTTGATGCATTTACCGTCGAACATAGTTTGCGACATATTAAATGAAACCTTGACAGATTTTTTACCCGATAATTTAAACTTATGTGGCTTAAGACACTTTATTTCATCTGTCAAACGGTTATACTCGCGAAGAGTTACTTCTTTATCTTCTTTTTCTAGAGCTATTCTAAGAGGTCGACAAAATCGAATGCTTTGTGGAGTAGGATTTAGCCAAGAATATTTGCCTGAAATAGAGGTCTTCAATTGAATCACTATAAAACTGGTAACAAAAAGTGATTGAAGGGCATTTGAATTTTCATTTTCAATGTTTTCACATTTTTGCTGTGCATTGGAATGTCCCGAAGAGCTATCGAACCCAAGGGTCGCAACCAATTCTAAGTCGAGTAATTCATGTTCATCCCATGTTAAAGCAACACTCTCGCACAAACGCTCTGCAGTCTTATTTAGCATATCCTGCATAGAAACAGATACAACGATTTCAGAAACTTTATACTGTTTCGGTTTACATTCATCCATTGCTCTTTTAATCAATGGGTAAGATGGATATAGTGAGCAGCCATGGGATAGGCTATCCGTCACTAAACCAGAATAGGTTTTCTTGCTATAATCATACTCTAGAAAAAAGGCTAAAGCAGATTCCTGTGAATGAATCGCAATTGTATCAACAGATTCTATAGTTTCATTCATATCACTCCTGGTATCCGCATTCTTCTGACCTATTTTAGCAGCTAATTTAATCGTTGAATAATTATATAAATCGGACTGTAGCAATTCTTTAGCTCGTTTGTATATGGTGCTTCTTGAGGCATTTGCGATAGGTACATGTTTTCTACCTGTATTAACGCTCTTTTTACTTCTTTTATTAGGACGTCCGACTTTTTTTGTTTTTTTCGTAGCTGGCCCCATGCTTACAGAAAAATATGAAACATTGAATCAAATAACAAGTTTCTTTCTCCCCAATATAAAAAATAAATATTCCAAAACAGCAATTTAAACTACAAATACAAACTTATGAATTTTCACTTTACATGATTGCTAATCATCCGAGTATTATTTAATTATAGCTTACAAATTATCAGTTATTTAGAGATTAGACCAGTTTTTTGAAATTTTAATTTATTAAATACATATAACATTGTCGTTGATTGATATAATATCAAGAAAATTGTATGCTGTCGACCTACAGCAAAACAAATAATTCTAAATGTTTTACAGAAAAATCGTAGTTCAAAAAGATTTTCTAATCCATCTATAGATTGTATTTGTAAACTATAAATCATTAGTTATATAAATTGTACAGAAATAAAATTCATAATAAAGTAACAATAACAAAAAACAAATTTTTATTATTTTTGTAGCGCATCACAATATATTATTTTTTATTATTTAAAGCGGAACTATAAAGTAGATTTCTTATGCTGTCTTACATGCTAACGATACACGTACGACTTAATGTACCATTAACAAAATAAATAAAATATCCCATACACACATATGAACTTTTGTTACTGATAAAAAAATTAATAAGAGAATCAGATTACTTACTTGGACATGTCACTAATTACTTTCTATGCTACAGTCGATTAAAATACACAAACTGGAATTCTACCTAATGTAAGTAAAGAACTATTGTATATTGTCGATGAAGCCACGATGTTTTAAGTTATATTACCTTTATATTACAATAGAACTTGAAAGACTACGACAAAAGCAGCTGAAAACATTTTCAAGCACCACTCAATGATGTTCCCAAGTGTACAGTACGTGCGCTTGCTGGTGTTTACCTTAAGAGATATATTACATAGTTTCCGTGTAGATGTATACAAACAAGACTTCATCAGAAATATAAAACTATGAAATGAAACCATAATATTGTAGGGATACATATTATTGCATAATATTGTAAGGATACATATTATTGCGCGCTTAGGTGTCTATATATATAAAAACAAATATACATCCATGCACTCGCTCACTTCTGAGTTTTCTGAGGAACTTTCAAGAATTAACATGCTGCGTTTTTTAAGAGCAAAAAATGATTCGATTTTTTTAGTTCAGCAGTACTAATCAGCAGACAAAAATATTTCAAAATATCTATATAATATATTATAATTTATATTTCATCCAGTGAGTTAGATTAAAATTATATTCAAAATATTATTTGCAAATATACAAATATACAAATGTTGTTTATATTTACTTTATGTTTACTTATGTCTACCAAAGAATTTACATAAAATGTATTTTTATGAGATAAATTTACTACAATTATTTAACAATCTCGTATAAAAACTAATCCAAAACACACGCATACTCCCACACATAGTCCCACCCACACACACACACACACATATATATATATATAGTATATACATACTATATATAGTATGTGTGTGTGTGTATATATATATATATATATATACACACACTCATGAACCCGTTCAGTTCTAAGTTTTCTAAGGAACTTTCAAGAATTAACCTACTGCGTTTTTTAAGAGCAAAAAGTGATTCGATTTTTTTAGTTCAGCAGTTCTAATCAGCAGACAAAAATATTTCAAAATATCTATATAATATATTATAATTTAACATTTTTACTCATTTTAATAAGAAGAAACTAAATTTTTTCATAAAACTAACATGTTTGATCTCATTTTTGAAGGTCATAAAATGACCTTGAACTCATAACTTTAATTTTCCCAGATAGCATATTTCATCAACTATCTTACCCTCAAATTTCATTATTCTGCACCTATCACAACAAGAGTTCTACGATTTTAGGACAAAATTCTTACCTTTTTCCCATAGTGGGCCGGTGGTTCGTGGGAGCTACTTCACGAGAAAAGGCGCGCGTGACGTAGGAAGTTTCTACGTCAGAGATACATACGTCACACGGTGTGACGTATGCCATCAGGTTAAGCAGCCGATCATTCCCGGATCGGTTGCTCGTAACTCTGCAGTTTAATAGATTTTAACTAATTCTTTTCGCGCTGACCTCGGGGTAGTCATCGGTACGACTCCCCGTAAATTGTTAACGTTGATTTACAGTTAATTTGTTAATATTTAATTGTTTATTTAATAAATTGACTCGGCGAGATATTCTTTCTCGCCGATTAACGTAAAATATCGATTGTTGATAGTGTTTTACCGGTTACTGCCCTATCCTGCGAATACCGCCCTCTCCGGTGTTTATCCTAGTTGGCAATTTTGGGCATAGGGCCCAACACACGGTACCTAAGTCAAACGAGGTGTCTGGCGTTGTTAACGGCATTGCACGGAAATCAAAGTGATTCGCGGCCGCTTCGTGGGACTGCACACTTAAGGTTGGTAAGTTGGGACAAATTGGGCCTAACCGTGGGCCTTACATTTCCCCAGTACCCACCCCGGTACAATATATATATGTGTGTATATGCGGTGAGGAACGAAGGTCCGCCTCGAACGTGGATAACGGTGTCAAATGTCTTGATAATGTCCTGCTAGACTTGCGGGCGACGACGTTGGATGCATATGCTTTCGGAGTCCGATGATTGCCAAATGTCGAAGTCGTAGTTCCTTGACTATGGCTCGTAGATATCAACGATGCGTCTCGATCCCCGAATTCAAGATCTCTTTTGATTTTGAATGCGTATTTCTTTAAAGTCCGAGTAGCAGTGCCACGCCCTCGGATAAAAATCAAAGAGTTAACTAGCAGAGCTTCGCCTTACGAAAGCTTAGATGAAAAATTAGGAGTGGCTGTTTATGTTCTGGGTCCTCTTTATATACCCTAAAAATCTATGCATCTGTCCTTGTCTTACGCTTTGCCTTATATGGAAATTGCGTAAGTAGTTCTCGATTTTTCTGTGCTTGCACCCGAACCTTATTTCGTTTTTCTTTTACGCCGTAATTTCATTCTAAACTACGCAGTACTTTTTACGAAAAATAATAATATAATTTTCGTCGGGACGCGACAGTATTTTTTATTTAATTATTCTTTTATAAACAAAAAATGAATTTTTGAGCAAATTCTTACCATTAGGCCATTGCTTTTAACAATAAACTCAATAAACTCATTTTCAGATTTTTAAATTGATATTATTTGTTCGAATCTTTGAGTTGTAAGTTTATACCCATAAGTTTTAGGTTGAAATTGAATATTTCTTTGGCTTATCGCGATAACCGGTTAAGTTCATTTATTTGAAAATTGAGTTAGGATCAGTTTCATTGGTACAATAAACATTGGTCTTATGCACGATAAAATCTAAGTGTTGAACGTATTATTTACATTGTGTACTATCAAGGCTCGTCTCGATCTCTCCAAATTGATGTGTAACTTGTAAACATTAATATCTGAATCATCATAATTGGATTTAAGGAAATGTTGAACTAAAAAATTTGAATTTCTACTTATTTTTTAATTAAAAATGGGTTAAGTTTTTCATATATTTCTGTACAATGCTCTATTATTTGGTTTAATGATCAAGTGTGAATTGTTTCCAAAATTTTTTGTTCTAAATGATTGAGATTTTTGCATAACCACAAAGATTATTTTTAAACTTATCAATACCGACAAAAAGTGATTAATAATTACTAATTAATTTCAAATTAATTTTACATTAATCGTCTCGTATGAATTTTGTCATATTTTTAGATTCTTAAATGCCGAAAATTTTTAGATTTTTAAAAGTAGATTCCTGTAATTTAGCTTCCACATCTCCATAAATGGTTATTGTAATATAAGCCAGAGATTCGTGGGTACAAAAAATATTTGGTATTTAAATCCAAATCCAAATATAAATATCTTTTAGAATTGTATCACTTACAGAGTGACGTAATAAAATAAAATATTGTGTACCAAGGGCGTAAAGTGTTACATATATGTATTTGAAATTGATTGTTTTAAATACAGATTGTTAAATAATACAATGCAATCAAATTTAGAATTCAAATAAATCGAATTATATTTTCAGTTACAAGCTTTGAAAAATAAACAATGAACGGATTTAATTAATAGGTAAAACAATGGATATTATGTAGAGTAAAAAAATCAATGTAAAATTATATTTTATTTATGATCATAATAAATACTTAAAAGGTTTGTGAACTGTTCTTCTTATCAATAAAATCTAAATTTAAAATTGTATGGTCATATTTCTCATACGTATATTCAACTTCAAATATTTATATTAATTAAAATTAGAATTAAATCATTATATTAAAATCCAAAACTAAAAAGGGGGTGAAAATGCGTTCCATCATAGTAATAAAAAAATGGTTCACTACATATTTAAAAACTGATAAGGTAACTGATTAGTTTAGATCTATAACTTCTAAGCATTTAATATTTTAAGCTTTTATATTATTTGCATAACCTTTATCGATTGTAGTATAGCAATAAAGTAATAAAATATTAAAAATGGTTCGATATCTACTTACTAATAAAAACTGAACAACTTGGCTTTGAACGAATTGTTGCATTCAGTGTCCTGTGGTAAGACTCGACGTAATTATTAGTGTAACCACTTTCTAAAAATACGCTGAATACTGCAGGTGTAATTGTCTACACCCATTCTTTTGAAAAATAAAAATGTATAAATTTTAACCACTTTTTCCTAATTATCGGTTGCTCTTCAAATTTTTCTTCTATCATACATTTAATAACTCCTAGAGCTTCAACTATTTTTTCTGGCGGTAGAAGTAGCAATACATTGATCTTCTTTATAATCTCATTCCCGTCAGGATTCTTCTTACTGTTCTCTTTTACAAATAATCTATACTCTTTACTTTTTGCCTTTCTGACAATCGCCTAAAATTTGTTTGAATGTGAAAAGGAGAAGATTGAGAAAAGGAATAAAAGAAATGAATCAGATAATGACTTGGGAGATAAAATATCAGAAAGATACAGTATGAAAGATAAACGATATGTTTATATTTGTTATAATAGTGGTAAAAATAATTTTAGATTAAAATAATTTAAAAATTATATAAAATTGTTCCTTTTACGGCTATACGTTAAAACACTCTTGTGTTGTACTAGTGTATATTTTAAATCAACAGCAAGTAATGCAGTATATAGTGTATAATAATAGTTGATTGTGAAGAAAATTTTTCTTTATTTATCGCAATATATTTCCTTAATATACTTGAATTTAAATTGTAATCAAATAGTAAATATAATTAATACATAAGAATATGTAACTTAATTTACCTGAGTAAAGTGGAAATAACACCCAAACAGATATGTTGTCAAAACTGTTTTTCAAAGATTTCATTAGAGCTTTTTCAAAATCGCAATGCGCTTTCAGTGGTGCAAATAGTGGGAACAATTCCTTGATTTTCATCAAAATCCATATGTATGGAACGACCTAATAAGAGAAAACCAATTTTGTATTATGTGCATATTATCATATTGCCAATATTGTTGTTTTTAATCTACATCTAATTTCAACGAAAATTGGACTTTTACGCGTTCAAAACTTTTGGAAAAAATTTTCTCGGACGAAAAAGTAAGACGAAAAAATTGCTCAAATCGATCAATTTGCCTCAAAGTTATGGAGAAAATAAGAAATAGAAGAAGTTTGGCAAAAAAATCATTTTAAGCCGTAAATTTTGGTTAAAACTTCTTCTCTTCTTGTTTCTCTATAACTTTGTATAATTACAGATACTATAAATTACAGAAACGCATTCAATAAAAATTTTTAAAAATGCATACGGTTAATAGCTTAGAACGTAATGTAGGATTTGACGTTTCTGGTCGGTATAATTATTAGTCAAAAAGACACAATCTGTCAACTGACAGCCGAACGTTCGTGGTTTTTTTTAATAGAGAAAGCATTTTCACTTGATAACTTACAGCTTGATATTTTTTGCACATCACTGTCAGGACTTGAGTAACTCCTGTAACTTTAGGAGAAATTTTGTAAGTTGCATCCACAAAAATATCATTGTTTTCTGAAAATTCCTTCACCAAATCCTCGGCAAAAAGCATTAAATGTTTAAATTTTATGGAAGATTGTACCAAAACTGCTGTCATGGTGATACCACTAGTAGAATCACATTTGGAAAAAGAAGGAACTTCCATTAAATTCGCTGAAAATTTTTCGACCGAGTTGAATTCATTTTTTAATGATTTATTTTCGGTTTTTCCCTTCGCTCTCAGAATCGTTGATTTGGACGATTTGAAAGTCATTGATATACTCAGTTCAGAATACCTTAAGCCGAAAAAAATAAAACAGTTTTTAGTTTATAAAATTTAGGTATTCAAATGCAGTCGAAATTACAAGAATATTTTAATTAGTTTTCATCAGATTATTTATTCATTTATTAAAGTTGAAAAAAAAAATTTCAAGAAAAGTTAAAAACGTAATGATTATAATTTTTTTAATAAATATTAATATAAATAATAAGTATGTATAATACTATAACAAAAAAAATAAGTATGTATAATACTATATAACCTTGATAGTTAGATTGAAATTAACCACGAAAAAAATAAAATGTCATCGAATCCCAGGTTATTTTTCGACAATCTAAAGTAAATGATATCTACGTAAAGTAAACGATAATAACCCTGTTAAAAAAACCTCATATAAAACTATAAAAAAATTTTTTTTATCGTATTTCATGTGGCTTTTGCACCCGGAGTTTGCGATAGAATGCTCTACATTATTTAATAGGAATCGGAAAGAATAAGCTTATAACTATAGGCTTCATAATGAACACCTCAAAAAATGCGATAAAAATAAATTTGTTTATAAGGTTTTATAGGAATAAACGTGTAACATAAAAGAGCATAAAATAGTTTATCGGAGTATATCGGGTACACATTTATATTTAAATATTTTGTATTTATATTTACCGGGCATTATAAGGATTTGCCACTTTTCACGTACTTATATATCAATGGTACTTCACTCTAAAGCTTATAGTATTTTATAATGAAAAACCCGAACATGAATGAATTATCTATAGGTAGTTCTATTTCAGGTAATACAAAATGAAATATTCTTAACAAGTGGATTTCTATCGGGATTTTAATAGTTATTGTCTTATAGAGAATACAAAAATATAAGGTTAAATAGGGCGTTTCACTATAACGCCAAGTAACGGCTATATGACCTTACCAGCATATTTCAATATTATATAACAACTTACCTGGTACCTTTATAGGGATTTATGACGATCGACGCATGAAATGGGCGGCTTGCCTAACGCCTCGTACCTGGCTTTGCCAGTCGAAAAAGTAACCGCTATTGAATCGCTTATCGCATTTTATGAGGTATTGCTGTATTTACTATTTACAATGAATAGACATGTATCTGGATTACAAATAATTAATGATTTTGCATGATTGCAATTTATCGGGTTGAATAGGATATTTCACTATAAAGTCGAGTATTATCTATCCGAATCTACCGGTATATTCTAATATTATCAAGCAACCTAAGTGGTTCGTTTATAGGGTTTAATCAGTATTATCACATAAATGAGCGGTTTGATTACAGGATCTTATCGGTTACGCCTGTCGTAGAATCAACCGCTATTGAATCTTTTATCGTATTTTATGAGGTATTGCTGTATTTTCTATTTACAACGAATAGGCATGTATCTGGATTTCAAATAATTAATGATTTTTCATGATTGCAATTTATCGGGTTGAATAGGACATTTCACTATAAAGTCGAGCATTATTTATACGAATCTACCGGTATATTCTAATATTGTCAAGCAACCTATGTGGTTCGTTTATAGCATTTAATCAGTATTATCACATAAATGAGGGGTTTGATTACAGGATCTTATCGGTTACGCCTGTCGTAGAAGCAACGGCTATTGAATCTTTTATCGTATTTTATGAGGTATTGCTGTATTTTCTATTTACAACGAATAGGCATGTATCTGGATTTTAAATAATTAATGATTTTTCTCCGCGTAAAAAAATTAAAGCTTATATGAACTTTATATAAACTATAGGTTTGGCTAAACTTGATATGGGGTTGGCCAACGAGACTGAGCCGAACTTGTGTAACTGACTGTTCAAGTTTGGCGAAAGTGTATCAAAGGTCATCTGAAATTGATATAAAGTTTTTATAAGGATTTGTTACAATTACTGACAAATAAAATAAAGTTTATACTAAGTTTAACCGAACTCAATATCAACGTGATATCAAGTTCAAGTATATAAAGTAATATAATGTTGATCTATCAACATACCCAAAGAAAATTTTTAAAACTCTTCTTTAACTGACATCATTAAGTATACATCGGGTAGAAAAATGGATATTTGAGATGTAACCAAAAAATTCGAACCTGCCACTGAAAAGTGTTGTCCATTTCGTTAGTCTTGAAGATATAACCTGAAAGAGGAAAATTAAAAAAACCACAAAGTATCTATGTTTACATATTAAAATATTAATTAAAACATAATTAAATACATAAAATTTTCAATTTATATAGAAAAAACTTATCTGATGCAGCGGTTTAAAATGAATCTTCATGTGTGTCATATTTTCTATCCTGACATCGTTGTCCGGATTACGCCTTAATACGTACACCGATCGCGCAACGATGCTCTGTCAACTCGTTTACACACTAAACGGCGACTTACGATTATTACAATTGCACAAACAATCGTTCAGATTCGCAAAATATAACCTGGTCAGCTTATCCTTTTCGCGCTGCTCTCGCGAGTGAACTGACGCTAGGGTAAGTTGCCAAAACAACATTGTTTTGTTTTTTTTCATCGGCTAATTAATCGATATCTAACCGATTCGTCAGTACCGTTGCGAATGCGGCGCGAGAAGGACCAGCAGATCAGGTTATTTTTTCAAATCTGACAGTTTAATAACTGTAATTATAACAACGTTGTAACGTTGTCAAAACAACGTTGCCACGACGTTGCTACAACGTTGTGTGCTAGTAGGGTTATTAAGTATACTTATGTAATTCGTATTATTGTTGGCGCAGCCGATACAACCCGATAGGCCGTCGCCCTTTACATGCGTCGAACCTCGTAAAACCTTATAAAGACTTCAAACATTCGAAAACCGGATACATGCCTATTTATTATAAATAATAAATACGGAATTGCCTGATAGAATGGGATTAGCGATTTGATTAAGATTTGTTATTACTGGCGCAGCCGGTAGTAACGGATAGGTCGTATGCTCAATAAATGCGTCGATCCTCGTAAAACCTTATAAAAAATCTGTAATGGTTGCTTCAAAATTACGGAATTTAACGGTAGACACCGATACCTGTTAGTGAAGAATATAGTGAAAAGCCTTATAGAACCTTATTAATTCAATGCACACGAAGACGTCAAATATTCGAAAACTGGATATATGCCTATTTGTTATTAATAATAAATACCGAATTGCCTGTTAGAATGTGAGTAGCGATTTGATTAAGATGTGTTATTGCTGGCGCAGCCGGTAGTACCCGATAGGTCGTATGCCCAATACATGCGTCGATCCTCGTAAAACCTTATAAAAGAACTGTAATGATTGCTTTAAAATTATGGAATTTAACGGTAGACACCGATAGCTGTTAGTGGACAATATAGTGAAAAGCCTTATAGAACCTTATTCATTCAATGCACACTAAGACGTCAAATATTCGAAAACCGGATACATGACTATTTGTTATAAATAATAAATACGGAATTGCCTGATAGAACGCGATTAACAATTTGATTAAGATTGTTTTTATGGATGTCTTAGCTCATACGATCCGGTAAACGAACCGCCCATTTATTTTGTTGATCATCATATTGTACTATAAAATGTTTTTTTCTTTTGTGAGGTTTATCTTATAAAATACTATAGGCATTTATTGTATAGTATGGTATGAGGTTTTTGCACCCGGGATACCTTATAGACTCGAATTATAAACCTACCATTAGAAAGCAAAAAAAGACATAAACATATACAGTAATTCCATGATAAGTGCTTATTAAATTTTTTGAGGAAATTTGTATGAATTATAACCTTTTCAAAGTCATTTGTTTTATTATAGAACCCGATTAATGTTTTCTTGGATGTCTTGTGTAATTCATGTAGTAAAACATCTATACAGGCTTATAATTTTTCAATCAATTTATTACGATATATGACGATTCTGAATTCATATTGGTAAAGTGAATAGATTTCTATAAATAATTATATGAGCATATCTCTATAAAAGTCTATAAGTTTAATAGTCTCATAGAAACTGATATATCTTTTACCAGGTAAAATTTATAAAAACTAAATTTCGGAACTTGTGATTCGTAGCTGTGGGGAATTCATTATAGGTACCGATAAAAAAAGAAATCGCCCTGTATATTTCTATAAAATTTTTATCGACACCCCGATACAATGAGCCATTATTTTATCGGATTTTATAAGGTTTTTTCAACAGGGAATTTAAAAAATAAAACCAGAAGAGAAAAAAAAATTGTTGAAATAAAAACGAGTATTATAAATGTATGAACAAATTTTTTTTCTGGTTTAATTTTTTAAATTATTATCCATATCGATTTATGTAGATATATGTTTATTATTTACTTTAGTTTATCGGTAAAATAATAATTCTAATTTCTTTACCTGATTTATTTTATTCTTTTTATTTAAATTGTTTTTTTCTCTTCTGGTTTTATTTTTAAATTATTGTCGATATCAATATATGTAGTTATATATATTATTTACTTTAGTTTGTCGGAAAATAACCTCAGTTTTTATGATATTTTATTTTTTTCGTGGTTTGGATATATTGCCGAAGTATCTTTGAATAATTTTTCGGATTTATAATTTAATTTTACACCAGTACTTGTTCATTTTAGTTATATTTTAGTTATTTTCCGACAGACATATATATATATATATATATTTACAATCTGTCGGGCATATAACACCTGCCTAAAATTTAAATTATTATTTTGGAGCTTGAATTTAAAAAATGATTGTTGTAAGAAATTAAATCAAATTACATGTTATAATTAGATAGCATATATATGAGTACATACTGTTGCGTCGTTTTAAAAAAAATATCCTTCCCCGATCTCGCACAAGGAGTTGCTGCATTTTCTTTTAGCTTTTCGCGCAAAGTTTTTTTTTGTATCGTGTGATGCAAGTTTTTCTCGCAATTGTGCGGCACTACAACCTTGATACTGCTCTCAGTTTGTAATTCATCGGTATGTAAAACCGCTCTGCAGTTCGTCTTAATGCACCCAAATCTAAAAATAAAAAATAAATGCATTGTATATGTTTGATAGTAAAATAAAAGTGTATTAAGTGTAAGAAATGTTTAATATATATATATACCTTGTTTTTTGTTTATTTTTAACTTTCAAATTGTAGCTATCGTAGTTATAACCTCTTTCCAATTTCTTCATGATTGCAAATGATATTTACGTTACATCAGTACATTTGTTTATAACAAATTGAAAGGCGATATTTAAATGTTTACTTACTTCAATAATATCCAGCTCACTTCAATACAGATAATTATTTTCGCGACACTTTCATGTTACCTACAACTTGGAAGATAGCCTGGGTAATCTACCTTATCAACTTTTGATTCCAACCCATTTAAAAATTATGTTTATAAAAATGAAAAAAAATATTCAATAATTCAGGGTTAATATACTTATATAATATTTTTATTAAATAGAACATAAATATACATCTTTTACGATTAACCTAAAATTTAATAATCTGTATTATTAAATTTTCTATTTTAAATAAGCTTTTCCGACCATTTATTTACAAATTAAAAATTATTCTTGATTGATCTAATTAAAAAGTACCCGTCTTCGTATTGCATTTTATTTTAAGCTATAGTACTAGGATATTTGTTTAATTAGATAATAGAAGCATGAAAAATGGCATCTAGTACACTCAATGATAATTGATTATTTTGCTATAAAGATAATGATATTTTTTTCAAGTATTTCCCCACTATTTATGTTGAAAATCGAAGGTCTTTCTGATTGGTGGGCTAAATTCAAATTGTCGGCTTCTCACTGGTGGGCCATTTGAAGCGCGGGCCATTTGCAACGCATTCCCATGTTCGCCCTCCGGGTTTCTGGACAGGAATCAGCTAGCTGGTTTTCTTTTCCCGGGCAATGCTTGATGGTAGGATTGTATTCCTGGAGTAGTAGTGCCCATCTCCGAAGTTTGTCTCGGGTGTCTTCGAAGCGCTGCAACTAGATTAGATCCTTGTTGTCTGTTGGTAGTGCGAAGGCTTTGTCCTTGAGCAGGTGTCTGTACTTCTTCACAGCCCAAACCATAGCTAGGCACTCCTGCTCGTTGCTATGATATCGTAATTCGGTAGGAGAAAACTTGGCACTAGCGTAGCTAGTAATGTGTCGTTCACCGTTTGGTCTCAGTTGGTAAAGTACGGCACCCATCTCTCTAGCACTCGCATCCGTCTGGAGGTAATACGGCCAGTTAGGATGTGACCGGGATAAAGCCAGAGGTTGCCGGAAAGCCTGCTTGACTTTATCGAATGCGGCTTGAGCGTCCGATGACCATCGAAAGGGAGACTTCTTCCTCGTTAAGTCCGTGAGAGGTGCTGTTAACTCCGCGTATCCAGGTACGTAGTCATGTAGCCAGGCACAGGTTCCCAAAAAGGATTGGAGCTTCTTCCTGGTGATTGGTACCGGAAACTTAAGAATGTCCTGTATATTGGAGGAGTTGACTTGGTTTTCCACGACTGTCACGATGTGCCCCAAACAATTGAGGTTGGTCACGGCAAATTGACATTTCTTGAACGTCACTGTAAGTCCGTGCAAGTGGAGCCTCTCGAGGATCATCGCCAAGTGCAGTAAATGTTTCTCGAGATCCCGGGAAAAAATGATAATATCGTCCAGGTAGACGACACAGAATTTCCCGATGTAACGAGTCAGCACCTGTTGGCTCATTATTCGTTGGAAAGCACCGGTAGCCCCCTTTAATCCGAACGGCATGACTCGAAACTGGTAAGATCCTCCGGAAGGCGTCGTGAAGGTGGTGTACTTCTTTGACTCCGTTGCCATGGGTATTTGCCAATATCCGCTCTTTAGATCGAGCGAGGAGAATATCTGGGCTTGTCCTAAGTCCTTCAAAGCGTCGGATATCCTTGGGATAGGCTGTACGGAGTCTTCGGTGATATCGTTCAGTCGACGATAATCCACGCAGAAACGGGACTTACCGTCCTTCTTTTTCGCCAACACAATTGGGGAGCAGTAAGGCGAACAGGCCGGTTCTATTATTCCTTCTGCCAGCATCTCCTGAGTTTGCCCCTCGATGATTTGCAACTTCTCCTTTGAGCAGCGGTAAGGGGGTAGACGGAAAGTCTGGGTCGAAGTGAGACTTATTTCATGAACGGCACTCTTGGTTTGGGCGAGGCGACCCCCTGGATGATAGAACACACTGTTGTGTTCTTTCAGGACCTGGTGCAATCGTTCTGCTTCCTCTCCCTGTAGACCATGAACGACCTTTGTTTGAGGTAGAGGTATGTCTCTCTCCTTCGTCTGCGGACTATTAACCAATGGTATCGTCACCCGTGTACAGCTTTCAAGGTACAACACGTGCCAAGTAAAATCCAGGATACCCTTCTTGGAGATTAATCAGGGTAATCCCAGGATCAGTGGGTTGCGCAGTTCCGAGGAGACGTATGCGGATAACCGGAACTCTCTATCCATGACGACGATTGTGATGTCTGTCTGTCCGAATGCCTGGAGATGGTTTCCCTCCGCTGCCAACTGGAAAGTGACGGGATTGTTGGTCACTTGTTGAGAATCCAGCAGGTGCGATCCACTGACGAGGTTGGCTGCAGATCCAGGATCAACAAGGGCGAGGACTTCACTCCCGTTGAGTACGACACGGACAGTTGGTTGAGCCGTCGCATGGGAAAAAATATTATTTATTTCCGGTTTGCTGCGGGATTGGCTTGCCGGCCTTTCCGTCGCCTGTCTCCAGTTTTCCGGACCCGTAGTTTCCCGTGGCATCCGTCGACGGGCATACACCGGGCAGTCTCGGTGGAGATGTCGTTCGGGGCAGTACCAACACTGGGGAAGCCCTGATGTTCTAGGGGAACGGTTGGTTGACTTGTGTGCCATCCTCTCGTCCGAATTTCTACTTCCGTCGGCGAACGTGTTTATGGCTGCGGGCCGGAGTACTTTCTACAAAGCTGGTCGCAGGAGCTAGAGCATGGCTTGGACCCGCACAGCTTCGGGCACATCGGGTTGAATCCGCTGGAACAGGAGATATTTCTCGCGCAGAACCATCTCCTTGTCTCCCTGGTGTTTGGAATAAAGAGATGCCATGAGGGTGCTCCTCACTGTGAAGTTGTCGAACCGGGTCAGAAAGAGGTCACAGAACTGCTGCCACTCAAAGTCCAGGTCTCGATAGCATTGCCACCATCTCTCGACTTCTTTTTTGAGACCGCTCTCGGCCGTCCGCGTTCTTTGCTCCTCGGGGATACGATTGGCTGTCGTATATTCCTCGATCCGCTGCAGGAAACGTGGCGGGTCTTCGTGAGCAAGTCCCCTAAATTCTGGAACGGGTGGTCGTGTAGCAGTCAGTGCCTGTAAGAGAGCACTCCAGTCTGCGAACGCAGGAGGTACGGCTGCATTTGCTATGTTCGCTGGAGGGTCTGCCATGTCGATTCCGAGTACTTCCGTAGTGTTGACATGGACAGCAACGACAGGTAGAGTAGCGGCGATCGGCTCTTGTCGGCGTGTCGTAGACTCGTCCCTCGGTATGGGGGTTGTCGTAGACGGCGTGTCCTGTGAAGTGGAGGCAGCTGTTGGTTTTATGTCCGGTGCGGAACTGGGTGACTGGGTCTCCAAATCAGTGCGAACGGCAGTCGTTCGTTTATACTTGCGCGCCACTGGGTGTTTTTCTACTCCCAGAAGTAGTGTAGGCTGCTGCGATCTGGTCTGCGGTCGCTGCGAGGTTGGTGTTTGCTCTGACATAGGCAACTACATCAGTCCGGCTAGTCGTCAGCTCGGCGTGGATTCCTCTGGCTCCTGTCGAAGAAAACAGATTATGTCTGGGCCCTACGTTGGGCGCCAAATGTCGTATGCCGGCGCGTCGGGTGACGCTGGCAAGTCCGGTGTCGGCGGTATGTCGGCCAGGAAGGCCGAGCAGATGCTGGTCCGCTGCGCCGCTGTCTTAGTGGCTTCTGCGTTGGATGAGGAAGGACACAGCACTAACCCCTCAACTAGCTCTCTATAAGCCTGGCCCTGGCCTCGAGAAACTCGTGGCCAGAGTCGGACGGTCGGATGACCGCCGGTGAGCCCCGATCACTTTATGAAGTTCTTTGTAGGGTTGGTCAAGATGGACCACCCCAGGCGCGAGCCGCTTTAACGGCGAGTTGTCCTCGGACGAAGAGGGAGACGCCCTGCAGGTGGCAGCAGGATGTAAGTCGTACCGCAGCATTGAGAGGAGTGAGTCGGTGCAATGGTCGCTCCGTCTGGGTACTGCTGTTGCTGGCGGTCCGAGTAGTCTCGTCCTCCTTGTGGGTGGTCTGGCGGCAACGGCCCGATTCCGGTACTCCTAGGTGATCCGGGCGGCGAAGTCTCGAGGAAGAGCCTGATGTAATCGCCTCGATGAGCACGTACGACATAAATGGGATAGGGGAAAGGAGCTAATAATTATGATCAAACAAATGATCTTGATTTAAATTCGCCTTTATTGAAAACTGTATAGAGTGTACAGTAATGCCCCGAAAGGTGGGGTACTCCCGCAGTGGGAGAAGGTGAGCTGCTGTACGCTCGAACGGGCCTGAACTTATAACGGTACACGCTTATCTTGATAAGGGGAACGGCGCGATAAGGGGGTAGCCACCTTACGGCCGTTATCGGTATTACATATTATGTATAAGCTATATGTATAAAGGCCGTGCGGTTCACGCTTATTGATAGTATGCTTGCGTATAACATTTTATTTGAGGTTAACTATGTTTGAACTGCTATGAGAATGTCTACATTTTGTAATATATTCTCTAGTTCACACTTACGTTGAAGAACACTTTTTGTATTCCAAAATATAATTTTTAACTGCTTGGGCGTAATTATTGTATTGTCCATATTTATATATAATTTATAAAAGTGATATGATGATATTAAAATTACACGTCTGATGAAACGGAGTCTTCACCCGAAGTGTTGAGTTCAGCATTTGCAAGGCGTTTGATGATTCTATTTATTCGGCTTTTTAAATTTCGGTCGTCGGTTTGATCGTGAATGTCTGAGAGCATAGAACTCAGCGCTGGTATATTGTTAGTGTATTTTAAGGCTTCTTCAGGAATGTTCAATTGTCTGTTATTCGCTCACCAATTCTTTACTATATAATATTACATTTGTATGTTGAACGAAGAAAATCATTGGTGAGATTACATTATAAGGTGACAGAATACATTTATTAACTTAAATATATAAATATAATGAGTTTATTCGCACGGGATATTATATATCTCTTATTTCTGTTACTACAATGAATTGTTATGATATTGAAAGGATGATACAGATGGGCAATATGATTAGTGATTAATTATATCTGTTAGTTACGTAACGTTATAGCTAGACGCTTACTATATTGTTTGTGAGCTGTCGTGGGCCTCTCACCCGGGTTCGCCGTGTCTTCGTATATTTCTTGGCTTTTTCACAAGAGTGGTCCATT
This sequence comes from Theocolax elegans, assembly GCA_026168455.1. Taxonomy (NCBI): domain Eukaryota; kingdom Metazoa; phylum Arthropoda; class Insecta; order Hymenoptera; family Cerocephalidae; genus Theocolax; species Theocolax elegans. Next base: position 37,529,989 of record CM047426.1, on the reverse strand, counting down.
ACGTGTATTGAGGATGAATAGTAGACCTCGATCTTGGGGATATGTCGGACGTCTCCTTATATCTCATGATCTTCAATATTATACTCTGTTTGAGTTGGTGAGCACTTCGTCGGGCGACCGGAATGAGAGTGCCTCGCAACGGTTATTCCCGAACATTTAAAGGTTCGCGAATTTCGGCGGCTTGATTGCTCGCGTGGAACCTTGTATGTACTAGCGTCTTACAACTACTTAGATATAGGCACAAACGATTATTTGAAATTCTAGTAGAGTAGAGAATGTTCTTGGGTTGCACTATATTACCCACTGCAATAGTGTATACTGTTAAATTTAATCCTTCTACACAGCCATTGTCAAAAAAAAACTACTTTTCACTCGCGAAACGCGTTGAAAATTGAGGGAGGTCCGGAGATCAAGCAATTTCAAAGAGACACGAATACCACACAATGCTCGTATATATCTTGGAGCGTTTGTAAACAAGTACTCACTCGACGAAGGTTCGAACAGGAATCCAAAATTAATTTAAAGGTATTAAATAAAAATTTTAAATTATAATTTTGAGTAACAGAAGAACTTAATCTTACATTCCTTAATTAATAAAAAAAATACCTGATTTGTTGATGTTTAATTCCTTTAACCTTTAGACTGCCGGCATTTTTGCCTTATAAATTGATATTTTTTATGTGCAAAATTTATACATAAAAACACCTTATATCTCTAGAGTAGTTGTCAAGGTTACAGGTGGCTCATATGTGAGCCATGTCGGCAGTCTAAAGGTTAAATAATCTACAAGTATCCTTATCTTTTCGATTTTTTCTACAGTGTACATGTAATTTTGGTTCATTTTATCGTATAAAAGTGGATTACTCATACAAAATTAATCAAAATATCGTAGAAAATTGCATTTTCACGATTCATTTTTATACTTTAGTTGTTTTATATTTGTAACTATACTAATTGCACTTAAAATCGAACAAAGGATCAATAATAAAAACCACAACTTCAGTTTTTTTACTCTGCGTAATTGTTGCTCAACAGGCAATTTCCCAAGTAGATGTCAATTGTTTCAATTCGATTCTCATCGACGTTACTACTTTTGGCGTCGAACATTACCGACGATTGGTCCAGTTGAAATTAAGAAACTGAAAATATTTAGACTGATTATTTTAATTTACAAAAAAATTATGAATATATGGAGCCCCGATTTGGGCGGATGCCCTAAGAAGTAATCTAAGCTACGGTGCATCCAATCTTTTGACGATAGAGAGGGCTGATACGTACAGAAAAGGTCGGCGTACCTTAGAAAACAGCAGCTCAGCAGCATGTGGTAGTCGCAGTCGGTGGTCAAACAGGACTATCGAACTATGGCAGTAGAGATGGGATTCGGCAAGCAAAGGTCGCTGGACCCACCGCGTCATCCCAGATGATTCCAGTAGGAAACACGGATTCATCACCTTCCACCTGACCCAGGCGCTTACCGGTCATGGGTGTCTTCGCAGTTACCTGCACCGCATCCGTATATACGGGGCTGCGGAGTGCCCGACCTGCCCTGATGTCGACGAAGACGTGGAGCACGTCTTGTCCTGGTGTCCGCGATTCGCGGAAGAAAGGAGTGATTTCCAAACCTTTTGGCAGGGGCCTTTGATACCAGAGGGTATCGGGATGTGCCTTTTCGGTTCGCAAGAAGGTTGGGATGCCGTAGTGACCTTTGCAGCATCCATTGTGTTACGTCTAACGAAATGCTATATCGGAGTGTGCGCGAATCTTTGGGTCGAGGCATGACGCTCGTGTGTAGAGGGGAGACTCAAACCGCAGAGAAGGGGAACTCGAACCGCAGTAAGCGACAAAGCGGCGAGTGGGAGAGGGGGAACTCGCGTAACTGATAGGAGAAGGGGAACCGTTGGGCACCGTGGGTTTAAAATGCGGCGCAAATTTCGACTCGCTCTCTCAAAAGATCTGAGTTCCTCTCGAACCTTCGTAGAGGAAACATCTATTCTCATTATACAGAAAATTATTTCTATTGACTCTCGATTTATCGAATTCTCAATAGCAGGTGCAAACCTGTCTCTATTTTCTATCACAACTCTCTTCTCAGCCCATTGTGAGCCATCATGGCCACTGGGCAAAAATCCTCATTTTCACACCCCGGGACACCCAATCAGACCGAACAAGTCTGATCACTAAGACTAGCAACACGGTACTTCCACCGGTTGCTACCCAAAACCAATTCGCCCTATTAGCCGGCACTTCCGCCGAAGAAAAGAAAGTTAGGATCACCCCAGTAAACGTTTACTGTGATGAGCTTAACTTCTATAAACTCCTCCAAACTATTACAGTCGACTCTCGATTTAGGGCCTCTCGATTTAAGGCCTATTCCCCTTCGAGGCGCTCGGTCGCTACCCCCACTCTACCAACTTAATCCTCAGTCAAGAGTCAAGAGTAATCTTTACTTTGGTTCACAAATATTAATTTACTATCACAGTAAATATTAATATTATTATCACAGTATTTAATAACTAAATATTTATACGTTCTCGTTGAAGAAATCAAAGCTAACTATGTAAATACATATATGTAATAAGAAATTAAAATCGACATAATATTGTAACTAGATGAGAGCGGCCTTAAATCAAGCGAGAGAAACTAATTACGATGAACGCAGAAGTTTAAGGAGTGGGGACAGTCGATTTCTTAGAATCGGCTACCCCTACAGCCCCGTACCCGGCCCTAAATCGAGAGTCGACTGTATTAAAAAATTAAAATTTAGCGCGGTAGTTTATAAACTCCGCGATAACTTCATGTCCGTCCGGGTTTCAACCCTGGAGGACTACCGAACCCTCATCCGGGAATCGGACACCGAAAGGTTCCAATACTTTCTATTCAAATCTCCTGATTCCGAACCTCCGGTCAAATTCGTTATTAGGGGCCTACCCATTTCAATGGCCACCGACGAAATCGCGGACGAATTACTGCGGGGTGGATATAGAGTCCACAACGTCGCGCAAATGAAGAGAGGAAGCGCGAAAAATGCCACCCCGCTTCCTCTTTTCCTAATCACATTAGATAAAACCAACAACATCAAAAATATTAATCAGCTAAAAACAATCTAGTTCTTGAAAATAAAAATAGAACCCTATATTAAACCTAAACGCCCGGTACAATGCTATAAATGCCAACGATATAATCATGTATCACGGTTCTGCCACGCTCAACCCAAATGCGTTAAGTGTGGAGAGAACCATGACACCGCCACGTGCACTAAACCCCGCGATAAAATCAAAACTCATTCCGCTAAACGATGGAGGTCTTTTTCCCGCACTACCGGTTAAACCTAAAACTCAATCACCAATTAATATACCAATATTTAAATCAATACCAAACAAAACCAAAAATGAAAATAACATTAAAAACAATAAAAAAAACCCGACAACACGGAAGACGCAACCGCGCTGTTAGAAATACTGCGAGAGGCTACCAACCTCTCTATCAGTATCTCCTCGGGATCAATTGCAATAAACGACGCGTATACCCAAGTCGCGGTAATAACACAAAAACTTCTAAACTCGGCCCTCGCGGTTGCATCCATTAAACAAAAAACCGGACCATGAATAATACACCAAATAAACAACTAACCATTTGTGCATGGAACGCCAACGGACGACTAACACACAGAAAACTCGAACTAGAGACACTACTACATACAAAAGACATTATTGACATTTGCCTACTTGACGAAACACTTTTAAAAAACAACAGTACATTTAAACTACGAAACTACACTGTCTATAAAAATAACACAAACCAGGGCACCGCGGTAATAGTTAAAAACAGTCTAAAACATTATAATATATCTTTAAATACCGAAGACTTAGAAGCAACGGCAATTAAAATCAAAACCCGCGGAACCGACATCGCGATAATAGCAACCTATAACTCACCTTCTGTTAAATTCAACAAAAACGACTACGATAAAATCTTTAAAACAGCCGACACAGTAATAGCCGCCGGTGACTTTAACGCTAAATATACGCGCTGGGGGAGTCGCACTATAAACACACTCGGTAGCCAACTCAATAAATATTGCATTAATAAACAACTTTACATTCACGCCCCAACGAGCTTCGCTCACTATCCTTACAACAAAAAATGCAAACCCGATGTAATAGATTTCATGATCTCTAAAAACTTAAATTTTCTTCTAATACCTGCATTCTCCCAGATTCCGAATTAGACTCAGACCATTGCCCCGTATACATAACTATCAACTTAACAACAATTTACAATCCGACAAAAATTAAATACAACTTTGCAAAAACTAACTGGCAGACATTTAACAATTACTTTGACGAAAACATCACTACACTACAGGACATAGACACAAAAGACGAAATAGACACTGCTATCACTGACTTTGCACAAACCATCCACAAAGCAATAGACATTTCCACACCATTAAACGAAAATAAAACTGGCAACCTTCCGTTACTGGACGAAATAATTAAATCAATAAAACATAGAAACGTATTAATCCGCGAAAACCGTAAACGATATAATCCAATCCTTAAAAACCATATAAATTCAATTTGACGCTTAATAGACAACCAAATAAAAAACTTTAAATGCAAATCGTGGAATAATAAAGTAAAATCCCTAAACATTAAAGACGATAGTTTGTGGAGAATGACCAAAGCCTTTACGCGAACTCATACTAACATTCCACCGTTAAAAGATTCAAATAATCAACTTAAATATTTTTCACCGGACGATAAAGCTAACCAACTAGCCGAAAACTTCGCGTAAACGATCACACTGCATAAAATGCCTCATAACAATTCCAATTTTACTGCAGAAACGGATAATTTAATCCTAAATTTTCTAAACAATTCTAACAATAACCCTAATACAATTCCACCGATAATTCCGTTCGAACTTAAAAAATATCTTAAACACGCGAAAAACAATAAAGCACCCGACCTGGATACAATAAGTAACTTCATTTTGAAAAAATTACCTATAAAAGCATTAACCCACTTAACCGACATACTCAACGCGTGCATTAAACATAAATATTTCCCAGACGTCTGGAAAACGGCGACCGTCTTGGTGTTTCCCAAAGCAGGTAAAGACCCGACCCTCCCGACTAGCTACAGACCAATTAGCCTCCTTAACACAATGAGCAAGGCATTCGAGCACTTGCTCATTAATAGACTTCGGGACGACATGACTAACCGCCTAACGATGAGACAGGAACAATTCGGGTTTAGACAGGCTCATTCTACACAACACCAAATACTTAGCCCATTAACGCCGAAACGACCAACATTTTTTTTCTTTTTTCATAGTCATTATTTAATATTTAAATCATGCGCTACCACAGTACTGATTTTTTTCGTTATAGTTTTGGATGTGTTCTTTCGAATACCGTCGGTAAAATTGACTTAACCCTTTTTTGAAAAAAGTTGATTTTTTTAATTAAAAAAAATACAGAAAATTTGTCGCTATTTTTTGATAATTAATTTTTTTTCATATTATAAAATATATTTAGATCGTTCGATTCATGAACAAAAGTGCATAAAATAGTTATACTTTGACCCTATATTTTTTGTATTTTATTCTTAGATAGTCAAAAATTTTTATTTCAATGTAAAAACACTCAAAAATAGAGAAAAATGAATAAATTTGGTTATTTTTCGGCGTTAATGGGTTAAACTAACCGAAGACATTACTCGGAACTTTAACTGGAAACGAAACACCGGGGCGGTACTTCTCGACGTCGAGAAAGTCTTTGACAGCGTCTGGATAAACGGTCTCCTTCGCAAACTAATCGAAAATAAAATAAACTCTAACCTAATTCACATTTTAGCTTCCTATCTAAACAACCGGAAATTTAAAGTTAAACTAAACGACGCAGAATCTCGCGAATTTCCTCTAAAAGCGGGAGCCCTCAGGGCAGCCTGTTAGGACCTCCGCTCTTTTTAATTTACATTAACGACCTACCCTCGACCGACAACGTAAATATCGGGATCTACGCGGACGACACGGTAATATACGCGATCTCGCGAAGTAACGAAAAAATCGTAAAATTACTTAACAACGCGCTAAACGACATTCATCAATTCTATAGTAAATGAAAAATTAAAATCAATGCGACTAAATCCGAAGCAATAATGTTTTCTAAAAAGTCATCTCAAACTTCAAACCTAAATCCACCTAACTTAGATAAAACACCAATAGAATGGAAACCCGCGGTAAAATATCTTGGCGTAACACTCGATCGTAAACTCACCTACACAGAACACACTACTAACGTTCGTAACAAAGCCATCGGGGTCTTAACTAAACTAAATCCGCTTTTAAGAAATCACTTGTCTCTAAATCTAAATAACGGCATAATAATTTATAAAGCCTTAATCCGATCAATACTAACATACGCCTCAGCGGTCTGGGGCGGCACGTGTAAAACAAACATTAATCAACTTCAAATAACTCAAAATAAAACTTTACGAAAAATAACAAACGCGATACGGTACACTAAAAATTCATTAATCCATAAAGAACTCGAAATAGAATATTTACATAATCTCATTAAAACTTCAACCGAAAAATTCTACGAAAACTCCGCGAAATCAAAATACGCTCTAATAAACAACCTCGGTAAATACGAATTCGATCCTAAAAACAAACATGCGCGACCAAAGGACTTTCTGTCCGCCCCGTAGGAACAACTATTCGTCATTCAAAAATTAATTCTATTTAATTGGCATTGATGGGATGGGGAGAAAATATATGCAGGGTAGATGGCTGCTTCTCGTAGGCATTTCGCCGGAAGAACCAGCCGGAGCTCTGTAGAATGGCCCTGCTCGGCTCATGAATGCACCCCATCACATAGTCTATTTATTTCTCTTTTTCTTTTTCCACTCAACCTCATACCCATTCCACCTTTCATCTCATTTTTCATTCTTTTAACTAACACATTACTACAAGTAGGTTTTTTCAGCCTAGTGCTTTTTCCTACTTAACGTAAGCTTCTGCTTACTTCTGCTTTCTCTAAACGTTCTGTAAACTCATCTTTTTATTATTGTGCGAAAATGCTAATTTTAGCAATGCATTTTCACCTCCCACGCGATTTTTTTCTTCTTAAGGAGAGGTAAGGGGATTGGAGATATGCCTCCCGCCGTGGATTTCATCCTATTCCACAAGCGAGCGGCGGTAAGCAACTTCGCGCGCGGCGACAAGTTCGTTGCGGTCGTCGCGTCCGAGCGACCGGGCACGCGCACGCACATACCCATACACATATCCACACACTCGCTTTCGAATATTACGATCTGACTGGATCTGTGGGCGACGGCCATATAGCGAGAGTCTGATCTCTCCACAAACTAAAAGAGAATCTGAATTCTCTATAACGAAGGAACAAACAAAAACAAACACACAAATACACATACACACATACCTCTTTCTCTCTCTCTCTCTCTCTCTCTCTCTCTCTCCTTCACCATTTTTTCTTCAATCAATTACTAAATTTTTATAAACATTGTATTTTAGGGAGTTTTTATGCCTAACGGCTTTTCTCCCTTTAAAGAGCCAATAAACTTCGTAAGGAAACTGGCTCAAAGAAAATTAATTGATTTATTTCAATCCTACTTCTCTCCACATTGACACGTCAACAAAAATACATTGTGGGGCGGCTGAACCATATCAGAAAAGAAGAAGAGCGTACCAGGGGCGACATTAATAGCCGCCCCACATGCACGAGACAGTGATATGATTGCCGATCACGGAGGGCTAAACGTGGCATGACAGCCCCTCTCGAAGTAATTACGGCGGTTTCCGAGGGGGGAAGATCAGTCGAGAGGAGGAGCCCTGCCAAGACCAAAGGCAGGGTGGTTTTTTAATGGGTATGGGTCACGCTGACCGAGACACACTTCGTGCGTAAAGAGCATTTTTACCGCCTTCTCACAAAAAAAAACGTATATACATACATACATACATACATACATACATACATAAATTTTAGGGAGGGACTTTTAAATCAGTTCTCTTACACCCCATTATCTAGTACAGTACCGGCCATAATTCTGGATGGGGAATCCAATTTTTGCTCCGGCTTTCCATGCGCAATCTTCTTCAATATTCGTCGGAAAAATTTTTGGAAAGAAGCACTGGAAACTACTCGTCAAAAGCTTTCGTTTTGTACGACTAAATATTTTTTAAAGCTAATTTTGCAATTTTAAAGCTATTTTTTATTTGTGTAATACATATAAGAGTCTGCGAACACGAGTGCAAGGCAGATGTATATAATAGTGTAAGAGCAAACGGCAAAAGGTCACAGCAGCAACAGGTATCGAAATTGTAATTCATCTAGTGAGACTGCCCACATTCGGCATTTGCATCGTATTAACAATGTGAGCTAAAGATAAAGTGCCTCAAAGAAAGCTGCTTTAATTACATCTCTCCTCGCTCTCTCCCTCTCTTTGCATTTATATGTATGTACATATACACGCTGCGGCTACACACGCATGCATATATGTATATTGTATATAAATGTGTCTGTCATTCTATCAAGGAAACAGCAGTAGAGATCCAAAAATTCGTATGCGCGCCGTTTTCGAAAACGTTTTGCTTAATCCTTTCCACTCCTGTACGATTCTCATATAGTCCTTTCTATCTTTCATTCTCTCCGTCCCACCGTCTCTCTTTGCCCTGTTCAGTGGGTCCACCTCTCATATTCGACTCGTATGCCTTGCCCACACCGTATACCAACACAGCAACACTAGATGTAGTATGCATATATTCGAGTGGTGAGTGCGAATATTTCGAAATCCGGGTGGGGACTGGGGACTGGGGGCACCCAACTAGCCGTACAGCCGTATAATCCGTAAAGGCGCGCGAATCGCAAGAGTCGCGACGAGAGAGAGAGAGAGAGAGTGGTAGCGGCAAGCGGCAACACCACCAGTCAGACAGAGTAGGCATACTTACGACTTTATATACCTATACAGTATACACTTCTCACGAGAGGGAGAGACCGAGTCCGCGCGCTGTCGCCCGTTACCGTTCTACCAGGTTTCTGGCCAAATGGGGTCAACGAGATATGGTTGATTCGGTCCTTATTACTCGATCGTTCGGGACGTCACGTTGCCAATTCCATTAATACTACCAAATAATTGAAAATTAATAGCAAATTAGCAACACACACTGACACACATACATACGCCTACGCTCGCGTGTTCTCTGCTCTGTCAATCTATCACTCTCGCCACTCAACTCGGCACTAGCCACCCGTCACTCGGTCTCTCTCTCTCTCTCTTGCACACACGGATACGCGCACACGCTCTCACGTACGTACGTACGGCGTACGCACGCACGCGCGCGTTCCCACACATCGATACATTTAATAAGAGATCTAATATCCTCAATTCCTCAACTGAAAGGCTACATGCATGTGTTGGTTCGTTTCTATCTCTGCGCAAGAGCGCGCGATAGTGTGTGATGAAACCGTCTGCTAGGAAGGAAAATTGGAACAGCTGTTAGCTGAAAAATGTGAGCGCGTCCAGTGTTCGTGTTTTTCGGGGAGCCCGTGCTTTACCACCTCGAGCCCCACGAGTTTGGTTTTCCAAGCTCTCTCTTAATCTTGTGCTCCCAATGAAGTCCATCTCGGGGGCGCACGAACCTAACTTGAACGGTGTGGCCTGTGATATGGCTGAGAAGCTCGGACTTGGACCTGAGGTTCGAGAGCTCAAACTCGGCCCCACATTTACCAACAACAAGTCTACGGCTTTTCACACCTTAAAATGTAAGGACCTTTTGTTTCTCGTCTATTCAAACCAATCATATTAATTAACAGCTGTGACCCAATCGTATCTTACTCTTCACTTCTCCTCCCCTTACTTTTCTCTCTTTTTATTACTTTTAACATTGTTATTCTTATCATCATTATCATTATTATTCCTGTTGTTATCTCGCTCCAGTTGTTTCTGTTGTTCTTCTTTTTATTCTCATTGATATTACTGCTGTTGCTCCTGCTCCTGCTCCTGTTCCTACTCCTGTTCCTACTCCTCCTCCTCTTCCTCCTGCTTCTCGTCCTGCTCCTGCTGCCATTCCTCTTTCTCTTGTTGTTGCTATCGTTATCATATATTTATTTTTATTATTTATTTACCGGTAAGTACGTACATAGATGTTTCAAACATTCCACGCAATTCCTACAGAGGTAAATTGTTACCTGTTAGTGGGTCCGGTACATAAAACTTAATTCTAGCTTAAAACTATTTTTGGCTACGAATTTAAATAAGTAACAACAATATCCATCTGATTATGCATTTGTTCATGATGTAATTTGTAAATTTATATATTAATCAACATTACAGTAAAAGATTAACAAAACTTAACATCTAGACAAAATAGTATACATTATTATTAGGTTATTGTACTCCTTGACTCTAGCAGCAGTAAGCTACCAGCTGAAGGTTCATAATCTTTATTGCACATAATTGATCTCATTCACCCATATATCACTAACATTGTCTTGCAGTAATAAATGTCTCAGTCGAAGCGTTCATTTTCCTTGCAAATGCTATTCTTTCATATTTGTTCAATCTTGCAGGACATGTTAATTCAACAACACATGTCACTATGTAATGTGGAAACATAAGTTTGTGTTGCTCGACTGAATCACATTTACGTGATGCATTATTATCATTATTTTTATTACACTAACTCCATTTGTATTAACTGATTATTTATCTTTTAATCGTTTAGATGATTTTAAACCTGCAAGTGTGGATGTATCCAAAATGGCAACTGTCAACGTTGGAACCAATAACACAATGACAGTGACAGTACCTCATTTGGATGGTGCTGGCATTCCACACACAGTATTTAAAGGTTCTCAGAGACCATATCACAAGGAATGCGTTCTTATTATAGATAGGAATACTGGTGAAATTACTCTGGAAAGGTTATCTTCTAACATTCAAGTTAAAAAGACAAGGTAATATTAAGTTTAACTATATGCTCATTAAATACTTCTTAGTCATTCTTAATTGCTATTTCCTAATTTTTATAATAACTTATCTTAAATGTCTTTTTATTGCAATCACAATTTATAACAGGTCTGAAACCAAAACCCAACCTCTTTTATCAGTGCCCAATTCAAATTTAAATTCTGGAATTAGACCCATTACTCCAATAGAAACAAGAAGAAGTCCTACGGATGGAAGAACGAAAAGTAGAACTAAAGTTACAAGTGGAAAGAAAAGGGAGCCTACTCATCAGTTACGTCCTAAACATAGCCCTTCACGTGCCTCATATCATGGAAAAAGCTCTCCAACTACGAATTTACCTCCTAGTGTTAGGTACATAGATTCAATTAATTATTCTACTTTCAGTTCAGTGTGTTAATTAAAAAGTCATAACCATGGATAAAATTGATAATTACAATGAAATTATTTCATGTTGTTCAATTAATTTTTTAATTTATTTTACAAATGCACTTAATTTTTTGTACTGAGTAAATTGCAAAAATATATGTGCAATACACAGTATTATTAACCTTAACACACTAATTAATGTACCTATAATTCTATAAATCAAAATCTATTTATAACTTAGTCAAGTTATAAAAGTCATCAAATGTAATACAAATTTCAGTTCTTCAGCCATGCCTTCTTCAACGCATTCGACACTAGCAAGCCTTCCCATGATTGGCGAACATGATGATTTTACTCTATCGCCACCTTCATCTTCTACATTTATACCTGTATCTGCAACACATTCTACAGCACCTCCAAGAACAGTTTCTCCAGCTGTAAATGAAAAGTCTTTGAGTAAAAATCCTACTTTTGATAATGATGTAGGGATTTTAAGTGATTCCAGTTCTAGTGGTTCCAGTTCTGATAGTTCCGATAGTGAATCAGAACCAGAAAAAAAAACACAACCCACAAAAGTTAACGGTAATATTAAACTATACATATTTATAACATTATAAATTTAATCAGACATATAATAAACATTTTTATTTTCTGTAGGACATGCAGCTAATGGTACAACAACGTCTCCATCATTATCTATGCCACATAACTTATTAAATGAAGATTTACAGCTATCAGAATCTGAGTCAGATAGTGATTAATGAATGATACACATTCCGAAAGACTTGTAAAAAGGATACCGAATTCTAGTTTAAACTTAAACAATATTATTCTCATTTATTTCCGTGAAGAACGTGATTTCTTTACAAGTGTCTTTCAAAATGATGTATCTTTGTTTCTTTTGAGATCGCTTTTAAGATCGCTTAAGATGTTATACTTCTATAGTACTCGTATAGTGATATTTCATTTTGTTTTGTCTAGACCACGCTATGTGTCAGGACAACGTGATGCAAGCCATAACATTTTCTTTTATAATCTTATGAAAATATTCTTATGTTGAAACTACTTGATTATAAAAGAAAAAAGGTGGAGATATGAAAAGAACGTGTTAGATCTTTTCAAACTGCACGATATGTACTTTAGTTTTTATTGCAGTAATGAATGAACGACAGCCCATCTTTCTTCCTTGTTAATAAGGGTGTCGTTTTCATTAAATAAATGGTGAACACACCAGAAAGTGTTTAGGGTACTAGGGCTTTTATAACAATTCATTGTTATTTTAAACTCATATACTATGTTCTTGTATAGGCTAAACCTTTAAAATAATAAAAAGGTCTCGCCAATATGTCATGTTCATATTTTTGTTTACTGGGTACTTGTTTAAAATAGTTTAACCCAAGAAAAATTCTGAAAAAGTATTTTTATACAGTTTATTTTCTGAAAAAGGGAGTAACATGAGACTTAAATAAACATAAGAAAATGATTTTTTGAATAATTTATATTAAGTAGGAAGTGGTTTATTAAAATTGTCATTACTTTTGTGCCTTTATGTCAATCTTTACAATTAATTTTAATGTAAAATTTTGTATATAGAATAATTATTAAATTTATAACATTGCAATAAAAAAATTTGTTCTATTTTAAACCTATGTATATATAACTCTTTAGTAAAATATTTTTTTACTGAAGTTGTTAATAAATTTATAAGTTAATTAACATATTTCGTACTTTTTTTTCAAATATAGTTAATACATAGATTTTATACATATTTATAAGCTTTAAATTAAAAACTTAATAATTATTATTATTTAATAAGTATTTACATTAAACTATTTTCAGTAGATACCCAGCTCTTGTATAATATATTTCAACAGGAACTTGATTATTTATTTCTCTTATCACAATAGAATTTGGTCTTTAGAATGTAAAAGTGAAAAATTGTATATTAACGATGTTCTTGATAGTCCAGCATCAGTCTCGTTAGCTGACCACGATTTCCCAGTTGAAGATTTCTTTGCTTTAAACACGTATTAAGAGTGATGTTATTCCTTGTGCCAACACAATTAATCTCTCCATATCTGAGTTTTAATGCAGGTTCTATAGCGCGAAAAGTATTCAAATCGCTAAAGACAACGAACATTTCGAACATTGAGCCAATAGAGATCATTTGTGATAATTTTAATATACTTGCAATGTCTTTGTCAGTTCGCACTAGAGGTATTTGATTTTCGATAGATTTTCGCACTGAAATGTACAAATTATAAATTTTCAAATTTGAAAATTTATTAAGATAAAAAAATTTTTATAATAATTTTTATATTTATATACCTGTTATATAATCTTTTGTGTAAAATGATACTGAATTGTAATTGTGCTCGTCGTATCGTCCATGATTATGACTAATATCAAATTCCACGTGCTTAGTACTTTCATCGTAATAAATTATGTCGGGATTATATTGTACAAAGGGAATTGGACTATAAACTTGCCATTGGCTAATAGTGTTCATTCGTACCTGTAGAAAAACAAAATCGGACCATCATTTCATCATATGAAATTAAGAATTATTTTAATAAAATATATATTTTTTAAAATTTGTATTTTTCTACAATTGTAAGAAACTTACTCTATTCAAATACTCAGATTTTAATTCCATTCTAGTGTCTGCAAATAATATTAGATTATTTGAAAAAAATTTTTTTGTATATAAATCTGCAATTGCAATTTTTAGCAGAGGTTCGATTTCTACAAAACTGGAAATAGTGGGCAGCCGAATGGAAAGCCATGTTACTTTCAATTGATCCTTTTTGTATTTCTCACTCAAATATAAGGCACGTTGTTTAATTTTGTAAAAAATATCTTTGCTACCCTTTGAAGCATATCCAGGATTGTACAACAAAACCTTAAAGTAAATGTACATTTTTTTAATGTTAATAAGAATAAAATAATTTTAATTAAATTCCTATATAATTTCAACAATTGCTTACAACAGTAAGTAAAATTTTATCCTTTCTGTCCATGCATGTATCTGCATAATGATCCAAAAATTGTAAACCTTCTTTTATTTTCTGGAAATCTATCACTATAATCATATTTATTCGTGAATTTTCTGTCACATAAGGAACAGGCAATATTTCAACTTTTCCTAATGGATTACAAGCTTCTATTCTTTTGTTAATTATTTTCCCAGTTTCAGTAATAAAACTCAAATCTAATATAAAATCAATTCCTCTCGATGAATCAAATTTCCAGTATCCATTGACTAATTTATTAAATTTAATTTTTCTTCTAGTATTTGCCATAATTTTTTCAACTGTTGCATTTACAACATAATTAACTTCTCCTCTTTGTTCGCGATCCAGTTTTTTAACAGTATCAAAATCATTATCAAGAAATGTATGAGTCATATTAAAATAGGCCCACCTCACAATATCAAAACGATTTGAGACTTTATTCCCAGGTTGATTACCGATTGGCCATGTAAGATCACCTTGTTTTTTTGGAGTGAAATTGGCAGTTTTTATCATTTCTTTGCGCACACTTTCAATTTCATTTCGTACTTTGGCTAATTCAATCTAAAAATTAAAATTAAGTTAAAATGAATTTAAAAATTAAAAACATATTTATATAGACTTATGTTTAAAAATTGATACAAACTTTTGTAAAATAGGTATTTATTTTATACACAGTCAGATGATCATATATTGGATATATTGTAACAATGTCCTCAAGATCTTTAGAAGTTAGTTGTAAAAAATGTCTATCATGATCAAAATTAACATTTAATTCTTTCGATAAGAATAATACTTTTTGCACTGTGTTTGAGCATGGAATTGATGTTGAATGAATTATGCACCGACCGACATTAACATCATCAGAAGAAGAAAATATATTCTTTACACACCAGTCCAAATTATATTTTACTTTCTTTAAAATTGAATTACTTAATAATACTCCACTATCTACAAAATGCAACAAACATTTAGATTATAAATTTTATGTATATCAATATCATTATGTATATTTTTTTAAACAAAGCAATAAGTCAATAAATTTTAACTTACCTAGAGAGCAATAATTACTATCACTAGTAACTCCAAGATAAACATCTTGACTGACACTAATTTTATTAACTAATGCAGTTAATTTCCTGGCATTAATATAACTAGTATCCTTAATAAAAAAATAATAGTCATAATCTTCTAAATAGTTGTCAGTAATATATTTCAATGTATGAAATGGTTGCAATATACTTCTAGTATCTGTAAAACCAACGATACCTGGCAATGATACATTTGGTTTGATTCCTTCAGAAATGGATATAAAATATCTAACTTTGTCCACTAAATGTGCAATTGTTCTATTCGATGCGACAGCTCGATTATGCAGGTATTCAGGGCTCGTTGATACAGCAACAAATAACTTCTCCTTGATCCCTAGTTCAGTTGAATAATACCTTGGTCTAATGAAAGCTTTTGGTGATTTCTTGGCTTTTTGAGGTTTAGCATCAACATTTATTTTTGGTTCGTACTCATCAACTAATTCATTACTACTTACAGAATAAGGAAGAGATTCTTCGGTATCTTGACAATCATTGATCTCCAATGGAGCAAAGAGTAAACTTATACTGAGACCTAAACATACTCCAATAATCAAATAAATATTACTTCGACAATGTGAAAACAAAACATTACCCACAGCACACATTTTCGTGAATTTCGTTTCTTCTTTTATTTGCTTTCTTTAAAAATAAGACCGAACCCTGGTTCTTTATAGGAAATCTAAATTTCCGATAAATAAATAACCGAATTCAAAGAGGAATTGTATAAAAGTAATTGGCTAAAAAATACCATGTTATAGGCGGTATATTTTGATGCAGTTTGCTAAGTCATAATTATAAGTGAAAATAAAAATAAAATTGACGAGCGAACATTGATGTGTATTTCCAACGATAAACGCCACTGTTTCACTTTTTTCTCGGTGCGGACGAGTGCGAGTGCAGACCCGCGTGCATATGTGCAACGATGTTTAACGCCGCGCAGCTGAGAGAAAACTACCTTGTCGACCACGCACTCACGTAGGTCGCGGAGCGGAGTGTGTTATATAGAGTAAGGAACGAGCGAACGAGGCCGAGTTAACGGAGTCAATCGTCAACGCGGCAAAGGCAAAAAAGTTAGATCGCCCCTACCAAACGGATATGACGTTTGCTGATGCATAAGCAGTCTCGGGTCTCGGGCTCTCGGGACTAATCTCGGGTCTCCGATTGTCTGGTATGTTACACGAACACGACTAACACGACTACTTTATATTATGCGCGCACTTTACTTAGAAATTATTGTACAATTGCATAGGGAATAATCATTGCATAAGAAAAATTCACATAAGTGTTAATTACTGACCTTGCACTGTTATATGCACATTCTACAGTGCTTATGTGATTCGCATTTATTATTCATTTTACAAATTAAATACGTCCATCGCGCAAGAAATCTAATATTTTTTTGTTTGCATTTATTAATAATTAGATTAATTTATTAATAAATAATAAATAAATAATTGAACTAATACAAAAATTTGGAAAAATAAATAATTGTTAATTTCATTTAAAAACATTAGTGCATATCATAAACAGATGCACTATAGTTTATTGATTAATTTATTATTATTATGTGCAAAGTCAATAGATATGTAAACGACACCAAAAAATATATTCGTAACATTTAATTTTTGACAATAATTTTATATTTATAATCGTCCACTTTTAAAACAGTTGACAATTATTTAAATGCATTTACATTCGTTTTTAAAAGCAACTTATTTTGATTTTAATATACTCATATCATACTTATTTACCCGGTGAAGTACCGACCGAGCAAAAACGGTAATTATTACATTTACATAAAAAATACACACTTATGCAAAACCCGAATACAGAAGCACTTTTTTAACCAGATTATTAGAAGCGCGGTTTCATTGGATTTAATACAAGAACGGTTTATCGTATGGAATAAAAATAAAATATTTCACAACAATTCATTAAAAATCAATACGATTTGTTTCAAAAAAATTATTCAGCAGATTTTTAATTATTTGCCGTATTAGATAAAATCAAATTGAGGGGGTGGCTTACCCGGTGGATTACCGACCGAGCTAAAATTAAATTTATTTAAAAAAAAATACGCATTTTTATGTAAAATCCTAATATAGAAGCACTAGATAGTTAAATAATACTTCATAAAGTTTCAAGTCAATACAATAAATAAGATACCCTAAAAAATTTCTGCACCGAAAAATCACGGAATATCATATAGGGGAGACTGGGGTATTTTTGTACAGGGGCATTTTTGAATTTTTTAAATAGCTCTTTTATATCGTAATATTAATGCTATAATAGGACGGTTTCTTTTAATAAATGATATTATCTTAAATTCCCCATAGTTACGAGATATTCCGAATCGACTGTTTACGTTTACTCGAGACCTGCCAAAATGAAAATCTCATTTTTTTTTATTTGTACTTCTTAGTTTTTGATAGCAAATTTGCGCTGTAGGTTCTATATACCTGCAAATCACACATGTTAAAAGTATTCATACTAGCTTTCTTTTGATCGTAATTACGTTGAAAAATATTAATTCATTGCTGCGTAATGCGTATTTAAAGTTTTTTTCTATTTTGGGGTAATTTTGAACACGAACCCTGGGGTAAATTTGAACATGCTAATTAAATGGGTGCACGGTGATTTTGTGTAGCATATTCATCACATGGCGAATGTACGTTCAAAAATACACCAGGGTTGGGGCATTTTTGATCAAAATGCCCGTTTCTTCAACCGTAAAATAAACCGCCCCAGCAATAAATATTGTAGGTAAAAAAATTTGACTTAATAGTTAGTTGCTAGGATTTGAAGTTCCCATGGTCCCAAGTTCAAAATTACATCGTATTCGATCAAAAAAAAATAAATAAAAAAAAAGTTCAAAAATGCCCCAGTCTCCCCTACATATTCGGTGCAGAAATTTTTTAGGGTTTCTTTGTTGTATTGACTTAAAACTTTGTAGAATGAGTTACTATTTTATTATCCAGTGCTTCTATATTAGGATTTTACATAAAATTGCATACTTTTTTAAATAAATGAACAATTCAAGATGGCGGGTGAGGACTTGCCGCCTGCGGTTGCAAAAATAGTGAATACAACGGTGTTTTGTGTGTTATGTGATAGTGTTTTTCATAAAAGTGACTTTAACCGAAAAAAAAGTGAAATATGTAACTAATATTCTGGTAATTTGTGATGAACATAAAGACTTGGACTTGTCCTCAATTTCAAGTGAAGATCCACGTGTCATATTATGCACGCTTAAAAACGAAATTAATAATTGCAAAATTGTAAATCAAAAACTCAGTCAAGAGCACGCATTGCTCAAAAATGAATACAAAATATTACAGAATAATTATGAACAATTAAAGGAAAGCAAGAGTAATGAAGACAATGAAGATGATGGCATGAAATTGGACAAAACATTTTATGCAAATGATAAACAGATGGAAGCAATCAAGAATGAAAATATGTTATTAAAGGAATTAAATAAAGAAATGAAGGAAAAAAATGCTTTATTACAAGAGTTACTGGACAAAGAAAAAAAGAAAGATAGTGAATTATTAAAAACCCATACTAAATCATTTGCGAGTGTATTAAATTCGAAAGTGATAGTAACTGAGACGAAAAGAATTCCTAAGATTATTATTAAAAAGAAAAACAATACTACAATGTAATACTGAACATACAGTGAATGATTCGGAAAAGTGTGAAATATTGCAAGTCAAAATTAAAAACTATATCATCATGACTGATTATCAGATCAAACCTGCTTTACCGAGGTATATTGGTAATGTGGGATATAGCAATAATGTAAGGCAAACATCGGTAAATAATAAAACTACACCATCGACGGAAAAAAAGAAAGAAACTACTTTATCTTTAAGATATTTGAGTGGAAGTACGGAATCGGTATTCTAAATGGAATATAGTATAAAAATGGAACAAACAACATGTTGTGACTTTCATGAACTAAACAGTAAAATAATTTCAAATAATAATCTAATATTATACGTAAACATTAGAAGTTTGAATGCGAATTTGCCTAAACTTGAATGTCTGATTAATAGCTTGGAATATAAACCGAATGTAATAGTATTGTGCTGAAACATGGAATTTAGTATGTCCACAGTTGTACAATTTAACTGGATATAAAATGTATTATAATAATAGTAAGATTAATAAATCAGATGGCGTAAATATTTACATATTAGATAAATTGATAGAATGTACTGAAACCTTAATAACTGGAAGATTGAGCATACTGAATTCTTGTTTCAAATTAGGTAAGGAAAAAATTGTCATATCTGCACTTTATAGATCACATGATTATCCTAAGGCTGAATTCATTTTAGAATTAAAAAATTTCATCAACTCTTATAACATGGGTAAACATCATATAATCATAGGTGATTTCAATATTGATATAAATTGCAATAATAATTTTAGTCATGAACTCTTAGAAAACTTTCTTGAGAAGGAGTATTTTCCAGGTTTTGTGGGTATAACTAAACCGTCGAATGACATTGCTTCTGAAGGGACTTGCATTGATAATTTTTTCATCAGAAGTGAAAGCTTAAGGTTTACTACTTGTAAGATTAACAGTACCTTTACTGATCATTATCCTCTTTTTATGACTGTTGATGATAGATTTGATGAGAAGGAGGACATATAGTTTATAGCAAAATAAATTATTTTGAATTAAATGCAATAGCAGGTAAAATAAACTGGAATATAGAATTACGCAAATAAATGATCCTAATAGTGCTACTGATCTGTTGATCTCTTGGATTGCAGACTGTGTTAGGAAGTCAAAGAGTACAGGCATGAGTAACAATACTAAAAAAAATAATAAAAAACCAAGAAAAAATTGGATTACAAATGCTATTATGTTTTCATGTCAAAAAAAGGAAAATCTTTATAAAGCATGGAAAAGCAATCCTGGAGATTCGGAGATTAAAAATGAGTATAAAAATTACGTTAAGGTACTTGATAGGATAACTAAAGAAGCTAAACGCACTTACGAATAAAATTTTTTTTTAAAAAATAGTAAAAATCCTCAAAGGCTATGGAGTTTGATTAATAACAAGCTTGGTAGAAATGTAAAAAAAATTAATGATTTTGAGTACATATTGGATGAAAATAACAGTAAAATAGACGACAAAAAAGAAATTGCGAATAACTTAAATGAATTCTTCTGTACTGTAGGATCCAATTATAAAATAAAAACACCGCAGGGCCCTAATTCAACTAACATTCCTTTTAATGACAAATCAATGTTTCTTACACCCACACATAGTACAGAGATTAGGAACATTATTAATAATTTGAAAGATAAATCAGGCGGGGTCAACGAAATTTTAACACTAAAACATTAAAAGCAATATCCAATCACATTCTTATGCCTCTAACACACATTTATAATATGAGCATGGAAAAGTCAATATGGCCTACTGCACTTAAAAAGGCAGAAGTAATTCCTATTTTTAAATCAGGTAATAAATGCTATGCAACGAATTATAGACCAATATCATTAATATCAAATCTCGCAAAGATATTTGAAAAAATTATTTACAAAAGAATATATAAGTTTAATGAAAAGTATATATAGTATATTGGCAGAAAATCAATTTGGTTTTATTAAAAAAAAAGGTACTAAAGATGCACTAAATTATTTGACGAACATTATATATACAAACTTAGATAAAAGTAAACCAATAATAGCAACTTTCTTAGATTTGGCAAAAGCTTTTGACACAGTAGATCATAATATACTAATAAATAAGCTTTACAATTACATCAGAGGAAATGTCTTAGACTTACTTACAAGTTACTTGTCAAATCGCAGTCAAATAGTGAGACTTAATAAAATAAAGAGTAATTCACTCCCAATTAAGACAGAGGTCCCTCAAGGAACAATTTTGGGTCCATTATTGTTTCTTTTATATATTAATGATTTACTGAGAAGTTTATATTCTGAAAATTTAATAACATATGCAGATGACACTGTGGTATTATTTGTTGATAATACTTGGGAATTAGCCGAAAATAAAATGAATATATATTTGGAATTTGTATCAAAATGGTTAGCTTTTAATAAATTATCACTGAACGCCAATAAAACGGTTTATATCTCTTTTGGAAATTATAGTGATAGCGTTCCTAATGATTTAACAATTAAAATTGAGAATCATGTTTTGGAAAGGGTAGAAAGTTGTAAGTATCTAGGAATTTTTATTGATTATAACATGAGATGGAATAAACATATTGAATATATTGTAAATAAAACTAAATACTTAACTTATGTGTTTGCTAAGTTCTCTAGAATAATGACAGTTGAGGTACTTATAGTATTATACTATTCACTTTTTCACAGTATTGCAACCTATGGCATAATTGCGTGGGGTGGTGCTTACAAAAACAATTTAGATTTATTAAATAAAACGCAAAAACGACTACTCAAGTAAAAATACATTTCTAAGGGATAATTATCCACTTAGCCTGGAACAAACTTTTGTTCATGAAGCAATTGATTTGCATTATAGTAAACGAAGCAATATTTTTAGACAAAGAACTACTATTACAAGGAACAAATGCATTCCATTACCTAAAATAACTAAAACGATAAGCAATAAAAATAGTTACGTTGTAGCTGTAAGACAGTTCAATAAATTACCAAATGAATTAAAAATATTATCAACAAGTAGACAAAACATAAGATCTAAAATTAAAAATTGGATTAGAACAAACATATGAAAGTAATTATCATGGAGAAAATTAACTGTATTGAAATAAAAAAAAATATTTTATAAGCTAGTTCATCAAATTAACAACAATTTTGTTGAGTGTACAAATCCTGTAATGGAAGTCCGACAGGATCTTGTTTTGCTTAACAAATTGTTTCTTGATATTAGAACATACTTCTGTGCAAATAATTTTTGTTGTTTAAACAATAATCGATCACATCGGCGTATTTCGAATTATAACTGGAACAAAATGATTTATAGAATGGATGAAACCAATTTAAACAATGTAATTAAATTAGCCAAAGAGATAAAACATATGTATGAACGAGAAGTTGATAATAAATTAAATCCTACTGAGCTGTTAGCGATAAGTGAGGTGAGGGATCTAACTACAAATAAGATTAAGCAAAACGATAAAAATGTTACTGGATTTGTAAAAGACAACGAATGGGATAAAAAGAGCTGTTCTTCAACTTTTAAGTATATAAGATTTGTGAAAGCATCAGTAAAATCAGAAGAAAAAATAATCAATGAAAAAGAAAAATATATCCCTATTGAAACAGTTTTCTCTAAAATAGACAATATATCTAACGAAAATAGTAAAAAAATGAAAGTTGTAAATTCAACGGGAAAAAAGGTTCTACAACATAATTGCCATTCGTATGTCTTATAGGATCGAATAAAGCAATTTTTTATTTTGATAGAGGAATACGAGGGAAACAAATTTTTACTAACTCGGTTTTCCCATTGAAACGACAACCACCATATAAAGATCTAGTAGTTATTGACGACATAGTTTTTACATCTACCTGTACATGTGATTCCTCTAAACAACATAAAGAAATGTTTCCACACTTTAGAGTTACATGCGCGGTGGGACTTACTTGTCCAGCCAGATTAAACAGCATAGAGAAAATTATATTTGCAAGAGACAGAAATGCATCAACTGAAAGTTAATACGACAGCTAGACAAATGTTGATTAAGTATTGGTAGCGAGACAGTCACACTACCTTGTATACTAGTTATACTTGTTAAGGGGTGCTGTTTTCGCTGAATTTACTTTGTTATGTTTATAAAATTTTATCATTGTTTTTATTGGTTACTAGTTAGGAAGCTTAAGTATTTTTTGCTTAAGCTTTAGTTATAGTTTTAGTTTTAAGTATTAGTCTTAAGTTTATAGTTTTAAGTTGCCAGACCTATGTACAGATAAATTAATTTTATCTCTGTAGGAATTGCGGCATATTCATAATGTTGTAATTTTACCTGGTTTAATAAATTACCTTTTTTTACTCAGTCGGTACCTACCGGGTATGCCACCCCCTTAAGAGGACGTCGAAGCTAGCGATTTTATCGACATATAAAAGTTACTGTTTTTAATCTTTATCAATAACTATAAAAGCTTATGAGAAATTTTGACACCAGAGCTCCATTCTATATAGTACTACAAGTAACTTGTCAAATTTTGCTGCAATAAATTCATTGAGTATTTACGAAGAATATAATTTTATACTTGTTCGTTCAATACTAAATATTATTTATTAAAAAATATGATAATAATAAAAACCTATTCTTATTAATTATCTTTCAAAAATAACAATATTATTATAAATTTGAAGACAGAATACATTAAAATTAGTTAAATTGTTCCACACTAATAAATATAAAACCCAAATCTTACTAACCGTATAAACTAAATGTATTTCTTATAATTTTACAAATCTAATATCATTAAATCCAAAATACAGTCCAACGAACGTTAGCGAGTGTCCGAAATGCGTACTGCGCATGCGCTTCCCACTTTTTGCTTTATGCGTCATTTGCAAAAAAGAACGTAATACGGCTTTTGTTAATAATTTGCTTGAAATACTGTAGTTTATTGCTGTTTTTTCGTCAATTTCGATAGTTTAACGCTTGTTCTATGGTTCATTTAAACTTCAGCCCTAAAATTAATAAACAAATTCACAGTAATTGCTTAAAAAAAAAATTTGTCTTAGCTTCAAAGCATGGTAGAACAATGAAGCTCGGCTTAAAATTTGTAAAAATAATCATAGCAATCAGATAATTTATTTATAAATTCAACTAAAAAAAATTCCTACTCAAAATTAATTATTAAAACTACTTAACTTTTTATGTAATTTTTAAACAATTTACAGTTGCAAATTCAAAATTTACTTTATTATACATTATAGTATAACTCTTTACAAACAAAATGAGCTACAATAGAAGTCTCTACGACGCCTGCAAGCTGGGGAAATTCAATTTTTGTAAATGTTCTTTTTAAGTAACAAATATAATTACACGAAAAATTAGGCAGAAATTTTTACCATTTATTAAGTACCCAAAGACCTTCAATAAAAACCGCATTACGATGCTTAAGAAGCAAAAATAACTTAATTATACAATATGTTAAAGAACGCTAAAAGTGGTGGTTTTTTGCATTTTGCAAGTAAACAAATTATTGAAATAAAATTTTATTAGTAAAAAGTGTCCTTTATTGATCGTCACGAACCAATGGTGTTTACAGATGTTTATTATATTGTGACTTAGGACTCCCTTCGGGGAGGTCCTATGTATATAGATATATATATATTTTTTAAACAATGTGTTCTGGAGACGACAGCGTGGGTGGTGAAAATTAGCAAAAAGAATGGATATGTAATAATGAAGAGTGGCTTTTGCGAGATTTACACGAGTGATATGTGGTTTTTTTGAGTTTTGTTAGAATTTGCCTTGAAAAGGGACGGCGTAAAAACGTCCGAAACGTCGGCATATTTTGTAACTTAAATAAACATCTGTAAACACCATTGGTTCGTGACGATCAATAAAGGACACTTTTTATTAAACATTACTTGAACGAACGATAGATTCATTTAAACAATAAAATTTTATTAGGCTCATTTTGTAGGTATTATTGGTCATACTTATATAAATGTCTATTTTTATTATTTTTCGTAATAGTTATAAGAAAAAAATCGGTTTTTCATACATTCATTCATTATTTAAACAATGACCGCCCGTGTAAAAAAAAAGTCTGGGGAACGTCTAGGAAAAGTTTGGCTTATAAACGTCTTGGCAAAGTCTGGCTGGTGAGACTATCCCATACTTTTTGCTAGACTTCATATATTTTATTTTAAAAATCTGGGAGAAATCAACCAGACTTTCTCCCGCACATTTTGCCAGACTTTATAATTATTTTTGAAAGTCTGGAATAAATAAGCCATATTTTCTCCCACACATTTTGCCAGACTTTATAATAATTTTTGAAAGTCTGGGATAAATCAGCCAGACTATCTTCCGTACTTAATACCATACTAGACTTTGTAATTTTTTCAAATGTAAAAATATATATAAATATATAATACATAATAGTACATACAATATAAAAATATATAAAATACTCATATAAATGCACCCATAAAATCAAGATATCAACATACCGATATCCTCAAAACGTAGTGCAGTTTATACGGAAAAATGTCGACGAAACCTGAAACGAGAAAAATAAAAAAACCACAAAGTATCTTTTTTTTTATTTGGACGATTAAGGGAATATCATACTCAATTAAAAATTCAAATTTCGCGCCACAAAATAGCAGACGAAAAGAGAACAAACTTACTTATAACAATTAATAATAACAAATTTACGCAAAACCAGTTGCCCTCCGTTATGTAATTATCTATCATTTTACAAAGTTTCTAATTAATATAATAATATTTCGCCGAGAAAACCTTGAAAAATGCAATTTTTTTTATATTTTTCAAGGCTTTCTCGGCGATATATTGTTATAATAGCTTGAAACTTTGTAAGATGATAGATAATTACATAACGGAGGGCAATCAACTCCTGGTTTTGCATAAATTTGTTATTATTAATTGTTATAAGTAAATTTTGACCTCTCCAATGCGCAACCACCTATCTCATTTTGCGAATATAAAACCACCTATCTCGTTTTGGCAGAATGAAACGATCTATCTCGTCTTTGGCAACTTAAAACAACCTATCTCAAAAGTAGTAAAAAAAAATATTGTTATGTCAGCCCAAAATATTATAAAATCACTACCTTGAGTTAAGCACATTTTATAATTATAACTATAGATCATTATTGTGATAAAACGCATAGAATATATAGTAATTATTAATGCAATATACCTTATAATATCAATAAACATACTTAAGTGTTAAATAAACTTTTTTAATATATTAGATTTTTTATTGTTGTATTTTATAGCTATTTACAAAACGGCATTTTTATTTCTACAATTACACTAGGAAAATAGAATTATTGAGTAAGTTTATAGATTTCTAAGCTAGCAACTGTTATTTGTTTAAATTATTGTATATTACAAATTGTTTAATATATTTTTTGTAAACAAAAAAGAGAATACATTAAATATTTTTTTATGTAAATATAATTTTTCAATAAAATTCTATAAAATAATATTAAGTACAAAACATTTTTAATAAATAATTTAAAAATCAAATACATAATTATAATTAAATTAATTCCAATAAGCAAAAAGAATTAAATCACTCTTCTATAAAATAATAGTAATAACTATTATTCTTTTTTATTTCTTAAATATGCCTGACTTAGCAACATTTTCTTCTACTACTTTTGAGATAGGTCGTTTTAATTTTCCAAAAACGAGATAGATCGTTTTATTCTGCCAAAGCGAGATAGGTGGTTTTATATTCGCAAAATGAGATAGGTGGTTGTACATTGGAGAGGTCGATTTGTTCTTTTTTCGTCTACTATTTTCTGGCGCGAAATTTGAATTTTCAATTGAGTATGACACCCCCTTAATGGTAAATTAAATTTCATTTTTAACAATTTTTTAAATAATTTATATTAAATACAAATTTAAAATTGAAAAAATTAGTTAAGAGAAACATTATATAAAAACTTTTACTTCATTATATTGATATACATTTAAAAATAAGAACTCATCTAATGTGCTCAACGATGGAATGTTGAGGTACGGCCCGTTTTGACTCCGACGACGTCTTTCAGTTTTTACACACTGCAGGCACAATGACGCACCTCGTCGAATCTTCGTTGCACTGCATCTTCCAAACACAACATTTATATTGTATCTAATTAATAGGAACAATACATCCTCGACATGTTTTGAGCTATCGAATTCACAAAACCACCAGTTACTTTTCTATCACAAAAAAAAAGTCACCAATGATTTTCGTGTAACTCGTGACAACAAACTGATGAAATGGTTAGGTTACAATTATAAAAACACAATCATCAAATTGAAGTTGGTTTTCATATCGTTTTGTACCCTAACCATTTCATCAGTTTGTTGTCGCGCGATACGAGAAAAATATTGGTGACTTTTTTCTTAGGTGATAGATAAGTATCTGGTGGTTTTGTGAGTTCAATAGCTCAAAACATGTCGAGAATGTATTGTTCTTATTTTTAAATATATATAAATATAATGGAGTAAATGTTTTTATATAATGTTTCTCTTAGTATTAGTATTTAATATAAATTATTTAAAAAATTGTGAAAAATGAAATTTAATTTACCATTAATCATCCAAATAAAAAAAACTATACTTTGTGGTTTTTTTATTTTTCTCGATTCAGGTTTCGTCGACAGTTTTTGCGTATAGACTGCACTATACATTTTGAGGATATCTGTGTGTTGATATCTTGATTTTATGAGTGCATTTATGTGAGTATTTTATATATTTTTATATTGTATGTACTATTATATATTATATATTTATATCAAAAGGCTCGATAGAGCCTGACGCAAGTATACGGTATTAAATATCTAATTTTTTATTGCAATCCTGTAAGTTGTTCGAATTTGCATCCATTACACTATTATTCTAAAATCATATTTACACCCATACCACGTGGTAACCACGACGAACCACGCGGTAAACCACGTGGTAAAACCACATGGTAAAACCGCGTGGTTTACCACGTGGTTCTTTTCAACAGGGGAGCGAGA
Source organism: Theocolax elegans (assembly GCA_026168455.1). Lineage (NCBI taxonomy): Eukaryota > Metazoa > Arthropoda > Insecta > Hymenoptera > Cerocephalidae > Theocolax > Theocolax elegans. Next base: position 37,501,817 of record CM047426.1, on the reverse strand, counting down.
GCCATTATATAATACAGCTAACTAGCCCTTCAGATTTTTACTTTTCTAACCGCTGCATTATTACATTATGTATTTGTGCTGTTGGCCACGCATTACGTTCCTTATTTATTAATCTTTACTGTACAACAAGTTTTACACGAATTCATTTACGCACAATCAAGAAAATCAATGCCAAAGATATTGCTTGCTGATTTCCTTTCCTCAATTTTCGTCTTCTCCCTTTTGATATATATAGTCAACTTCAAACAAAATGAGATAGAGATAGTATAGGAAATGCATGAGATAGAAAGAGAAACAATGCTTTCCAGCCCGTGAGAGAGCGCGTACAGAGGTCCCACCGATTGACAGGCAAAAGTTTAGACGTGGCAGCAAGAGGGAGCTACTGCTATTCTTAGCTTTCTCTTGTGCTATATATATAGTGAAGGTGCGGTTCAAATATCTATTTGATCGTTTTTACAAGAACTGATTTAATTTCAAAATAAAAGGTGTTTGAAGTGTTAGTCTACTTATTTATGCAAGATAAGTGATATATCGTAAGTAATCTACTTATGAAAACAAATTAGTGTATACAATGGAATCTGACTTGTATAAAGACAGTGTAAGTGAAGATATACAACAACAAGAAGATCAGTTTGAAATATTTCAAACAAAACAACAGAGAAATAATAAAAGAACACTTACAATATTTGTTAGAAATACACAAAATGTACCTGACGCAGATAATAATTCTAAGAAAAATAAGCATCTTAAAAGTGTAAATAGAGAATCAAGAGAACATTCAGATATGATTTTGAATACTGATTTGACTAATACAGACAATTTACAAGTGAACACTGACAATGACTCAGCGAAGAAAATAAAATTATATAATGACAATAACAAGGGACCATTTGGTGTTTGGTTCAAAAACATCAAATTTATAAGTGAAGAACTTAGCCCATTTACTGTAGGCAGTAACTTGCATAAAAACTATAAACAAATAATTGACATCAGAAGAAAAAGCAAGTTTAATGTGGAAGTTTTATGCAGAACGAGGGATGAAGCTAATAGATTATTGACTGACTTTATGAAATTCAACTTAGAAGCATATTTGCCTTCATACAGGAAATTTAAAAAAGGGATCATCAAGAATGTTCCGACACATATAACTGAGGAAACTATTTTTGAACCTATCTTATCAAAAGTCAATATTAAAGATATAAGATGACTGAAAATGAAAAATAAAAACCCAACCTCCGAAGGTGATAAGTGGATTCCTAATAAATCCATCCTGATTACTTTTTCAGGGCAGGATTTGCCAAGAGATATAATTCTTTTTTTCAGTTAAATGTAATGTAGAACCTTTTGTCTCAAAGCCTATGCAATGTTACACATGCTTTAAATATGGTCAGTCAAGTAAAAACTGCAAAGAGGATCCTGTGTGCATTGTGTGCAGTGATAAAAAACATGATAGTGCACCTTGCAGTAACGTAGACAGTCCAATATGTGTAAACTGCAAAGGAAATCATAAAAGCATAAGTGCGGAGTGCGAAATTTACAAATTCTATTATAGAATAAATATATTGATGGCTCATGACAATCTTTCATTTAACAAAGAATTACACAAGTAAATCAGCAACAGGAACAAAAACAACAAGAACAAGACCAACTGTTGGTCCCAACACAATCTCAACAACAACAAAATTCTGATATAGAATATGATTTGACATCGGTGCATACGGACTCATCTGCCGCAACGAATAAAATTTTAACACCAATATCTACTCCAATTATATCATCTCCTGGAACTTCAAATTCGGATTCATCATCTACTCTGTACCAAGAATTAAGTCAAACTAAAAATTGCGAAAACAAAATGTCAACAGTTTTGTATGACAAAATGGGTATGGATAAAAAAAACAAGAGAAATACAAATAATCAAATCAGAGACAACTTGATTTCTGAATCTGTTTGTCTCAATTTGGAGATGGACAGCTTGGAGACTGGTGCGGTTTTGATTCGCAACAATTTGGAGGAGACTCTTATTGTGGGATGCTACAGATCACCTGTTTCCGGAAACAATGTTAGTATTAATTAATTAAAAAATTTGATTGATGGTATTAAATCATTTAATAAATTTTATATTTTGGAAGATTTTAATGCACACAACCCTTTGCGGAGCAGTGATAGGTGTTGCACAAATGGCGGTAACATTGGTGATTGTTTTGAGGAAAATGATGTTTTGCTATTGAATAATTTTGATCACACCCACTTTTTTAAGGGGAATGATGATAACTTGAAATATTCAAATATAGACCTTTCATTTACTTCGCTTAGTTGTTATTTTAGTTCGAATTGGCGTGTTTTGGATGACCCTTGGGGGACCGACCATTTTCCGATTATTATTGAGATTGACGATAAATATGAAATGGTTGGAAAGAAAAATTATAGATATAAATTAAATAAAATACATAGGAGTAAATTCTTTTTTTAATTTAGATGAGGAAAAAAGTTATTTTTACAACTTAGAATCTATATTATATTCAAATTCATCCGTTCTCCGGTGTCCGGCGGTGGTGTCCGGTGTCCCGCGGCGATGTCCGGTCTCCTGTTGTAAGAATTAAGAGTATGTGTGGAGTGGAAGGGTTAACGCTGATATTTCGGGAATTGCTGAATTATTTGGGGATAACTTCACTAAATACGGGAATTCCTGGAAATTTTGGGAATGTTTTAGGTATTCCGAAATAACTCCACTACTCTCGGGATTTTCTAAATATTCGGTAATTTCTTAGATATGCCGGAAAATCTTCACTAATTTATGGTTTTCCTGGATGTTTCGGGATTTTCTTAAGTATTCCGGGATAACTCCACCAATTTCGGGATTTCCTGCAAGTCTCGGGTTTTTCTGTGGTATTTCGGGATAAATACCCTAATTTCGGGATTTTCTGGTTGTTTCAAGATTTTCTATGGTATTTCGAGATTATGTGTGGTATTTCGGTACCTTCTGCAGTATTACGGGAACTCCACTAATTTTGTGATTTCCTGGATGTTTCGGGATTTTCTGTGGGATTCCGGGATAAAAACACCACTTTCGGGATTTCCTGGATGTTTCGGTATTTTCTGTGGGATTCCGGGATAAAAACACCACTTTCGGGATTTCCTGGATGTTTCGGTATTTTCTGTGACATTTTGGGATAAATTAACTAATTGAGGGATTTCCTGCAACTGTCAGGTTTTTTTTGTGGTATTCCGGGATAAATCCACCAATTTCAGGATTTCCTGGATGTTTCGGGATTTTCTGAGGCATTCCGGAATAAATCCACCAATTTCGGAATTTCCTGGATGTTTCCAGATTTTTTATGGTATTTCGGAATTTTCTAAATAATTTGGTAATTTCTTAGATATGCTGGGAAATCTTCACTAATTTAGGGTTTTCCTGGATGTTTCGGGATTTTCTTAAGTATTCCGGGATAACTCCACCAATATCGGGATTTCCTGCAAGTCTCGGGTTTTTCTGTGGTATTTCGAGATAAATTCCTTAATTTCGGGATTTTCTGGTTGTTTCAAGATTTTTTATGGTATTTCGGGATTTTCTGTGGTATTTCGGGATAAATACCCTAATTTCGGGATTTTCTGGTTGTTTCAAGATTTTCTATGGTATTTCGAGATTATGTGTGGTATTTCGGTACCTTCTGTAGTATTACGGGAACTCCACTAATTTTGTGATTTCCTGGATGTTAGGGATTTTCTGTGCTATTCCGGGTTAATCCACCAGTTTTGGGATTTCCTGGATATTTCGGGATTTTCTGTGGTATTTCGGGATATATTCCCTAATTGCGGGATTTTTGGTTATTACTAGAATTTCTATGGTATACGGGATTACTTGGTGTTTCGGGATTATCTGACGTATTCCGGGTAACTTCACCACTTTCGGGATTTCCTGGATGTTTCGGAATTTTCTGTGGGATTCCGAGATAAAAACACCACTTTCGGGATTTCCTGGATGTTTCGGGATTTACTGTGGGATTCCGGGATAAAAACACCATTTTCGGGATTTTCTGGATGTTTCGGTATTTTCTGTGACATATTAGGATAAATTAACTAATTGAGGGATTCCCTGCAAGTCTCGGGTTTTTTTGTGGTATTCCGGGATAAATCCACCAATTTCGGGTATCCTGGATGTTTAGGGATATTCTGAGGCATTCCGGTATAAATCCACCAATTTCAGAATTTCCTGGATGTTTCGGTATTTTCTATGACATTTTGCGATAAATTCACTAATTGAGGGATTTCCTGCATGTCTCAGTTTTTTTGTGGTATTTCGGGATAACGCCAAAAATTTCGGGATTTCCTGGATGTTTCAGGATTTTCTGTGGTATTCCGGAATAAATCCACCAATTTCGGGATTTTCTATGGTATTTCGGGATTATCTGTGGTTTTTCGGGATTTTCTGACGTATTTCGGGTAACTTCACCAATTTCGGAATTTCCTGGATGTTTCGGCATTTTCTGTGACATTTCGGGATAAATTCACTAATTTCGGGATTTCCAGGATGTTTCGGAATTTCTGAGGTATTTCGGGATAAATTCCCTAATATCGGGATTTCTGGTTGTTTCAAGATTTTCTATGGTATTTCGGGATTTGCTGTGGTATTTCGGGATTTTCTGTACTATTCCGGGAACTCCACTAATGTTGTGATTTCCTGAATGTTTCGGGATTTTCTGTGATATTTGGGGATAAATTCACTAATTGAGGGATTTCCTGCATGTCTCAGTTTTTTTGTGGTATTTCGGGATAACGCCAAAAATTTCGGGATTTCCTGGATGTTTCAGGATTTTCTGTGGTATTCCGGAATAAATCCACCAATTTCGGGATTTTCTATGGTATTTCGGGATTATCTGTGGTTTTTCGGGATTTTCTGACGTATTTCGGGTAACTTCACCAATTTCGGAATTTCCTGGATGTTTCGGCATTTTCTGTGACATTTCGGGATAAATTCACTAATTTCGGGATTTCCAGGATGTTTCGGAATTTTCTGAGGTATTTCGGGATAAATTCCCTAATATCGGGATTTTCTGGTTGTTTCAAGATTTTCTATGGTATTTCGGGATTTGCTGTGGTATTTCGGGATTTTCTGTACTATTCCGGGAACTCCACTAATGTTGTGATTTCCTGAATGTTTCGGGATTTTCTGTGATATTTGGGGATAAATTCACTAATTGAGGGATTTCCTGCAAGTCTCGGGTATTTTGTGGTATTTCGGGATAACTCCACCAATTTTGGGATTTCCTGGATGTTTCAAGATTTTCTATGGTAATTCGGGATTTTCTGTCGGATTTCGGGGAAAATCCACCAATTTCGGAATTTCCTGGATGTTTCCGGATTTTCTGTGATATTTCGGGATATCGCCAACAATTTCGGGATTTCCTGGATGTTTTGGGATTTTCTGTGGTATTTCGTGATTTTCTCTAGTATTCCGGGAACTCCACTAATTTTGTGATTTCCTGGATGTTTTGAGATTTTCTGACGTATTCCAGGATAACTGCACCATTTTCGGGATTTCCTGGATGTTTCGGAATTTCTGACATATTCCGGGATAACTGCACCACTTTCGGGATTTCATGAATTTCTCGGGATTTTATGAGGTGTTCCGGAATAAATCCACCAATTTCGTGATTTCATCGATGTTTCGCGATATTCTGTGGTATTCCGGGATTAACACACCAATTTCGGAATTTCCTAGATGTCTCGGTATTTTCTGTGACATTTTGTGATAAATTCACTAATTGAGGGATTCCCTGCAAGTCTCGGGTTTTTTTGTGGTATTTCGGGATAACTCCACCAATTTTGGGATTTCCTGGATGTTTCAAGATTTTCTATGGTATTTCGGGATTTTCTCTAGTATTCCGGGAACTCCACTAATTTTGTGATTTCCTGGATGTTTTGAGATTTTCTGACGTATTCCAGGATAACTGCACCATTTTCGGGATTTCCTGGATGTTTCGGAATTTCTGACATATTCCGGGATAACTGCACCACTTTCGGGATTTCATGAATTTCTCGGGATTTTATGAGGTGTTCCGGAATAAATCCACCAATTTCGTGATTTCATCGATGTTTCGCGATATTCTGTGGTATTCCGGGATTAACACACCAATTTCGGAATTTCCTAGATGTCTCGGTATTTTCTGTGACATTTTGTGATAAATTCACTAATTGAGGGATTTCCTGCAATTCTCCGGTTTTTTGTGGTATTTCGGGATAACTCCACCAATTTTGGGATTTCCTGGATGTTTCAAGATTTTCTATGGTATTTCGGGATTTTCTAACGTATTCCGGGATAACTGCACCACTTTCGGGATTTCCTGGATGTTTCGGGATTTTCTGACGTATTCCGGGATAACTGCACCACTTTCGGGATTTCGTGGATGTTTCGGGATTTCTGACATATTCCGGGATAACTGCATCACTTTCGGGATTTCATGGATGTTTCGGGATTTTCTGTGCTATTCCGGGTTAATCCACCGATTTCGGGATTTCCTGGATATTTCGGGATTTTCTGTGGTATTTCGGGATAAATTCCCTAATTTCGGCATTTTCTGGTTATTTCTAGATTTTCTATGGTATTTCGGGATTTTCTGTGGTATTTCGGAAATTTTTGAGGTATCCCAGGATACTTTACTAATTTTGGGATTTCCTGGATATATCGGAATAACTTCACTAATTACGGGATTTCCTCGATATTTCGGGTAATTTTGAGGTATTCCGGGATAACTCCACTATTTTGGGGATTTCCTGCATATTTCAAGAATTTGTGAGTTATTTCGAGATAACTTCACTAATTACGGGATTTCCTGGATGTTTCTGGATTTTCTGACGTATTCCAGGATAACTGCACCACTTTCGGGATTTCCTGGATGTTTCGGGATTTCTTACGTATTCCGGGATAACTGCACCACTTTCCGGATTTCATGGATGTTTCGGGATTTTCTGACGTATACCGGGATATCTGCACCACTTTCGGGATTTCCTGGATATTTCGGGATTTTCTGTGGTGTTCCGGGATAAATCCACCAATTTCGGGATTTTCTGTGGTATTTCGGGATAAATCCACCAATTTCGGGATTTTCTGTGGTATTTCGGAAATTTTTGAGGTATCCCGAGATACTTTACTAATTTTGGGATTTCCTGGATATGTCGGGTTAACTTCACTAATTACGGGATTTCCTCGATATTTCGGGAATTTTTTATGTATGCCTGGATAACTTCACTAATTACGGGATTTCCTCGATATTTCTGGAAATTTTGAGGTATTCCGGGATAACTCAACTAATTTGGGGATTTCCTGCATATTTCAAGAATTTGTGAATTATTTCGGGATAACTTCACTAATTACGGGATTTCCTCGATATTTCGGGAATTTCTGATGTATACCGGGATAACTTCACTAATTTTGGGATTTCCTGCATATTTCCGGAATTTTTGATGTATTCCGGGATAACTCCACCAATTCCGACATTTTCTTAATATTTCGATAATTTCTGAGGTATGCCGGGTTAACTTCGCTAATTTTGGGATTTTCTGGATATGTCGGGGTAACTTCACTAATTACGGGATTTCCTCGATATTTCGGGAATTCCTGAGGTATGCCTGGATAACTCCACTAATTTGGGGATTTCCTCGATATTTCTGGAAATTTTTGAGGTATTCCGGGATAACTCAACTAATTTGGGGATTTCCTGCATATGAATTTCTGATGTATACCGGGATAACTTCACTAATTTTGGGATTTCCTGCATATTTCCGGAATTTTTGATGTATTCCGGGATAACTCCACCAATTCCGACATTTTCTTAATATTTCGATAATTTCTGAGGTATGCCGGGTTAACTTCGCTAATTTTGGGATTTTCTGGATATGTCGGGGTAACTTCACTAATTACGGGATTTCCTCGATATTTCGGGAATTCCTGAGGTATGCCTGGATAACTCCACTAATTTGGGGATTTCCTGCATATTTCAAGAATTTGTGAGTTATTTCGGGATAACTTTACTAATTACGGGATTTCCTCGATAATTCGGGAATTCGTGAGGTATTCCGGGATAACTCCACTAATTACGGGATAGAATATTAAAAAAGTGTATAAGTACTTTTGCCAGTACTCCAATTTTTGTATATTTTCGTACCAAATTAAATTATTATATTAAGAGCATACCTATAAATAATATTATAAGTAATTAATAATAAATATTAGTCACTACATACATTAATAATGTAAAAATAAAGTGGTCACAGTAATACTAACATAGACTGAAGCAGTATTGTCAGTCTAATCATTTTTAATAACTTAAATAATATATTTTAATGTAATATATATTTTATTTGATGATTCGTTCTGTTTTTTTATCACATTTAAATATACGTTTTACACATTTTTCATCATACTCTATTACAAAGGTGTAAAATGAGTGAGACAGGTGGATAAAAAATTAAAATTTTATTTTTGATTTATCATCTAGACATGTATCAAAATTCATCCGTTCTCCGGTGTCCGGTATCCCAAAAGTTACAAGAATTAAACGTATGTGTGGAGTGGAAGGGTTAACGCTGAATACGACAACCACACATCATTTATCTCACATGTAATGATAGGTGCAGGAGGAGTCATGACAAGGGGGGGGGGGGTAAAATTAGTAAATATTTTATAGGGGTTATCGGTATATATGAATTAGAATATGACGACCATTCTTTTTTATTCTAAAAAAACAAAGATGAGATAATCACTCTTCATTTATCCTTCATTTATTGCTAGATGGAGGAGGGGCAAGAGGGGGAGGGGGGAAATAAAATTAGAAAAATTCCAAAAATAATTTAGGGGTTTCGGTACAGGTGAATAACAATATGACAACCACTCTTTTTTATCCCCTATTTTAAAGGTGAAGGAAGGTGGGAGGAAGGGTCAACATTGAATATGACAACCAGTCTTAATTTATCCCCCATGTAATGATTGAGTAATAGGGGGTAAGAGGGGGGTTTAGTAGAAAAATTCCAAAAATATTTTATAGGGGTTTTCGGTAAAAAAAAGTGGTCAAAGTAATACGAACATTGACAAAAACAGTACTATTACTCTAAAAAATTTTGATAACATATATAATATAATATATATAAATTAATGTACATATTTTATTTGACGATACGTTTTATTTTTTTTTTATTACATTTGTATAGATTTTTTTTACAAACATTTTTCATCATCTCCTATTTCTAAGATGTAAAATGCGTGAGGAAGGTGGTTAAAAAATTTGAAATACTATTTTTCTTTCATTTTTTAATGTAATACCAAATGTAATATTAAAATAACTTTTATAATTAATATTCAATTTTTATTATTGTAATTGTATAATATCATTTATATTTTTTGGTTGCAATTACTAATATTCTTTTTTATAAAAGATTTTTAAAAATAAAACAAAATTAATAAAATGTGAAAATTAATTTTTTAGCCATAATTTTAATCTGAAAAAAATTTTTATAAATTCAATTATTACGTATAATTATTTGTTTGAAAGAATAATTGAATACATACGATGCATTAGCTGAGTTTAGTAATTTTCTATGAAATTTTAAATTCTTTATCTCCTTTCCGTGAAACATCATGAAAAAGCATGAAATATATGTATAATGGTCAAAGAATAATTTTATATTCTAATTTTTGTTGTTGAAAATATTATTCTGGTAGAAAAATAACACATTTGTTACTAGATAGTGTGTTACTACGTATTAAAAATTAAAATTAAAATTCCTCACTCCAGTGTAAGTTTTATCATGTCGATTATCTTTAATTTTTTTTAATTGTTTCTGTATTATGTAAAAATATGTTCAGTATCTATACTCTTGTGTAATTGACTAAGATTAAATAAGTATATACAATGTTGCAAATATAATACACTGTTATTTTTATTTTATCTTTATATAAAAAAGTGATTGCCGGATGTTGTGAAGCCAAGTGAAACGGCTATTTGATTGATTTACGTTTTGCGCATGCGTCTAAAACATTGTAGGTTAGATTTGACAGCGCGGGAAAAACGTAATATTTAAATTTTCTTAACAATATCGGTGTATAATAAATCATGAATAAATATATTATTAAAAATTGTTGTTTTAAATAAATAAGACAGCGAAATTCAATCCAAGATGGCGGAGCCTGCCAAGGCTCCGTCTGTTAGTAGTGAAGAATTATTCTTTAAGTGTCATCCAAAAATCAAAGTAACATTATGTGTGTGTATAATTTGTGAAAACGTGTATCATGAGTCGGATTTTAAGAGATTGAAAAACGCAAAAAAGCTGAGTAAAATTCATGTAATATGTCCCGAACATGATGACATCGACCTAACCTCAACTAATGACAAGCATGGATACGAGGGATGTTTAAATTTGAATGCAAGAAGAATTATTGCTAAAGTGAAACTACATGAACAAGAAAAAGTTCAAGAAAATATTTTAACTACCATTAATAATAGTGTAGCTGAACAAAATATTAATAGAAATAACTTAACTATAGTCGGGCACGAGGAAGATGACAATGAACTTTTTCGAGGAGAAATTTGCTTACTCAGGAATTTGGTAACCGAACTAAAGGAAAAGAACTTTTTATTGAATGAGTTATACAAAAAAACCAAAGAAGAACTTAATGCCAAAAATAATGAAATAATTAAAATAAGTGTAATTCATATGCTGACACAGTTAAAAGTAAAAGTCAACAAGAGCAACGTGTACCTAATTTGATCATCACTGCTAGAAACCATATCAGCAAAAATAAAATAACAAAAGTGCTAACAAATAAATTACAAGATGAAATTATATTGCCAGTTAAAAGAATACAACAAAACAAAAATGGTAGTGTAGCAATAAGGTGTGTTTCGAAAAATGACGTGGAAAAAATGGAACAACAACTAGTGGACAAAATAGGGAATGACTATATAATAGCACAAGAAGTAATACAACAACCTAGACTGAAAGTTACTGGTATTGAAACAAACATGACTTTAGAAGAGATTGAAAGTGATATAAATAATAGAAATTTTGGTGAAGATGACTCCTTTTTCTGTAAAGTGGTACATATGTACAAAAACAAATTTACAAATAAATCGAATATAATAATCGAAGTGTCTCCGGCTACGTATACAGTTATTAAAGATAATAAAAGTAAAATCTACATAGGCCATCAGTGTTATAAAGCATATGATGATATTAATTTGACACCTTGCAAAAAATGCGGAAGAATCGGACACGGAGTAAGTAAGTGTAGAAATGCACAAGCTTGCTTAAAATGTTCAGGAGATCATCCCACAAATGAATGTCAAAGCAACTTGTCAAAATGTGTCAACTGTAATTTCAGTAAAAATCAATTCAAAACTAATAAACCAACAGACCATGTGGCAACGGATTGTGAGAAATGTGAATACTTGAAATACAAAATAAAGATAAAATTGTTGAATACTGATTATCCGATTGAGCCGGTAATTCCGAGGTACTTGGGATATGATCCATCTCGTTCTTACCGACAGTCATCGAATCAAAATCATTTGGTTACAAATACAAGGCAGATTCGAAATGCAGACTGATGATTATAGTTTTTTTGAATATGAAGAATACGAATTTGAAAACTTAAATGCTTTCAACAATCAAGTACATATAAAAAACAACGAATTATTCATTATCCATATAAATATAAGAAGTCTACAGGCAAATTTTGGAAATTTGAAAATATTTTTGAATACTTTTGAAAGAAAACCTGATGTAATAGTTTGCACCGAAACCTGGATACTACATCATTATCGGTACTTTTTCTTGGACAATTATAAAATATACTATAATGGCAGCAATTTAAATAAGGCAGATGGAGTTGTTGTGTACATCAAAAATAACTTAAAAGAAACTACAAGTATGGAGAAAATTGGTAATATTTCATTTGTGAATTCTAACGTCTCGCTGAGTGAGGGAAGAAACATCAAGATTACAGCAGCATACAGATGTCACAATACAACAAGAACTGAATTTATTGATGCATTAAAAACTCTAATGATTAATAATATCAAGATCAAAAACCACTGCATTATCGGTGATTTTAATATTGATTTGTTAGACACGGAATCCTCCTTAGTAAATGACTATTTAAATAATTTCTTAGAATATAAATATATGCCATTTTTTAAAAAAATAACGAGACCAAATATAAACAATGCTGCAATTGGATCTTGTATTGATAATATTTTTATAAAATCAGATTTAAATAATGTATTCTCATATAAAATTCTAAACAGTTTCACTGATCACTATCCACTTTTTGTAACAATAAATGCGGAACCAGTTGTTATCAAGAAAGATAATTGTATAAAATCTATCGATTATAAGATATTAGTAAATGAGTGTAAAAAAGTGGATTGGGATTGCTTTTCAAATATACGTGATCCAAATGTGGCACTTGATAATTTTCTGAAAGTAATTAAGAATCTAATAATAAGCTCCACTGTAGGCAAAAAACGTACTACAAAAAATGCGAGAAAAAAGTGGATAACCAAAGCAATTATAAAGTCTTGTTTGACAAAAGAAAGATTATATAGGCAATTAAGAAAGCACCCAGACAATCATGAGATAAAGAATAAATATAATACTTATACAAAATCTTTAAACAAGGTTATCAAAGAGGCAAAAACCTTATACGAAAAAAAAGAATTTCAAAAACATAGTAATAATAAAAAGAAGCTATGGCGCTTCATTAATGACAAAATTCAGAAGAAGGATAATTTAGACAACAGTTGTCATTTACTAGTGCAAGATAAATTAAAGGTCACTGACCCTCAAGGTATAGCTAATATTTTTAACAACTGTTTTAAGGATATTGGACCTAAATTAGCTAAAGAAATAATAATTCTATCATTATGTCAGACTGAATCGCTCAAAATTAATTATAATTCGATTTTTATTTCTCCAACAAATGAATATAAAATATATAAAATCATTTCTGGGATGAATAATACAACTGGAGGTCCAGACGGAATTAGTGTGAGCACATTAAAGCTTATAACTGAATATGTTTGTACGCCATTAAAACATATTTTTAATTTATGCATTGAGAAAGCTATTTGGCCATGTGCACTCAAAAATGCGGAAGTAGTTCCAATATATAAATCAGGTGATAGAACTCAGCCAACTAACTATAGACCAATATCACTAATTTCAAATGTTGCCAAAATACTGGAAAAAATTATACATTCAAGACTAAGTAGCTTCTTTGATACCAATAAAATTTTATCAGACAAACAATTTGGATTTTTAAAAAATAAAGGAACTTCTGATGCTTTAAATCTTTTAACAAAATATATCTACAATAAAATTGATAATAATGAACCAACTTTAGCAACTTTTATTGATTTGTCAAAAGCTTTTGACACTGTAAATCATATGAAACTTCTTGCTAAACTTGAAGCACATGGGATTAGAGGTATTGCTCTAGAACTGTTAAAAAGCTATTTAACTGACAGACATCAAGTAGTAAAATTAAAAAATGTTAAAAGTAGTAGTATTCTGATAACAATGGGAGTACCACAAGGCACAATATTGGGGCCTTTGCTTTTTTTAGTTTATATTAACGATCTCCTAGATATAAGTGATGATAATGATAATTGTATTATATCATCTTATGCGGATGATACAGTTGTACTAAGTTCAGGTAAAAGTTGGAACCAAGCAGAAGCAGTTATGAATAACTGTTTAATTAAGTTAAATGTCTGGGTGGCAAGTAATGAACTATCTCTAAATTTAAATAAGACAGTTTTTATGGCTTTTGGAAGCTACTGTGATAGTGTACCGAATAGTTTAAATATAAATATAGGCGGTCACTTACTTAATAGAGTTGAATTTACTAAATATTTGGGGATTATAGTTAATTATAATTTAAAATGGAATTATCATATAATGCATGTACTAAAGAAGACTCGATACTTGCTTTTTATTATGAGGAAGTTAAAAGCAATACTATCACCAAAATTTTTATTACAGGTTTATTATGCCTTTTTTCATAGTATTGCAACTTACGGTATTATTGCTTGGGGAGGAGCTTATAATAATGTTTTAGACTTACTACACTCTTTACAAAAGAGACTTATTAAAATTGTTAATATTGAGGATGATAAACGACCGTTGTCCATCAAACAAATTTTTTTACTTAATTCAATAATGTACTATTACCAGGAATTAAAAGATAAATTTTTATCATCTTCTAGTAAAACCAGGAACAAAACTTTAATTTTACCGTCGACAAAAAAAGCGATCAGTCAAAAAGAAAGTAGCTTCAATGCAATAAAATTCTTTAATGTCTTACCTAATGATCTCAAAATTCTCAAAGGAAGCAAACAGTCGATCAAGAATAAATTGAGAATTTTCATATCTAATAATATTGATTTATTTAAATAGAAAATCAAATGTATTTCAGTTTAATGGTTAGATTAAAAATTTTTATATAGCAAATAATGTAAACATAATTTTGTTATAGTTTTAAGATTTATATTTTTTGTTATACTTTTAAGATATTTTATGCCGGACCTACGTACAGGTACAATGTATTGGACCTCTGTAGGATGTTTTGTTAAGTCAAACATATTATTTATGTCTTGATTTTGGCAACATAATGTATTTTCTGGTGAATAAATAAATAAATAAATAAATAAATAAATAAATAAATATTTCAAATAATGACTATTAAAAAACGCAAGAGCTCGCGAAGCGCGCATGGTTAATTCTAGTTGACTAAAAAAATTGATTGTAACTGAATACTAGGTTAATTAATTACACATTATATTATATTTTACATTTTTATTCAATTAAATTGTAAAATTATAAATTTAAAAAAATATAAAAAATAAGTATATATTTAATGTAATTTCGACCGAGGGAGCATTAGCGACCGAGGAGTTGTTGCTAGTATATAAATAAAAATGCTCTTTTGAGATATGAAGAATTTGTGAAATGTTTAGATAAAGTTATTATAGATTCTTATGAGACTAATAAAATGATAAATAACAACAGAAATAATAATAAAAACACAAATAAAAATTCTGAACATAAAAAAACTAATGGTAATAACATAAATAAACATAATACTTGTACAGGCAAAATCTGGTGGAATAATGATTGTAGTAAAATGGTAAGAAAGAGAAAAACAATATTTAAATCCTTGAAGTATAGATGTGATATGGAATCTTACATAAATTACATAAAAATTTTTTTGTGCTGAAACCACAATATTCTTGAAACAAACTAAAAAAGATTCGTTTCGTAACTTTGCTGAATCTGTTAACTCTAGAACATCTATTTCATTGGTATGGCATAAAATAAGAAGTTTTAAGAATGGATTTAATAAACCTAATCATTCATTTGGTAATAAAAGTTTCCAGGAAAATGCTTTTAAATGTCTAAATGATTTATGCGATCCTAAAAAAGACATTTATTTGATGAAAGATTTGGATTCAAATTGTGTTGATTCTACTTTTGGCGATCAATTATCTGGTTTGATTACTTTGGCTTAATTCTTTCAAGGATAATTCTACTCCAGGTTATGATAAAATTTCATATTGTATATTAAAAAAATTACCAGAATTTTATAAAAGAGTCTTGCTGGATATTTATAATGATTTATTTAATGAAGGATTGTTTCCAGATGAATGGAAAAAATATTTGTTGGTTTTTATACCTAAAAATAATTCCAGTAAAGCTAGACCTATTTCACTAGTTTCTTGTCTTTTAAAATGCTTTGAAAAGATCTTAAATTATAGATTTTCCTGGTTTTTGGAAAATAAAAATGTTCTGCCAGACTTTCAGTTTGGTTTCAGAAAAGGAAAGTCATGCATTCATAGTTTAAGTATTTTTACAAATAAGATTCAGCAGTTTTTTAATAACGAAAAAGTTATTGCTCTTTTCCTATAGACATTAAGGGTGCTTTTGATTGTGTTATTCCAGATCTTACGGTGAATAATTTAATTGAATTAGGTTTGTCTAAAAAATTTGTAATATTTTATAAAAATGTAATCTATAAAAGAACGCTTATACCCATCAATCTCAATATTACTGATAACGTAACACATGATGTTAATGTTGGGCTTCCTCAAGTCCCATGCTTTTTTCTATCTATACTGCATTTATTAAAAAATTAATTGGTAATTCTTTGAGAATAAATCAATTTACTGATGATATAGTCTTATCAATGACTTGTAATAGTATTAACATTGATAGAACAGTTAGAATTTTAGAATCAGAAGTAGATAAAATACGTATCGAACTAGAAAAGAAAAATTTATTTTTGTCTCCAGATAAGTGTAAATTTATGATATTTAGTAAAAATTGAATTAAAAAAGAAAAAGATTTTTCAATTAATATAAACAAACATAAAGTTGAACCTTGTAATGATGTACGATTTTTAGGTTTAATAATGGATAGAAGATTGTCGTGGTTACCACATATCAAGGACGTTGCAAATAAATGTCAACAGCCTATAAATATCATAAAATGTCTGAGAGGCTATCTGGTGATTATCTGGTGATTATCTGGTGGGGTGCCGATCCAGAGATTTTAATGTTACTTTATAAGTCTCTAGTTCGTTCAAGATTGGAATATGGAGGTTTTTTAATTTCTCCTTGTAAGGACTCACATTTTTACAAACTACAAAAAATACAAAATAAATCTATTAGATTGGTTTTAGGATATTAGAATACTACACCTATTAATATTATTATGGCGGAATCGAAGATTCCTTATCCAAACAATAGATTTAATTATTTAACATATAAATTTATATTAAAAAACCTTTCATATCAATCTAGTAATATTATTGCCGAAATCTGTAACACCTTGGAATTGTCAAATCACCCAATCTACTCTATGAATTTTGAAAAATCTATTACACTTAAGTGCTATGAAAACACTTGGTATAAAGAAGATAATTTAATCAAATCTCAAATTTATTATAAATTTACTACTTCTTATGAAAGTTTATTTTATACTCCGGATTGTGATTTCAATATTGGAGACAAATTTAAAAATATTCAGAATTCTAATTGTTTATTTAATAGTGAATTCAGAAATAACAAGGAGTTTATTGATATATACACAGATGGTTCAAAAATTAATAAAAATGATAAAAGTTGTGTAGGACTGTTAAATTGGTCTGAATTGGATTTTTTCAAGGTTTCATTAAAGTTGATCGATGATACATCCATTTTTACTGCTGAGTGTTATGCCATTGTAACTGCTCTTGATAACATTTTGAAATTCATTGAATCAAGTATGGATGACAACTTTAGAATTTTCACAGACTCTCAGAGTATTGTTATTTCATTGGCAAAAATTAAGGGTTGGATCAAGAGTCTCCTCTATTGATACGAATTAGATTTAAGCTTTTTGTTTTGAGTTGTATGAATATTACTGTTAAATTATTTGGATACCATCTCACAAGGTATAGAAGGTAACGAAAAGGCTGATGAATTGGCTAAGATTGCATCTTCTCAAGATGTATGAATAGTTTTATTAATGAAAAAAAGGTGAATTTTATAAGAAGTTTTATAAAAAGGGATTTTGTAGGAAAATAATTACTACCATTAATCGAATTAGAAGTAATCATAATATAACTAATTGTTCATTATTTAAATACAAAATTGTTGACTCTCTGTAAGTGTGGAAAGGATAATGATTAAATTAATCATATCTCAAATTTATTATAAATTTACTACTTCTTATGAAAGTTTATTTTATACTCCGGATTGTGATTTCAATATTGGAGACAAATTTAAAAATATTCAGAATTCTAATTGTTTATTTAATAGTGAATTCAGAAATAACAAGGAGTTTATTGATATATACACAGATGGTTCAAAAATTAATAAAAATGATAAAAGTTGTGTAGGACTGTTAAATTGGTCTGAATTGGATTTTTTCAAGGTTTCATTAAAGTTGATCGATGATACATCCATTTTTACTGCTGAGTGTTATGCCATTGTAACTGCTCTTGATAACATTTTGAAATTCATTGAATCAAGTATGGATGACAACTTTAGAATTTTCACAGACTCTCAGAGTATTGTTATTTCATTGGCAAAAATTAAGGGTTTGGATCAAGAGTCTCCTCTATTGATACGAATTAGATTTAAGCTTTTTGTTTTGAGTTGTATGAATATTACTGTTAAAATTATTTGGATACCATCTCACAAAGGTATAGAAGGTAACGAAAAGGCTGATGAATTGGCTAAGATTGCATCTTCTCAAAGATGTATAAACAAATATGAGGTCCCATTTCCTGATTTTGTTAGTTGTTATAAAGATATATGTAAAAAAGAAAATGATGACTTTATTAAGAATAGTTTTATTAATGAAAAAAAGGTGAATTTTATAAGAAGTTTTATAAAAAGGGATTTTGTAGGAAAATAATTACTACCATTAATCGAATTAGAAGTAATCATAATATAACTAATTGTTCATTATTTAAATACAAAATTGTTGACTCTCTGTAAGTGTGGAAAGGATAATGATTAAATTAATCATATTTTTTTATGTGTGAACTCTTTGAGAAAGAGAGTAAAATTTTATATGGAAAAATACATAAACTAATTTACAAGTTGAAATTGAAAATATATTGTCCTTTCTCCATAATTACTTTGTTAAAAAACGAAAATCTGAATTAAGATATTGTTAAAGCTATTTTGGAATTTCTTGTAAAAACTAATATCAATATCTAAATATTTTTTTGTATTATAAATTATTTTTTATACTTTTTTTTTATTTAATACTTTTATAACATGTAATTTTTTAAATCTTTTGTGATAGGCGCATGCGCGGCGCCCAATGTAGCCAACATGACGTGGCAATATGTAGTATAGATACGATGCCAATAAAGTTACTTAGTATGAATCACACATTTTGGATTCCGATCGCGGAGCTCGTATATCGTATCGTGTAATTTTTGAGCGCTCCCGCGCACGTTTGCGGTCTTGTTGCTTCGGTATCCGCCAGCGGAATCACAAGAGCTGGCCTTCGGGTTTTATCTGGGGAAGGTTTTAGCATTTTCAAAAATATAATATTTTACATTTAATATTACAAGTATATTACTTAAGACGAAGAAAACGAGGCACTAAAGGTAGCTGAAGTTATACCAATACACAAAAATAGTAGCAAACACTTAATGAATAATTTTAGACCTATATCAATTATATCCAACATAGTTAAGATTTTTGAAAAAATTATTCATACACGTCTTGCCTGTGTTTTTCATGAATTTAAAGTCTTATCTGAAAATCAATTCGGATTTACTAAAAGTAAAGGAACTACAGATGTTTTAAACATTCTTTACGGAAATAGTGTATAATAGAATAGATAGCAATGAACCTACTATTGCTGCTTTTTTGGACTTGGCAAAAGCATTTGACACAGTCAATCATCCACATTATATTAAAATTTTATACTGTCAAAATGACGATTTAAGTATAAATTATGTTATATTTTTTTAAATAGTTTGTAAAATTTATTTTTTTAAATTCAATATGATCGCGGCACCCAAAGGAATAATTAGACATAGTGTTTGACTTTTTTTATAGGTATTTAATTAATTTTTTATTGGTTTTAAAGTTTAAGTCTGAGCGTACGTCCGTACGTCCGTACGTCCATACGTCCGTACGTCCGTACGTCCATACGTCCGTACGTCCGTACATCCGTACAGGCGGCTTTTTATTTTTTAACTCTTCTTATAACTCTCTTGGATTTTCGAAAAAATGAATTTTTTTTTAATGAAAGTGATCGCGGAACCACACGGATTAATTAGAAATAGTGTTTAACTTTTTTATGGGTGTTTAATTACTTTTTTATTTACTTTTTTTAATTTTTTATAGTCGATTAGTTATAACTGAAGATAACATTAAGGACTGGACATCATCAACAAATATATGGGAATATTTAAAATATAAGGGAATATTTTTTTTTTAATTTCGAAATATGGGTTCCAGTAGATGATGCCCCGTCGACCTGGAGGTAACAGTAGGGACCTAGACATCTTCTACAGGAAGAAAAAATTTTTTTTTTTTTTTACGTAATAGGTCTTTCAGTTGATATTTCCCCGATGACCTGGAGGTAACATTACCGACCTGGACATCTTCTA
Source organism: Theocolax elegans (assembly GCA_026168455.1). Classification (NCBI taxonomy): domain Eukaryota; kingdom Metazoa; phylum Arthropoda; class Insecta; order Hymenoptera; family Cerocephalidae; genus Theocolax; species Theocolax elegans. The sequence continues at coordinate 37,481,641 of CM047426.1, read as the reverse complement.
CAGGAAGAAAAATTTTTTTCTTATTTCGTAATAAGTCTTTCTCTAAATGTTGCCCCGATGACCTGGAGGTAACATTACCGACCTGGACATCTTCTACAGGAAGAAAAAGTTTTTTTTTATTTCGTAATATGCCTTCCAGTAGATGATGCCCCGTCGACCTGGAAGTAACAGTAGGGACCTAGACATCTTCTACAGGAAACCTGGAGGTAACATTACCGACCTGGACATCTTCTACAGGAAGAAAAAGTTTTTTTTTTATTTCGTAATATGCCTTCCAGTAGATGATGCCCCGTCGACCTGGAAGTAACAGTAGGGACCTAGACTCTTCTACAGGAAGAAAAAATTTTTTTTTTTTTTACGTAATAGGTCTTTCAGTAGATATTTCCCCCGATGACCTGGAGGTAACCTTATCGACCTGGACATCTCTACAGGAAGAAAAGTTTTTTTTTTATTTCGTAATATGCCATCCAGTAGATGATGCCCCGTCGACCTGGATGGTAACAGTAGGGACCTAGACATCTTCTACAGGAAGAAAATTTTTTTTTTTACGTAATAGGTCTTTCTGTAGATATTTCCCCGATAACCTGGAGGTAACATTACCGACCTGGACATCTTCTACAGGAAGAATAATTTTTTTCTTATTTCGTAATAAGTCTTTCTCTAAATGTTGCCCCGATGACCTGGAGGTAACATTACCGACCTGGACATCTTCTACAGGAAGGAAAAATTTTTTTTTTTTGGTTTCGTAATATGCCTTCCAGTAGATGATGCCCCGTCGACCTATGGGTAACAGTAGGGACCTAGACATCTTCTACATGAAGAAAAATTTTTTTTTTTTTTTTACGTAATAGGTCTTTCAGTTGATATTTCCCCGATGACCTGGAGGTAACATTACCGACCTGGCCATCTTCTACAGGAAGAAAATTTTTTTTTTATTCCGTAATAAGTCTTTCTCTAAATGTTGTCCCAATGACCTGGAGGTAACATTACCGACCTGGACATCTTTTACAGGAAGAAAAATTTTTTTTTTTTTGGTTTCGTAATATGCCTTCCAGTAGATGATGCCCCGTCGACCTATGGGTAACAGTAGGGACCTAGACATCTTCTACATGAAGAAAAATTTTTTTTTTTTTTTACGTAATAGGTCTTTTAGTTGATATTTCCCCGATGACCTGGAGATAACATTACCGACCTGGCCATCATCTACAGGAAGAAATTAATTTTTTTTTAATTTTATGTAAGCTATCAAGTAGATGATGCTGCGATGACCTGGATGACCAAGCTAAAATCCTCCCTCGCTCACGATCGCTCGATGAAAAATTATTTTATAATAGATAATATTAAATGAACCTAAAAAATATTTTATTATTTAACTACATTCAATTATTATTTATTAAAATGTACCCATATAGAATTATTATCATATGTATAATAATTAATGTTTATTATTATTATACGATGAATTAAAATGATAATATTAAAAAAATAGAAATTATCTATAAAAATATAAAAATAATTACTTTTGTATGAAATAGAGTTAAATTATTATTGCAATAGCAATTTTCATAAAGGAATTATTATTGATTTTTATTGTCATGTGATATGTATACATCCTTTGCAAATAATTTATTTATTTATTTAGCAGTACTTATTAATTTGTGTGTTATTGGTAATTTGGTAATAGCACTTTTTATACACTTAGTAAAATATTATAAACTATATTACAAAAAATCTATATAAAATAATCTATATTAAAAATTACTATATTGTATAGGAAAAGTGTGACATCTCAGCAATATAATAATTTTTGCTATGTTATATAGTAAAATTTAGATATACTATCTTTTAATATCCAATATCGTAATTTTTGATATTCAATATAGTAATTTTTATTATATAAGTCAGCAAATTTTATTATTCAATCTGATATTTTTTAAATGCGAATGTAAGGAAGTAAAAATGAATTATATTTTGTTTTTAATTAATTCGAAATAGAAAGTATATATTGGGGGAATTCCATTTGTCAATTAAGTACTACAGAAGCATTTAATATTTGGAGATTTAATTATATACTATTCTTACGCAGTTGATCGCAATTTTTATTCACTCGCATATATTTATTCATTACACTTATTAGTCACTAACTTAAATATTGTATCAATCGCTATCATTGAAATACGCTGAACGGAAGATACATTTTCGCATAATACACATTTTTGAGCATTTGCGAGAAGAACTGGAAAAATAGCAAATTTTATACACGCCACCTATTGGACGAACGGAATAATTAGAATAGCCTTAAATTAAAAAGTCGTCTCAAAACAATTGAATACTGAAAAAGAAATGAACGTATACGCGTATATAAAATATTTCTACAATACATCTTATACAAATTTTAATATATGTAGTATATATATTTAAAAAAAATCAACCAAATAATTAAATATTGATCATACATATCCACATTATATTAAAATTTTATACTGTCAAAATGACGATTTAAGTATAAATTATGTTATATTTTTTTAAATAGATTGTAAAAATTAATTTTTTTTATTCAATAGGATCGCAGCACCCAAAGGAATAATTAGACATAGTGTTTGACTTTTTTATAGGTATTTAATTAATTTTTTAATGGTTTTAAAGTTTAATTCTGAGCGTACGTACGTACGTCCGTACGTCCGTACAGGCAGACTTTTTATTTTTTTACTCTTCTTATATCTCTCTTGGATTTTCGAAAAAATGAATTTTATTTAATGAAAGTGATCGCGGAATCACACGGATTAATTAGTAATAGTGTTTAACTTTTTTATAGGTGCTTAATTACTTTTTTAAATGGTTTAACCTCGATTATTTAAAATGATTATTTATTTGTTTGTCTCGATCTGTTACAACTGAAGTTAACATTAAGGACTGGACATCATCAGCAGGAAGGGAATATTTTTTTTTAATTTCGTAATATGGGCTCCAGTAGATGATGCCCCGTCGACCTGGAGGTAACAGTAGAGACCTGGACATCTTCTACAGGAAGAAAATTTTTTTTTTTGATATCGTAATAAGTCTCACAGTAGGAGTTGCCCTGATGACCTGGAGGTAACATTACGGACCTAGAAATCTTCTACTGGAAGAAAAATTTTGTTTTTTAATTTCGTATTATGCCTTCCAGTAGATGTTGCCCCGATGACCTGGAGGTAAAATTAGTGACCTGCACGTCATCTACAGGAAGAAAAATTTTTTTTTTATTTCGTAATAGGTCTTTCAGTAGAAGATGCCCTGTTGACCTGGAGGTAACATTACTGACCTACATATCTCCTACAGGAAGAAAATTTTTTTTTTTTGATTTCGTAATATGCCTGCCAGTAGATTATGCCCCGTCGACCTGGAGGTAACAGTAGGGACCTGGACATTTTCTACAGGAAGAAAATTTTTTTTTAAATTTCGTAATGTGCGTTCCAGTAGATGATGCCGCGATGATCTAGAGGTAACATAAGGGACCTGAACATCATCTACTATCTAGGAAAAATTTTTTTTTTGGTTTCGTAATAGGCTTTCCAGTAGATGTTATCCCGTTAACCTGGAGGTAACATTAGGGACCTGGACATCATCTACAGGAAGAAAATTTTTTTTTATTTTTATAATGAACCTTCCAGTAGATGATGTCCCGATGACCTGTAGGTAACATTATGGACCTGGACATCCACTACAGGCAGAAAATATTTTTTTTTGATTCCGTAATAGGCCTTTCAGTAAATGTTGCCTCGTTAACCTGGAGGTAACATTAGTGACCTGGATATCATCTTCAGGAAAAATTTTTTTTTGGTTTCGTAATAGGCTTTCCAGTAGATGTTATCCCGTTAACCTGGAGGTAACATTAGGGACCTGGACATCATCTACAGGAAGAAAATTTTTTTTATTTTTATAATGAACCTTCCAGTAGATGATGTCCCGATGACCTGTAGGTAACATTATGGACCTGGACATCCACTACAGGCAGAAAATATTTTTTTTGATTCCGTAATAGGCCTTTCAGTAAATGTTGCCCCGTTAACCTTGAGGTAACATTAGGGACCTGGAAATCATCTCCAGAAAGAAATGATTTTTTTTAATTTCGTAATGGACCTTCCAATATATATAGTATTATTATAAATTTATGATAATTTTGTTAATAGACTAAGAGATATTAACAACGTTACTAGAATGTAGGATGTACGTAGTAGATCAATTCTCAGAAATTCAGAAAAATACAGTTCATTAAGTAGATATTAAATGATATTATCCACATCCACATCCATCCACATTATATTAAAATTTTATACTGTCTAAATGACGATTTAAGTATAAATTATGTTATATATTTTAAATAGTTTATAAAAATTAATTTTTTTTAATTCAATATGATCGCGGCACCCAAAGGAATAATTTGACTTAGTGTTTGAATTTTTATAGGTATTTAAGTAATTTTTTAATGGTTTAAAAGTTTAAGTCTGAGCGTACGTTCGTATGTCCGTACAGGCAGACTTTTATTTTTTAACTCTTCTTATCTCTCTTGAATTTTCGAAAAAATGAATTTTTTTAATGAAGTATTGCGAAACCACACGGATTAATTAGAAATAATGCTTAACTTTTTTTAAAAAAAAACCTCGATTATTAATCCTCGATTATGTTATTGCTTATATCGATCAGTTATACTAAAGGTACATGAAAGGACTGGATATCATCAACAGGAAAGGGATATTTTTTTTTTAAATTTCGGAATGTTTGTGCCAGTAAAGTGATGTCGCGATGGATCTAGAGGCACATAAGAGACCTGAATATCATCTACAGGAAGAAATTAATTGTTTTTTTAAATTTCGTAATGTGCATTCCAATAGATGAGTTGCGAGATCTTGAGTAACATAAGGGACCTGTTTTATAATGAACCTTCCAGTAGATGATGTCCCGATGACCTGTAGGTAACATTATGGACCTGGACATCCACTACAGGCAGAAAATATTTTTTTTTGATTCCGTAATAGGCCTTTCAGTAAATGTTGCCTCGTTAACCTGGAGGTAACATTAGTGACCTGGATATCATCTTCAGGAAAAATTTTTTTTTTGGTTTCGTAATAGGCTTTCCAGTAGATGTTATCCCGTTAACCTGGAGGTAACATTAGGGACCTGGACATCATCTACAGGAAGAAAATTTTTTTTATTTTTATAATGAACCTTCCAGTAGATGATGTCCCGATGACCTGTAGGTAACATTATGGACCTGGACATCCACTACAGGCAGAAAATATTTTTTTTTGATTCCGTAATAGGCCTTTCAGTAAATGTTGCCCCGTTAACCTTGAGGTAACATTAGGGACCTGGAAATCATCTCCAGAAAGAAATGATTTTTTTTTAATTTCGTAATGGACCTTCCAATATATATAGTATTATTATAAATTTATGATAATTTTGTTAATAGACTAAGAGATATTAACAACGTTACTAGAATGTAGGATGTACGTAGTAGATCAATTCTCAGAAATTCAGAAAAATACAGTTCATTAAGTAGATATTAAATGATATTATCCACATCCACATCCATCCACATTATATTAAAATTTTATACTGTCTAAATGACGATTTAAGTATAAATTATGTTATATATTTTAAATAGTTTATAAAAATTAATTTTTTTTAATTCAATATGATCGCGGCACCCAAAGGAATAATTTGACTTAGTGTTTGAATTTTTTATAGGTATTTAAGTAATTTTTTAATGGTTTAAAAGTTTAAGTCTGAGCGTACGTTCGTATGTCCGTACAGGCAGACTTTTTATTTTTTAACTCTTCTTATCTCTCTTGAATTTTCGAAAAAATGAATTTTTTTTAATGAAAGTATTGCGAAACCACACGGATTAATTAGAAATAATGCTTAACTTTTTTATAAAAAAACCTCGATTATTTATCTCGATTATTTATTTGCTTATATCGATCAGTTATAACTAAAGGTAACATGAAGGACTGGATATCATCAACAGGAAGGGAATATTTTTTTTTTAATTTCGTAATGTTTGTTCCAGTAGATGATGTCGCGATGATCTAGAGGCAACATAAGAGACCTGAATATCATCTACAGGAAGAAATTAATTGTTTTTTAAATTTCGTAATGTGCATTCCAATAGATGATGTTGCGATGATCTGGAGGTAACATAAGGGACCTGGACATCATCTACAGGAAGAAATTAATTCTTTTTTTAATTTCGTAATGTGCGTTACAGTAGATGATGCCGCGATGATCTGGAGGTAACATTAGGGACCTGGAAATCATCTTCAGAAAGAAATGATTTTTTTTAATTTCGTAATGTGCGTTCCAGTAGATAATAATAAAAATAATAATAAATAGTAATAAAATAATATAAATAACATAAATACCATAAATACTTTAAGTACCATAATACATAATAACATAAACTACCTAATATATAAATAGATTATAATTATATATGTATGATCAATATTTAATTATTTGGTTGAGTTTTTATATAAATTAGTTATATATATAGACAAAAATTATTAAAATTTTCATACTATATTTTGTTATTTTATAAAATTTATAAAATAAAGTTTTACAATATTTAATATGTAACGTTATAATTAATCTTACGTAAATAGCAAATTTTAATATCAAAATAACAAAAGTTCTTACATCATATATGTATAGTGAAATATATATACTACATATATTAAAATTTGTATAATATGTTTTGTAGAAATATTTTATATACGCGTATACGTTCATTTCTTTTTCAGTATTCAATTGAGGAGCTGGATGCAAGAACACGCCGAGCGCGGCGAATGGATAGAGGAGGCGGAGAGAAATTAAGAAATTGACGTCACCGTGACCAAATTTTTTAATTTGACGAATTTAATTTAAAAAAAATACTGTCGTATGCAGAATTAAATGACGCAACTTTTTTCTATTTAATGTTTTTCTGTACGATGTGCAGATCAGATGAAAAAAATTAAGAACTGGAAATTTAGAAAACGGATTTTTAATCCATTTTTCAAAATTGAATCGCTGTAACTTTGACAAATCTTAATGAAATTCCCTGATTATTCGTACAGATACTTAATATTTGAAGATAATTTTTTAATAATTTCAGCTTATTTGGATAAAAAATTTCGCGCACACTAATCAATATAAACAACGAAAAATCAGAGAATTTCATTAAGATTTGTCAAAGTTACAGCGATTCAATTTTGAAAAATGGATTAAAAATCCGTTTTCTAAATTTCCAGTTCTTAATTTTTTTCATCTGATCTGCACATCGTACAGAAAAACATTAAATAGAAAAAAGTTGCGTCATTTAATTCTGCATACGACAGTATTTTTTTTAAATTAAATTCGTCAAATTAAAAAATTTGGTCACGGTGACGTCAATTTCTTAATTTCTCTCCGCCTCCTCTATCCATTCGCCGCGCTCGGCGTGTTCTTGCATCCAGCTCCTCAATTGTTTTGAGACGACTTTTTAATTTAAGGCTATTAAAAATTTAACGCTATATTCTAATTACTCCATTCGTCCAATAGGTGGCGTGTATAAAATTTTCTATTTTTCCAGTTCTTCTCGCAAATGCTCAAATATGTGTCAACTAGTATATAAAAAACAACAAGATATTTAGTTATTATGCGAAAATGTATCTTCCGTTCAGCGTATTTCAATGATAGCGATTGAAACAATATTTAAGTTAGTGACTAATAAGTGTAATGAATAAATATATGCGAGTGAATAAAAATTGCGATCAACTGCGTAAGAATAGTATATAATTAAATCTCCAAATATTAAATGCTTCTGTAGTACTCAATTGACAAATGGAATTCCCCCAATATATACATTCTATTTCGAATTAATTAAAAACAAAATATAATTCATTTTTACTTCCTTACATTCGCATTTAAAAAATACCAGATTGAATAATAAAATTTGCTGACTTATATAATAAAAATTACTATATTGAATATCAAAAATTACGATATTGGATATTAAAAGATAGTATATCTAAATTTTACTATATAACATAGCAAAAATTATTATATTGCTGAGATGTCACACTTTTCCTATACAATATAGTAATTTTTAATATAGATTATTTTATATAGATTTTTTGTAATATAGTTTATAATATTTTACTCAGTGTATAAAAAGTGCTATTACCAAATTACCAATAACACACAAATTAATAAGTACTGCCAAATAAATAAAATAATTATTTGCAAAGGATGTATACATATCACATGACAATAAAAAATCAATAATAATTCCTTTATGAAAAGTGCTATTGCAATAATAATTAAACTCTATTTCATACAAAAATTATTATTTTTATAGATAATTTCTATTTTTTTAATATTATCATTTTAATTCATCGTATAATAATAATAAATTCATTAATTATTATACATATGATAATAAATCTATATGGGTACAATTTAATAAATAATAATTGAATGTAGTTAAATAATAAAATATTTTTTAGTTTAATTTAATATTATCTATTAGATAATGATTTTTCAGCGAGCGAGCGTGAGCGAGTGAGGATTTTAGCTAGTACTAAATTATTAACTAAGCTTGACTCTTATGGAGTGAAAGACACAACACTTACATTATTGAAGAGTTATTTAACCGATAGAAATCAACTTGTAAAAATAAAAGATGCCAGAAGTTCCAGTTTACCACTTACTATGGGAGTTCCACAAAACACTATTTTGGGACCGTTACTGTTTCTTATTTACATTGATGATATATTGCAAATCAAAAGTGGTAATCGTATTATATCAGCTTATGATGATGATACTGTGGTAATAGTTACGGGAAGAAATTGGAAAATCGCTGAAGAAAAGATGAATGAATGTTTAGAAGATATACAAAACTGAATCGCAATTGTTAGGGTATTTTCCTTTTTTATTTAACAACTCACTGTAGTTTTAAAATTGTAGATTTATTGAATATCAAAAGAAAATAAATAGTAAGTATAAAATACTGAGTAGGTTTAGATTCGATAATATAATAATATTGAAAATGTATGTTAACGCAAGATTGTTCGCTCGTTGCCAGTGCAACCTCTTCGGAATGCGTCCTATTCCTTCGGCTATTCCCTTGTCTGCCGTTACACGCGTTTCGGATCGCTCTGCTCGTGCACATCTCTAGAGGTCGCTGCATACTTCGTCGCTCACATACAAACATCTATTTGTTCATTGCCATACGCACGAAATTAAAACTAATACAAAATAATTAAAATTGCCTAACACCATCAATAAAGTATTTTTGAATATATCGAAAACTGTGTATATGTGTTTTGGTAGCTATAGTGATAGTATATAATTCCAACAAATCTAGATATTAAGATAATGGGTTGTGAAATTGAAAAAGTAAATTTTACAAAATACCTAGGGGTTTTAATTGATAGTCATTTAAAGTGGGATCAACACATATTGTACATAACAAATAGAACTAGATATTTGCTATTTATATTAAAAAACTCTCTATGTGTTTAAATAAAACATGTTTGCTACAAGTATACTATGCACTTTTTCACAGTGTTGTCACGTATGGGATATTAGCTTGGGAAGGAGCGTACAATAATGTATGACTATTGTTGGAATCCTTACACGAAGAATTTTTAAAATTATATTGAAAAAAGAGAAAGATAAATATCCTTTATCAATTAAACAAGTATTTATATTTGCACGGTCGTCGCCTTGCCTTTGGAGCAAGACAACGTAATTATACGCGCGCGAATGTATTTTTGTTGACGTGTGAATGTGGAGGGAAGTAGGATTGAAATAAATCAATTAATTTTCTTTGAGCCAGTTTCCTTACGAAGTTTATTGGCTCTTTACAGGGAGAAAAGCCGTTAGGCATAAAAACTCCCTAAAATACAATGTTTTAAAGATTTAGTAGTTAATTGAAGAAAAATGGTGAAGGAGAGAGAGAGAGAGGGAGGGAGAGAAAGAGAAAGAGAGAGATATGTGTATATGTGTATTTGTGTGTTTGTTTTTGTTTGTTCCTTCGTTATAGAGAATTAAAATTCTCTTTTTATTTGTGGAGAGATCAGACTCTCGCTATATAGCCGTCGCCCACAGATCCAGTTGGATCGTAATATTCGAAAGCGAGTGTGTGGAAATGTGTATGGGTATGTGTGTGCGCGTGCCCGGTCGCTCGGACGCGACGACCGCGACGAACTTGTCGCCGCGCGCGAAGTTTCTTACCGCCGCTCGCTCGTCTGCCGGAATCGAAACAAACCGTACCCGCAAAGGAACGCCTGCCTGATACGCTGAGTCGCACCGCCTGCCCGTGAATCTCGAACCGCACCGCCTGCCCGTGAACGCCGAAATGCACCGCCTGCCCGTGAACGCCGAACTGCACCGCCTGCCCGTGAACGCCTCTGTTCAACAACCTCTGCTCGTGATCGCCAAGAAGATTGATAATTTCCGAATGCGCCGTCAAGAAGACTAAGCCTCAAAAAGAGTGCGAGTCGAAATTTGCGCCGCATTTTAAACCCGCGGTGCCCAACGGTTCCCCTTCTCCTATCAGTTACGCGAGTTCCCCCTCTCCCGCTCGCCGCTTTGTCGCTTACTGCGGTTCGAGTTCCCCTTCTCTGCGGTTTGAGTCTCCCCTCTACACACGAGCGTCATGCCTCGACCCAAAGATTCGCGCACACTCCGCACTGAGAAATGTTTCGGATAACTGCTGCACTAAACATGTGCAGTAACGGAATTTTAAGATTTGAGTGGTTGCTCTCCCAGTTTTTGGAGCGCTGCCGCACGAAATCTCGGTAAGACTGCTGTCAAAAGCTAGTGGTCTATAACTGCATAAAACAAAAGACATCACGTACTCGATAAATGATGAAATTACAACAAGAGTTTTGAAAAATATTGTAATTCTTTAGTCAATTTTATTATTATGTTTCGTTATTAAAATTATTATTTATATTTACTATAAAATACTTTTACTTGTTATCTTAATATATGGATATCAGACAACCTGCTAGTTGAAAAATAATATAATAATAATAAGGAATCGGTGAAATCATTCAACCGCAAAGGGAAACTATGTAAAAGATAATAAACTACATTTTTCAGAAATTATTTACATATGTATTAAAAATTATACACTTCAGTTACAAAATGTATTTCGCTATTAGATAGTAATTATTTTTTACAATATAAGGCATAAGCGGCGCGATTACAGGTAAGTCTTCGTAGTTAATTAAGCATTTTTTATTCAAATCTTGAATAACATAAGCATGAAGATTATCATCATAGCTTATTTCCTCAAATAAACGTACTTCAAAGTAAATTTGATTATTAATTGACAATAAATGCAACAAATTTCCAAATTTTTTTTCGGAACTTTGCAAATTAGTTACAATAAAGCCTCCAACTTCATACAAAATACCACAGATTTCAATTTTGTCATAGCAAATGTGCTGCTCATTTTTCGTTGTACTGCAATCAATTTTTCTTTGACAATTCGCTTTAATATTTCCGAACATAATATCCTTTTGCAGCTTAAGTATTTGAACTGTTTCACAAAGCCTTAGAGATTGCTTAATAGCAATAGATTTCATTAAATTTCTGGTATTATTAGATGTTAATGCATTAGACTTTATGATCTGGTGAAACGATTGAAATCGCATACTCCAAAATTTCGATACAGGACCATTATCTAAAATGATTCTAGGATAATGAATCAGAATATCATAAATTTCACACAAATGTTTATATAAAACCCAGTGTGTATCATGTTGAGGTATAGAGTCACCAATAATTATACCTAAGAATGTTACCAAACTTATCATTTCTGAGGCTGAACACTTTATATTTAACGCACTTTTTGTCGCACCCATTCTTATAACAGTAGGTTTATTTATGTTATGTGTAGCAAAATTGAAACTTTGTATCCTACTATTTAAATTGTGTAGAGTAAAATATTTTTTTTCAAAAATAAAAGTCTGCAATAGAGATTCTAAAACATAGTAAGCTACTCCTTCCAAGAAATCGTGCATCAAGTCAACACTAACATTTTCAGTTATATGAAAATTGTCAAGTTTGTGGAATACACATTTTTCTTTAATTCCCGTCTTTGCTACATTTGCTGTCATTACATCTATGTCATAATTAAGTTTGTTCCTTAATAAAGAGACATCTTCCTCAATCATCTGCCTACATTGTTCAGAGGAAGCTTTACAAATTCTACAATAAAAATTAGCTACAAAAGATTCGACAAATCCATAGCAGCCATTTAATCCTAAATTATGTCCAAGAATTAAAACAGTTTGAAATTTTATTCGTGTTTTTATTCCAGCAACATTAATAACAATTCCTTCTGTTTGTAAGAGTTTTAGTTCATCAATTAGAGAATTAAAAATTTGCTTATTATCACTCTCTTTTTTAGAAGATGTGTAAAAGAGAGACGAGAAAATAATACTAGAAAGTTTTGATGCTATATGAGGTGGTAAACAGGCAATACTTACGTAAATTGCCCCGAATTTATTTTTACCAGCATGGCTTCCTAACGCATTTCCCACCTCCAAATCGTCATAAAAAATATACAGAGGCAATACACAATCATTTAAAAATATTTTTGAATATTTTTGAGTCCACAATCTTGCTTGCATGAAATTAGTAATGATTTGTGATTGTTTAGATAGTTTTGATATGTAACTCAAAATTTTGTTTAATAAATCCGGAATTTCTAAAAAAACTTTCAAGCTATGTTTTAATGGAACTTTATAACCATACATATTTTCTGGTACCACAATATTACTATCATCTTATGTACGTTCGTACTTAAATTTTGTTCCTATAAAAAATTCTTTAGGTTCTATAAAACCTTGTTCGCGTAGAATTGTAAAGCGCTTAATTTCACTACCAAGCGAATCAAATATATCAGCGTGATACTGAAAACTTTCTTCTATAAGTCTTAGAGCATTATCACCGATAGTTTCTTCTTTCAAAATTTTTAATATATCCCGCTTAATCGATGGCAAGTATATACTGTTATTAAATTCTTTAAAATAAATTATTATTTCTTGAACAAGTTTTCTAGAAAGATTAAAGCTACCATATAAATGTAAAATAAATCCCATTAAATGATTTAATATTAAAATAACATCCATTTTTATTACAAAATGTACAAAATAAATTAATGAGCCATTAGCTCCAGAAACAACTTAAATCAATGAAAAAGTAACTTTTTAAACATTGCATTTGAAAAAATTGACAGCAAATTGCAAGATTAAGGACATGATATATCTCTTCTACACCTAATCGATAAAAAATTATATTGAGGGCAACTTGTTCAGTTCAACAATATATTTTGAAACATAAGCGGTAGATTTCTTAAAATTAAATCCGTATAGCGCTTTTTCCACAAATTGCCACGTAAAGTCGCATAGGTAAGGTAATACCTGAAGCGCGCATAAACATTTATAGCAGGCGTCTACTGCGCTCGTAATATCGCCGTATTTATAACAATGATCGTTTAAAGCAATAAAAATTTCGGCTTCTTTTAATACACCTATGCAAATAATATACGGGATGGAATCAAGCTCTACTTCTTTAAGCCACTTCTCATGATTTTTCCTATTTGCCTCTAAGTCTACAACATTCTGCAAAACAAAAATTAATTCCAAGCTCAAAATTTTTTAACTGTTATATATATACCTAAAGCGCAAAAATTGATTGGGTCAAAGAATGAGGGTAAGTCGCTGTTTTAAAAAAAAGGGCAAGATTCAGAGAAATAGAGTAGGGTTGTTGAACTCAAATTATAGGGGCTTTTCTATTCAAAAATGCAAACTGAAAAAAAATTTACAAAGATTTACTTTTGGTTGTAAAAAAAACAAAATGCTTATTTTTAGTGTTAGACATTGTCTTTAAAAATTAGAAAAGCTGATCAAAATATATTAATACAATATCACAAAGCATTTTAAAATTACGTAATGTTACAATTTTTTCTAAATGTAATTCTAAAAACTTTACTTAAATATTGTTTGAGATACCTCAATACGTAGAATAAAGCAATTTAATATTTCTTCTTTTGTGAAGCGCACAATGTTATCGTTAATTTTTCGTGTCTTCATTGGTTTAGTGTGTAAAGGCAGCAAAAGAAACGCCAATAAACTGTCATGCGTACCTAAGGTTAATAAGAAAATCTTTGTACTTTTATATAAATAGAATGTATATATTTCTGGCAACAAGGCAGTACCTGCTTTAATTAAATCTTCGTTTTCTACTAAAAACTGTTTAATTACAGCGGAATGTGAATTGGATGAAAGTTTGATGATTTTTTTTGCCCAAGAAGGCCAAGAGTTTTGAACAGCTTTATTTATGCCTTCTGCTTTTGTCTGTGAAATATGATTGCTACTTACGTACGATTGAACGGTTGCATGGAAATCTGATTCGAGCTGTATGTATCGGTATAATAAATATAATTAAGGATATTAGTAATGTAAAAGATAAAATCTTAACTCAGAACATTTTAAATTACAAAAGCTTTATGCGAAATTTGTTAAAGATTTGCTTCTTACCAAAAGTATACCATACGGCTGACTTAGGCAGGGAAAGCTTGCAAAATATTCAGGTATCGACGTACATTTTATATTTTTTTCCTTTTTCGTTAATACTTTCTTACGTGATTAAAAAGTCTCCTCCCACTTCTTTATCACATCAATAGCCTTATAATTTTCTCTACTTGGGTCTGTTAAACATTCTAGATCTGAAACTGAAATAGAAAATTAATATGTTAAGTTAAGGGGATGTAGGACTCAAAAAACGGTCATTTTTTATATTGTTTTGTAAACAAAAGAATGAATTTTTGAAAAAATCCTGAACGTTATGCCCTCAGGCATGTTTTAAACAATATACCCAAATTTTTTCAGATTTTTAAATCGATATTTTAATTACGATGTTCGCGTTGAAAGTTTATGTCTTTTTTAGACTAATAATTACCGACCAAAAATTATTTACTTAATAATTATTAAAAAAAATTGTTTTTTTTAAAAAATCAAAACGCCATGCCCTGGCTTTTGTTTTAAGCTACCTGTATGAATTTTTTCAGATTTTTAATTCAATATTTTAAGTATAATTTTTATTTTGAAAGCTGTAGATCCCTGTAATTTGGGTCCAACATCCTCTTAAGTTAACATTAATATGTTACGGCCTAATCATTTTCAATCTGAGAGAATGGTATCGAGAATAAGTATAAAAATAGATCAGACTATTCTGGTAAGAAGTATTTTGCCTATGTTTTTTTAGAAATATGAATATTTTTATTTTTACTTTGAGAATTTCGCTTGACTGGCTTATCTTCTTCGGCTTCAATTTTCCTCTTTCGATTAGGTTGAAACAAGCCAGCTTTCCTTAATTGGATCCGCAAAATTTTGTAGTGGTTATACAAAGCACCGCTTGGACCAGTACTTTCACCTCCATCTGCCAATACTTCGTCTTCTTCTTCTATCTCCTCACTGGCTGGTGTATCGTGTTCCTCTTTTTTGGATTTAGACGAGCAGTACGGAATATAAAAGAGGTCTCCCAGTTCTGTCGGAAAAAGTTCCACAATTTGATCCCGATAAAATAAAAAATCCTTTGCGTATATTCTGAAAAATAAAATATTTTTCAAAAGCCGATAAATTCAAATATTAAGTCATGCATGTAAATAATAATAAAATGTTTTTGTTAAACAAATGTAGACTTTTCAAGATCGCAGTTAATTTTCAAGCTTATGATTAGAAAGAGGAAAAAGATTAGAAAAATAATTAGTAGTAGAGTTAGTAATTTTAGTCTTAATTTTGTTTCAATGATAAATAATCTTACTTATAATTTATTTGATTCTTAGTCAATAATTTCAATATTATTAAGTTTTTCAGTAATGCATAGTCAAGGTACTTTGATTATTGATACATTCCTAATATAATTCGACCTTCTAAACTTGAATGCAAAAAGTGGTATAAGCTATTTTTTTAAATTCAAAAATATCTAAAAGAAATTGTAATTTGTAAATAAAAT
Organism: Theocolax elegans; assembly: GCA_026168455.1. Lineage (NCBI taxonomy): Eukaryota > Metazoa > Arthropoda > Insecta > Hymenoptera > Cerocephalidae > Theocolax > Theocolax elegans. The sequence goes on along the minus strand of CM047426.1, from coordinate 37,465,606 downwards.
TAGTATAGGATAAAAAGATTTTGCAGGCACCAAAGGAAATCTAATTCAAAATATTAGTATGTAAACACCTGTTGTTGAGGTTACAGAATCAATCGACGTTTCGACTATACAGTTATTATTCTCTACGGAATTAATAGGAATATCATTTTCGGTAAATGTTATATTCTCATTATCAATCTGATTCTTTGTCGTCACATTTATCAGATCTAATTCTTTACTTTGAGTAATTTCCAGATTCTCAATCACACTATCACACGTAGAACTTTCAACCAATTTTCCCTTTTCAAAATTGTATTTTGAAATGAATTGAATCATTACATCAACCTTGTAATCGGTTAATATACATTGAATGTGTTCATCGCTTAACGAGTACCACAATTCTTCAGTAACATCATGAGCTATATATTTGTGCATTAATAATAATAAACAAATGTGCAACAATTTAAGTCAATTCAATTTAAGGGTTACATTGCTATGCAAAATATTTTATAATATATTTGTGTAATTAACACATGAAAATATTACTTACATGCAAATACAGTTCGCAGCTTTGACAATTCAGGGTACTTTTTAAAGAAATCATTCATTTTAATAAAATATTTCTTTGAGTTTCACACCGGAGCACCGAGCACTGTTTGTTTATGTCACAATTTGCCGTCATCATAGTAGCGTTATCGCTTTTCGCTTTTTGTGCGGCATCGACTCCACACCTTGACGACTACCGACTAATTTTCGTGCAGTAACAGCCCAAAATTTTTGTACGGATTAGCAGTACGGTTTTTTACGTGATCCGTACGGGGCAGAGCAGGAGTTGCCCGAAACATTTTTCAGTGCGGTATAGCATTTTGTTAGACGTAACATACTTCCCCCCCCCCCCCGCACAAAGAAATATGGAGAATAAACGATTCGCCGATCGGTTTCACGGAAACGCATGTGTATGTTGTGTATGTCGTGAATTGGATGTTAGAAAGATAGATTTACAATGGCTTAAGCGAGTACATGAATCGAAGCCCGATAAATTCGTTCAACAAAGTCTGCTTTAAGTTAAATTTCACTAGGTAATGGACACAACTGTGTGAGATTCCTAGTCAAAATGCCGTTAGTTGTCTGGATTGTAGCCACTCTAACCACGCTGTCGCTCCCTGGGTGCGCCTGTTGAATTTTTCCCATTTTCCATTGCATACAGGGTTGAAGTTTATCGATGATTAAGACTATTGATCCCACGTCTATCTTGCCCTTAGGATTCAACCATTTTTGACGTTTTTGTAACTCACTGATATATTCCAAGTTTCATCTTTTCCAAAAGTCTTGCTTAGCCTCGGTAATAAAATTCCAAACAGATAGTTTGTTATCTGGAACATTTAAAAAATTATCCTCGGGCAGCATCGTTAAAGGTTTTCCCACTAGTGAGTGCGCCGGGGTCAAAACTAAAGGATCGTTGGGATCAGCTGAAAAAATACAAAGAGGTCGCGAATTTAAAATTGCTTCTATTTCTATTGCCAATGTGTTTAATTCTTCAAATGTTAATAGTTGATTACCTACGACTCGTTTGAAATGGTGTTTGAATGATTTTACAGCTGCTTCCCATAGACTGCCAAAATGAGGGGATAAGGGAGGATTGAAGTGCCAAATTATGTTTTTTCGTGTCGCAAACCTATTGACATCATTTTTAAATTCTGGCGAGTTAAATAAAACATATAGTTCGCGCAAAATACTATTAGCTCCTACAAAATTGGTCTCGTTATCCGAAAAAACGTGGGACGGTATCGCTCGCCTCGCTATAAATCGCCTGAATGCACCTAAAAACCCTACCGTAGTTAAATCGCTCACGATTTCTATATGTACGGCTTTCGTTGCCATACAAATGAATACGCACCCGTATGTCTTGATTCTGTTTCTGTTCCTATATTTCTTTTCCTTGATGAATATTGGACCGAAATAATCTACACCTGTATTATCAAAAGCGCTTGATTCCTGTACTCTAGATTTTGGCAAATCGCCCACGGGAAATTGAATTGGTACGGCGTTGTGTCGGGTGCAGCACACGCAACGTCGCACGATTCGACGAACCTGATTCTGCCCATCTAAAAGCCAAAACCGTTGTCGGATTGCGTACAAAGTGCTTTGAATTCCCGAATGATAATGGGTTAAGTGCATTTCCCGAATTATTAAGTCGGTGCCGTGATGATGACTAGGTAAAACAATGGGATATTTTCTATCGTCTGGAATATTTGCATTGCGCAGCCGTCCGCCTACTCTAAGTAGTCCGTGTTTGTCTAGAAAAGGATTGAGAGACGCTAATTTTGACCCTTTAGCTACACCCGTCGTCTTAACTTGTTTAATCGCATCGCGAAAGTGCTCGGTTTGTAATTTAAACAGTACCTTTCGTTCAATTTCCAATTTTTCCTCAACCGAAATGTGTTTATCTGGATACGTTTGGTTTCGCTTAATGAAACGTATACAATAAGCTAACGTATTTAAGAGTGTCGTATAAGATGAGAATCTATCAAAGATTTCGGTTTCCCTGCTCGTCAAAATTAAACATGTATTCTTTTTTAATCCTGGTAAATTTTCCTCTAGTTTTCTCATTGATTTCGGCCACTGATGAAACGGTTTTCCTAACCATGTGGGACCTGTGAACCATTGGCAATTAGCTACGAAATCCTTTGGTACCTGACCCCGAGATAACGCATCGGCAGGATTATCTTTGGTTGGAAAATGACGCCATTCTACTGATTCACCTAATGCTTGAATTTCGGCTACTCGATTGGATTCGAACACCCTTAATAAATGTGGCTCCTTTTTTAATCAATTTAATACTATCGTTGAATCGGACCAAAAAACTATTTTATCTATTTTGAAATCTAAAGCTAAACGAGTTCCAATCGAGGTATTGTAATTGGTTTCAATGGCGCTACTCTAGATTTTGCGCATACTAGTTGCACGATAACTCGGCCTGACTCGTCGCTTGACCGTACGTATAAACACGCTCCATAACCTATGCTACTCGCGTCGCAGAAACCGTGTATCTCTATATTTCGTGAATTCTTTATCAACAAAAAACGTTCTATCCTCAAATGATCCATTAATGGAAGCTGTTCCTTGAAATTCGTCCAAGTCGTATGTAAGTCCGTCGGTACTGATTCGTCCCAATCTATTTTCATGTTCCAACATTTTTGAATAATAATTTTTGCATATAAGATTACTGGTCCTAACAGGCCTAAGGGGTCATAAATTTTTGCTACTTCGGATAGTAAAATTCGTTTAGTTATACGGTCGTGTGAATTGAGCGGACTAACGGTACATAATATATTATCGCTTTTTGAATCCCAACTTATACCTAACGTCCTTACTACGGATTTTCGTTCCGTCGCGCAATCGGAGGAAAAAACCTTTCGATCGACATTGTCTAAAGCGTGGGAATGATTCGACGCCCACTGTCTAATATTAAATCCCCCTAAACTCAGTAAATAAATTATGTCATCTCGTAAATGCTTAATTTCCTCTAAGGAATGCGCACCGGTTAGCAAATCGTCGACGTATAAGTCCCGTTTTAATACCTTGCTAGCCTGTGGGAATCGAGTGCCTTCGTCGTCCGCGAGGTTCTGTATTGTTTTAATAGCTAAAAATGGAGTCGAGGATACTCCAAATGTGACAGTATTTAATTCGTAAATTCGAATGTTTTGATTGTCATACCAGAACACGCGTTGATATTTGCGATCTTCGGGGTGGATCAAGACCTGTCTATACATTTTCTCGATGTCCGCGGTTATTACATACGCATCCGTTCTGAACCTACTCAAATGTTCGAATAATTTGTCCTGAATGGTTGGACCTACCAACAATTTATTGTTTAACGAGACGCCTATATCTGTTTTAGCGGAAGCATCGAAAACTACCCGAACTTTAGTTGTATTGCTATTCATTTTAATGACTGCGTGATGTGGTAGATAGTATCCCTCGATTTGTTCGTGTTTCAATAGTCATATGTCCTAAATCTATATACTCTTGCATGACTTTATGATACTCTGTTTTTAAGTGATTATCATTATTCAATTTATGCTGTAATGAATAAAATCTTTTCAACGCTTGGGTTCGCGAATTTCCTAAGTTTCTATCGGCGTTTCGAAAAGGTAAACGAACTATGTATCTACCGTTATTAGACCGAGTTGTAGTTTGTTCATAGAATGCTTCGCATTTTAATTCGTCCAATTTTTTAACACTCTTTATACCTACTTCTTCGATGGTCCAGAATTGAGCTAAAGTTTGGTTTAATTCCGTTAAATTGCACCTAGTTTTTTTCGATTTGCCGTTCTCATTAGATTCACCCGCTACTACCCAGCCTAATCTGGTTTTTTGCAAGATTAAGTCTTTAGCATTCTTTGAAAGATTAATTTGCCCTATCATTAACAAAGATAAAGTTGCCCCCGCTCGTATTAACAAATCTACTGAACGCGGTAAATGAAATTGAGAATCGGCTAATTTGATATTTGAGGGTAAATCTATTGAGTCGCGAGGAAAGACTTCATCAGGTACAAGATCGGCTATTCTATCAATTGTCAAAAATGTCAACGTTTTTTCGAATTTGTTTTGTCTTGAATTTTTGTTCAATTCTATTGAACCCTTGGAAAAAGTGCTAAGACTATTTATGGCGCCAACTGGAATTTCGCAATCTCGTATCGGTAAATTTAGCGCTTTTGCAAATTTTTCGGTAACGAAATGTGCGGTCGCACATGTGTCAAGTAAAGCTCGTGCTTGTACAAATTCACCTGTATTATTTGGAATTTTGGCTAACGCACTCATCATTAACTGCGGTCTGGGTTCGTCGGAGTCGGGATTTTTATTTTTTTCCGTTCTTAGTCAAATTTTTGATTCTTGTTTTGGTTCAAATTCCGTGGTCGTAGCCGTCCGCTTTGAACTCGTAGCGTGCAAGAGTGTGTGATGAAACCGACTGCATAGTTTGCAATGAGAAGCATTACAAACTCCTATGTGCCCCTTTAAACAATTCCTACAAAGCCCTTTCTGTTTTACGAAATCCCACCGTTGTTGAGTTGTTTTTTCGCCAAAAGTTGGACACTTGTACAACGAATGTGAGAGTTGACATTGTAAGCATGCGTTTACTGACTGAGTGACAAATGAACGTATATTAGTGACTTTTCTAATCTTCGCGTTTGATTTAGACTCGAAATCTGATTGTCGTTTACCGCGAATTTCCCTGACGGTAGGGCTTGGATCTTTGTCGAAGTCGCACGATCGTTGAGCGTGTTCGGTTATGAATTTTATCAATTTAGCTAAATCTGGTAGCTCATCGAGTTTTAACGAATCTTCCCATCTTCGGCGCAATTCGGTAGATAAAATGCCTTCTAATAGAAAAACTATCGACCTGTCGCATATATTTACTCTAAGCTGTTCTAACATTGCCAAATGTTGCCTAACATCGTCGGTAAATTTGCTCAATTCAGATATAGTTTCAATCGGCGGTGGTTTAAAAATCGCTTCTAGGTGTTTGTTTACTAACGCGCGTTTTCTCTCATACGTTTCTATTAATAAATCAAACACTCGCTTATAATTTTCGGGGCAAATATTGTAAATCGCGACCTTATCTGCTGGCTCTCCCTTTAGACAATTTTTAAGATAAATTAGTTTAGTTAATTCGTCTATATCAGTCCTCGCATCTACCATAGTTTTAAACACGTTTTTAAATGATAACCAATCCTCTAGTTTACCGTCGAATTTTGGTAATTCGGCTACGGGTAATTTTAAAGTACGTTGTTTTTCCATAAATGTAGAATTTCCTATTGAATTAATAGACTCTTTCTTCGCTTGGTGATAATTCCGCAAATTCGTAATGAAGGTCTTCGTATGTACCTAACGCCTCTTTCAATCGTCCTAACCTAGCTGGGACACTCGCCTTGTTAATTTTCCCTGTGTTGATTAAATTTAAAGTCGCGGTAAGTTGTGTTTTTAATGCGGTACGCTTTCGTCGAATGTACGCAATGCGCTCTTCTACGTCATCGGCCATTTTATTTTCTGATGTTTTCTAACCATTATAACGAACTTGAACGTTGAACCCTTCTAAATTCTTTGAATAATTAAACTGAGTCTATAGAAAAATAAGTGATTTAATGTAAATTCTGAATTAGAAAGAGAGAAAAAATATAAAATGAATTTAATTAATTTATTAAATTGAAACTATAGCCTAATTAGTTATAATGCACTGAATCTAGATAATATTTATTTAAATTGAATACTAAATGTAAGAAGAAAAACAAAACGCCGGAATTTACGCTAAATTAATTGTATGTGAAATTATGCAAATGTTAAGATTTGAAGAAAGGTATATAACTGAATAAACGCGTAATAGTTGATTTAAATAAATAAAAAATAGAACCAAAAAAGATCAAACTTATCCTTTGCTTGAAGTTTTGAAGATTCTCCGTGGTGACGTATCCAGGTGCTGTCCCAGAGAGCCACGACTCTTGTCTTAAGCGACGATGAAGCGTTGAAGTTAGAAAACTCGTGAATTCGACCAGAAATGAAATTTTGATTGAATTTGATCTTCCAAATTTCTCCTCTCTCTCCTTATTCGGTCTACGTTTTGTCAGTTACGCCAAAAAGTCCAATATTGGAGGTTATGTCCGTGAATGGATAAATCAGGGGTCGTGAGTTCAAATCTCTCTGGAGGCACCAAATGTACGGTCGTCGCCTTGTCTTTGGAGCAAGACAACGTAATTATACGCGCGCGAATGTATTTTTGTTGACGTGTGAATATGGAGGGAAGTAGGATTGAAATAAATCAATTAATTTTCTTTGAGCCAGTTTCCTTACGAAGTTTATTGGCTCTTTACAGGGAGAAAAGCCGTTAGGCATAAAAACTCCCTAAAATACAATGTTTTAAAGATTTAGTAGTTAATTGAAGAAAAATGGTGAAGGAGAGAGAGAGAGAGGGAGGGAGAGAAAGAGAAAGAGAGAGATATGTGTATATGTGTATTTGTGTGTTTGTTTTTGTTTGTTCCTTCGTTATAGAGAATTAAAATTCTCTTTTTATTTGTGGAGAGATCAGACTCTCGCTATATGGCCGTCGCCCACAGATCCAATTGGATCGTAATATTCGAAAGCGAGTGTGTGGAAATGTGTATGGGTATGTGTGTGCACGTACCCGGTCGCTCGGACGCGACGACCGCGACGAACTTGTCGCCGCGCGCGAAGTTTCTTACCGCCGCTCGCTCGCCTGCCGGAATCGAAAGAAACCGTACCCGCAAAGGAACGCCTGCCTGATATGCTGAGTCGCACCGCCTGCCCGTGAATCTCGAACCGCACCGCCTGCCCGTGAACGCCTCTGTTCAACAACCTCTGCTCGTCCAACGTCTGCTCGTGATCGCCAAGAAGATTGATAATTTCCGAATGCGCCGTCAAGAAGACTAAGCCTCGAAAAGAGTGTGAGTCGAAATTTGCGCCGCATTTTAAACCCGCGGTGCCCAACGGTTCCCCTTCTCCTATCAGTTACGTGAGTTCCCCCTCTCCCACTCGCCGCTTTGTCGCTTACTGCGGTTCGAGTTCCCCTTCTCTGCGGTTTGAGTCTCCCCTCTACACACGAGCGTCATGCCTCGACCCAAAGATTCGCGCACACTCCGGTATAGCATTTTGTTAGACGTAACAATATTGGATTTAATCACATTTTATTATCAGAAATGAAAAATCGGTACTTAAAATTAAATTATCGAACTATAAACATGCATTTAAAATTACCAAATATTAAAAAATCTATTAGTTATAAAAGTTCTAAATATAATTAATGCTATTAAATATTAAAGCATGTAAAAATTGTATTAAATCAAAAATAAGTTGTTATACTTGAAAAATAATTTAAATTGTTTTGTTCCATAGATATATATAGTAATGATATAATAATACACAATTTAATATAAAAAAACAATGAAATTAATTAGATACTAATATAAATTATTTATAAGAATTAGTTTTAAGAAGTGTATTTAAATCCAGACCTATGTACAGATACGGTATTGTATCTCTATAGGATGTATGTTTAAATTTAAAAATATAGGATGTATATTTAGATTTTAACTGCATATTGTAATTATGGTAAATAAATAAATAAATAAATAAATAAATAAATAAATAAAATTGCAAAAGTGTGATTACACCATACTTGCGATTTTTTACACCTTCGTAGTAGGTGTTTTTTATATCTAGCTGTTGGATTATGTACTACATTAAATTGGTTAGAATAAAATAAACAAAAAAAAGAGATTAAATAATGTAAGGCACTATTCTGAAAAAATGATATTTAACTGCGATAACCAAATTTAGTATAGATGTATTATGTAATTTATCAGACTTTAACAGCATATATAGCAAATGGTTCAATTTTCGATGAATCGGATGAATCAGTGTTTTTGGACTTCAGTGCATACTTATTCGTTCTTTTTTTAAGCATCAAATTTTTGTCTTGTAGATTAATGTTAATTAATCGAATGCGTTGCAAATGGCCCGCGCTTCAAATGGCCCACTAGTGAGAAGCTGAGAATTTGAATTTAGCCCATACCAATCATAAAGACCTTCGATTTTCAACATAAATAGTGGGGGAATACATGGAAAAAAAATATCATTATCTTTATAGCAAAATAATCAATTATCATTGAGTGTACTAGATGCCATTTTTCATGCTTCTATTGTCTAATTAAACAAATATCCTAGTACTATAGCCTAAAATAATATGCAATACGAAGACGGGTACTTTTCAATTAGATCAATCAAAAATAATTTTAAATTTGTAAATAAATGGTCGGAAAAGCTTATTTAAAATAGAAAATTTAATAATACAGATTAATTAAATTTTAGGTTAGTCGTAAAAGATGTATATTTATGTTCTATTTAATAAAAATATTACATAACTATATTAACCCTGAATTATTGAATATTTTCTTTCATTTTTATAAACATACTTTCTAAATGGGTTGGAATCAAAAGTTGATAAGATAGATTACACAGACTATCTTCCAAGTTGTAGGTAACATGAAAGTATCGCGAAAATAATTATATTGAAGTGAGCTGGATATTATTAAAGTAAGTAAAAATTTAAATATCGCCTTTCAATTTGTTATAAACAAATGTACTGATGTAACGTAAATATAATTTGCAATCATGAAGAAATTGGAAAGAGGTTATAACTACGATAACCAAATTTAGTATAGATGTATTATGTAATTTATCAGACTTTAACAGCATATATAGCAAATGGTTCAATTTTCGATGAATCGGATGAATCAGTGTTTTTGGACTTCAGTGCATACTTATTCGTTCTTTTTTTAAGCATCAAATTTTTGTCTTGTAGATTAATGTTAATTAATCGAATGCGTTGCAAATGGCCCGCGCTTCAAATGGCCCACTAGTGAGAAGCTGAGAATTTGAATTTAGCCCATACCAATCATAAAGACCTTCGATTTTCAACATAAATAGTGGGGGAATACATGGAAAAAAAATATCATTATCTTTATAGCAAATAATCAATTATCATTGAGTGTACTAGATGCCATTTTTCATGCTTCTATTGTCTAATTAAACAAATATCCTAGTACTATAGCCTAAAATAATATGCAATACGAAGACGGGTACTTTTCAATTAGATCAATCAAAAATAATTTTAAATTTGTAAATAAATGGTCGGAAAAGCTTATTTAAAATAGAAAATTTAATAATACAGATTAATTAAATTTTAGGTTAGTCGTAAAAGATGTATATTTATGTTCTATTTAATAAAAATATTACATAACTATATTAACCCTGAATTATTGAATATTTTCTTTCATTTTTATAAACATACTTTCTAAATGGGTTGGAATCAAAAGTTGATAAGATAGATTACACAGACTATCTTCCAAGTTGTAGGTAACATGAAAGTATCGCGAAAATAATTATATTGAAGTGAGCTGGATATTATTAAAGTAAGTAAAAATTTAAATATCGCCTTTCAATTTGTTATAAACAAATGTACTGATGTAACGTAAATATAATTTGCAATCATGAAGAAATTGGAAAGAGGTTATAACTACGATAGCTACAATTTGAAAGTTAAAAATAAACAAAAAACAAGGTATATATATATTAAATATTTCTTACACTTAATCCACTTTTACTTTACTATCAAATTGGCAGGTGTTATATGCCCGACAGATTGTAAATATATATATATTATAACAGATATATATATATATGTGTGTGTGTGTGTGTGTGTGTGTCGGAAAATAAGTAAAATATAACTAAAATGAACAAGTACTGGTGTAAAATGAAATTATAAATCCGAAAAATTAATGAAAGATACTTCGGCAATATATCCAAACCACGAAAAAAATAAAATATCATAAAAACTGAGGTTATTTTCCGACAAACTAAAGTAAATAATATATATAACTACATATATTGATATCGACAATAATTTAAAAATAAAATCAGAAGTGAAAAAAAACAATTTAAATAAAAAGAATAAAATAAATCAGGTAAAGAAATTAGAATTATTATTTTACCGATAAACTAAAGTAAATAATAAACATGTATCTACATATATCGATATGGATAATAATTTAAAAAATTAAACAAAAAAAAAATTTGTTCTTACATTTATAATGATTTTATTTCAACAATTTCTTTTTCTCTTCTGGTTTTATTTTTTAAATTATTATCGATATTAGTAATGTAACGGGGTGGGTACTGGGGATATGTAAGGCCCACGGTTAGGCCCAATCTGCCCCAACTTACCAACCTTAAGTGTGCAGTCCCACGATGCGGCCGGGAATCCCTTTGATTCCCGTGCAATGCCGTTAACAACGTCAAACACTCCGTTTGACTTATATACCGTGTGTTGGGGCCTTATGCCCAAAATTGCCAACTAGGATAAACACCGGAGAGGGCGGTATTCGTAGGATAGGACGGTAACCGGTAAAACACTATCAACAATCGATATTATTGTTAATCGGCGAGAAAGATTGTCTCGCCGAGTCAATTTATTAAATTAACAATTAAATATTAATAAATAAACAATACATGAACTTTAACAATTTACGGGGAGTCGTACCGATGACTACCCCCGAGGTCAGCGCGAAAAGAATCGGTTAAAATCTATTTAACAGTCGATTACGAGCAACCGATCCGGATATGATCGGCTGCTTAACCTGATGGCATACGTCACACCGTGTGACGTATGAATCACTAACGTAGAGAGCTTTTACGTAGAAGCTTACTACGTCACGCGCGCCTTCTCTCGTGAAGTGGTTCCCGCGAACCACCGACCTTTCTATCCGGGCGGGTATTGTCACGAGAGGGGGGAAAGGAGGAACGCTTCCTCACTTGGACCGTACCAGGTAAATCGGGACGCGAAATATTAAGTAGACACGCGGGTCTAAGTGTGGTGCACCACTTACCACTTGTCTATATATCGCGCCTCGGCGGGAAAAGGCTGTGCTACTGAGAGAGAGCTCGTACTCGTGTATCTCTCTCTCTCTCTCTCCAACGGTCGAGAAGGTTGGACACACCGTACCTCTTTTCTCACTGCCTGTGGGAGGTGCTGCTGCACTCGTCGACGTGGAGGTTAGTGGGGAGAAGCTTCTCACACCCACACACAACGCACAACAGTCCTTTCGCTCGTTTATCCCGTAAAAACAGTATATCTCGGACACCAACACGTTGTTGTTGCCGATCGCGCGCGAACTCTCCACCGATACTCCCTTGCGCACGATTCTCGCGCGCGTTCCCTGCGCGCGCCGCGCTGTATCTCCTCTTTCGCGTTGCTTACCTGATCGGTAACTCGCTTACCGTTACACCCCCCTTCCAGATTCCACATACTCTGTATGTGGACTCTGTTCCTCAAGGAACGGGAAAGAGGGTTAACAAGTTGCTCTTGATCAGGTTTATCAGGATGCGTGGAAACTGATCCAGACGCTTGATCTTCTTGCAGCGGCAGAGCGGACACCTAGGTTCGTCAGAACCTCCCGTTCCGCTCGATGAAGGCTGGGGCTACAGGTTAATCTGTATTCAAAGGCAGCCTCTTTGAAGGCCGCCTCAGCCTTCGGCCGCTGCTGGCGCTTTACGTCCGCTTCGGTCGTGAGCCTGGAGGACGCCCTCGTCCTCGTCTCGGAGGAACCGGTTCAGAATCTGCATTGGCAGACCGCTCTATGAGTGATCGGCACTTTACGGTCGCGGTTGCTTTCCGAGGACGACCACGCTGTCGTCTGGTAACGCGGGACCTATTTAAAGACGTACGCGACGTCTTGCGCGGATTACACCGAGTTCCCTCGCCAGGGGACTCGCTCGCATTATTCTCCCTCGCAGGGGAGTATTCGCTCGCTACAGGTGGGTCGCACTTCACCTGTTGATCCCTCGGCGGTTGAGGTTGCTCACGTTGATCCTCATCAGCTGAGTCAGCATCATTTTCGGGGACGTATCTCTTCAGATGCTCGATGTGAGATACTTCTTGGTCCCCTTGATCATCTTGTATGACATACGTATTCATACCTTTCCTATTGATGATCAGATATGGCCCTGTATATTTCGGAGCAAGCTTAGCCGAGATACCTTGTGCGCTGGACGAGAGGATCCGGTTGCGTTTCCACACCAGATCTCCTACCTCGAATTCCGCTGGCCTTCGTCGTGAGTTGAAGATTTCGGCTTGCCGGGCCTTACTGGCAGCCGACTGACGATTTGCGTTCTCGTGCAGTCTTGGCAACTGTTTGTCGTTCCAATCCTGCAGTCGACGGAACTCAAACTGTTGCTGGGCAAGCCGGTCTTGCTCTCGACGAGCTGTACTAGGCGCCTCGGGTTGGCGACCATAGTTCAGCATAGCCGGGCTCCATCCAGTAACTTTGCACCGCTGTGTTTAGTTCAAAGACTAACTCTGGCAGCTTGTCGTCCCAGTCGCTATGTTTATCCTGGATATACGACGCCACCATTGTCTTAAGGGTCCGATTGGCCCTCTCGACAGGATTGGCCTGTGCGTGATAAGGGGGTGTCGTCGAATGATACACTCCCTTAGATTCGAGGTACTCGTCTACAAGTTTATTTTTAAACTCGGTCCCGTTGTCCGAGTGAAACACTTCCGGGGTGCCGAACCGGTTAATCACTCGTTCGTGAAGCTCGCGGACTATCGTCTTTGCGTTAGCTTTTCGTATCGGGATTGCTTCAATCCAGCGCGTGAATAAATCCTGGAATACTAGGATGTATTCGTATCCTCGGCTAGAGCGTGGAAGCGGGCCAGTGATATCTCCTGCTACCACCTGCCATGGTCTGTCCGATTGACGGTGACCCATTAACCCTGAGGGAGCACGTTGCTCGACCTTACATTGCTGGCACACTTGACATCGCCTGACGTAATCCGCAATTTCTGCGTAAAATCGTGGCCAATAATAGTTTTGGGCCACGCGGGCGAATGTCTTTTCCCTTCCGAGATGGCCAGCTGAGGGGTCATCGTGACACTCTCTCTTCCATGCTTGCTCATCATCCATCACTTCCTCTAACTCCTTGTCGGGGCGATAGATGTATAGATTTCCTCCAACTATTTTCCAGTCGGGGAAATCTTCAGTAGTTTGAGCCCACGACATTGCTGCTACGGTAGGCTCGTCGTCTTCAAACATGCGAGATAGGGCATCGGGAACGTGATGCAGAGCTCCTTTTCTGTGCTCGACGTCAAAGTCATGAGCTTGAAGCTCTAAAGCCCATCTCGCTAGTCGGCTGCTTGGATTTCTCATATTACACAACCAGCGAAGACTACTGTGATCCGTTATCACTTTGAAGTGGTACCCTTCGATGTAAGGTCTGAACTTATTAATAGCCCAGACCACGGCCAAGCATTCCCTCTCCGTAACGCTATAATTCTTCTCGGATGCTGTGAGAATGCGACTAGCAAACTCAATGACTCTTTCCTTTTCGTCTATCTCTTGGACGAGCACGGCTCCTATGCCGGTATCGCTCGCGTCCGTGTGCAGGCTAAACAGTCCATCTGCACTGGGACGTTGAAGAACTGGAGCAGTCATGATCAGGGCCTTCAGTTGCTGAAAGGCTTGTTCCTGTTCATCTAACCACTCGTACCCTTGGTTCTTCTTTGTTAGACGGGTAAGTGGCTCGGCAATCGTGGCGTAATCCGGCATAAAACGCCGATACCACGACGTCATGCCGAGGAATCGTCGAAGCTGTTTGAGGTTCTTGGGAGCCGGATAAACCCTTATAGGCTCTGTCTTGGCTGGGTCGGGACGAATTCCATCCCTGTTGACCAGCACGCCAAGATATCTCACCTCATCTTGACAAAAGACACACTTGTCCTTATTCACTGTCAAGTTAGCTTCGGTCAGTCTTTTCAGCACCATCTCGAGATACTTCTTGTGCCCTTCAAATGTCTCGGTGACTATAATAATATCATCGAGGTAAGAAAAGGCATTGGGCTCGAGATCAGGACCAACCACTTGGTCAATCATGCGTTGGAAGGTCGCGCCGGCGTATGCCAATCCGTACGGCATCCGCTTAAACTGATACAGTCCCATCCCCGGGACTGTGAAAGCCGTATAAGGACGCGATTCCTTCTGGAGAGGTATCTGATGATACGCTGAGTTCATGTCCAGAGTACTAATGTACCGACATCTCTTCAACTTGCGTAAGATATCCTGCATGAACGGGAGGGGATAAGCGTCTGGTTTCGTTAGCGCATTGACTTTCCTAAAGTCAATGCAAAACCGACGTGATCCGTTCTCCTTGCGTACCATCACCACGGGGCTTGACCAACCGCTGTCCGAGGGCTCTATGATCTCTAAATCTAGCATCTCTCGGACCTGGCGGTGCATCTCCTCCTGGATCTTCTCCGACACCGGGTAATACTTCTGCTTTATCGGGCGAGCTGATCCCACGTCAATCCAGTGCTCGATGAGTTGGGTTCGCCCAATTTTGGGAGAAGTATTAGACAGCACTTTGCTTACTAGCGCTCGCAGCTCTTCCCTTTCTGCCTCGGTTGCGTCCGCTATCCCAGCGGACGAGAGGGTGGCCATACCCCCTATTCCAGCAACTTCGAGGTGGATCTGCTGCTTGCTGTCTTTGAGGAACAGGCGGTCGCTATCCGGATCCAATATGGCTCTGAATGCTCGTACGAAATTTACCCCTACGTAGCATTCGGCGTCAAGATTTGGTATGATCGCTACCCTTATTTCATGTGTCTCCTTCCCGACAGTGAAAGGTAATATCACATGACCGTTCAGCGGTTGGTAACTACCATCCGCCATCTTGACGCGTCCGGCGTTCGCCACCATGAGCTCCTTGCCCAATGCGGCGGCGATTTGCAGACCGCTGGGTCCCATCACGGTCGTGGAGGCTCCGGGATCGTATAAGGCTCTTATACGAAAGCCCTCAATCTCCACGAGAAGCCACCAACGACTCTCATCCTCTGGTTTATAGGATGAGGTTGGTCTGCTGGCTTCTTGGGACCGTTCCTCCTTTTGAGGCCCATTTCCGCTCCTCTCTGGACCATACTCTCGTTTGGAGCGGGTCTGTCCCGAACTCACCTGGGACAGCGGGGACTCAAGCTCTTGGGTCGCGGTTTTCGTCCCTGTTAACCGCTCCCTTTGGCGTTTCCCGAGCACACCGGACAGTACCTGAGGGAATATCCTATTTTCCCACAGCCCTTGCAGGTAAGAGGCTTAGTCGGATCGAAAGTCGAGCCCATTCGGTTTTTCGGCTGTTCCTTTCCTTTTTCCCTCGTTGGACTAGCGCTCTTCTTCTCCTGCCGGTGTCCGAAGCTCTTGCTCGGGCCATTAGGTCTGCCAGACCTCCTACTCTTCGGAGATCGGTTGGCCGGCGAGCCTTTCTTAGGAGAGCCAGACCTTGGGCTTCTCCTACGGGACTGTCGGGTCGTCGACGCCAATTGGGAGACGATGGGCCGCAGCGCATCCTCCAGCATCTTTGCGATGCGGTCGACGACGTCTGGCTCGCTTGGTTTGCCTGGGCTTATCTCAGCAGCCGCTACCTTAGCCTTCGGCGAACCTTTTTTCCGCTTCGGCTTATACGCCATCTCAGGAAGCAGAGACCCTTCCTCCGTAGGTGGTGGACGATATACTTTTTCACCTTCTATCGTCTGCTCCGCTTCCGTGGCGAGGTCCAGCATTTGTTCAATTGCTCAAACACGTTGTTGTTGCCGATCGCGCGCGAACTCTCCGCCGATACTCCCTTGCGCACGATTCTCGCGCGCGTTCCCTGCGCGCGCCGCGCTGTATCTCCTCTTTCGCGTTGCTTACCTGATCGGTAACTCGCTTACCGTTACAGTAAATATCATTTACTTTAGTTTGTCGAAAAATAACCTGGGTTTCGATGACATTTTCTTTTTTTCGTGGCTAATTTCAATCTAACTATCAAGGTTATATAGTATTATACATACTTATTATTTATATTAATATTTATTAAAAAAATTATAATCATTACGTTTTTAACTTTTCTTGAAATTTTTTTTTTTCAACTTTAATAAATGAATAAATAATCTGATGAAAACTAATTAAAATATTGTTGTAATTTCGACTGCATTTGAATACCTAAATTTTATAAACAAAAAACGGTTTTATTTTTTTCGGCTTAAGGTATTCTGAACTGAGTACATCAATGACTTTCAAATCGTCCAAATCAACGATTCTGAGAGCGAAGGGAAAAACCGAAAATAAATCATTAAAAAATGAATTCAACTCGGTCGAAAAATTTTCAGCAAATTTAATGGAAGTTCCTTCTTTTTCCAAATGTGATTCTACTAGTGGTATCATCATGACAGCAGTTTTGGTACAATCTTCCATAAAATTTAAACATTTAATGCTGTTTTCCGAGGATTTACACATAAATTCTACATACATTTACAAATAAATTCTAATTTAGTAGCATGAAAGTTGATATAGAAGGGATAGGTCACATCACATTCTTGAATCAAAGCATAATATATACCATTGCATTCGCAAAATTTCCGACAGAAACAATTACTTATTTTTATAAAATTTTTAATAGATCCTACACGTATTTTAGAATGTGCATCTTCGTATTTTACAAAATGAGATTTGGTTAACCTATTACGTTCTTTAGACTCGGACGTAAACAATATGTTAGATTTAAGAAGTGATTTAAACAAATATTTGTTACCTGGAAGCTTTTCAATTGACAATTTGATTGCATTTGCATTGATTAATTTATATATTTTGCCGACAATAAAAAATGAATTTTGCACATTTGTTAACTTTAATTTTTTTACAGGATTTAATAAATTATCACAAAAATTGTAAGCATCACTGTTCTCATGTAACTATTCATATTTGTACGTGTAAACTATTAGAAACAAATTTAAATTTGATGGAGTTGCGATCGGCCCTTAGGTCGATTTCCTCCGCCACCTAACCGATAGTTGAAACACACGGTGTTCGTCGGAGGCCTTACTCTCTGCTCAGCTACCGATCTGTGTAGATCTTACACGGTGCACCCGCGAATTTCTTTCTTTACAGATTATATTTGTATATATTAATAAAATACAAATAATAAGTGAAATGTAAACGTGAGACGAGTTTTTATTGCTGCCATCTCCAACTATCCATCAGGTTATCGGCCCACCACCGCCTTCTTTTGCGCGGGGATTTTAGAGGAAGTTCTTTTTTATCTCGGTAAGAGTCGGACATAACGAAGATGTCGGAAGAAGGAGAGAAGGCGACGAGCAGCATCACCAAGGGTAGGTGAAAATTCTTAATAAAAAATGAAGTGAAAATTGATTTGAGAACGACGCGATGATTTGTACCTATAACGATATCGTTGTGCGATGCGATCCTGGACAGACGCGGTATGTAAATTCACCGGCCGGTATTCATTTTATTAACCTTTGATTAGTGAATATATTATTAATCTCTTATTAACGCGATGAGAAAAGTGTGATGAGAGGAAGAATGTTCATAGACGCGTTTGTCTTTTTCGTAAAAATTCGTGGAACAGGACATTGGAAAGGTCAGAGCGCGGCATTTGTTTGTACCGGGTATTGCATGCGGCGGGAACACATGAGCGACGTAGCGGGAATAGCCGAGAGCGAGAGTGCGAGTGAGCAGGAGAGTGCAAGGCGGGAGCGGCCGCACGAGCTTGGGACCACTCAAGAAGGAGAGAGAAGGGCGAGTACGGGAGAAGCGCTAGTTCGGGCGCGCGCGAAGTGGGAAAGAGAGCGGAGATGCGTACTTATGTAGTAGGGAAACGAGCGAGACTAGGTGAGCGCGGAGCGGGGCGTTCTTGAGGCAAAGAAGCGCGAAGTGGGGTAGACGAAAAGCTAGGTAGGCAGGATCTTGCGCGCTAAATTCATATCAGCTGTTCTTTCTTTTCTTTCCTTTTCTCGTACCGCATGCGATACAAGACCGGTCCAACAAATGACTAAGCTACTTTAAGAGAATATTAAATAAAAGTTAACGTTTACAAAGTGATGCGCTTTTAAAAAAAATGAGAATTGACATGAGTAATTACTTGCAGATGAGCAAACTCTGCTACTGTTTTTACGAACACAGTATGAGTTACTAAAGTTTGAGAAGAGGTTCCCCGGGCAGAAGGTTGGTCTATACCTTCTGGAAAACAAAATAATTTTTACAACAGAATCCGGATTCACATGTACCCTAGGTACGTAATAATAATAAGTATTAAAGTTTTTTAGAAGTTGCATTCATCGGCACAGCTGGTCTGCTGATGTGCTGCAGGCGTCGTACGTTCTCGCAGTCATTAGTGGGGATGTGGTTAATTACACTTTGTGTTCAAGTGCTAGTTGGCTACATTCGCTGATGGTTTAACAGCTTTGTGTTCGAGAGGTTGAACCATCAGCTGATTGCGATACATGTTTTCAGATATGGATCACCTATCAGGAGATCAGATTCGAGTGGTATCTGAGGCAATCAAAGCTAGGCGCGATAAAGGGGAAGTACTGACCATTCCGGTCAAAAACCAGCTAATTACTTATCCCTCTACCGAATTAGGCAATTTAGGAAAATCTGAAACAATTAAGTGGGATTTGAATGATGCGATAGAGATGGGTATTACAAGCGATGAGTTAAATGGTGACGCGTTTGAGGTCGACCTGAGAGACGTGGATGTGAAGGGTGAAGAGATGGGCAGAGATATTGAATGCGAAACGGAGCGATAAACGAGAGTCGATAATAAACGAGAAGCGAATGTGTTAAATAAAAATGCGCCGTTGATTATTGCTGATGAAAAATGTAACATAAGCATGCGAATTGAAAACAAAACTAAATTGCCTAATATTAAAAGAGATGATTTTTCAGATGAGATGGGAATTGTGATGGAACGAGTCACTCAAGTTATTGAGGAAAAAATGCAACCAGTCGAAAATTTGATGATCCGGGTAGACATGGTAGTTACGGACATAAATAATTTCTTTCACTCAATGACGGGACGCGATATATCGCAACAGAACCATCTGAGAGAGAACATTGATGAGATGCGCAACCTCAACGATGAGATGAGACGAATGTGTTCGGAGATGAAAGGATGCATTCGCGAAGGATGAGAGGTGTTGAGGGAAATGAAAGAGGTAAGGAATGAGTTTTATGATAATAATGAAAATGATTTTGAAGAAATTGCACATAATTCGACCGAAAATTCGGGGTATGACGTTATATCGAAAGCGGATATAATAAAATTAATTAGATCAGAAGTAGAGAAAGAAAATAATTCGGAAACTAAAAATTTTAACAAATCGAATGACATGAGTGAGCTTAAAGACGCGATTAAATTACTGAATGTGAAAGATTCAAGTACAAAGAGAGATTATAAATTATCGGTACAAATGAAATACGAACTGTTTATTGATTACTTTACCTCGGAATTAATTGCATTGGATTTACTGTATATTATTGATGAAGACTCTGAAAAACGAGACGCGACGGATAGAGAAATGTTAACGCGAGATCAGTTTAAAGTCAGAGATATTTTAATAAATCATATCGATCAAAATTATCATGCCAAATTAATTGATATTAAAGACCCGAAAGAGATGCTGGAAAAAATTAAGGAAATTAAGAGATGTGAATGTAGTTTATCGTCTGTTAACTTAAGGAAACAGTTTTATTCTTTGGTGTTCAATCGTAAAGAGAGAGTGTCAGTTTTCGTGGACAAATTTGACGAGATAATAAGAACACATAATAATATTACTCATACTCAGCCGTTCGCTGAATCTGAGATTCGTGATGCCTTTTATAAACAACGAGAAGTGGATAACATTTCTTTTACAGCATGAAGCGATGAGGAAGGGAAGTGGAGGTGCGACAGTGAGCACTAGTGAGGAGCCTAGAGCAGCTCTGGCTACCACACAAATGGAAGGGACGCGTTGTTATGAGTGCCATGCGAACGGGCATATTAGCCGAGACTGTCCCAGGAAAAACTCGGGAGAAAAGCTGTGCTATAATTGTAGACAATTTACGCGGGACCACAAGGCTGAAAATTGCCCGAATCCTAACACGAGAGATGCGAGCAACGAGAGACGTGGAAGAGGACGCGGTTTTATAAGGTATGCGAGATTTAATAAAGAAAGTTTGATTCCAAATTTCCAGAAAATATGTGGGACTTGGCTTTGGGTGCTGCTGTTTATGCTTACACTAGAACTCCGCACAAGTCAAATGAGATGGTTTCTCCTTTGGAAAAATTCAACCCAAATTATACCGTGAATTTAAAACAATTTAGGCGATTCGGTTGCATGGCTTATGTAAAGATTCAATGAATTATGAGAAAGATGCGTCGAGAGAATCTGAGGAAATAATAAGAAAGGAGGGAGTAGAAAAAGAAAGAGAGGTCGCCCGAGGAAATTACAAGCGAGAAACCGAACCAGAAAAGGAACAAATATTAAGTGATCCGTACTTAATTTTGTGAACAAAAACGCGACGGGTAAGGATCTAAACTATAATCAATTCATAACATTTCTTTTACAGCATGAAGCGATGAGGAAGGGAAGTGGAGGTGCGACAGTGAGCACTAGTGAGGAGCCTAGAGCAGCTCTGGCTACCACACAAATGGAAGGGACGCGTTGTTATGAGTGCCATGCGAACGGGCATATTAGCCGAGACTGTCCCAGGAAAAACTCGGGAGAAAAGCTGTGCTATAATTGTAGACAATTTACGCGGGACCACAAGGCTGAAAATTGCCCGAATCCTAACACGAGAGATGCGAGCAACGAGAGACGTGGAAGAGGACGCGGTTTTATAAGGTATGCGAGATTTAATAAAGAAAGTTTGATTCCAAATTTCCAGAAAATATGTGGGACTTGGCTTTGGGTGCTGCTGTTTATGCTTACACTAGAACTCCGCACAAGTCAAATGAGATGGTTTCTCCTTTGGAAAAATTCAACCCAAATTATCGAAATATCATGCACTGCTAGCAAAAATTAACTGTGACCCACAATCGTATAGAGAGGCGATGAGTTCAAATGACAAAGAAAATTGGTTGTCTGCAATTCAGAGTGAATTGGACTCAATGAACAAAAATGAAGTATGGGAACTGGTAGAACGATCTGAAATTCTGAGAGGCGAAAATAAACCGAATATAATAGATTCTAGATGGGTCTTGAAGAAAAAGATGGAAAAAGAAGGGACGTGTAAATATAAAGTGAGACTTATTATAAGAGGCTTCAAGGATAGAAATGAATATGATTTGGTTGAAACATACGCACCTGTTTCGAGATTAACCTTGATAAGATCGGTTCTAGCCATCATTAATAAATATGATTTGGACGTATATCAAATGGACGTGAAAACCGCTTTCTTGAACGGAACTATAAGCAAAGGGATATACATGGAATTGCCAGAAGGCATGAATGTGACGAGCAAAGAGAAGCGAGAAAAGGTCTGTAAATTGAAGAAAGCGCTGTATGGGTTAAAAATCAGTCCGAAACGTTGGAATGAAAGGTTTACGGAAGATGTTAATAAAATAGGTTTACACACTCATGATAGCGAACCATGTTTATTTACTTGGCGAGAAGGGGAATAAATTCTTGTTTTTGGTTTTGTATGTTCATGACATGTTAATTGCTAGCCGATTAAGCGAGGTAAAACTAAATTGAAATCAGAATTTGAAATGACTGATCTCGGAGAACCGAAGTGCTTTCTGGGAATTAAGATTTTACGGGATAGAGTGAATAAAACGTTGACACTGTCACAAGAAAGCTATATATTAAAATTGTTACAGAGATTTGGGTTTGGTGAGATGCATCCACAGAGGACTCCGATGATTACAAACCAGGTAGCAATCGTAAGAGACCCGATCGCGAAGAGAATGAGACAGAATCGGAATGCAAAAGTGACGAATTCAAACTGAATGTTCCCTATAGACAAGCCGTGGGTTCATTATTGTATCTAGCAAATGTGACGCGTCCTGATATCACTTATGCAGTGAATATTATCAGTAGGCATCAAATAAATCCGAATGAGGACGATTGGGAAATGATAAAAAGGATTTTTAGATATTTAAAGGGAAGTGCGCCCTTGGGTCTGAAATATACTGGCAATACTGTGACATTCAAACCTATTCTGATGCAAGTTTTGCCGATTGTAGAAATAGTTTGACAACTAGTGGTTCTGTAATTAAATTATTTGGAGATGCGGTATCTTGGAAGACACACAAGCAATCGAATGTCGCACTATCTACCTGTCAAGCTGAGTATGTGGCAATGAGCGAGACGTGTCAATATAAAATTTCGTTGTTAAATTCTCTCAAATTGATTCTAATTGATGACTTTAAACCTATGATTCTGTGGTGCGACAATAAGGCGGCTGGTACAGCCACCCAAATGACAGGTAACAATAAGTTGCGACATATGATTGAAATTAAAGAACATTATGTAAGAGAATGTGTTAAAATGGGTTTTGTTAAAGTGATGTGGGTTAAGTCTAAAGAACAACTTGCTGATATATTTACGAAGCCGTTGGCTTTTGATTTACATAATAAACTAACCTTCAAGATAATGAATGGATAAAGAGATGCGTATATATTGTACTTAATATGTGTGATTTGTGTTTCTTTCAGGAAACAGTAAGTGATTCCAGGTCCGATCGGGAGGGAGTGATGGAGTTGCGATCGGCCCTTAGGTCGATTTCCCTCCCGCCACCTAACCGACAGTTGAAACACACGGTGTTCGTCGGAGGCCTTACTCTCTGCTCAGCTACCGAACTGTGCAGATCTTACACGGTGCACCTGCGAATTTCTTTCTTTACAGATTATATTTTTATATATTAATAAAATACAAATAATAAGTGAAGTGTAAACATGAGACGAGTTTTTATTGCTGCCATCTCCAACTATCCATCAAAATTATTCACTATTTGCATTTGCGGCGCATTAAACCCGTGAACTAAATACTTAAGTTGCCCATTGATATCCTCTAGCGGAAAACACGAAGTGGTCCAAAGAGGACCCAAACGGCGTACAACATCAGGCAAATGTCGGAGACTGTGAAGATTACATGACTTGTTTTTTAATCCGTATAAATCCTGAAAACGCAATACAAATTCTTTTAAGGGGATGTCGGAGCTATAGATTCCATCAAAAGCCGCTCGATCTCACGGCTTCGAATGGCGCTGTAGTCAGGTGTCGATTTCTACAATAAACGTACTTAAAACATAAATTATAAATTTTACAGCTACATGGAGCTGTTGAAAGATACTTTCCCCCCTAGCTATCACTAAAATTAAGGTAATTTTAATATTACTCTTGGCAGCAAATGTTTATTTTTTTAAAGAAATGTGAAATACGTTGTGTGTAGCATTACGGCAGATATAGATTCATTGAATATGAGACGTATTTCACATTTCTTTAAAAAAATAAACATTTGCTGCCAAGAGTAATATTACAATTACTTTAATTTTAGTGATAGCTAGCGGGGAAAGTATCTTTCAACAGCTCTATGTAGCTGTAAAATTATAATTTATGATTTAAGTACGTTTATCGTAGAAATCGACACCTGACTACAGCGCCATTCGAAGCCGTGAGATCGAGCGGCTTTTGATGGAGGCTATAGCTCCGACATCCCCTTAATAGCTTATCAGCAAAATTAACTTCTTCTTGAGTAACAGTTTTTCTACACAAAAGGTAAATTCCTAGCAAAAGTAACATATAATGATTATAATAATCTACAGGTAAAATCTCATGTAAAACAGGCAATGAATAATAAAAAAACCAATTTTTGTATTCAGAAGCTTTCCAATAATTAAAATGTGTTTTCACAGGTCGAGGTCTTTTTGCTACAAACGCTGGAGGCTTTATAGATGATAACCAATAATCAATAACGTCTACAAAATTGGAAATAGAATAATTTTCAGATTTAAAATTAAACCATAACTCCCCCAAACGTTTGACGCATCCTTCGAAAACGCAATGCATCACATCTACTGCAGTAGATGTGATAAATTTAATACAAATTTTAGAAATTACTGTAGGCCCTTTTACACCACATACCGGCCTTTTCACAGTACAAGCTTGCAAGGCATCGTTTAACGATTCTTCCTCAGATCGAAGTTTTAAATCTTTTTTGTATGGATACACTCTTGTGTGATTGATAACTAAGCTAGTAGTTAAAGCACAGCGGCTGTCAAGCCATGCGGGTTCTAAGCCACTTACCATCTGAGCACGCGATTTCTACCTTACCGACTATGGGTTCTGATCCCCGCTAAATGTTATTTTATATAGGTTAAAATGATCGTTAAGATGGAAATATACTTTACTGACAGTCTTGAGCCTTGTAGAATTCTACCCTATCGACCGTTATTTCAAATATCATTTATGTACATTTATGTACGTTTGTATACGTTAAAAAATCGTTAAAATGTAAAACTATTCTATCGGTTTGCAAACCTAAAGAAAGAAATCTGTTATACCTGTAATTTCTAGCAAGAAAAAAACTTTTTCTTGCCCACCCTACCGAGACTTAGGTTAAGCTGCAGAGAGAATCACCAGCGCGGCGGTCGTCGGCGTCGGCGTAGTTTTAGTTACTTACCCAATTGTTGCTCCAACTACATAGAGAGAGAGAGAGAGAGAAAGAGGTTGTGTTACAATTCTCGTGCAAGTTTGAGAGTTTGAACGTAGGATATTGATGGAGGTGGTACGGATATGAATTAATAATAATAATTAAAAACACAAGCTCCCTAATAGAAATAGTATTCCATTAAATAGGTAATAAATAGATATTCTAAATAGAATGGTCGAAAAATGTGTGAAAAATAGGCGAAAAATTAGCCCATTTTTATCCTCCCGGTGAAACGCTTTTTCTCCCAATTTTTAACCATTAAATAGACTAAAATATAACTTATTTTCTGTTTTGAGCTAATTTTTAGCTTATAAACATAGATCAAATTTGAGTCTAATTATGTGCTATTAAATGTCTATTAAACATGGACAAGTGAAAAATATAATAAAATCACATTTATTTTCGTAAATACTGGAAATATAATAGAAATTAGTTGTAAATCAGACAAAAACATTAAAAATCCATCCGAAACTATAGAAATTTTGAAGTTTACTGTTACCGGAAAGCTGGAAACATTATTCGAATGTCTTGAGGTTATGGTCATTCTATTAAGTGTTAAAAAAATGGGTGAAAAAGCGTTTCATCACAATAGATATTTAATACCAATGTTTAATTCCTAGTTCTTAGATTCAAATTTCTACTAGGGCTTCTAAGTAAAAATATATAAGTTTTTTATTTTCATGTTCTTACAATAAAAGTAATATATTTAATTACAAATACAAGTGATTATACAATTTTTTTACATTACCACTGATTGGATTATATTTAACTATACGATCATGTAAAATTAAGCAGTACGCACACGCAGTAGTTTCTTCCGGTATATTTTGTTTGGCTTCAAATTCAATGCGTACGTCTACAGCAGCCTGTTTTATAGATTCGTTTTGCTTCGAACAATCGATCACTACAAGCGGTATACGATTAATGAAGTCGTTTCTGCTTAATAATGGATCCAACATTGTCTCGTTGTTATTATTGTTGTAGTATGTACTTTAAAACTGTGGATACATATCATATAATAGAGCAAACTGATTACGCGTCACATCAAGATTTAAGTTTCCATAAGGATAATACTGAGAGTTTAAGAAAAGTTTAACGTTTTGAATGTTACAATGATCGAATCGGATTGCATTACGTTCTCTGGATCATTTTCGCTTAGTTTGGAAGGCTAAAATGACAAATCTCGGTTTTTCCAATTGATACGATGTCTTGACCGTCCAAACGTGTCTCGATGTTGTGGGAAACATCGGATATTCAAATAGTTCCCAGGATCGAAAACTCATAGCAATAGGTATATCCTTCTGTATGTAGTTAAATAGTTGTATTTTACGTCTGTCCGACAGAATAACGTAGGGCATAAGCCACTCTATTCGAGTAATTTCTATTTTAAAGACTTCGTACTTTTCTTGATCACCGACTTTTATAGTAGCTTGTCGAATGGCGTTCAAATCGTTTCTAGTTCATGTAAGTATGAGCTCATGCTTTACGTTCACCACAATTTTTCGATAATCTTCAGCGAATCCCAATACCATGGAAAGCGGTATCGATACATCAAAATTACCGGTCGCGTCAGTTATAGATTTTGTCTCTTCAACATCGAGCTAACCAGCATTTTCCAAAGTTTTGCTTTGATTGTGATTGTAAGATGTGTAACCTTTCATGAGACTGGTTAATCCAACATTTTTACATCGGTCAATCTCTATAGCATTAATTTCATATCTAATTTCTTCGAATAAGTGACATATAGCATTGTTTATGAGTCTAGTACTATAAAATACAGTATTATTTGAAGATGAAAGTTTTCCACAAATGTGTAATGAACTTTTCGATGGCAACAGACATAAATCTCGATGTTGAACTGCTATACGAATTTCATCACTGTTGTTGAAAGACTGTGATGTGTAGGGTTGATGTGCGTGAATCTCAAAGTGAGCGATAGACTCATCAAAAATCACTGGTGCTTGAACACTAAGAATATCTTCCATTGTTTTTTGGAATAAATTGACAACAACAAATAAATAGACAATCTATTTTTTTTTCTTGTTTGTGACGCTCTTTTGCTTTCTTTTGTTTGCGATGACGTTAAGACCTATGCTTTTCAGAAACTGAATGTTCTGACGTGTTAGTCCTTTGACGTTTTGTCGATGACTGATCGTCCGACGACATGGTGGAGTGTTATATCCGGAACCAGTTTTAACATTAAATACAATACCCATTATGATATTTTTTTCACGTGTAGACGAACAGTTATAATTTCACCGCGTAGATTCACCAAATCTCCGTCTTGATCAACTATTCGTAATTGTAAATGATCTATGACGTTAACAGATACTGGCAAATATATTATTTGTTTAGGCCCTTCGATTATTTTGTAACCAGGTGGTACAGCAAGAAAAAACTCATGAATGGTATGAACCTTTCTTTGATTTATGTACGCTCCAGTTGTTACATTACATTCGACACGTAATGCATTTACTTTAAGAATGGCGAAGACTTTAAGAATTTTTTTACGGTGGCAAGAGACGTCGAGTGAAACCTAGCAAGCGACCAATCGAATCTACAGGTACAAAATTTATTTGATGACTGCAAGAAATCAAACTACGTAAAGTATTATTATTAGGTTTAATACTGAGTTTGATTCCTTTAGACTTTAGATTTTCTTGTAAAACTTTTTCTAAATTTTCAATCTTATAGCTACCAGTTGGTAGCTCAATTACTTCGTCACCAACATAAAATTTATTATGACCAATATCAATATTTGGAATGGAATTAAATGTCAATAACTCAACCAAACCCAAAACGTAATTTTTATCACGATCGAATCCTATAGGAGGAAAATAGTGCGTTTCTAGCACTGATGTACTGCCTGACAAACTAAGTGTCAAAGATTCAACCATTGTGAAAGTTTATATGGAACTAAAGATATTTATAAATGTCACTGATTTATATATATTTTATCAAAAGATAATTATTTGAAGTGTTTAACATATCACAAAAATTTTAAACAAAGATGTCCACATACAAATGTATTGAATTGTTGGTATCTGTTGTAATTGTACTTGATGTTGTTAACTTTTAAGTAAGTTATAAGATCTATCGGTGGTCTTAAATCCCCAAAACTGTCAATATAAAAGACATTTTTACCATTTTTTCGATAGGCCACCCAGTGCGTGCCAGGACCAGTATTATCATCAAGATTTATTACTGCAGATTCTATAGACATAGAATTTCTCGTTATACTATATTATAACGTTTCTCATAAATACTCCTCGAAAATTTGAAATTTGTAATTTTTTCGCATACTTATTTATATCCAAATCCGTCAATGGTCGTCGAGGTAGTTTTACAGAAACGAAATTTTTTTTTCACCCTCCTTTTTTTTTAGACACACCTTTGGATTTTCTTTTCTTTTGACATTTTAAAATTATACCGTAGCCTGTTTGATGAGGTTTCAGATACAAACCATTGCCAAGTGTTAACGCTTCTACACGTTGATTATGTCTTTTTTGATTATGTCTTTTTTGATTATGTCTTTTTTGATTATGTCTTAGCTTGCGCTATCCCAGCAGCGCCTCCTGCTAACGAATCTACAGCACTAAGCCCTGCAAATATCGGAATGAGAGCTGGTAAAAAACCGCCTGCTTTTGAAACGGGTAGAATTCGAGGTAAATTGACATTACGTTTACCTCCAATTTTTTTTACATTATCGCGAGCAATTGTTAATGCATTTTTTATAAGTATTTTGGAATTGTTATTCGATGCAGTAGACTTAAGCGTTGTATTTATCAATTTTTTTAATGTCAACAATTTTCTTTTTTTACTTTTTTTTTTATTACTGCTTTTCTTCTTCTTCTTTAAACCCATTCCTAATTTTGACTTCATTTTCATAATATTTGAGACGGCAAATGCAGCGGCTATTTCAGCAATACTAGAATCCATTGTCCAACGGATTAATTCCAGGATCACCTCG
This sequence comes from Theocolax elegans, assembly GCA_026168455.1. Classification (NCBI taxonomy): domain Eukaryota; kingdom Metazoa; phylum Arthropoda; class Insecta; order Hymenoptera; family Cerocephalidae; genus Theocolax; species Theocolax elegans. The sequence continues at coordinate 37,436,573 of CM047426.1, read as the reverse complement.
ATCTAAACGTCTTTGAAGTTTCGTTCCGGGTCCGCAGTATTGGTAGCCTGGTATATGTAATTCAAACGGTTGTTTATTTATAAGCTTATTGACAACATCTTTACCCTCATGAATGATCATGACTGCTCAGTAGTTCAATGTAGACTGTGTATAAAGCTATAAATTATACCGTTTATAACTGGGATAGTCAGTCATATTTTAGATGTTTTACAAGATGGATTTCGAAGAGCAGTCTCTCAAACTTCCTATAATTAACTTTGATCAATATACAAAACAAGATGGTAAAAAAGTTAAACGTCACGGAGACTTGTTACCAGATAGCATACGTGCTGTATTTTGCAGACCTTCCAACTGTGGAAAAACAAATGCTCTACTGGCTCTTCTCGTTCATCCCAATGGTTTAAAATTTGAAAATGTATACGTATACTTAAAATCGTTAAATCAAGCAAAATACAAATTTTTAGAGAAATTAATTGAGCCGATAGAGGAGGTAAAATATTTACCATTTAGTGAACATGAATTAGTTGTATCACCGGATAAGGCGCTTGCTAATTCTGTAATGATATTTGACGATATCGCCTGTGAAAAACAAGACAACGTTGGAGCGTTTTATTATATGGGAAGGCATAAAAATGTTGATTGTTTCTATCTTTGTCAGTCTTACGCTCAAATTCCTAAATATTTAGTACGTGACAACGTTAATTTATTAATTATATTTCGACAAGATGATGTAAATTTAAATAATATTTATAATGATCATGTTAACACTGATATGCATTATCAACGTTTTAAGGAATTGTGTTCATTTTGTAATAATAATCATGGCTTCCTTTGTTATCGACAAAGATCGTGATATCGAGAAAGGAAGGTATAGACAAGGATTTGCTAAATTCATTATAAATATAAATCGTACGTAACAAAATATGCATTGCCATATTAGACATTGAAGTGACAACATGGCAGGTTTTAATCAACAAATTGACGTTTTACGTCAAGTGGAGAAGGCTCGAGACAGGGTTGCCAGATGGCGATTGTTTCTCTTTGTTGCTCTTTCTTAATAAACATCAATATACGTAAGAGAGAATAGGAAAAAAAATCGCCAAATGGTCACTCTGGCTCGAGACACTATTAAACGTAAATATAACTTGTTAAAAGCAAATAAGATAGACATTGAAAAAACTATGATCGAAACTTTTAAGCCCATCGTACAACCACTGGAAAGATTAGTAGATGCCAGTGAAAACTCTAAATATAAAGCAAAAAGGTTACCTAAGCTTGAAAAAACAGATGATGTTTCACAATTGTATGGAATTAAAAAGGAAAAGAAAGAGGAAGCAGATGAGAAGGATGAGGTGTTGCATGACTCAGATAGTCAAGATGCTTCATTCGTTTCAATGGAGAGCATTTCTGACGTTGACGATATAACACCACAAAAAATATTGTAAACAAGTACCTTACAATGATAAAACGAGGTGAAACCAGAAAATTGGATACAACCTATGGTGTGTGGAAACTGAAAGATTCATTTATGATAGACGACAGTCCAACACATTTTGATCAAGACACTTTTATTATAAAAAATAAAGAGTATCCAAATAATCCAGGACTACTACAGCTGTTGTTTATGAAAGATCCAGAAACTAGTTTGATTACAAAAAGTGACTTGGACAATTATGCTGAAATACTTAATAACACTAATGCTCATAAAAAATTTTACAAAGAATATGAATCAGTACGTGAACTTTCACTAAGAAATTCCTTCAATATGTTTCGAAATTAATTATATCTAGTAGTCGACCATCTAAAGAAGGATCTGGTTTACGTTTACCCCCACCATACAAAATTGCTCATAAACATGCTTATACTGATTATTTATATTGGGATGATCCAAACGAACTAGTAGATCTTTTGAATTGCTCATTGCTGATACATCAGCTGGCAATCAGAATCATATTAATGAAATTCAATTGGTTATCGAGGAACTTCATAAGGTCAATATTATATATTAAACAATACAATTAGAATTGAGCTTAGTTTCAAAATGAGTGTCGATGTATTCGGACGTCACCTTAAAAAACTTGATAATCAGCAGGGACCTCCTGGTGTTGGATACAGAGTTACTTCCCCAATAGACAAAGTTGCACAGACAAAACTTCGTTAAAACTTGCTACACAATTTTTGAAAACAACTTGTGTTAAACTTGCTAACTAGACTTTACATAATAGTGACGTGTACCTAAATTTTATGTAAAATTGTTAAAAAAAGTTGCAACAAATAATTGCTATAAATTTGCTAACAAATAAGGACGCAGATTTAGATTAATTTGTTATTTAACTCTGCTGCACGAGTTGATATAATTTTGGTATATATTTGCTAAGAAATATATCATAATCTGAGAAATTCTTTTTCAGCAAATTGGTAGCAAAATTAAATCAGTAAATGCTTACATAGTGCAGTATATTGCAACAAGATTTGATGATAATTTGAAAATAATAATTTCAATGTATTTTTTATTCAAGAAAATCTGTGTTTTTGTGAAGTATTTCAAGTTTTGTTACTTTTTTTGCAATTTTAAGAGTCTAACACATTTACTAGTTGTGACTAATCTAACACATTTACTAGTTGTGGCGATGCGACGTGTGATCTAGTTGCACAAAAATAATATAAGTATTTGCTATTATATTTACTTAAAATATTATTTCAACAAAATAAAAGCACATTTATAGCAATACTTGCTATTTAAAAAGTAATAATGTTATGCAACAATTGACTACAATATTATATAAATTTGCTGTCATTATTTTCATGTAAATGATTTGAAGCAAATTTATAATAAATAAGGACTTACATTGACGCAAATTTTGGATAAACAGGTACAAATTTTTTTTGCAAAGTTGCTGTCAATTTGCAATCATATGTCTATTGGGGTTCCGATGGACAGTACGATATAGGAAATAAAAGACTGTGTAACGTTGCTGCACCGCTTCATTGAACGACGCAGTCAATCTACACATTACAAAAGATTGTACAAAATGAAATTCAGAGTGTACGAAGTACTATATCCGAATTGAAAGCTGAGTTACAAAATTTGCACTTGATAGTGGATAGACATATAGACGATATTGATAGACAATTGATGAAATTTGAAGCGGACTTGCTTAAGATTCAAAACCCAGCGCAACATAAGTTGTAGCAATATGGGACCAAATCAAAGTAATAACTATAAACCTTTATTTATCGTAAGATGAGAAGAAGAAAACCACAAACTTTACTTCTTAGTGTAAAGAATACAAACAAAAATATTCTACCAATACAAATAAATTTCCTGCTAAAAAAGGTTATAAAAAAATGTAATAAAAAATATGTCAACAGAAAAACATAAGCTAGTTTAAGAATTTCAAAACCAGTCAGACGGAATTACCAACGTCGTAAATTTGAAATACGCGACTTGGACGAAACTTGGCAGGTTGATCTCGTTGAAATGATACCTTATGCTCGAGAAAACCGTGGTTATAAGTATATGTTAACTGTAATTGATGTATTGTCCAAGCATGCATGGGCAGTTGCTGTTAAACAAAAGAATGGAAAAAATGTTGCTGATGCTATGAAATCGATACTTAAAAAAGGCAGAATTCCAAAGCATCTCCAGACAGACCGAGGAAAAGAGTTTTGTAATAAAGATTTCCAGAGCATTATGCAAAAATATAACATAAATTTGTACTCTACATACAGCAATCTTAAAGCATCAATTTGTGAACGATTTAATCGTACACTTAAAAATAAAATGTGGAAACATTTTACTCTTCACGGAAACTATAAATGGATTCATATTTTGCCAGAGTTAATTTTAAAATATAACAATACAGTACATAGAACAATCGGTATGAAGCCCAAAGAGGTTACTGAAATTGAAAGATACAAAACCTCAAAGATCTTTAGCAAAACGAGCAAAATTTAAGGTTGGAGATAAAGTACGAATTAGTAAGAGTAAACTCGTTTTTGAAAAGGGATATACTCCAAATTGGTCAACGGAAATATTTACAATTAGTCAAGTAAAAAACACAGTTCCGTATAACGTATATTCTAAAGGATTATCAAGAACAACCTATCGCTGGAGGATTTTACAAAGAAGAGCTTTTAAAGACCAAATGCCCTGACATATATTTAATTGAAAAAGTTTTAAAGAAAAAAGGAAATAATGTTTATGTAAAATAGTTAGGATTTGATGGTACTCACAATAGTTGGATTAACAAAAATGATTTGTAAATGTGTTTTATTATTAAAATAAATAAGACCATAAAATATTTTTAAACTTTTTTATTTAAAGATACCTCTATTTTTTTACAAGCATCGGTGAAATAATTTTTTCACAATTTTTAATTCTTAGTTTAAATCGTACACGATCACGAGCTACTTGCTCTCACACTCCACGTCGAGCAGTTTGATACGCATACGCCCATGCATACCTATAATGTACTATAACTTTATCTTGAAAGTGTACATGTTTTACACAAGTACGAATTTTCGTTTTCTGTTCAGTCTCCATCAATCTGCAAACTAATAATTAATATATTTAATGTTTAATAATAAAATATTGTATATAAATATATGTATTATAGCCCATACCCAATTTTATAATGACCCCAAGCCAATGTTTCTACACTATTTGCAACCAAATACCTTTTATCGTTATAAGGATTCAGTGCAACTTTTTTCTCCTGAATAGTTTCCACTTTATGTAATTTTTGATCGAATAGTGCATTGTCTTTTCTTTATCACCTTTAAATTTTGCAAACAGTCTAGGTAGTCATCAAAATTGATTGATTTTTTAATAACATTATTCTTAATGCCTATAATTTTGTTCATAAAATCTTTACCATTCACACGAGTGCAGTACACTTTGCTCCTTAATCCTATAAATTCAGTTAAAATATTACCATTGCACTCATCCTTCATAAGTCCAACAACTTTTCTAATTACAAGAGGGATCTTGAAATCATTATCAACTGCATAATCCGAAGTATCGAAATATGTGATATTTGATTTCATATCTTCGTAAAAATGATCACAAATAACTTTATAAATTAAACTATCAGTATCAGTATAAAGCAGTTTACAATTTTTTTTGTAGATGCGCAACATGAAGTCATAATGAAAGCTGTATATAAGCGTTTTGGATATGTCAAGTATAGAAAGACCAATATTGATTGGTTTATTCATAAAGACGCAAGTTCTTTTGAGTTGAATAGCTACAAAGTTTTCATTAAATATAGCACTACTGTGGAAGTTTGGTTTGGAAATTAGTGATTCAGCTCCATATCGTCGACTCCATCGAGTCCTTAATTTCACATCAACGTGTTTGCGTACATTTTCCATAGTTTTTCCGTATACTGCATTATTCATCAATTTGAAAAGATTTTTTTCAAATTCGTTTTCAGCAGTAGCTCTCATGTTACTATTCAATTCTATATATGGTTTAAGCCATGCACACTGCTTGAACTTTGATACTTGGAGTGTCGATGCCATAAAGCGGAACGAATCGATAAAGCGAAATTTAATACTACTGTTTTTCACATGTTTTGTAAAAGAAATGTACCGCTCTTTCGTCAAAGGAAGTAGATCTATGTGTCCAGAAAAATTATTGCATATGTCAGAAATAATAAAATGTGCGTCGTAACCACTAAGGTTATGGAAAACAACTGGTATGATTCGAGAATCTTGATAATTTAGGTTACAATCATCATGTGCAATACCTCTATATTTGCCGGATAAATGAGAGTGATCGTGACACTTTACTCTTTCATTTATAGGCTTTTCACAAATGTGGCAAATACTAGTTTTCTCAAAATGAATTTTCTGTTCAGGAATAAGTTTCTATAGGTTGAGGACAATTATTCAACGTAATCAGCTAAACATTTTAATTGTTCTGCAAACCAACGAGCTGGATTTTGACCTCTGTAAATTTGTAGGTTGATACAGAATCGTTGTAGCTACATTTTAAATAAAAGCCAATGCTAAACATGTTGTGCTCGTGAAGTGAAATGGTATTATTTATAGCCTCAAATTTTTTGTCAACCTCATCTATTCGAGTCTGAACAGGTTGTAACAAGCACTCGCAATCTGCATAAATAATAAAAGGTGCTTTTTCTTTAAAATTAAAATTTTTAAATTCTATGAAATCCCTATCAGATTTGGGAAGACGTACTTGACAATCATTTATTTGCTTACAATGCTGCTCATGAGCCGTAAGATTCGTTTCAGAATAAAAAAAATGTAGACATCGATCACATATAAAAAACTTTTTTTTGCTACGTGATAAGGAACTTCCAACTAATCTAGACAAATCTTTTATGTACACATAATGATATTGCGCCCTATCCATAATAATGTCATCGTCACTATCCAAATCTCGATTTTAATTAATCGATATTTCAATTAAAAGAAGGTTTACATGGAATAACTTTTTTTCAGTTGTCAAATAAACAGGAACAATATTTTTATGCTCTAAAGTGAATAGATTGACTGATATATTAGTATTTTGTTTTTCAATTTTCACTATCCAAATCTCGATTTTTTTGTTCAATTAAAAGAAGGTTTACATGGAATAACTTTTTTTCAGTTGTCAAATAAACAGGAACAATATTTTTATGCCCTAAAGTGAATAGATTGACTGATATATTAGTATTTTGTTTCTCAAATTTAGATATTTGTTTCACTGATACTGGAAACTCTATTCCACTCATATTCAACTCATTTATATAGGGTAAGTAATGAGTTATTCTATAAGGATGATTGTCGTATGGAATTGGGTGTAATGCTGATAATATTGCCCATTTAAAGCATTCATTATCATTATTTTGCACATTAATACAAGCACGCTTATTTTGTATAAATTTCGGTAAAGGTATGTAAGAACTTCCACTACGCTATGCATTAAATTTGTTCATGTTAATCTGAATATTAACAATAGAATCCAATGACCAGCCAGAATCTTGATCTTCGATTCCTCCATACTTTTCAAAATAGGAATTTGTACATTGTCTATGAACCACTGCTTTTTTGATGTAGATGAAAAATTTCTACGTTTGGTGTTGTAAAATATTTTGTATCTATTGTTTCTTCCTCATCACCATCTTTTAACACATACTTTTTAAATTTACATGAAAGTACAGTATTTATTTTTAAAGCATTATTATTGCTCTTTAATACACTTTTAACATGTTTATTAAATAAAATGGATGCCTCATTAAGAAAAGATTTGATATCAATGTGCGTTAAATTTGCAACTGTACTCGTATGCATTCGTTTTTCAAAGGCACTGTCTATATCTATCCAACGAACGCGATTATTAAGTCGTGAAGAAGGTGTTCTCATTAAATCTCCACCTTTTTTACACTTTGCGTACAGCTTCACTTTAGTGCATTCCAGTTTTGAAATCGCGTGTATAATACACTGTTTTTGTGAAACTAGAAGATGTTGAATTTGCAAAATTTTACGTAAAGTTTTTAGGGAAAGAGAACAATGATTTATCCATCGCTGAAGCATATTACTCGATGCGTTAGTCTGATTTATCATTTTGAACGCGTCTTCTATATTACTAACGTGTCGCAATACTTCATCTACAATACTATCCATTTTAATATTTTTTCAATTTGACTTGACTCGATCTGAAACGAATAAAGACTGAAATCATTTCGACTTTTTCGCTTATTATAAATCAATGTAATTTTTTATCATAGTGGGGATGAGATTTGAGTCCTATACATTCTAACGCTGAGACACAGAGCGCCAGTAAAATTTTTTTTATTCGTAAGGTATATTAATAGTTTTATATATACACAGTATATTATTATTATTATTATTTTCATTAACATTCTTCTTTTTTTTATACTTTATATTCTGTAATAACGAAAAAAAATGGAATTTATTATGGATATACAATGGGTTAAGAGTCGTGGAGATTGCTTATTGATATAAGTAACAGTAATTAATTTAATGAAGCAGACGCAGTTCCAGAAGTGCATACATTTAAACCACCTCATGTCTGGGAGGATCTAGATTATAACGATAAAATTGAAAACTGTTGGTTTAAAAATTTTTTCATGCACTTTCATGGAATGCTGGAAAGATAGAATAATACAAAGTGCCTGAAATATTGTACAAAATCACTCATAAGGAGGGAGAAAAAGACTACAGAGAGCCAGTTATCTACGTGAAGGGATTGACAAAACAAAGATGGTTATAATCTTTCTTTAAAGGTATTGTTAACTTAGATGACGTGCACCGGATCGGATGGGTCAATTGCAGAGTTCGACTGCAAGAGGTATCCTCGCGCTGCTACCGATGCCACGAATCGGGACACATCGCGAGGGAGTGCAAGAGCGCAGTCGACCGGTCAGCGCAATGCTATCGGTGCGGCCAAGAGGGCCACAAAGCAGTGGACTGCGAGGCCAAAGCCAAACCTCGCATGAGGAAGGAGCACACATAAAAAATGATTAAGGTGCTCCAAATAAACCTCAACCACTGCGCTGTGGCCCAGGACCTGCTGTCCCAGCTGGTCAGAGAGGAGAGAGCGGACGTAGCGATCATCAGCGAGGAGTTCCGGGATCTCGAGAAGTCGAACTGGGTAAGGGATGCCACGGGCAAGGCGGCCATCTGGGTATGTGGAAATATACACATCTCCAGAAAGATGGTCGCCCCCCTTCCCAGCTTCACCTGGGTGGAGGTGGCGGGGGTACGCATGTACAGCTGCTACTTCCCGCCCAGCGATTCCACCGAGGACTTTGCGAGATCTCTGGATGCAGTCGTCACAAGTGCTCGGTCCTCACGGCTACCGGTCGCAATCGGTGGGGACTTTAATGCTTGGGCGACGGACTGGGGCAGCGCCAAGACCAACGCGCGTGGTCGCGCACTTCTCGAGGCGTTCGCTCTACTGGGGCTGGAGATCGCTAACATAGGGACAACCCCGACTTTCACCAAAGCCGGCAAGTCGTCCGTAGTCGACCTCACCTTCGTCGATCCTAGATTGATGGGGGGAGGGGGACTCTGCTGGAAAGTTAGCGATCGTTAGACGGGTAGTGACCACCAAGCACTCGTGTACCAGCTCCAGCTGACCAGCGGGAGGACAAAGAGAGCAGGAAGAGGAGCAAGAGAGAGATGGGCACCAGCCACGTTTGATCGTGAGACGTTCCTCTGCTCCCTTGAGGGGGCAAAAGTGGAGGGAACCGCCGAAGAAAAAGCACGAGGCCTCATGAATGCCCTAACAGCGGCTTGCGATGCCTCTATGGCCGTGAAGTTTAACCCTCGCGGCCGCCCACCGATAATCTGGTGGAGTGAGGACATCGCAGAAAAGAGACGTGAGTGCCTGCGTGCCAGAAGGCTGCACCAAAGAGCGAGGGGAACACCGCGGTACCAAGATCGTTCCGCAGAATACGAACAAAAGCGGAGGGATCTCAAGGTGGCCATCAAGGCTGCCAAGAGAAGGTGTTGGCGGGAGCTCTGTGAGGAGGTGGACCACGACCCCTGGGGCAGACCGTATAAAATGGTTATGAATAAGATCAACCCCGGGGGCGCTGTTGCACCCACCGACCCAGTTTTTCTGGACGAAGTCGTCCGCCACCTGTTTCCAAAACATCGGAAAAGGGCAGCAGAGACGGGCCTGATGGCCACCATTGGTGCAGTCGAGTCGCCAGACATTAGTGAAGCCAAGCTGAGGATGGCCGCTAAAGGTATTCCCGTACGTAAAGCCCCAGGGCCGGACGGAATACCTGGTCTGGCCGTCAAGACAGCGGCGATGAGTGCTCCGGGCTTGTTCCTGGACGCATTCAACGCATGAATAAGAGAAGGTTGCTTCCCGGCCCAGTGGAAGACGCAGAGGCTGGTACTCCTACCTAAGGGCAACAAACCCCCGGAGGAGCCATCATCTTACCGCCCGCTCTGTCTACTGGATATAGTCGGGAAGCTCCTGGAGCGGGTGATCTGCGCCAGGCTCGCAGCGGCCATCGGTCGGGCCGGAGACCTCTCCGACAACCAGTTCGGCTTCCGAAAGGGTCGATCGACCATGGACGCTGTAGGCAGAGTTGTTGGTATAGCCACAAACGCCATCAATGCTGGTCGGAGTGCAAGGTGGATGTGTGCCATCATCACCTTGGACATCCGGAATGCCTTCAACTCTGCCAGATGGGACGACATCATGCTGTCCCTGCAGCACTTCCAAGTGCCACTCTATCTCAGGGAGGTCACCTCGAGTTACTTGACTGACCGTACTCTGCTCTACGACACCGACGACGGTGTGCACTCCCACAACATCACGAGAGGCGTGCCGCAGGGTTCGGTCATTGGGCCCCTACTCTGGAACGCTGTCTATGACGGCCTGCTTAGGCAGCAACTTCCGGAGGGAGTCTCGATGGTGGCTTTCGCGGACGACGTGGCGCTAGTGGTGGTCGCAAAGAGTGTCGAAGAGATCGAATATCTCGGAGACGTCTCTATAGAAGTGGTCGCCACTTGGTTGAGAGACCACGGACTTAGTCTGGCGGCGGGAAAAACGGAGGCGGTGCTCATCTCTCGCACAAAAAAGGAGAGGACCGCCACCTTCATGGTAGGTAAAGAACGGATACGGTCGGTGAAAACGTTGAAGTATTTAGAGGTCACACTAGACGCGCGGCTGTCGTTCAAACACCATCTCGCGAACGCAGGCTCAAAGGCGACAAAGGTGGCCGGTGCGCTAGTGGGCATCATGCCCAACATCGGGGGACCCCAGCAACCGCGAAGGTCTCTTCTTGCCTCGGTGGTGAGCTCCGTAATTTTATACGGAGCTCCTATCAGAGCTGATGCCCTGAACAGGCACAAGAGCTTTGGTGCTCCGTGCCAGAGAGCCTGCAGGATAGCTACGCTAAGGGTGGCCCGGGCGTACCGAACCGTATCTGACATTGCGCTCTCGGTGGTCGCGGGGACCGCCCCCTTCGACCTCCTGGCAGCCGAGAGAGCTGAAAGATACCGTGAGGGTGGGCGACGCCTAGAAGAGAACCGCTGCCACAACCGATGGTCATTGCGGACCGTAGAGGAGTGGCAGCGGAGATTGGACTCAGCCAGGGACGGCCGCTGGACCCACCGCATCATCCCGCGGATCCGGGAGTGGGCGAGCAGGAAACACGGCTTCGTCAGTTTCCAGCTTACCCAGGTGTTGACCGGGCACGGATGCTTCCGTAGTTACCTATTTCGTATAGGGGTCTACGGCAGCGCAGAGTGCCCGGCTTGTCCAGGGGTGGACGAAGACGTGGAACACGTCCTCCTACGGTGTCCTCGTTTCAGGGAGGAACGGGACCAATTTCAAATCACTTGGAGCGGTCCCCTCACCCCTGAGGGCATCATGGCGTGCCGGCTTGGCTCCCAGGAGGGATGGAACGCGGTAGTGACGGTCTGTACGTCCGTAGTGGACAGGCTGCGTCTCATCAGAAGAGACGAGGATAGAAGAGTTGCGATAGCAACAGTAGTGGGCTGATCTAGCCGTGCCTCCCCCCGCGAAGTAATGCCTTGCGGCGGTTTCCGCGGGGGAATAAAGGTAAGAAAAGAGGTGGAGTTTTAGTGGGTATGCCTATCGACATCTTTCGGTTGGAGAGTCCCACACACGGGGAGTCTCGCATGGCTCCAGTCATGGTGCATTAAGCATTTGTCCACCTCTTCGGAAAAAAAAAGAAAAAAAAAAAAGAAAAAAAAAGCATACGCACACTAACACACACACACACACGCACACACATGCACACGAACAAGCATACGCACACTGACACACAGACACGCTAACACACACACGCACACGCACACACGCACACAGACACACAAAATAACGCAAAGACACACGCACAGGCGCGCGCACATACACACACACACGCATACACACACAGACGCACATACATATTCTACGTACATATTATTATTTATATACGGTAACACGTACAAAAATGTAAATAAATAAAAGAATAATGAAAATAAAGATAAAATATAATCAAGGTTTTTATTCGTAAACTATTATACATGTATAATTGGATGTTACATTTTTTTTCTTAAACTTTCTAGAAATTTAATTTTTAAAATGTAGTTTGTGAATTCATAATTTTGTCAAATCTGCTTTTATCATAAAAATCTGAAAACATTAAATAATCAATCTTTTTACTCTAGGTAATGCAACGTAACTTAGTCCTGATGAAAATTCTTTTACTCCGATGTCTATAACAGCCATTGGTAATGTTAATCCTTGTGATTTATGGATTGTTACTGCATATGCCAGCGATAATGGGAATTGTTTTCTAGTACACATTGTGCCTTTATAATCCCATGTTCTAATAATAGGTGTAATAGGAAATTCTTTATTATAAATAAATGGTCCCTTGAAAGAATCAAATGCAACTATAATATAGCGTGGTAGGTCAGGCGGGGAAATCATTTCATCATATAATAAAATCGCAGTTACTGTTCATAAAGAACCGTTTACTAATCCACCGTTAACCCAAATATTGTGACGAAATAAATTGTATCTATGTGGTCTTATCTTTTTTGTTTGTGTATTTTTTAATCATAAACGATTAAATTCAAAGTAAATTTAGGAAAAATTTTTTTATTAGCCTATAATATTAATAAATTTTACCGTTAGGGTTCAAAAATGTAAATATCTTTATATTTTTATTTTATAAAACACATTTTTTAAATTTTGTTTTATTCGTGATCGAAGTCTTGAATTTATTGATTTTTTATTACTCACACACACACACGCGCATAAATTTTTTATATTAAATCATATTTGTTTATAAATTAATTAATGAGATTGCATAAAATTAGAATATACCGATCATTTTCTTGTAACTCGCTCAGCAATATGCTACATTTATGTTGCCACTAGTTTTTATTCTAAATTAGTTTATTAATTCATTATATACTAATAAAAATCCAGACAAATAAAATTAATTAATTTCTTACTAAGTTAAAAGTTACGAGGAAGCAAAGTTCAAATTTTTTTATTATTAAATGTATATGTAAATTTCCGTCTTTTCAGATTACGTGAACAGAAAATGCACCCATAGGTTATTACCATCGGAATTCACGGACGTGATCAATTATTTATGCAGCACGCTTCGAGCTCAAGAAGCCAAAAGAAATAAAGAAATTGAATAGAAAAAATTAAATTTAGTGATTTACATTCTATTTATGTGTGTATTTTTATGTTTCAATTGTAATTTTAATTTGAATTATTGTATCTTCACTAATAAACATAGTTTTAAAATGTTATCAAAAAAACTATCTTTTATTTAGAATAATTAAGTATTAATTTTTCTGTTTTTTACTGAGATAATGAATTATAAAATACTATTAATAGTGCTTTTTGTTTACTGGTTATACGAGTTAAGAATTCTTTGTAATACAATTATTTGTGCTCATAATTATTTATATATTTAAATAAGCAAAATATGGTTCAAATGTTGCCCGTATGTTTCGAAAGTATTGTAGCACTGTTGGGAATACTTTTTATTCTAAATTAGTTTATTAATTCATTATATACTAATAAAAATCCAGATTATTATTAAATGTATATGTAAATTTCCGTCTTTTCAGATTACGTGAACAGAAAATGCACCCATAGGTTATTACCATCGGAATTCACGGACGTGATCAATTATTTATGCAGCACGCTTCGAGCTCAGAAGCCAAAAGAAATAAAGAAATTGAATAGAAAAAATTAAATTTAGTGATTTACATTCTATTTATGTGTGTATTTTTATGTTTCAATTGTAATTTTAATTTGAATTATTGTATCTTCACTAATAAACATAGTTTTAAAATGTTATCAAAAAAACTATCTTTTATTTAGAATAATTAAGTATTAATTTTTCTGTTTTTTACTGAGATAATGAATTATAAAATACTATTAATAGTGCTTTTTGTTTACTGGTTATACGAGTTAAGAATTCTTTGTAATACAATTATTTGTGCTCATAATTATTTATATATTTAAATAAGCAAAATATGGTTCAAATGTTGCCCGTATGTTTCGAAAGTATTGTAGCACTGTTGGGAATACTTTTGATACGGTTTGGAATATTGTGCTTTAACAACATAATCATCATACTTGGGCTATAGCTGTTTCCACCACTTTTCCACCACTTTTCCAACATTTTTCTCACAGGTGTTCAAAAGGATTTTGCAACATCTAAGTCGAATGTGTCCAAAAGGTATTATTTTTACGCGGGTAATCATATATACTATTTGGTTACAATTTAAATTCAAGTATATTAAGGAAATATATTGCAATAAATAAAAAAGAATTTTCTTCACAATCAACTATTATTATATACTATATACTGCATTACTTGCTGTTGATTTAAAATATACACTAGTACAGCACTAGCGTATTTTAACATATAGCCGTAAAAGGAACATTTTATATAACTTTTAAATTATTATCATATACAATTATTTTTATTACTATTATAAGAAATAAAAACATATCGTTTAACTTTCATTCTGTATCTTTCAAATATTTTATCTTCCAAGTCATTATCTGATTCATTTCTTTCATCCTTTCCTCAATCCTCTCCTTTTCACATTCAAACAAATTTTAGACAATTGTCAGAAAGGCAACCCTACTAAAAATTATCACGTGATCATCACGTGGATAGCTACGTGATAATCACGTGAGATTTTCGACCATTTTTCTACGTGATTATCACGTAGATATCCACGTGACAATCACATGATATAAGAAAATTTTTGTTTTTTAAAAATGTAATCTTAGACACGGAGTTGATGGGATGCAATTTCACAGAAACCGAACAGGTAATTCAGATTTGACAAAAAAAATCCTTTATATGCCACGTTATTAATATACGAGGCAAAGTAAAGGCATAGTATATGATCAAAGTCGCTTTTACCTTCCTACTTTGCCTCCATATAAGCCTTACGCGCATGCTAATCTATAGCGGGTAACTGGCAGCTATCTATCGGTCGTAACTGGTAATACCGTGAGCAAGTGTAGTAGGCATATTTCAAAACCGTTTTGACCGATAGGTGACTGCCAGTTACCCGCTATAGATTAGCGTGCGCGTAGGGCTTATATGGAGGCAAAGTAGGAAGGTAAAAGCAACGTTGATCATATTCTGTCAAGTTGGAAAGCCTTCTTGTGGCGACAGACCCCCTCCCAAACTTGCGCGAACAGACCTTCGTAGCGGCCCTAGCACAATTACACCCTGGCGCGCTGACACTGACCAGGGTTGCCAGATGGCGATTTTTTTTCCTTGTTCCTCTTGCTTAATAAACATCAATATACGTAAGAGAGAAAAGGAAAAAAAATCGCCAACTGGTCACTCTGACACTGACTCAATAAATGTGGTAAATGCTTTTTATTTTAGGCAAAAGATATAGTAATTAGATCTAAATAAATAATTACTACTTGCATTAAAACTGATAATTAATATATTTAAATAATAAATCTATTGAAGTAAATTAATAAAGAATAAATGTTCACATGTCGCAGTTCAGTAAATATTCACTGGAGAATTAAAATTGGAAAATTGAATGAGCTCAACTTAATTATTCTTAACTATTCGGAGTTACTTTGCTTAATTAAAATGTTTGGATTTCGTGAGTGGAAGGGTTAAGGGGATGTCGGAGCTATAGCCTCCATCAAAAGCCGCTCGATCTCACGGCTTCGAATGGCGCTGTAGTCAGGTGTCGATTTCTACGATAAACGTACTTAAAACATAAATTATAAATATTGCAGCTACATAGAGCTGTTGAAAGAAACTTTCCCCCCTAGCTATGACTAAACTTAAGGTAATTATAATATTACTCTTGGCAGCAACTGTTTATTTTTTTAAAGAAATGTGAAATACGTCTCATATTCAATGAATCTATATCTGCCGTAATGCTACACGCAACGTATTTCACATTTCTTTACAAAAATAAACATTTGCTGCCAAGAGTAATATTTTAATTACCTTAAGTTTAGTCATAGCTAGGGGGGAAAGTATCTTTCAACAGCTCTATGTAGCTGTAAAATTTATAATTTATGTTTGAAGTACGTTTATCGTAGAAATCGACACCTGACTACAGCGCCATTCGAAGCCGTGAGATCGAGCGGCTTTTGATGGAGGCTATAGCTCCGACATCCCCTTAAGGAAAATAGAAAATTATGTAATCAAAAAGAATAATTTATTGTTGTAAAAATGAATATACAAATACAGTTTTTTAATTTTACATTGCAATTTTTTAAATAATGACAAAAGGTAAATTAACGCACATATACATACAAGACAGATTTCCACACTACCCTAGAGGTACTGTCTCTAGCGCGTTAGGTTTTCTTATTGTAGTAAAAAATATGTATCAATCTCTCCATTTGCAATAAAATAAAATATATTTAAAATAAAAAATAAAAATGCGTATATTCTGCTGATCGATTGATTCAAATATTTTTTAATACAATAATGGTAACCTTCGCCAGTAGCCATATTTAACTACGAGAGCCCTAGTAGAAATTTAACGATTTTAGTTGATTATCGTGTTAGTCAAAAGAGAGCCTTTCTTGGCTAATATCAATAATAGATGTTTATTAATCTTTAGAGGGCCAGGATTCCATCCTCAGTATAAAAATTTATTTTTATGTTTAACGATGTAATAATGATAATGTGACTTTTTAACTTTAAAATTAACAAAAAATTAACTACTAAATCGTTAATGTTTCTACCAGGGAATTTCTGCGAAAGAAAAACAATATATTAGTTAATATAATGCAAATAGTACTTTTTGCATCAAGGACGCAAAATGAAATTTCGCGCCTTGAGTGGTGATAGCAGTGCACGAGGGCCGGCGAAGCGATCACCACGAAATCGCGAAATTTGCGCTCGAGATCCAAACAATATTTTTTGATGCAGTAGGTGCAAAATGCCACACTCTATAATAAATGTAATAAAACAAAATTTACATGAAACGATCATAAAGATGTAGAAATTGCACGAGGGGAAGAGGGCGGGGAGCGGGTCCAGGGCCGCAGGCCCTGGTGGGGTCGAGGGGCGAAGCCCCCGTGGGGGGTTGGGGGGGCGAAGCCCCCCCCCTGTACTAAACAATTATGAAAAATCTTTTTAAAACCTTTAAAAAAACACTAAAAATAAGAAAAACTCACAATATCATAAAGGAAATTAAAATATTTATTTAAAATACTTAATATATGCTAAAAGAAAAATGAAATAAATTGATAATAATAAAATTACGTAATCGAATTTAATAACAAAAATTTTTATTTTTGTTTAGCATACAAAGATATACATATATGTATACAAAAAAAATTTTATACTTTTTTTACATTTGACAAACATTTCTACATTATTTTGCATTTAATAAAAATTTATACACTATTTACAAAAATTTATACTATTTGATTTTTATTGATTTGTTTTGTATTTAAAAACTGTAAATTTATAATTTAAATAATTTTTATTTCGGGGCGCAAAATTACTTTTGTGCATCCGTGACCGAGAAATGAGCATTTTGCGCCCGCAAAACAAAGCGCAAAATACGCATTTTGCGCCTACTGCATCAAAAAATAATTTTACTTTGACAATTATTGCACATAATACAATAATATTAACAAAATATACATGCTATTAACTTGTTTAAGTAGAGAAATGGATCTAATTGAACAAAACAATTCTTTTCAAATATAACAATAATGTTTAATCGAAGATAGTATAAAATTATTTTTGGATCTCTTATCATTACTAACTAGGAGAGGCCACGGCCTTCGGATCACGGATCTTGACCAAACTCTGGGATATGTTTTGTAATATAAAAATATGAAGAAATCCAGATTTGTAGACCCTAACGCGCAAATTTACCAAAGTTATGGGCAACTAAACCAAATTTTGTAGAAAAGTAACTTCCACTTTAATCGCTCATAACTCTGAAGCAAATAGAGTTAGACACTCAAACTAGTGTTTTAACCAGAATTTACTAATAAATATTTATTGATTTTTTATCCAAAATTTCTACTATTTCGTATTTTATCCATAACTCTAAGCCAAATTAACCGATCTGAGGTTCTTTTTTTTGAAATTATATCTACTTGACTCTCAGCTTTCTTCTGAATTTTAGTTTGTGTATCTACTCTCTATTTGCTCAGAGTTTATGAGCGATTAAAGTGGAAGTTACTTTTCTACAAAATTTGCTTTAGTTGCCCAAACTCTGGATAGTTTTGTAATATAAAAATATGAAGAATCCAGATTTGTAGACCCTAAACGCGCAAATTTACCAAAGTTATGGGCAACTAAACAAATTTTGTAGAAAAGTAACTTCCACTTTAATCGCTCATAACTCTGAAGCAAATAGAGTTAGACACTCAAACTAGTGTTTTAACCAGAATTTACTAATAAATATTTATTGATTTTTTATCCAAAATTTCTACTATTTCGTATTTTATCCATAACTCTAAGCCAAATTAACCGATCTGAGGTTCTTTTTTTTGAAATTATATCTACTTGATCTCAGCTTTCTTCTGAATTTTAGTTTGTGTATCTATCTCTATTTGCATCAGAGTTATGAGCGATTAAAGTGGAAGTTACTTTTCTACAAAATTTGCTTTAGTTGCCCATGACTTTGGTAAATTTGCGCGTTAGGGTCTACAAATCTGGATTTCTTCATATTTTTATATTACAAAACATATCCCAGAGTTTGGTCAAGATCCGTGATCCGAAGGCCGTGGCATCTCCTAGTAAGTGTATTATATTCAAAAAAATACATTAAAAAACATAATTATATTACACTTTCATTTACACTGTACAAACTTGACAAAATATATTTGAAGACAATATTATAAAAGTTTTTTACTAAGTAGTTAAAGATAATAGTGTATTTATGAAAAAAGAGTATTACAATTATATTTAATCAGAAAATGTGAAAAAATATTTTACAAATTTTGAACATTTTTTGATTTCTGGTTTTTAGAGAATAAATGTTTTTTCATCAATTTTCTGCTGCGATTGTGTTCTCGAGTTTTAGCATAAATCTTAACTAATAATAAAAATTTCAAAGCATCTACTCTATGATTAAAACATTTTTTCTCTTTGACGAACCAAGTAGGGATGTTTTGACGAGTATATTCCATTGTGATTTCCGTTAATTGCTGTAATAATTTTCGTTGATGCCATACACTTTGGTAATGAATATTAAAAAGTTCTAATTGGCAATGGACAACCTGCATCATTACATCCGTTGGTCTCGTTAAGAATGACACCTGGGAAAGTTTCGGATCTGAATGTGGATATTCTCTATGTTGAATGTATGCTTCGCAAGTGCTAGCTGAATCTTCAGGTTTTTTAATAAAATCATTCTCACAGTCAGAGCATCCACTTTTCGCAAGAGATTTACGAACAACATAGCCTGCCAAGTATGCAACAATTCTGTTCGTAGAATGATTTTGCTTGTAAATCTCTTATACCGGTTGGATCAATCGGTAAGTAATCATCCTTCATTTCAGCAGCTTCTAGAAGTTCTTCAATTTCCTTCATTTCTTCTGAATCGTATTCAAGTAATTGTGCATCTGCTTTGGCAATCAACGGTAAACTTTTCGATGTATTTACAATTGTACTCGTGTCGAGCAAGGAGTGCACTTCTTCAATTGAAACATTGCCCTTTTCACTGGTTTCGATGAAATCAGTCGATAAAATGTGTCTAACACTTAACCTGTACATTCTACAAGTAGGATTTGCATTGAATCCACCCCTTCCTCGTAATTTCGAGTGAGTATGCTCTAGTGAATCTTGATTGCACAAAGCCGTTGCCAATTCAAAATCAGGAAATATTTTTTGAATATCGTTATATAATTCAAGCAAAACTGTTACAGTTAAAGCAATTCCGACAAAACATGGTGGTTTTAAACTTTTACTTTTCGATTTTACATTCCAATTTTTTGACCATGAAACAAAATCAACTAAAAGCTCTTGAATCTGAGGATGTTTTGTCGACAAAGGCTTCTTCTGTTGATTAACATTTCTTAAATAATAGCAATTACAAGCATCAATCACAGCATCTAATTTTTCTACAAAACTGGCTGAATTTTCCCACGTTTTTGTTTGCAAACCGTGAGGATCTTTACCGGCGGTCTTAATAGCAGAAGCCATTCGTCGACTTAAAAGCTGCAAAGCTAATTTTACTTTCATGACTTCAAAATTATTAGGATTAAAATGTGCCTCAGTTAAATGTCCTAATAAATTTGATGTGCCATGAGATCGATCCAACTCCCACATTTTATTAAATCTTAAAAACATATTATTATACTACCTTCTTCATTATAAATAAAATCGTGGGATCTTAATTGAGCAATTAATCGTTTCATTAGATGCGGCTAATCGAAACATGCAAAAATTTTGTCTTCATTAATCTGAAAATAAGGCTTTGAACAAGTAATTTTTAAATTACCAAACAACTTTCTATTGGCACTACCTTGATCGCATACTATCTGCTCCTATTTTACGCAAGTCTACAATAAGTTCTTTTAAAATGTCAAATAGTTCGTCTGCAGTAGCACCATTTTCTTTAAAACCGAACCATATTAATTGGCGCTATGGGTTTGAAGCATTGATACTATCTAAAGTAAATAAAAGAGCATGTTTTGCAACACCGCGGCTTCTACGGTTGCTGCCCATGTCAACTAAACCTTCAACTAAATCTTGACTTTTAGAATATTCTTCAAAGCTTTTAACAGTCATTTCATCGAATTTTAATGCACAAAGTCGCTCTTCAGGAGGCAAAGAATTTAAATAAATTTGAACTTTATCTAATATCACACTATTCAACCCGGGAAAAATGTTATATTTTGAAACCCATGCTCTAACCGTAGACTCCGAAGGTAATAATAAACCCGCATCACGCAAACGCGAATAAGCTGCTGCGGAATAAAAGTACATCTTCTTACACAAATCTTTTTCATCATTTGTGTAAGTCGATTTCTTTTTATGCAATTGCAGCTTAATTATTTTTTGTGAAATAGGGGTTACATCTTTATCTTCTAAAAAGTCATCAATATTTTTAATTTTACTTTCAAATTGTTTATTGAGGCGCTTCTGCAAACGACTATTTTTATTTTTTTCATTTTCAAATAATCTTTGTAACTGCTTTACTTTCAATTCATATAAAATACATTTTGATTTATACACATTAATTGAATTAAGCAAATAGCTTCTGTTACGTTTTTTTGAAGGTAAAACAGTTTTTTTTGACACTGAGATTCTCTGTCAGGCATACTTCTAGGAGCTTCCGAATTTAAATACGATGTATCTGCATCAACTTCCGCGATGTTAAAAAAAATTTCTTTACCAGAAGGGTAAGTAAATTTAGGCACATTATTTTGAATCTCATTATTGTTTTTCAATCCAATAGAATTAGTTGTCCCATTACGAACATTATTCGTTGAAATGTTTTCATTTGAGACACCTATTGTATTGGCTTGATCTAAAGATTGCGCAGGTACAGTAACGATTTCTACCTGAATACCTTGCGCCTCTACTTGTTCTTGTACAACCTGCTCCAGATTTTGCACTGTTTGCCAATGAATCGATTCACGTTCACGGCATAAACGTTTTTTTTCACTATTAACAAAATCCTCATCTTTGAAATGAACAGCACAAAGACCTGCAGATCGTAAGCCGAGAGTTACCTAATTGCATTTATTAATCTAAGTAAGCAAAATATATCTTTTCGACAATCTTATTTTGTATAGAATATAGAAAAAAATCCTATATGTACAAAGCATAAATGTGTGCAAACTATTGTTCGAGCTGCTCATTGCTTATAGTTTTTGTAGTTTAATCGCTTTGTATTAATTTGAGCTACTAATTCATATGCA
The DNA here is from genome assembly GCA_026168455.1 of Theocolax elegans. NCBI lineage: Eukaryota > Metazoa > Arthropoda > Insecta > Hymenoptera > Cerocephalidae > Theocolax > Theocolax elegans. The sequence goes on along the minus strand of CM047426.1, from coordinate 37,414,690 downwards.
CTTTCAACTATTAAAGCGGTAAATTTAATTTATTTTTATATAAGATATAGAAATGACTAAAAAGTGTTTAGTATTGTATTCGTAGAAAAAGATACAATAATACGTATTATTGACATAATTGGACAACTGAGCTCTTAAAACAGCTCTACTTCATAAGTAGAACTAGAAATAGATACATAAATTGACATATTTAAGCTCTTTCTTACATTAATATTCAATTTCAATTATAATAGCACTAAATATTGGGCACAAAAAACATTTCTAAAAAAGCACTTTGTATGTTTATGTACGCTTATATTTATTTTAACACCATTTGTTATTTGCAATTTTAATGTCCATTTTTAAACTCATACGTAGGTTAATTCGTATTTTGAACTACATTAGGGCGGTAAGTACAATTTGTTTTCATATTTTATTAAACATATTTAATTAATCATATTTAAACGTATAAAAAATTGAAATATAATTTAACGGTTTCTGTATAAATAGATAAATTTAATAGATAAATGTAAAAACTCGTCTGAAAATGTAAAGAAACGTATAGTTTTTTATACTTTCTTACACGTTAAAGCTTAGTTTTTTAACACTTTAAATCAAGTGCATCTGAAATTAAAACGCGCTCGGCGTTAATTCTTTTCGTTTCATTAAAGTTTGTATCAACGAATAAATATCTCGAGATTTTTAATAATTCTATTTATCAAATTACTACTAAAGTTAAGCATTAAAAGGCTATTTATTGGTAGATGGTACATTTAATATAATTTTAAAAGTTTAATAGTCAAGATGATTATAACGAGAACTCTTATTAAGTAGTTATTTGTTATTTGTGTCCAATATTTAGTGCTGTTGTAATTACAATTAAACGTAAGAAAGTGCTTTAAAACGCCAATTTAATCTACTTCTAGCTGTAGTTATAAAAATCGCGCTTATTTAAAATACACATGTATAAAAGTACGCATTTCTGCTATAAACTTTTGAAAATCGATTCAAGACACTCCTATACCTGATTTTTCAATCCATATTTGTTGACAACCAGCTTCTGCGGGAAATCTAAAAACTTGATCGCCTTTATGCTTTCCATTGCTGCATCCAAAATATTGACATCGATCAAAATCCCTGCTTCTATTCATACTGTTGTAATTACTGTAATAATTGTAATATAAAACACCGGCAAACAAACAAGTAAAACAATTTGAAAGAACGTACTGAAATAATGCACGCAATACAGAATACAAATATTAACCTTAAAAAACAATACCTACAAGGCTTCAAAACTGCTAAGCGCAAAATTAGACTTCTTCGACTCGAAACGGCGTTCACGAATCACAAAATCACAAAAATTTTTGAAATACTACTAATTAATACTATAAAACACGAAAAAACGTTGCTCTACGAAAAAGCGTTGTCGATCCGGTATTGTTAACAACGATGAAAACATCTGTTGCTTTACGCCCGAGCATCGATGTAAACAAATCAATTGTAAAACAAAAGACAACAGTTTTCGCCGCGCGCAAAAAAGTATCATTTGAAAATATATTATGTGGTTTTAAGCTTTTATATTCTACTTAATAATACATATTTTTTGCTAGTATATAACACTTAACAAACTTTTAACATTTTAATGATTATTTTTGTTATATACAAAAAATTAGTTGTTTATTCATATAAGTAGAAATAGTAAATATTTCAAAATTCTAAATAATTTTAAGAGTTTATGAGTACAATTTGTAATAAATTAAAATCGTTCAATAATTTATAGTAAATAAACATTGTAATATTAGAAAATATCGTTATATTGTTTGTTTGTTAACGTAATTATACGCTAGAAGTTAAACTTTTTAAATAACAACAATTTAAACAATAAATAAAATAGATAATTAATAATTTTGAAGATTTTATTAATCCAATACATAAATTTTTTAACATGCTATTTTATTTTAGTACATATTTAAAAAATAATTTTTATGGCTAATTAAATACATTAAAAACAACATTTCAACAAATATTTAATAAATATTATTAAAAAAAAAAAGAAATATACGGGGACTCGAACCCAAGAGTTCCCGTAATGAGCGCATTTACAAAGCGAAGACCTATTCCACTTGACCAAACCAAGCATTCGATGATAAACATATTGAAATCGTTTATGATCATCGACCCATTTTCAGGTTTATTTATTTAAGCATATAATAGTTTTAATTATAAATTAGTTTGAAAATTAAATGAATATTCGCAGACAATTGAAAAAGATGAATATCCTGAAAGAAAAAGTAAATTCAGCTATCGCGTGCATAAGATTTTCTTCTTCGCCGTTTCTGTATCTCCATTCTTTCGTCCTTCGCGCAATTCCCTCCCTACTCGGATACTTAGTATCCTCCACCACTACTTCTAAATTATGTGTAAGCTTCGCCAGTAGCTGTAAGAGGCGCCACTTGCTTGGGCAACATAGGCGGATCGCGTGCTTCTATGCTCATCGGCAATCTCTTTCTACTAATCTCTGGTACTACCTTAATTTTGGATATTTGACTGTGGTATAATCTGCGCCTTATGACTTGTATTTTATACAGATTTTATTTACACTATATTTACACTGTAGTCTATCTACCTATCTACCTACCTACCTACCTACCTACCTACCTACCTACCTGCCTGCCTGCCTGCCTGCATGCCTGCCTGCCTACCTACCTACCTGCCTACCTTACCCTGTTGAAAAAACCTCATATAAAACTATAAAAAAAATTTTTTTATCGTACTTCATATGGCTTTTGCTATACATTATTTAAAAGGAATCGGAAATAATAAGCTTATAACTATAGGCTTCATAATGAACACCTCATAAAATGCAATAAAAATAAATTTGTTTATAAGGTTTTATAGGAATAAACGTGTAACATAAAAAAGCATAAAATAGTTTATCGGAGTATTTCGGGTACACATTTATATTTAAATATTTTGTATTTATATTTACCGGGCATTATAAGGATTTGCCACTTTTCACGTACTTATATATCAATGCTATTTCACTCTAAAGCTTATAGTATTTTATAATGAAAAACCCGAACATGAATGAATTATCTATAGTTCTATTTCAGGTAATACAAAATGATATATTCTTAACAAGTGGATTTCTATCGGGATTTTAACAGTTATTATCTTATAGAGAATACAAAAATATAAGGTTAAATAGGACGTTTCATTATAACGCCAAGTAACGGCTATATGACCTTACCAGCATTTTTCAATATTATATAACAACTTACCTGGTACCTTTATAGGGATTTATGACGATCGACGCATGAAATGGGCGGCTTGGCTAACGCATCGTACCTGGCTTTGCCAGTCGAAAAAGTAACCGCTATTGAATCGCTTACCGCATTTTATGAGGTATTGCTGTATTTACTATTTACAACGAATAGGCACGTATCTGGATTACAAATATTATTTATCCGAATCTACCGGTATATTCGTTGTATATCAGACCTCTATGGCCGAAGACTGTCCACGCTCTTTGGATTAAATCTCTGCGTAAAGCGAAGGAACTAGGTTATATGCGACCGATTGTTAAGAATTGTACAGTATACATGCGAAAAGAAAAAAAGGGCGCTTTGTTCCGCATTCTCTCCGAAGTCGAACTCCTTTCCTTAACACCAAATTCCCTACCGGTCAATACTAGTCCTCCTTCCTTATGAAAGGCAGCCGGTCAGACGTCTCTTTTTCACTCACAATCACTCAAACCTTCCTTTTCCATCATTCACATTAATATCAATAGACTTAAAACTCACTTCTCAGCAATTGAATCATTAATTTATATACAAACTTTGATGTGATTGCACTTACAGAGACCTTTCTTACTGAATCGGATGCCTATAGTAAAATTGCCTGGGTACACTCTCTACAGACTTGACCGAGTGGGTAAGGAAGGAGGGGGAGTTGCTGCTTATGTTAGAGATGAGTACAAAGTTAATTTGTTGGCCCAATCTGACAAACTGTTCTCGAACTCTCCTGAGTTCATTATTCTGCATATCATTGGTAAATCGACTTCGCTCATTCTGAGTGTTGTCTACAGACGGCCAACAGCATCTTACCCCATCACTTTCTTTAATTTACTATCTGATTTCCTTCCTTCCCACAGTCTTGCTGTTATTACTGGAGACTTCAATATTGATATGAAGTCTTCAAGTGCTGCGGCAGACATGATGAGAGCTAATATAACAGCCCTCAATTTATCTCTCGTTGTCTCTGACAGGGTTGCCAGATGACGATTTTTTCTCCTTGTTCCTCTTGCTTAATAAACATCAATATACGTAAGAGAGAAAAGGAAAAAAAATCGCCAACTGGTCACTCTGGTCTCTGAACCAACTCACCATGCGATCACATCTCTGGGTTCTTCGCACACATGGCTTGATCTCTTCCTTATTAGTGATCCTTTACCTGACTTTAATTACTATAAGTCAACAACTCCTTTTGCTGTGGGCCATGATTTTATAGCACTACAATTACTTGTTAACAAAGACCCGCCTAAATTAAAAAGGTATTGGTCACGTGATTTGGAAGGGATCAACCTCCAAGTACTAGCTAACACATTCAATACTCTTTATAACTTTAATATAGCCCTCATACCTCATTTTTCACCTGAACCTCATATTCCAATTCCTGTAGAGTCGCCTGACCGGAATCTGAATTTGATTTCGCACTTAAATTCGAATTTGTATTCGAATTCGAATCTGAATGGGAATTCGTCTTCTTTGTCTTGTTCTCTCATCAATAATTCACCTCACTCTCATACACCTTATCCACTTATCTCCACTCACCACTCTTCATCTCTTAACATGTCATCATCTAACTTATTATCCATATCTCACACTCACTCATCTAGCATGTCTTCACCTAATTTATTACTCACTTCTCATAACTCTCACTCACTCAGCACATCTTCACCTAACTTATTACTCTCATCTCATGATTACTCTCACGGCGATTCAGCCTCTCACCTCCAAGCTTCCGTATCACATCTTATGGTTTTAGCTCTCTCCGCTTTTGATTCCATTGCTCCGGCTAAGCTTACAACTGTTAGCAATAAATCCAAGCCCTGGGTGACAGCAGAGGTTAAAAAGCTTATTAAATCCAGGAATTTAGCATTTCAGAATTTCAAACTATCTAATCGCTTTGAAGACTACGAGAAATTCAAAGCATTAAGAAACAGAGTTTCAAACCTTCTCGATAGTAATAAATATAAGTTTCTTACAAACAAATTAAAAAATGCTGCAAACCCGAAAGCTAAATGGAGGGAACTAAAAAATCTTGATCTGTGCGCCAAAACCAACATATCTCCATTGGACACATTCTCCACCCAGCAACTTAATAATCATTACGTTTCAATTTCCAATCGGATTCCTCCGCTTTCACCTTCCTTTTTAAACACACTTTGTTCCTCTATTTCCGACCCCCCTAGTTCGCCTTACTTTGAATTTAACGCAGTCTGTTTCTCGGGAGTTCGGCGTACTCTTTTTAATGCTAAATTAAGGGCAGTGGGGACGGACGGGCTATATGTGGCGATGCTCAAACTACTTGAACCACAATTAACTCCGCAGCTTACATATTTATTTAATGACATGTTGTCACTCGGGTTTTTTCCTGACTGCTGGAAGAAATCTCTGCTCTTTCCATTGGCGAAGTCGAACAGGATCGAATCTTGCTCAGATACCAGACCTATCGCGAAGCTCTGCGAGGTCTCTAAATTACTTGAAAAGTTGGTACACTCACACTTATCTCATTATTTAGAATCAAATCTCAAACTGATTGACAGGCAGGCAGGGTTTCGTAGAGGCCACAGCACACAGACCGCTCTTTTAGGTGTTCTCGACGACATCAGAAGGGCCATTGACTCGCGCATGATCACTATTTTGATCCTGTTCGATTTCTCCAAAGCGTTTGATTCGGTACCGCACGGCCTTTTGTTGATTAAGCTACGTAATATGGGTTGCTCGAACACGGTTCTGAGGTAGTTTTTTAACTACTTGGTCGGTCGTTCGCAAGCGGTGGTAGATGAATTGGGCGTTTGCTCCGACTGGCTTGGGGTCAATTCAGGCGTACCGCAGGGTAGTGTTTCGGGTCCATTGCTTTTTTCAGTTTTTATTAACGATCTCCCGGATATTCTCGAGTTCAGCAATCATATGATTTATGCCGACGATGCCCAGGTTTATTACTCCTTTCCTCCGGGGGAATTGGAATTGGGTGTCCAGCGAATCACACATGATGCTAATGCGGTTGCGTCCTGGGCTTCCCTTAATGGTTTAGACCTAAACGTTAACAAAACTAAAATAATGATCCTGGGCAGTAAGGCATATGTCTCGCGTATAGGCCTAACCACTGCCCCGCGAGTTAAGCTTTTGAATAAGTATCTCCATTACGAAAATCAAGTAAAATCACTTGGCGTCTGGCTACTGCCCACTCTGGACTGGTCTAAACACGTATTAGCTATTTCTTAGAGGGTGCACGGGATTTTACGTTCACTGCGTTTTCATAAACGTGCTTTCTCCAGAAGCACCCGTAAATTTCTTGTTGAAGCCTTAATACTACCTCACTTCGACTACGCTTGCGCGGTCTATAACGACTTGGACCAGACCAAAAACTTAAAGCTCCAGATGCTCCTCAATGCCTGCGTCAGATATGTTTGGGGAAACTTGCGTAGATTTGACCATGTGACGCCCTATAGGCTGAAGTTGGGCTGGCTATCTGTCGAGTCGAGACGATTATTCTTCATTACCTCTTTATCATTTACCATTTTGTCGCATAATTCTCCTCATTCCTATCAGATCACTTCATCAAACTTAGCTGCTCATCTGATCAACGCATTTCATCTCGTCATCCTCCTAAACCGTTGACCTACTTTCCTCCTCGCACTGAATCGCTTCACAAATCATTTGTCATCACGGCCGCTAAGCAGTTAAATTCGCTCTCTATCACGTCATTTGACCCATCCCACATCATCACATTCAAATCATCTGTCTTCGCTCAATTTCTTCGTCTCGACTCCATAGCTTGGGAGGAAAGAGCAACTCGCGAAAATCTAATCCGTCCCCACTTAAGGGACTTTAGTGATACAAGTATTATATGTAATATTAGTAATGTAAGCGATTCGTCGATACTGAATGAAGAGAACGTTGAAAATTAATATTTAAACTTGCGCTGTAATATTTATTAATTTTTTGTTTATTATTTCATTTTATTTTATTCTATTATATTGTACTTCTTTATTTTGCCTTATTTTATCTTATTTTATTCTATTATTTTTATATTTTCATTTTTATCTTGGCGCTCCGTCATTCGTCGCTCATTTACTTATATGTTTCATCGCACTATCGACTTACTTGCATTTATTTATTTTTATTTATATATTTATTTACTTTTTATTGTTACTTTTATTTGTTAATTTATTTTATTGTATTTCTCAACGATGTATATTTTTGTGTTGACGGGGTTTCTACCTCTAAAACCTAATAAAGTTTTCTATCTATCTATCTATTCTAATATTGTCAAGTAACCTATGTGGTTCGTTTATAGCGTTTAATCAGTATTGTCACATAAATGAGCGGTTTGATTACAGGATCTTATCGGTTACGCCTGTCGTAGAAGCAACCGCTATTGAATCGTTTATCGTATTTTATGAGGTATTGCTGTATTTTCTATTTACAACGAATAGGCATGTATCTGGATATCAAATAATTAATGATTTTTCCCCGCGTAAAAAAATTAAAGTTTATATGAACTTTATATAAACTTTAGGTTTGGCTAAAAAACCTAAAGTTTATATAAAGTTCATATAAACTTTAATTTTTTTACGCGGGTCATGATTGCAATTTATCGGGTTGAATAGGACATTTCACTATAAAGTCGAGCATTGTTTATCCGAATCTACCGGTATATTCTAATATTGTCAAGCAACCTATATGGTTCGTTTATAGGGTTTAATCAGTATTGTCACATAAATGAGCGGTTTAGTATTACAATAAACACGGAATAGTCGATTACATTTTTGGCGCGAAATTTGTATTTCTCAAGTGGCTTTGGTGTTACTAAGAACACAAGAAAAATAATGAAGTATGAACTTTATTACAAGAGAATGCTGAATAAAGAATACATCCCTGTTGAAAAAATCGAGGTCGATTTCGAGCTGGATTTCAAGCTGGATTCGACTCGATTTTGCCTCGATTTGACTCGATTTTGGCCTCGATATCGAGCTGAATCCACCTCAATTTCGAGCTCGATTGGCCTCGATTTCGGGGTATGGATCGGACTCGATTTCGAGCTCGATTGGCCTCGATTTCGGGCTGTGGATCGGACTCGATTTCGAACTCGATTGGCCTCGATTTCGGGCTGGATCGGCCTTGATTTCGAGCTCGATTGACCTCGATTTCGGGCTGTGGATCGGACTCGATTTCGGGCTGGATCGGACTTGATTTCGAGATGGATCGGCCTCGAAATCAAGCTGGAATGACCTTAAATTCGACCTGGATCGGCCTCGAATTCAAACTGGAATGGTCTCGATTTCGACCTGGATCGGCATCGATTTCGAGCTGATTAGCCACGATTTTGGGCTGGATCGGTCTCGATTTCGAGCTCGATTGGCCTCGATTTCGGGCTGTATATCGGACTCGATTTTGATCTCAATAGGCCACGATTTTGGGTTGGATCGACCTCGAATTCAAGCTGGAATGGCCACGATATCGACCTGGATCGGCCTCGATTTCGAGATCGATTAGCATCGATTTCGGGCTTGATTAGCCTTGATTGGCAACTTGATTACCAGCTCGATGGCCTCGATCGGGAACTCGATTTCCAGCTGGATGACCTTGATCGAGGACTTAATTGGCGACTCGATAAGTCTCAATGTTGGGCTCGGTCGGCCTCGATTTTTAATCTCGATCGGCCTCGATTTTAAATCTCGATCGGCTTCGTTTTTGCGCTCAATTGGCCTTGACGAACTGGGTCGGTCTCAATCGTTGCTTCATTTTGGGATCAATTAGGCGTTCTATTGGCCTCGATTGTGGACTTGATTTCGAATACGGGCTCGATTGGCGTCGATTTCAACCTGGATTTGTACCAGATGTGATGCACTGTATAGATTTAAGAATATCGAAACAATTTGCTGACTACTGGTTTAAATCTTCTCACAAGCCATACAGCATATCAAATATTTATATGGATAATATTGATAAACAAATTACGCAATTTAGGGTTCCACAACAGCTCGCCAGATTATCGCGTTCAATATATGATCGCAGCTACTGGAAGGCTAAAGAGTGGGTGAATTGGCTTTTATTTTACAGTACCGTAATATTAGCTGAAATACCTAATTTTGACAAATTTCTACAACATTGGGTTTTATTAGTGGAAGGCTATCATTTACTGCTGAAGGAGTCAATTAATCAATTGGAATTACAGCGTGCTGATTACTTATTAAAAAAATTTGTTGCTTTAACGGAGGTTTATTACGGAGCAGACGCAATGTCTTTTAATGTTCACCAATTAACTCACCTAGCACAGAGTGTAGTCAATTGGGGACCACTATGGGTGCATTATGGTTACCCATTTGAATCTGGTAATGGTAAAATTGTTTCAAAAGTTCATGCAGCAAGAGGTGTACTTAGTCAAATTTGTAGAAGTCTTATAGTACAAGAAAGCATAATAATTTTAGAAAAACACGTTGCTTTAAAACAATTTTCTTCTGTTATGGATTATTGTTATTATTTAGAGAACAAAATTACTGCAAAAAGCACGAAATCAGAACAATTTCGATATTTTGGAAAGCCATTACCAGTAAATGAAGATGTATTGCAGCAATTATATTTGTCTGCAGAAGATGTAACAGCTTATAAAAAAATTGTTAAAGATAAATGTTTGTTTAATTTTTAAAAAAATAGTAATCGACGATCAGATAATTCGTATGCGCAAACAGTCAATGGTGAGTTTATACAAATGCAACAATTTCTTATTGACAATAACAATTCCAAAGAGTACACAGCGTATAAGCAGCTAATAACAGAACATTGTATATCTAATGAATAATTCATTATTAAGAAGATTGTTGCCACAAATCCTCAAATACAAATAATCGAAACCAATAAAATAAAAAATATTTGTATTTTAATGGCTGTGAATGAAAACCAATATATATATATCCAGTACCTCATAAGTATTGGCAAACTTGAAGTAAATATTTAAATCTAAAACGAACGTCCGAAAATAATAAGATAAGTAAAGAAAATAATAGTTTTAACCTTAACGTTGCTGTAAGATATAATAAAAACCCAACAGAAATTATATTTTTATAGAAAAATAAAAAGATATTGTTTCCAAAATAGTGTAATATTATTAATACGATCCTATAAAATTTAACATAGCTTATTTAACCTTTAGATTGCCGGTATTTTGATTTCAAAATTAATATTTTTAAAAAGTGAAATTTATATGTATAATCCAATACGTCAACAGGAGTTTGAATGTCACGGGTAGATTAAACTTGAGCCAGTCTGGCTAGAAAATTTTGGCAGATATTTAAGATTATAAGATGTTATGCATAATCATATAAGCAAATTACTATTTTTTTTCAACGGTATCAGGTTATCAAGGTCACCTGCAAATGCTCTTGTGTTGTCTAAAGAATAATATCACTTAAACTTTCCGGTAACGAGAGGGTAGAAATTTAAAAAATTCAGTGTTTGTACTTTGAGCGGGAACTAACTTTTATGAAATTTTTCTTACGCTTTAGGCTGTGAAACCGATAAAATATATATTAAAATCTTCTCACAATTGATAGTAATGCAACAAGTATGCCAAAAAGTAAACAAACATATCAGTTTTGACTATGGCAACTTCATATAAATTACTGAATCTGAGCCAAGCTGGCAGCCTAAAGGTTAAATTAAGTTTCGATGAATATGTATAACCACATCATGCAGTATCAACTATCAATAAAAATAATCAAATGAAAACATACCTTGAACACAGATACATTATAACCTGCATAATTAATAATGTAATTAATAATGTAACGTTCAGATAACAATAATACTCAAAAATGTATTTAAAAACGTAGCAAGACTAATACAAAATTAGAATTCAAATCTGGCAAGAATTTCCTCAATAAGGTACGTAAAAAAACTAATTTATTATATAAAATACAATACTTACATTTACAATTTACTTACATTAAACTGCTACTTGTTCTATAAATAAAAGTTATTATTAGTTCCAATAATGCTTTATTTCTATATTATTGTAAATATGAGAAAAACAAACCATCTGATTCTAAAAATAATTCTTTTCACTTATGAATTATTATATACTATGAAAACGCTTATTGATCATTAATATCAACTAAATTGAGCTTTATATCAAGGTCAATCCAACGAACAATCCATCGAAGTCGAGTCCCCAATCGAGACCGAAGCGGAGTCCCAGATCGAGGCCCATTCAGCTCACCATCGAGGCCGATCCATCAGCTTGAAATCGAGGGCTAGCGAGTGTCCAATCGAGTCCCCGATCGACGCTATTCCAGCCCGAAATGGAGGCCAATCGATCTCGAATTCGAGACTGATCCAGGTCGAAATCGAGGCCCCGATCGAGTCCGTACCCACTTGATATCGAGTCCCCAATCCATACCGATTCAGTTCGAAATCGAGGCACTGATTGAGTTCTATCCCACTAGAAATCGAATCCCCGATCGAGTCCGATCCAGCCCAAAATCGAGGCCAATCAAGCTCGAGATCGAGGCTGATCCAGGTCGAAATCGAGGATATTGCAGCTTGAAATCGAGGCCGAACGAACGTGAAATCGAGTTCCCGATTGACGTCCATCCAGTTCGAAATTGAGGCTATTCTAGCTCAAAATCCAGGCTGATCAAGGTCGAAATCGAGGCCGAAGCCGCCCGATATCGAGGCCAATCGAGCTCAAAATCGAGGCCGATCCAGGTCAAAATCGAGGCCCATCGAGCCCGATCCAGCTCGAAATCGAGGCCAATCGACTCGAAATCGTGGCCAATCGAGCCCGAAATCGAGGCCAATCGAGCTCGTAATCGGGTCCGATTTAGCCCGAAATCGAGGCCGATCCAGCCCGAAATCGAGTCCCATCCAGCTCGAAATCGAGGCCGATCCAGCCCGAAATCGAGCCAATCGAGCTCGAAATCGAGGCCAATCGAGTTTGAAATCGAGGCGGCTCCAGCCCGAAATCGTGGCCACTCGAGCTCGAAATCGATGCCGATCCAGGTCGAAATCGAGTCACCAATCGAGGTGGACTCAGCTCGAAATCGAGGCCAAAAATCGAGTCAAATCGAGGCACAATCGAATCGAATCCAGCTTGAAATCCAGCTCGAAATCGACCTCGAAATCGAGCTGGATATCCACCTCGATTTTTTCAACAGGGATAATAATTCCGTAACAAATTCTGAATTATTTTAAATGTTAACATGAATCATCGAATCATATAGAAGATTAACGAAATTGGATTACTCTATTGAAAATTAAATTTAATATTTCTTTTTGGTGTTTATTACTAGCTTACTGTAGAAAACCACTATCTTTACTTTCATGAAGAATAACATTGAAAAATATTTATAATTAAGGGGCACAAAATTTAGAATACCTGCTAGTGTCACTCGAGTCTGACAGTTATTTCTATAACCATTAATAAATCACTTAAATATAGAAATATTTAATATATCTTTGATGTTTATTAGTAGTTTGTAATAAAAACTTCTATCATTATATGCATGAAGAATATTAATGAAAAACATTTGAAACTAAAGGGCACAAAACTAAGAATACATAGAAATATTGTATAATTGAAATATTGTTTCTAATAGTTTATTTTATTTATTATTATTTATTATTAAACCAGGTAAAATTACAACATTATGTATATGCCGCAATTCCTACAGAGATAAAATTAATTTATCTGTACGTAGGTCTGGCAACTTAAAACTATAAACTTAAGACTAATACTTAAAACTAAAACTATAACTAAAGCTTAAGCAAAAAATACTTAAGCTTCCTACCTAGTAACCAATAAAAACAATGATAAAATTTTATAAACATAACAAAGTAAATTCAGCGAAAACAGCACCCCTTAACAAGTATAACTAGTATACAAGGTAGTGCATTTCTGTCTCTTGCAAATATAATTTTCTCTATGCTGTTTAATCTGGCTGGACAAGTAAGTCCCACCGCGCATGTAACTCTAAAGTGTGGAAACATTTCTTTATGTTGTTTAGAGGAATCACATGTACAGGTAGATGTAAAAACTATGTCATCAATAACTACTAGATCTTTATATGGTGATTGTCGTTTCAATGGGAAAACCGAGTTAGTAAAAATTTGCTTCCCTCGTATTCCTCTATCAAAATAAAAAATTGCTTTATTCGATCCTATGTAATTAAGATCACCATAAGACATATGCTGTAGAACCTTTTTTCCCGTTGAATTTACAACTATCATTTTTTTACTATTTTCGTTAGCTATATTGTCTATTTTAGAGAAAACTGTTTCAATAGGGATATATTTTTCTTTTTCATTGATTATTTTTTCTTCTGATTTTACTGATGCTTTCACAAATCTTATATACTTAAAAGTTGAAGAACAGCTCTTTTTATCCCATTCGTTGTCTTTGACAAATCCAATAACATTTTTATCGTTTTGCTTAATCTTATTTGTAGTTAGATCCCTCACCTCACTTATTGCTAACAGCTCAGTAGGATTTAATTTATTATCAACTTCTCGTTCATACATATGTTTTATCTCTTTGGCTAATTTAATTACATTGTTTAAATTGGTTTCATCCATTCTATAAATCATTTTTTTTCCAGTTATAATTTGAAATACGCCGATGTGATCGATTATTGTTTAGACAACAAAAATTATTTGCACAGAAGTATGTTCTAATATCAAGAAACAATTTGTTAAGCAAAACAAGATCCTGTCGGACTTCCATTACAGGCTTTGTACACTCAACAAAATTGTTGTTAATTTGATGAACTAGCTTATAAAATATTTTTTTTATTTCAATACAGTTAATTTTCTCCATGATAATTACTTTCATATGTTTGTTTTAATCCAATTTTTAATTTTAGATCTTATGTTTTGTCTACTTGTTGATAATATTTTTAATTCATTTGGTAATTTATTGAACTGTCTTACAGCTACAACGTAACTATTTTTATTACTTATCGTTTTAGTTATTTTAGGTAATGGAATGGATTTGTTTCTTGTAATAGTAGTTCTTTGTCTAAAAATATTGCTTAGTTTACTATAATGCAAATCAATTGCTTCATAAACAAAAGTTTGTTCCAGGCTTAGTGGGTAATTATCCCTTAGAAATGTATTTTTACTGATAATCTTGAGTAGTCGTTTTTGCATTTTATTTAATAAATCTAAATTGTTTTTGTAAGCACCACCCCACGCAATTATGCCATAGGTTGCAATACTGTGAAAAAGTGAATAGTATAATACTATAAGTACCTCGACTGTCATTATTCTAGAGAACTTAGCAAACACATAAGTTAAGTATTTAGTTTTATTTACAATATATTCAATATGTTTATTCCATCTCATGTTATAATCAATAAAAATTCCTAGATACTTACAACTTTTTACCCTTTCCAAAACATGATTCTCAATTTTAATTGTTAAATCATGAGGGACGCTATCACTATAATTTCCAAAAGAGATATAAACCGTTTTATTGGCGTTCAGTGATAATTTATTAAAAGCTAACCATTTTGATACAAATTCCAAATATATGTTCATTTTATTTTCGGCTAATTCCCAAGTATTATCAACAGATAATACCACAGTGTCATCTGCATATGCTATTAAATTTTCAGAATATATACTTCTCAGTAAATCATTAATATATAAAAGAAACAATAATGGACCCAAAATTGTTCCTTGAGAGACCCCTGTCTTAATTGGGAGTGAATTACTCTTTATTTTATTAAGTCTCACTATTTGACTGCGATTTGACAAGTAACTTGTAAGTAAGTCTAAGACATTTCCTCTGATCCCGTAATTGTAAAGCTTATTTATTAGTATATTATGATCTACTGTGTCAAAAGCTTTTGCCAAATCTAAGGAAGTTGCTATTATTGGTTTACTTTTATCTAAGTTTGTATATATAATGTTCGTCAAATAATTTAGTGCATCTTTAGTACCTTTTTTTTTGATAAAACCAAATTGATTTTCTGCCAATATACTATACTTTTCAATAAACTTATATATTCTTTTGTAAATAATTTTTTCAAATATCTTTGCGAGATTTGATATTAATGATATTGGTCTGTAATTCGTTGCATAGCATTTATTACCCGATTTAAAAATAGGAATTACTTCTGCCTTTTTAAGTGCAGTAGGCCATATTGACTTTTCCATGCTCATATTATAAATGTGTGTTAGAGGCATAAGAATGTGATTGGATATTGCTTTTAATGTTTTAGTGTTACTTTCGTCGACCCCGCCTGATTTATCTTTCAAATTATTAATAATGTTCCTAATCTCAGTACTATGTGTGGGTGTAAGAAACATTGATTTGTCATTAAAAGGGATGTTAGTTGAATTAGGGCCCTGCGGTGTTTTTATTTTATAACTAAGCTTGGATCCTACAGTACAGAAGAATTCATTTAAGTTATTCGCAATTTCTTTTTTATCGTCTATTTTACTGTTATTTTCATCCAATATGTACTCAAAATCATTAATTTTTTTTACATTTCTACCAAGCTTGTTATTAATCAAACTCCATAGCCTTTGAGGATTTTTACTATTTTTTAAAAAATTTTTTTGTTCGTAAGTGCATTTAGCTTCTTTAATTATCCTATAGAGTACCTTAACGTAATTTTTATACTCATTTTTAATCTCCGAATCTCCAGGATTGCTTTTCCATGCTTTATAAAGATTTTCCTTTTTTTGACAAGAAAACATAATAGCATTTGTAATCCAATTTTTTCTTGGTTTTTTATTATTTTTTTTAGTATTGTTACTCATACCTGTACTCTTTGACTTCCTAACACAGTCTGCAATCCAAGAGATCAACAGATCAGTAGCACTATTAGGATCATTTATTTGCGTAATTCTATTCCAGTTTATTTTACCTGCTATTGCATTTAATTCAAAATAATTTATTTTGCTACAAACTATGTCCTCCTTCTCATCAAATCTATCATCAACAGTCATAAAAAGAGGATAATGATCAGTAAAGGTACTGTTAATCTTATAAGTAGTAAACCTTAAGCTTTCACTTTTGATGAAAAAATGATCAATGCAAGTCCCTTCAGAAGCAATATCATCCGACGGTCTAGTTATACCCACAAAACCTGGAAAATACTCCTTCTCAAGAAAGTTTTCTAAGAGTTCATGACTAAAATTATTATTGCAATTTATATCAATATTGAAATCACCTATGATTATATGATGTTTACCCATATTATAAGAGTTGATGAAATTTTTTAAAACTAAAATGAATTCAGCCTTAGGATAATCATGTGATCTATAAAGTGCAGATATGACAATTTTTTCCTTACCTAATTTGAAACAAGAATTCAGTATGCTCAGTCTTCCAGTTATTAAGGTTTCAGTACATTCTATCAATTTATCTAATATGTAGATAATTACGCCATCTGATTTATTAATCTTACTATTATTATGATACATTTTATATCCAGTTAAATTGTACAACTGTGGACATACTAAATTCCATGTTTCAGCACATACTATTACATTCGGTTTATATTCCAAGCTATTAATCAGACATTCAAGTTTAGGCAAATTCGCATTCAAACTTCTAATGTTTACGTATAATATTAGATTATTATTTGAAATTATTTTACTGTTTAGTTCATGAAAGTCACAACATGTTGTTTCTTCTATTCTTATACTATATTCCATTTAGAATACCGATTCCGTACTTCCACTCAAAGATCTTAAAGATAAAGTAGTTTCTTTCTTTTTTTCTGTCGATGGTGTAGTTTTATTATTTACCGATGTTCGCCTTACATTATTGCTAAATCCCACATTACCAATATACCTCGGTAAAGCAGGTTTGATCTGATAATCAGTCATGATGATATAGTTTTTAATTTTGACTTGCAATATTTCACACTTTTCCGAGTCATTCACTGTATGTTCAGTATTATATTTTTTACCAAATTTGTTATTGCTATACTTGCAATTAGCACAGCAAACATGTTCACTAACACAGTTTCTAGTTTGATGATTACCTGCACATTTTAAACAAACAGGAGTGTTATTGCACTTGTGTCCATTATGTCCAAATCTACCACAAATAAAACATGGTTTAACATTCACTACATCGTAAACTTTGCAGCTCTGGTAGCCTATAAATAGTTTATCATTATTTTCCTTTAAATATCTGTGTATGTCAGCAGATACTTCCATAATGACAGTAGTTTTTCCGTTTCTTGTATTAAAATTAGATTTTAATAATTTGCCTTTAGGTTCCATTGTTGTAAAATTCCTGCAGTTAATATCATTTTCTAGAGCTTTGTCATCTAATTTATACATATTGTCTATTCCAACAATTTTTATAATCGGTTTTTTTAGTTCTTCTCTTTCTATTTTACAACAGCTGGCAAGCTTCGTTGACAATACTTTTTCTGCAACTTTGACACTTTCGATATTCATACAGTCAATTGTCACTTCATTCTTGTTAACATGAATTTTTTTTGTTTGAATATTATTATTTTTAACTAAGTATTTTACTACTCTTTCTTTTAAATTAGTTTTATCATCATTGTTTTTCTTTTTAATAATAATCTTAGGAATTCTTTTCGTCTCAGTTACTATCACTTTCGAATTTAATACACTCGCAAATGATTTAGTATGGGTTTTTAATAATTCACTATCTTTCTTTTTTTCTTTGTCCAGTAATTCTTCTAATAAAGCATTTTTTTCCTTCATTTCTTTATTTAATTCCTTTAATAACACATTTTCATTCTTGATTGCTTCCATCTGCTTATCATTTGCATAAAATGTTTTGTCCAATTCCATGCCATCATCTTCATTGTTTTCATTACTCTTGCTTTCCTTTAATTGTTCATAATTATTCTGTAATATTTTGTATTCATTTTTCAGCAGTGCGTGCTCTTGACTGAGTTTTTGATTTGCAATTTTGCAATTATTAATTTCGTTTTTAAGCGCGCATAATATGACACGTGGATCTTCACTTGAAATAGAAGGACAAGTCCAAGTCTTTATGTTCATCACAAATTACCATTATATTAGTTACATATTTCACGTTTTTTTTTCGGTTAAAGTCACTTTTATGAAAAACACTATCACATAACACACAAAACACCGTTGTATTCACTATTTTTGGGTGATATTTAAAGTTTATGTCAGGCGGGATTGCCGCAGGCGGCAAGTCCTCACCCGCCATCTTGAGTTCGGTTACTATATTTAACTATTTGAAGAATAACGAAGCAAAACTTATCTAACAAATGTATACTAATTAAAGAATACATACAAATGTATACAAATATTTTACAAAGTTTACATGCATCAGTCGTCATATAAGAATTATTATATACTGGATAAGTTTATTTCAAATTACATTTAATATTTCTTTGTTGTTTATTAGTAGCTTACAGTAGACAACTTCGTTCTATACTTTCATGAAAAATATCAATGAATAACATTTATAATTAATTAATAAAACTAAGAATACCTGCAAGTGTCACTCGAGTCTGACAGTTATTTCTATAACCATTACTAAAGTAGTTAAATATATAGGAATATTGAATATTGAAATATTTGTTCTAAAAGTTCGGTTAATATTTTTTTTATTTTTAAAAAATAATGAAGAGTAAACTTTTATACAAGAGTATACTAATGAAAGAATACATATAAATGCCGTTACACATTCTGAATTATTTTACAGAGTTTACTTGAATCATTCAATCGTATAAGAATTATTATATTGGATAAGTTTAAATAAAATAAATTTAATAATTCTTTGATTTTTATTAGTAGCTTTATAATAGAAAACTTTTACCTTTACTTGCATGAAGATTAACAATAAAAAATATTTATAACTAAATAATTCAAAATTAAGATTACATGCAACTGTCTAGAGTTTGGCTGTTATCTTATAAACATTACTAATTAACTTAAACATAGACGTAGTATAAACTTTGAATATTTTTTTTACAAGTTAGGTTAATGTTTTTCCATATTTCAATAATTAAAAAGAAAAACTTATTTTATAAGAATATACTAATTGAATTACTTTTTAACAAGAGCATTTTTCTCAAACTTATAGAGGTATATAGTAGTTCAAACAGAGCCCCAACACGCAAAAACTGCCTCGGCACATACTTTGTTTTCTCATTGAACATGAAAGAACACGAATTTTGATGCGATTTTCACCTACATATTATGTAAGGGCGTCTGCTTAAAATTATTTTCGAAAAGAATAATTGTGATTTTCTGTGAAATTTGGAATAGGAATAATAGTTCTACACAATTAATAATAGTCATATACCGATATACACAATTATGAATAATTAAATACAGTTATATACAATTTATTAAATTTACAGAAGTACAGATAAATGTAACGATTATGTGCTTTACATTGTGGCATGAGACTTTTAAGTGCTGAATAAAAAATGAAACGGGCGTCGGGTCTTGAATCCGAGCCCCTTCGGATCCGAAGGCGTTCACGCTAACCACTGCGCTACGCCCGCACTGTTCGTAGCGCCTGCTTATTGCTCTTATATGCTACCGATACCGCGCCGCTTCGCGGTGTCGGTAATGCTGGCATCTATATATGACAAGTGGATTAAATCCACCTTGTCACAACATAAAACAATAATTGTAAAACACTGTGTGTAACAAAGTACAACTGTGTACAACTGTGTACAATAATGCTTAACTTTTAGATTTAGCTATGAAATATTGTAAACAGTTTTAAACATTTATGAATAACTCTTACAATTCTTAAAACTCGCATTATATATAAATTATTAATTAGTAATTATTTATTCACTAATTGACATTTTCAATATATCAAAAACTGTATCTAGTTGTATATAAATGTAAAAAATTATTCATAATTGTTCATAACAGTTCAAAATTGTGTATAATTGTAGTACACATTCCAATTTTGATACTTCAAAATTTTTATAAACTGTGCATAACTGCAGTCTAAAACTGTTACGCACTTCATAAAAGTGTTAAGAACAGTCTGTTCAACAACATACATACCTATTCTAAGTGTGAGAAAAAATTTAAATATAAAATTTGCTTTTTTTGGGACGTCAAAACGCAAGTTAGCCGTGGATTTCCTGAAATATATGACCCGTATTATAGGGTCTACAAATTTCAACCTAAAACTTATGGGTATAAATTTACAACTCAAAGATTAGAACAAATAATATCAATTTAAAAATCTGAAAATGAGTTTATTGTTAAAAGCAATGGCCTAATGATAAGAATTTGTTCAAAAATTAATTTTTTGTTTATAAAAGAATAATTAAATAAAAAATACTGTCGCGTCCCGACGAAAATTATATTATTATTTTTCGTATAAAGTACTGCGTAATTTAGAATAAAATTACGGCGTAGAAGAAAAACGAAATAAGGTTGATAAAGAATAATTCTAAGTAAATGCAGTAATATAAAATATAATTTATAGAGTTAAGGGACAGATTAATTTACGAGTGTTTCAAACGAAAAAGAGACTGATAAGTAGAGTTGAAGATATTATTCAAAGCCAATACGCATATAAGCGGGATCGCCGATAGCGAGATCGAAACGAAGGGTTGCGCAACAGTTTTTTTTTGTACTGCACTATAAACATGGACTAGAAAACTCGAGCATTAGAAGGAAGTAATAAATTAAGCCGTTCTTTGGGTAATGTCGCAGTAATAAAAGGGGGACAGCAAATTCTCCGAATTAACTACGAAGCGATACAGAAAATGCATGGGATTCGATAATTTTTAATCACGCACATCGAAAAATCGAGAACTACTTACGCAATTTCCATATAAGGCAAAGCGTAAGACAAGGACAGATGCATAGAATTTTAGGGTATATAAAGAGGACCCAGAAGAGACACAGCCACTCCTAATTTTTCATCTAAAGTTTTCATAAGGCGAAGCTCTGCTCATCAACTCTTTGATTTTTATCTAGGGCGTGGCACTGCTACTCGGGCTTTAAAACAATACGCATTCAAAATCAAGAGAGATCTTTTTTTTTTTTTTTTTTTTTTATGTTATTTAACGTCGCTCTAGTTATGCTGCCAGGGCTAATCAGCGACGGAGGTGAACGGTGTGTCTGTAAACAAAGCACATGTAGTTGAAACAGTGGTGCTTGTGTCCATCGGAAGATATCATCGGTCACTGTAATTAGTCTAATAATTACAGTTTCCTGTCCCAAGAGAGATCTTCTATTCGGGAATTGAGACGCATCGTTGACATCTACGAGCCATAGTCAAGGAACTACGACTTCGACATCTGGAAATCATCGGACTCCAACAGCATACGCATCCAACGTCGTCGCCCGCAGGTCTAGCAGGACATTATCAAGACATTTGACACCGTTATCCACGTTCGAGGCGGACCTTCGTTCCTCACTGTATATACACATATATATTTTCAGCCTACTAATTCGTACAACGACTCTTACGTGCAGAGCGCGCTCCGCTTGTAAATACGTTGCGTACATACAAGTGGCTCCTCGCTTGTATGAGAGCCCTCTATACATCCTCCTAGGACGTATAAGGTGTCTATACGTCTTAGGAGGCTGTATGAAAAGCGCTCCATAGGATATATGCGGCGGTCAATATAACCTGTGCCGCGCGAACGGTATAGAGTCAACGTGTTTGAAACGCGTAGTACATGTATCGGAGATATATCGAAGGCTTTTCAAACGTAAACACAACCAGTTTAAACGTAACGTTTGCGTTACTTTAATCATAGTTATCTTAATATTGCTCAGATACGAAAGTACTATATATTATACATATATATTAGAATATTATATTTTAGAAATAATTTAGTGTATATATATATATATATATAAATATATATATATATACACGGAGAAAAAAGTTGAAGTAAAAATTACAATGTCGTCTAGTAATGCGGAGACTGACGCAATATCCAAAAATGTACTATAGTGTATAATAAAATTTACTAAAAAATTATTAATTTTTACTACAATTCTGGTAATATTTACTACAACTTCAGTTAAATTTATTATACACTATAGTAAATTTTTGGATTGTGACAGTCTGTCTCCGCATATATATAATAACGCAAAATGAGTCCTATATTTTTAATAACTGCAATGTTACGATTAATAATAAGTAATTACTAAATATTTAATATTCTCTGATACTAAATGCAAAATTTAAAAAGTTAAAATGTTTTATAAGCGTCAGTATACAAATGTTTAAAAATTATTGACATAATATATAATTATTTATATTGTTTAAAAAAGTGTTATTACATTACTTTTAAATGTATAATAAATTACTTTGTGAGCAACGAAAGAGTCGTATGTACGAATTATAAGGCTGAAAAATTGTTTACGTACCATGGGTAAACATCGCATCATTACAGTTCTCGGCTCAAATTTTCGTGGATGGTAGTAACATCCTTGGCCGCTCGCTGCGCTCGCGACCGCGGACGTACTAACCATCCACGAAATTTTCCGCCTCGAACAGTAATGACGCGAGGCTCACCCAAGGTACATAAATAACTATTACAGCCTACTAACCCGTACGGCGAGTCTTACGCGCGGAGCACGCTAAATTCGTAAATTCATCTAATGCAACCAAATTCGTGGACGACTGTATGTGTCGAATTGCCGAAACTCGATGTGTAGTTGATCGCGCGCGCCCGGACTAACACTTCTTCTCTCTCTCTCTTCATTCAAATTATCTATATTATTTTACATTTATCCTATTAATTTCTCCGACACGTAAGACTCGCCACACGGGTTATAAGGCTGTAAAATCTTTTACGCACTATGATACATCCGACGCGTTATCGCGATTAGAGGAAAAATATTATTGTGAATGGATTAGTTATGCCTTGGACGCTCGCTGCGCTCGCGACCGCGGCCCAACTACTATCCATTCACAATGATATTTTCCCTCTGATCGCATTAACGTGTCATATATACCAAAGTACATAAATAACTAATATATATATATATATATATCTATATATTTGGGTACTTAAGATATATATATTCTTTTCGGCTATCTATACGCTTGTATTATTCGTAAAGGCAAACCTGATATTTTATGTTATTTCAATTACTGAACCAATCATTTTCACTTACAACAATTATTATTTGAGACTGCAATTTATTTATAATAATTATTCTTTGCATTGCATTTTATTTGCAATATTCACGGTATGAATTGCAATTTATTAACAATAATTCATGTTTTTCAACGGCATCAATTTTTTATTTAACCTGCATTTATTTATAATAATTCTTATTTCGATTATTAATTCTTAATGTTTATAATAAAATAACCTTGTGTATATTTCATTCTATACTGTGTTAACGTGTTCGCCGTACAATTGTTTATTTAATCAAAATTAAAATTGTTATTTGACTTAAGTAATTTTATGCAATTGTTAATAAAATAGTGTAATTTTATGTGTGTTTTTGCCCATATTAAAAAGCTATAAGAATTTAGTTAGACGTGCTCATTTAAAGGATAACAGCATATTATGATGTTAACATATTTAAATAAATAAATGCATGATTAATACGAAATAAAACATATATTATTTTATTTATCCCACATTATATCTTACATCTCTACTCTCAAAATAACTTCGCTCGCTACTCCCGGAGACGTAAGGCTAGTCCTAGTCAAACAAGAGCGAAAGGAACGCGAATGGTTTATTAACCATTTGCCTTCTTGTAACATTTTTTTATAGTAGTTGGTACAAGTCTGGACGTGACAATACCCATTTTCAAAGTCCGATATGATGTTAACGTTATTCAAAAAATAAGATTTTCTTGCTAATTAAACTGTTTACGTATATTTATGTATAAACAATAACAATCGGTTTAGATGATCTCATCGCTTTAAGTAAGCATTCGATTGAAGATTTAGAAAGAGTGAAAAAGAAAATGTCAATTACGTCGACGAGGGAAAAAACCAGACTTCGTGATGAAGCAATTTAATCCGTCTGGATGGACATTATTAAACATCCCGATTGGCCTGCAGCTAAATTCGTGAATGAATTATCTGGATATGAAAATAATCAATTTGAAGTCTTTGAGCAAGGTAAATCTTTTGTACTTGACCTTTGGGAACCTCTCTTCACCAAACTCTAGGATATAATTTCTACTATAAAAATATGAAGAAAGCAAAATTACATATGTTAATGACATTTTTTACGGAAGTTATAAGGAAATAACGAAAAATTGAGCAAAAAATCCCCCTGGCTATCGTCACTTATAACTCTGAAACAAAAAAAGAAATGCACTCAAATTTGAATTTAGAAGAAAATTGAAATATATTGATACTTCTTTCTTCCACAACTTTTGACCAAATCAAGATATTTGAGCTTCTTTCTTGAAACCCAATCTACTTGATTTCATCTTTCTTCTGAACTTGAATTTGAGTGGATATTTCTTTTTGTTTCCGAGTTATAATCGACCAAAGTCAAGGCTATTTTTTGCGACATGTTTCGTTATTTGCTTGTAACTTCCGTAAAAAAGGGCGCTGGCATCTATAACTCTGGTTCTTTTTTTCATATTTTTATAGCAGCACGTTTCCCGTAGGTCAAGCATTCCACTTGTGAGTAATATTTGCCTAAAAATGAGTATAAATTTATTCCCTTGATTATTTAATTCCCTATACATCACCTATGCTGTAGACTTACTTTTTTTCTTGGACACTTAAGAGCGCTAAAACTCGGGCATTAACTTTCAATCCGGGAATAAACGCCTACTTTGCTCCCTTGGTGTATTAATAACTATGTATTTAACTTTTCACATGAAATAAATTCAAGATTCTTTAAACTTGGAATACATTCTAACACATTTTTCTATATTAACTAGTTTACGAAGCATAACTTTTGCAGTTTTTTATAAGATTTTGAGTATAGGTAAAAATAAGTAGACGGGAGAATAACAATAAGCATATCAACAATTAATACAATATATGTTTTTCCGATAGAAGAAGATCCAGAATCAGTACTAGAACCAACTAGCATCAACGATTCAGATGAGGACGATGAAGACGAAATCATGGATTATTTAAATTTCAGTTACGCTGATTGTGTAAGTATTCAAATAGTATCTGAAATCATTATATAATATGATGATAGTTAAGTTGGTGTGATCTACGTAAAGTCTTCTTAAGGTGACTTGGTTTGATCTTTCCATTTTATCTTTTGAATTTCTCGAATAGATACTAACTATTTCTTATTTCTTGCAAGGCTGATAGCTTGGTGTTCCTTATTCTTCCTTCCAACTTTCTATCAGTTTTTTCTCATATTTGTTCATCATAGTCGATATTTTTGGGCATATGGAATCCTTTGCAAAGGATAATTGAAGATCGGCTTTAGTGATTATGTACAACCTGTTATTTTGACTAATCGAATAACTAAAATTTATTCTATACCGTTAATTTTTTGTTCATTAGCCTAATTTTAAATAGATTGGATTGTTGATTTTTGGTGTAAAAAATTAGCATTTTTTTGGTATATTTAGTGAATCTGTAATAATTAAGTATTTTATTTAATATTCCTGTCGGATTAGATCTAATATCGCCTACTGCTATTCCGAAAACGTTTTTAGAACTACAAGTATTGCGTGTGTTTTTACTTGTGTTTTGATTAACAGATTTTATGTAGGATAGCAAAAAATCGCAGGTTTTTTCATTACTTTTGTTCTATTAGTTTCGTGATATCTTTTAGCTATGGTAATATATTTCTTTCCATTTTTCTGGCATGGAGCAATTTAATTTATTTCAGGTGGTCGAATGTCAAACGAAAGTTTTTTTTATTTATTATTGTACCCATTTTCAAAATAGAGCTTATAATTATATAAAAATTAATGGTTGTACAAATTATCATTATGAAATTCTTAGTTTGCTTTAAAATCATTTTAAATTAAGTGTACTAAAATGGAGAATGTCACATCTCTGGGAAACAGATCTTTACCAAACTCAAGGATATGTTTACTACTACAAAAATATGAAGAAAGCCGGAGTTCTAGACTCTAATGCTCTTTTTTACGATGGATATAAGCAAATAACGAAAAAATATCATTGAATTTGGTCGCTTATAACTCGAAAACAAATAGAGATACGCTCTCAAACTTAAATTTAGAAGAAAGCTTATGTGCTATTCTTATTTTTTAAAACGTATTAATAAACTTAAGAATAAAACAAAAAAAATATATTGAGATGAAAACCAGAAATACAAAACTTAATCCTCAAACACCAAAATTGCAGTCTAATTCGTGGACAACAAGTGGCCAATGTACCGTAGTCTGTGTTCCTGAAAGCGAAACTTCTAAAAAAACAGCTACAAAAACAAAAAAGTAGTTAAACAAAGAATTAACACAGCAAATAGAGGAAATAGAATGGATGTTAAAAATACAAAACTTTCTAAAATTGAAGAAGCAGGACGGCCAAAACGAATGATGAAGAAGAAAATTGATGACATATATGCATATTTTCCGTCAAAATAATTTTCATTATACTTGTAAAACTTGTAACTATAGTCTATTGAATTCTATTAGTATTATTATAATCGATTATTAATTTCAATTGTGCATAGTTAGAATCTAAGTAACAATCCCTTGTACTTACATTTGTATGCAAAATAGAAACTCGAGTGATTAAAAAAATTTTGTTTAGTTTTACAAATTTAATTATTTACAAATGTTGAGATCGTTAGACTTATTTTTACTCAAAGTAAAAGACTATTTACCATAAAAGTTTAAAATGTTTCAAAGAAGCGTGCGCTTTTAGTAGTCCTATCTCAAATAGATAATTTGTTAACGCTGTAATGAAAACAGTTCCTATAATTCTCTATAGAAATTGCAGCTCTCGTTGCTTAAAAGTTTAATTTTTCTTGATCTAAAATCACGATGGGCCCATCTCAAAATTACAATAATAATTGCTATTTAGTGCAAGAAGAAGCAAGAAGAATACTAATATATTACATCAGTTTGCAATTTATACTTTTAAAGTTGTTTTTTAATAAGTAAATAATTTAACAAAATGTTAATAACGTAAATGTACCTTCCAAATTTTCAAATTGTATTTCAGTAACATTTGTGAATATTTTAATATATGTATAAGTTTATTTCTTTAATAAATTTAATTGAAAAATTAGTAAAATTATAAAGCTAATGTTTTAATCAAGTTAAAGGTTTACTTAAAAATAGTACCAAAAAGCATGCTATGAATTCGTATTATTTCTAATTAAATGTAGTATTCTTCGAAAAAGGATTCTTCTGTATAGTTATTTTTCTTTATATTTACTTTACATTATTATGTTACATCTATAGATAGTGTTTCCTTACTTGAAAATTATAGTTATCAAGTGCACCTCTCAAACTTGCATTTCCTGAAATAATCGGAACTTTTCGCAACAAATAATTGTATGAAAAATTGAGTAATTAATAACAAAAGTTTAAATTTATAATTTATTATTAATTTATTTCACAATATATTACCATGACATTCATTTTTTAACTTAGTAAATTAACGGTATCTAGTGATACTATGATAAGTACATAAATGTTTTGTATTGCCGATTTATTTACGTGTTCCCTCACTACTTACTTTATAAATCGGAGGTTTTTTCTGATTGGTGGGCCAAATTCGAATTCTCGGTTTCTCATTGGTGGGCCATTTGAAGCGTGGGCCAATTTTATAGTTAAAAATCTCATTCTTTTTTTCATGTCCGAATATCGTTAAATTATTTCTGTCAACATTCTCTTCAGACTCTGAAATGTTGACGGCTTGATATTTTGGACAAGTAACTGACATACTGCTTATCTTTTTAATATTCTTTATTTGTTCAAAGTGTGATGCATAAAAAGCATTTTCATAGACACACACGCAAACATGCAGGTACACGCACACAGGCACACACATATTGAAACTTTAATTATAGGATGACACTTAAACAGTACATCGTCATACTATACCTAAAAGTTAAAAATCTTAAGGAAGTAATAGATGTAAAATTCATAATTCTTACCTTTGAACTTTTTTAATATTTATTTATTATTTTAGAAATACATCTATGTTGCAAAAACAAAGATAACGCTAATTGATTAGAGTAATTAATTTAAATATTACATGGTATAGTTTTGCAGGATAACATATTTTAAAAAAACATATCTATTTTATTAGTACAAAATGCTCTTTACTCAAGTTTGAAACGTGGTGTGGAAGTTGTTTGAGCGTTATACCAATGTAGAAAGTATCTGCTATCATTATCAATACTTTAAAGTAATTAAAATAACGTTGACAAAACTTTGTGTGCCATGCTACTACGTTAATTAACTATTGATTGATAATTGGTTTTTTTAACATTTAAGCAATTGTTTAAAATACCCGTTAATACTCTCTAATAGAGTTTGTATCGATCGGCAGGGATCGGTTCGGGTAAAACGAATTCAAGATTCTGGCGTAGGAGTTTACCACTCCACCTGAAATCCGACTGAAACATCGCAAACCTCTTAATAACTATATTAAACTTCACTAAGTAATAAATGCTTGTCTTATTTAACCATTAATATTGAATTTAATTATTGCAATTAAAAATCCAAAAAAATAAGTACGAAAAATTTGAAGCTTTGATGGGAAACCTCATTTCTTCCTTTGTTATTTGAGTATTATACGACTCACTTTCATAGCATCACTGTTCGTAGTAAATTTAAATACGTAGCTGCAGTTTTCATTACCTTAAACATAAAAATTGCGTTTAAATAAATAAAATATTTGTATTAAGTACTCACATTTTATAAATCTTACATAATGCGGCAAAAATACTTGAATTAGTAAAATATGGTACGTTTTCAAAGCACTGTCATGACCAGAGCATTAACCGAATTATTTTAAAGCATTTTTTCTCCTGAATCCAGGTAATTTGTTATTAACCATTGTAACGATATACGTTATATCTGTATGTATATCGATATCTAGTGGCGTCAACAATATTTTGATTCGGTAATGTAAAAGTCCAGGGTTTTGATGAGACGGGGGGGGGGGGGGGGGGAGGCGTCAATTCTTATGTGAATTCGCGAGGAAGACGGTCGCTCTCTTGCTCGGGAACCTTCGACGGAAACGGACACACCAACAACGTACCTGCCCCCTTCTTAGGGAGACACATGGCGTTTAGAGATACCTCATAGAGCCAACGACATCGGTTCGTCCTGCTCATATGGCGTACCAGGAGATAAGTAATTACAAGCCGATAATCGGAGATATTGCGTTTTATAAGATAACTTGACGCGCTTTGCATGCACTGATATGTCGACCGCCTTATTCTTATCTTTGATTTATCACGATTTGTTATTAAATTTCGACTATGTTCGATCGCAATTGACTAGGATGTTATACGAAGATCAAGGTTATACGCTTAGCGAGCACTGTTTGTACCGCAACTTCAATTCTCTTAGTTTCTTTTATTTATAAAGACTTATTTTAAAAATAAAACTTTTACTCTTAGCCATAGGTAAAGCATTTAATTTGTAATTGTAAATATAATTATTTGCTTCTTTAAAAATTGCATATGTAATATCAATTGTCGAATCTCATATTGTTTAAACGCTCCATTCAATTATATGGCTCGATATAATAAATGATGGTTTAAAACGTTTGAGCTTCGCTTTTTAAATACTTTTTGCGGATGTAAATTTATTTAAACTATTTAAAGCAATTTCAGCAACTGCTAGTAATCAATCTTAAAAGAAACTTTGCAAAACATACTGTAAAAAATTATTTTATTATTTTTTTCTCACTTAGAGTAAAAAATCACTTTTGACTAAGAATGAAAAAAAAACCCGTATAAAGAAAAATTGATTTTGTAGCGACTTGACGGGTCACATTTTGCTATTTTATTTAGCATTTTAGACATTTTAATTTATCAAATATATATATATTCTGGAATTAAATAGAATACATTAAATAATGAAAAAAATCTACACCGGACGTCGGGTTACTAACATGGGACCCGCTGCGTCAAAGTCGGGAACCTTACCGCTTGCGCCATTAATACGTTTTTATATTTTCCTTCGAATCGTCTTTATTTGTTACACCCCGATCGAATAATGCCAGAACTTTATTAACATTTATTGCATTATTCCGTTATTAATACTAATCCCACATAGCACACAATGTTTTTAAGATTAATCTATGTCCACTTATTGTACGCTTAAAATCATTCTTAGATAACTTTTGTAAAAGGTATTTGTAAATGTTTTAAAAAATGTTTTAAAAATGTAATAACAACATTATGTTCAAGAAATGGGTATATAAGCACACTCTCCGAAAAAATAATTCTTTAAGAATTCTCCAATGTCCGCATAAAAAGAATACGTATAGTATTCAAATAGCAATAAAAAAGTATTCTTTTTAAACAAACTAATTTATTTTTCGGCCGACAAAAGTGTTGGTTTGTGGTATTAATTAAGTAATCGAATAGTATGCAAGAAGTATTCTTTTGCCTCTTTTAAAATTTTTTTGGATTTACAAAATATTCAAATAAGTAATAAAAAAGTATTCTTTTTGAACAAAATAATTTATTTTTCTGCCGACAAATGTGATGGTTTGTGGTATTAAATAAGTAATCGAATAGTATGCAAAAAGTATTGTTTTGCCTCTTTTAAAATTTTTTTGGATTTACAAAATATTCAAATAAGTAATAAAAAAGTATTCTTTTTGAACAAAATAATTTATTTTTCTGCCGACAAAAGTGATGGTTTGTGGTATTAAATAAGTAATCGAATAGTATGCAAAAAGTACTTTTTTGCCTCTTTTAAAATTTTTTTGGATTTATGAAATATTCAAATAAGTAATAAAAACGTATTCTTTTTGAACAAATTAACTTAACTTAACTTAATTTAAGCAAAACAGTTTTAATCAAAAGTTTAAAATGTATTTATCGATATATTTAAATATCGAAGGGTCAAAAGAGATAAGCTATAAGCCAAAAACTAATTGTCCGATCTGAAAAAAGCTTCGTTATGTTATATATTTTTATATGCGTTTTTCTTTTCCGAGATTTTGATTACTACTTTAAAAATGATCGATGTGATATTTTAAAAACTACTATTAAGAAAAATAGCCTTCAATCAAAAAGGTTCATTATGATTCAATATTCTATTGTCATATTGAATAAGTGACAAAAGCATTAATTATAGGCTAATGAATATTTTGACCTATTTTAACACACTTATTTAATAAATAAGAATGTAGGTTGTTAGTTGACAATAAAAAAATATAGAGAATTGTAACAATTATATATTATTGGAGTAATGTTAAGACAATCGTCCGAAATTATTAAGTTTCCACCATTGTACCTTTGAATAAAAAAATTCTTAAAAAAGTAAACTTTTACATTATTGGATTTGGTTACCTACACTGAGAAAAATGCTATAATAAAATTTGCAACGTTTTTAATAAAAATTACTATGTTTTATAATATACGCTGGATATACTTGCATTATGAAAGGTTTTATAATATTTTAAATAAACATTATTATTAGCATAATAAAAAGTACCAAAAGATGAAGCAAAATTTATCAATTGAGTTTTATAAAAATTACTATGTTATATAGCAAAAATCATGAAATATAAAAATTATAATTTAGTGAACGAAATTTACTAGGTAACATAGTAAATTTTATTACGCAATATAGCAAAATTTGTGACTTTCATATAGTAATACTTGATATATTTTTGTGTAAATGATAATTATTACATAATAAACAATATCTGAATACGTTTTTACTATGTAATGTAGTAAAATTTCTTATTAAAAATAATAAAATTTGTCATGTCAATAATAAAATTGGTACATAGGGAAAATACACCATCTCCACATAACCTCAAGAATTTCAGTATAAGTATATTGTCGTTAATTGCGGATAAATAAATTTCTTTTTTACATTATCTTTACGGGGTAATATTCAAACAGTAAAAAAGATTAATAAATGTAGTATCGCGACAAATAAATGTAATAAACAAAATATACAAGTTTTTGTGAATCACAAAAATACATATGAGGGCGATTCGAATCAACCGGAATATAATTATCCGGTGGCGCAGGCGGTAAGGTGCGGGACTTCTACTCGGAGGGTCGTCGGTTCGAATCTCCATGTCGGACTTCGGTTTTTTTTCTGATAATTTTCATAAATATTATTTGTATGTATTTTAAATTGTAAATATAAAGTATAAAATAATAATAAAATAAATGTATAACGGACGTTAAAATGTAAACAGATGAAAGTAGAAATTTATTTTTAATTCGACTCTTTCTCGAAATAATAAAAATGACTATGTTTTCTAATAAAATTTGCTATGTCAACATAGTAAAATTTGTACATTTCAAATGTACTATAAAACATAGCAATTTTTATTAAAAGTACAATATGTCCACCGATTACTATGTTTTATAGTAATTTTTATTAGAATTTTAATAATTTTTATTACACATTTTTCTCAGTGTAAAGAAAATCTAAACGATTCTTTTTTACGTTTTATTCACCACTTTGGATTATGGAGTTTTTAAAAAGGCGTTAACATTTGATAGGAAAAGAATTCTTTAATAATACTTTTTCCATTTTCTGTACTGCGTTTTCCTCAAAATTATTTCAACAAAAAGAATACTTTTTTAACTCTTTTAGATATTAATATAGCGGACATTCGTTATTACTATAGGCTAACTTGAAGAATTCTTTTGAAATTCTTTTTAGTAAAAAAGAATTTGAAAAGAATTCTTTTAGAATTTAATAAGATTTATTTTTGCTTATTGGGATATATCTTTTAAAAACTTATTTTATCGTTTTATAAACGTTGCAGAAATATTTCATAGAAACTTTTTAAAAATGGTTCAAAGACATTGTTTAAAAACTTTATAAAATGTTATGTCCACCTATAGCACGCTTAAAAACATCCTTTAAAATGTATTAAAAAGGTTTTTTTGAAACATTATAACCAATGTTTTAACGACGTTATTAATAATTGCCCTTTATAAATGCTTTTGAGATGTTTTTAAGAAACTTTCGGAAAAATATCCTCTAAATATTACGTACTTTAAACCTTTTGAAAATATTATACGTCCACTTATTGAAAGTCTAAAAACATTCCACAAAAACGTATTTAAAAGGATTTTCATAATATTTCAAGAAATATATGTGTATATAATTCGGTCTCACCGAACGAAATATACTTTAGAATTAAGCAGACCTATTGTACTCTTTGTCCACTTTGATTGGTGGAATTTCCCAGAGCACGGCCTTTTAAAAAAATGAATGGCGTTTTGTATACAATCACCAGCTCGGACTCCTCAGTAAGGAACTGGAGATCTTACCCTAGACGCCTGTCGCAAGATGAACCGCGACGCTAGCAAGATGTTCTGCGGCTATATATATATATATAGAAAAAAGACGACGATCTCTCCAACGAGTGTAGAAAGATAGTCGTCTCCATCTGGTGGTGGGAAAAATATTATATACACATATAGATATTTACGAACGATAAATACATTTTTCCTAACGCGGTGAGCGAAATTCGATTTTCGAGGCCTGTTTTGCGTGGGCAAAATACCACATTCCCTCACTAGTGAGCAAAATGCTTTTGAGAGTGGGGGAATGAACTATTTTGCCCACTCAAAAAGAAAATGATTAAGTTTTAATACAATTATTTAATTTTTCTTTATAATATAATATTAGGATATAGAGGGAGAGAGGGAGAGCGGGAGAGATGACAGAAAAACAAGACGTATAACGCAGTCAAAA
Organism: Theocolax elegans; assembly: GCA_026168455.1. Classification (NCBI taxonomy): domain Eukaryota; kingdom Metazoa; phylum Arthropoda; class Insecta; order Hymenoptera; family Cerocephalidae; genus Theocolax; species Theocolax elegans. The sequence goes on along the minus strand of CM047426.1, from coordinate 37,380,659 downwards.
CTTCTTATATTAGGCTCGCAGAAATGGCGCTATGTTTTTTCGTATATGCTACAATCAAAAGAATTTTCACTCTTCTTAATGTCAAATTTCTCCCACCTTGTCAGGAAAAATATTATATGCAACTAGTAAGGAAAATAGGCCATCCCCACTCGTCTTTTTTGCCACCCTCGCTTCGCTCGGGCGACAAAATCGACTCGTGTGGGAATGTCCTATTTTGCTCACTAGTTGCGTAATATACTATTGTTTCAAATAACTTACGACTCGGTATAATAAGTCGCACTCTGGCTGGTGGTTTTTCCCACCACCAGATGGTCCTCTACACTCGTTGGAGAGATCGTCGTCTCTTTTCTATATATATAGCCGCAGAACATCTTGCTGGCGTCGCGGTTCATCTTGCGACAGACGCCTAAGATAAGATCTCCAGTTCCTTAATGGAGAGTCCAAGCTGGAGATCGAGGACAAAACGCCTTTAATTTTTTTAAAAGGCCGTGCTCTGGGAAATTCCACCAATCCTAGTGGACAAAGAGTACAATAGGCCTGCTTTATTCTAAAGTAAAGTATTTCGTTCGGTGAGACCGAATTATATACACATATAGATATTTACGAACAATAAATTCATTTTGTTTAATTTCAAGAAATGTTTTAAGAATGTTATAAATATGTTTTGTGCCAGCTTTATTATTATATAACATACATTAATTTATTCTTTTAAAAATGTTCCTGAGATGTTTTTCAGAAACTGTCTGAAAAATATCTTATGATTATTAATTTAAACCTTTTGAAAATATTTATTCGCACACTTTTTGGATGCCTACAAACATTCGTAGAAAACCTATTTAACCTTTAGACTGCCGACATGGCTTATATATGAGCCACCTGTGACCTTGACAACTACTCTAGAGATATGAGGTGTTTTTATGTATAAATTTTCTAGAGGTTAAATGGTTTTTTGTAATATTTTAAAGAATGTTTTTAGATTGTTATAAATACGTTTTATTTATGGTTAAACCTACTTCTTAGAAACTTGTTTAAAAATATTATATAAAAGTATTGATCTGAAGCTGTTTATAACATACATATTAAAAGATTGCTAAATATTTGTTTAAAAGGTTTGCTTAAAATAATTGATTATTTTATATATTTACTAAATTATTATTAGTATTTAATAAAGTATAATATACAATAATATAAAATAAAACTTATTTGACTAGTGAGTAGTGCATAAACCATCTTAAAACATTATTTTTTATATAAACTCTATACAAATTACAATGTTGTTTGAATGTTTGACAAACTTGATAAATAATAAAAATTACCATTTTTCTAGGAAAGCTTAACAGAACTATAGTATATATTAATAGATATCTAGTTAATTTTACTATAAAAAATAGTAATTTTTATCATTTGTCAACTCTGTCTCTCAATTAACAAAGAACATTGCAATTTTTACTCGAACTTCTTTCTCCGTATGTAATTGTATGTGAACCTATCAAAACGGTATGAATAATTTTTTATTCAAGTTCGTTAATTAGGTTAGTTTATTTTCTTTTCACGATGTACACATAATAATGAGTACAAATTAACAAATAATTAAAGTACATGTTTTTTAATAAGGTTAAGCTGTTTATTCATTGATGTGCATGTCAATTCGGTAGTAGTTTTACATTTTTTACATATTTACATTTTTTAATGTTTTTTTTCCGTGGGAAACTGGAGAAATCTTTCATAAGGCGACCGCGAGGGTCCGCACTCGCCGACAGTGCCGGATTCTTACCGGCTAAAACTCCAAACCCAACGCTTTCACCTGCCCAGCCCGGAACTGTTTTTCACATTACTTCAAGCTGGGAGGCGTGTTTGCGACATGCGTCATTCGTTCCTTATTTTTTCCTCCCACGTTGAGACTACCACTTATATCGTGAAACGGCCTTCTTTGCGTTTCGAGCGCGCGCCGAAAGGTTGCACTGGCTCCGGACCCCGCCATGTGAGACATTGGGGAGCACTCTTGCAATTCTTAAGGTTGTGCCCAGGCTCGCCGCACTTATAGCATGACGAGGACCTGTCCACTCCCTTACACTTCCGTTTTGTGTGGCCGAAGTCTAGATACCGATAGCACCTCTCGACCAAAACTCGATCCCGAACGCGACAGCTTACTAAGCCGATGCAAAGATGTCGCATCGACTTTAGCTTATCAGCAGTCTCGTGATCTAGCTTCACGATGGCTGTCTTTTGTTGATTGCGGTTGGGTCCCAAAAGCTTCACCTCTCGGCTCTCAGGCGGAGACGCGAGAACTTTATATGGGCCGCTGCCACTTCGTCTCTCGTTGTGAGAGCGTCCAGGTCTTTGATCTTCAAGGTCACACTTCGATCTCGGATCCTAACTTCTCCCATACCTTGAGTAGCCATGCGGACTTTCTCCGCGATTGCTGCTGCGTCCGTCTTTTTGCCCAGCCGGAGCAGGACATCTCCCCGCCCTGTCGGCCGTACGCTCAGAACCTGGCGACTGCCGAAAACATCTTCTTGGTTTTCCCGTAGAACTCTTGTACAAGAGTGTCTACGGTCTTCAGCCCTGTCTTCACGACCATGGAGATGTTGGGCTGCTTTGCACAAGCAGCAAACATAGCCTGCAGTTCGCTCTTTAGGTGGTCGTAGGTGGAGTCGATCTCCTTTTGCGCCTTCTCTACCTTCTCGTATTCCTTGCGGAATATTTCGATCTCCTCTTGCGATTCCTTACCATAGGCAAAGATGCCACTGATGGCATTACCAAGGCTGGTAACGCTGCCGCTTCGTAACCTGCTTGCGGATGCAATAATCAACATCTGTAACGACGGCTGCTGTTGAGGGGTTTTAGTTTGAAGCTGCCCGCTTGGGATAGTAGGTATTCCATTCGCTTGCTCATTATTCTTCTTCAACTGTTTGGAGGCAAGCGTGACGAACATTCCTCCATCCGCCACCCGGGGAACGCGCCGCATACGGGAACAGGAAACCCCGCTCGGATTACATCTTTTAATTAATGAAGATTAATTACATTAAAAAAATTATATTATTTTGTAAGCAACAGAAAGTATAATTCTATTAAGGGGATGTAATACCCAAATTACAGAGACCTACTAAAAAATCCCAAAAATTAAAAAAATTATTAGCACTAAAAATCTGAAAAAAATCACAGATACTGTTAAAAGCAAATACAAGACCGTTACAGAGCGATCTTTTCAAAATAATTCATTTAAAATGAATTATATAGAAATAATCATTTTTTGGTCGGTACTATATAGCTATAAAACAATGGTCCTCGGCTGCTCAAAAATCTCGTTCATTTATCCTAAAAAAATTTGAAAAAATTCATAGACTATCTTCAATGCAAATAAAATACCGTTACAGAACGTTTTTTCGATGAAGTACACTGTTTGCTTAAAAAGAAAAGAAATAATGTTACTATTTTAATGGGTTTACATATCCTTAAAAGCATTTCTTCTGAGTGATTGCACTAGTTACTCCATTAAAGAGTGAAAAAAATCACTTCATAATTTAGAGAGTGTATCATCGCGATCGAGAAGTGCAAGATCACCGTCTCTCAGGATTGCGAAATCCATTACAGAATGTGATGTAAATTAATGTAAGATTAATTAGCCTTTCTCTCTATGAGCCATTTCTCTAATTATATTCGAAAAATAAATCTAATACATATTATAATATAAATATAAAAGTGCACATAACAGCCTATCTAATCGTGATTGTAAGGCCCAATAGTAATTGTAATTTCTACAAAACAGTTATATAAAACATGTAATGTAATCAATACTAAAATAGACATATTTCAAAAGCGGAGATCCGGAGAAAACGTTGGATCCTCCTTAATTTTATATATGGGTGGTTCTCTGTGACATCGAAGATGAAAAAGTAAATATTGCTATAATTGTGGGAATATGTTTTAGACGTACCCATTTTCATGAATTTGTAGCTCCCAGGGGATGTATTTTTCACTAAAAACATAAATATGACTTTTTTTGTAAAATTTTCTAAATTTTTCATTAAAAATACTTTTAATGTCATAAATGTATGCTGTCACACTCTTATAAGCCATTTAAATCTTAAGTAGTGAAAATCAGCAATTCTGCTCCGGACTCTGGAAACCTAATACTGTCTAAAAGATGTCTTTTTATAGTCAGAAATTGCCTATAAATTTCCGGTGTGGGTATAACTCATTAAGATCACTTATGGTCAAAATATCTGGGAAAATTGCCCGAAATATTAATAGAAATGTATATTTGTTAACTTATAACAATGAATCTATTAACATGATCATTGCAAAAAAATGTATACACTTATTTATAGTAATCCTTCAGATTAATATCATAATTCTTAAAGTGGTTGGAAAATTGAAAATCTAGCAGTATAAATGTTTAAAAATTAATTTTTTATAATTGTACAATAATATTTGTATTTTTAGCAGCTTACAGGGGATTAGATGGATACTGAAACAAGTGGAGATACTTTTCTACCACTCCAAGGTAAGTGCATAAATTTTTTTGCAATGATCATGCTAATAGACTCATCGTTATAAGGCAACAAATATACATTTCTATTAATATTTCGGGCAATTTTCCGAGATATTTTGACCATAAGTGATCTTAATGAGTTATACCCACACCGGAAATTTATAGCCGATTTCTGACTATAAAAAGACATCTTTTAGACAGCATTAGGTTTCCAGAGTCCGGAGCAGAATTGCTGATTTTCACTACTTAAGGTTTAAATGGCTTATAAGAGTGTGACAGCATACATTTATGTCTTTAAAAGTATTTTTAATGAAAAGTTCGGAAAATTTTACAAAAAAAGTCATAGTAATGTTTTTAGTGAAAAATGCATCCCCTGGGAACTAAAAATTCATGAAAATGGGCGTATAATGCAAAAAAGTGCTAAAATGTCAACTTTGACTTTCTGTAACTCAAAATAATGGCCCCGAAAAAATCTGAAAAATTTCAGGAGAACTAATGGATACCTCTAAAACATATTCCCACAATTATAGCAATATTCATTTTTTTCATCTTCGATGTCACAGAGAACCATTCAAATATATAAGATAAGATAAAATTATTTCGATGTTTCTACAAAAAATTTTTTGCAAGATGGTGACTATTTTGATTTTCTATTAATCTTATTCAATTGTTAGTATTTAGTCAGTTATTGAGCTGATCAATTACATAATAAATGAAATAAGGAAGATACAAATGTTGCTTTGATAAGAAAACTGGTTTTTGTAAGAAAGTAATGTAATGTAAAGTTATCACAAATTGACTTGTTAAATTAATTGTAAATATTATCAAGTGTGACAACGTGGATTTAATCTACTTGTCAAAGATGCCAGCAGTACCGACACCGCAAGGTGGCGCGTTATCAGTAGCAAATAAGAGCAATAAGCAGGCGCTACGACCAGTGCGGGCGTATCGCAGTGGTTAACGTGAACGCCTTCGGATTCGAAGGGGCGCGGGTTCAAGCCTCGACGCCCGCTTCATTTTTTAATTTTCGCACGAGCTGAGCCTCATGTTATACTGGCGCCAAACGTGTTATTTTTAGAATTAATACAGCATTGTAAACAACTAGCGAGACGCACAGCGGCCATTTTCTTTTTCGTTCGTTGTGCGTACACACACGCGAAGCGGCGAAGCACGGCCATTTTTGTTCACACGACCACATATCGTGGAAATAAATAAATAATTAACGAACAGTTATTAATTTAATGATTAAAGCTTAAATAATTTTCTGTTGCAAAATTTTTTTTCTCTTTACATAAATTAATATCGCTGAATATTTTTATCTATGGTACATCATAATAACGTATGTATATATGAAACAAACGTATATATAAATAGTACGTACACGTATATTAAAATAGAATTGTTATTAATTTGCGTTTTTTATATTTTTTGCTTGAGTTTTATATATTTATCTTATTGCTTATTGTCCCTATACATTGGGATTCGCCATTGGTTGCAATTTTTTTATTAACGTGTATTATTAATAGCATAGCACGATATTTCTCCCTCCCTCGCCTATTCTCTGAGCAATCTATAGTTTATTCCTTAACCCAGCTCCATATTATTTAATTTTTAATAACCCGTACTAGCAACCAATTATATTATTGCCATTGCATTTGCTAACCAAATTAACAGCTTGTTTTCCCTTTGGCATGTGTTTAAAAATTTATACTTCGATATATATTTTCAATAAGCGCATCATGCAAATTTATTTATTTTTCTTTTGATTGATGTAGCTTAATTCGTCAATTAATTCTTTTTGTTTTCCTTTTTAATAATATTCGGTATTGCACTAACGAAGTAAACAATTTTGTTTTTTTTTATTGCTTAAGCGCATAATTATTTCATTTAGTAGCTTGCGTTGCTTATTACTAATCTATTATAAATTACAAATAATTTAATAGTTTAAACATTGAGCTATGCGATTATTGAGTAGGAGCTATTAATTAGGCAAGTATTATCGAAAATTTAATTAAAATGTCTCGTAATTATATATTAGGCGGAAAATGAGTGGGAATAATGCATCTCAAGGCGCACTAATAATTAGGTGAGTCATAAATGAATTAGCCAATGGAAGAGTTGTCTTCTATGCGGGAACATCATTTTTAAATTTAGATAGCAATATAGCAAATATTCGCGATACAGTAGTTCGTTTCGAAATTAGACGCAATTTCGGAGACTCAACGACCCAATGGAATCCGCGAACAGACCAAATGTGGTTTGCCGAGATCTCTAAAGAAAATATAACCCAAGTAGAAGAGCGAGGATCAGAAGTAATAAACCCAGATGAATAATCTCTTACTCTTACCTACTCTGATCGAATAAATTTTGTTTTACCACCCCTATCTTCCCACACATCCCAACAAGTCAGCAGCCAAGCAAACTTTATTGAAATGGTAAAAGGACAAACTTGCGGTCCTTAAGCAGATCCAATTTTAATGCAAGGGATGACACATCCAACACAGCAAGCAACACCATACAGCCAGATTCAGCGAAGCAGCAGCCATAATGAAAGCCGAGCACAACAAATAGATTAAACTCGAATGAGTTAAACGAGCCAAAACTAAGATATACTGCTAATTACCCACAAGCCCAATCGACTGCGTACAGACTGACGCCAACACCAATAACAACAAGCCAAAATATAATGGATGCACCAAACGTCCAAATTTATCATACGCTGCCTGGCGTGACGACATCGAATGCAATATGTCGCAAGCAGACATCTACGTATTGCGTAAACTTACGCAAGACTAGCCACTTACTATTATTGGCCAGGTATATATTTCGATACGTGCAATTACGTCAAGATATGCCAAGAGGGCCAGCCCATAAGAGTAGCCAGCAAGCACTTCCAGGACTAATGGAAGGGAGTAATATAACCGAGCCATGGACAGTTGTAGCAGTTGATATAATGGGACTTAAGCCAACGTCGAGACAAGGTTTTAAATACATCATTGTGTTCGAGGATTTGTTCACTCGATACATTGAGATGAAACCATATACCAAGTCCTCGATACATTGAGATGAAACCATAACCAAATACCTAGTCACGGATAATGGGACCGAGTTCGTCAATAGAATGGTGACAGAAAGACTGACACAATACGGTATAGTACAAACCATTATTCTGCCATATTTTGCGCAAACCAACCCCGACTAGAAACATAAAGCCGATGATAAATAGTTACTTAACAGATGACCATTAAGATTGGGATAGACATCTCGGAGAGTTTAATTTTGCGCTAAACACAGTTATACACTCCTCTACAAGTGTGGCGAGACTAAATGACACAAACTTAAAAATTGCAAAAGTGCTCCCCAATGCTTTCTTTGTCCATCAAAGGGTGCTCAGGGAGTAACTCATATGGCGAGGTCCGAAGCCTGCGCCATCTTTAGGCACGCGCTTGAAACCGCTAGAAAGGCCGCTTCACGATAAGTGGCAGTCTCAAGGAGGGAAGAAATTATAAAGTAGGACCGAATGAAGCACGTCACAGCAAGCCTTCCAGCTTGAAGTAATGTGAAAAACAGTGCCGGGCTGGGTAGGTGAAAGCATTGGGTTTGAAGTTTTAACCTCGTCGTCGTCTTATGTAAGATTTCTCGTTTCTCACGAAAAAGAAGTCACAAAAAATCACAGTTACTTCTAATTACATGTATTTTGTGTGTTCTAAGCCGCTTAGTGGCATAATTAATAGGATGAAAAATATTCAAGTTTTTCTGTAAAGCTAACTACAGAAATAAAAACGTTCAACATGGCTGTCAGTTGCCAATGAATATGAACTTTTTGAATTCAAGATAAATAATAATTTTAAAAATACTTGTAGATCATACTTTACATTCGCAACAAAAAATATCTGTATCAATTTTCTCCTGAAATTAATAGTTTTAAAGATAAAAATTCCTTATGAATTCCTTATGAATTGTTTCTCTAAAACTATTAATTTCAGGAGAAAATTGATACAGATATTTTTATGAAAGAACATTTCAATATGAAATAAAGACAAAAATACGATTTGCTAATTTTATTTCATTTTTTAAATACATAAATCTATTTATAAAGTTCATTTACATTAAAAATATAAATTAATTAGTGTAATCAAAAAATTATTTAATGTATTTCATCTTTTTAATTCCAAAACTAAACAATACGAATACAAAAACAAGCATTATTACTTACCCATTATTCATCCAAAATTGCGACCTAACATTCAAATTAAAAAATGTCCAGAAGAAATAAATTTTGATGTGAAACAAACAAAATTTTAGATGAAAAAATGCTTTAAATTCACTTGGGTAATGCTTTGGCTATATGAGATTCCTATGAAAGCCTACACTGCGCCTATATTACACAGCCCCACAAAAAAAAATTTCAATTTCCAAAGACTTGACCATACTCGGTATATGTTTTTGGGTGCGCTGAACCCGAATGTGGGATCGGTTTGACCCCATTAGCTCAGGTTAAAGGTCATTTGAAGGTCCAATTGAGAGAATTCTTTCAAAAAATCTGAAAAAAATCATGCTTATGTTTTTGAGGTCGTTATGATAATTTAAAGAAAGACAAAAAATTCACAAAAATTAACATGGTATTTCTCATTTAAATTTTTAAAAAAATTTGGTGTTTCTTTAAATTATCATAACTTTTTACAGAATTGAAAGCCATAAAAATGCTACAGACCATTTGAAAGGTATTGCTCCAAGCTTTCTTTTAGACTTTTGGATAAAAAAATCAATTGTGGCGAACTTACACTTTTTTAGGTTGAATATTGACATGCGGTTTATGTAACATTGACCTTGAGATTAGAAATTCTAACCCAGAAGGATAAATTCTACACATAATTAGCAACGAATGTTACATATAATGTTGTATAGTAAAAGTTGATAGATTTTGAGTTAAATAGCGATAAACCCAGCTGGTGTTGAAAAAAACTGGAAAAAGTTCACTTTTTGAGGTTAGAATAACTTTTGAGCTAATAAATACCAGTACCTAAAAATTTTTTTCTGTATTCTGAAAAACATTTGCAATGTGTACCCAAAATTTGGTGCATTTTAAAATTTTGATCGGACCACTTCACGTGGAATACCCCATATATATATATATATATATATATATATATATATATATATAAATTTTTCGGGTCGCTGAAATTTATATCTATATCTTTTTTGGGAATCTGGTTGACTCAATCATGCTCTGTTTAAGATCACTTTAAGGTCAAATCCACGAAATCTATTGAAATTAACATAAAAGCATTAATCTATAGGTTTTTTTCAGTTTACTGAATACGAATTCAGGGTCTGTTTGAATCAATCATGCCATTGTCAAGGCCATGCCAAGGGCAATTTTTTTAGAGCGAGCAAAAGTCTCCGTCCTTGTACCTATGCACGTATATAAACGCAGACACGTACGCACACACACGTAAACACGCACGTATTTGATGCTGAATGTCTGCCACACAAGGTACCTCCACGTGGTGACGGTGGTAACTGCGGGCCCGCTTGCTCACCCTAACCAGCCGCCGATACTGGAGTTCCGAATCCCTGCATCGTAAAGTTTTGCCAAATGTTTGCCATGACGGCTCGCAGCCTTCACCCAAGGATTTAGCCGCCAGAAAAAAAACAAAAGAAATTACGTTACCACCGTCACCACGTGAAGGTACCTTGGATGGCAGACATTCAGCATCAAGTACGTGCGTGTATACGTGTGTGCGTACGTGTGTGCGTTTGTATATGTGCATAGGTACAAGGACGGAGACTTTTGGTAGCTCTAAAAAATTGCCCTTGGCGTTGCCTTGACAATGGCATGATTGATTCAAACAGACCCTGAATTCGTATTCAGTAAACTGAAAAAACATATAGATTAATGCTTTCATGTTAATTTCAATAGATTTGTGGATTTGACCTTAAAGTGATCTTAAACAGGGCAAGATTGAGTCAACCAGATCCCCGAAAAACTTATAGATATATATTTCAGCGACCAAAAAAGGTATAAATATACATATAATGTCGTATAGTAAAAGTTGATAGATTTTGAGTTAAATAGCGATGAACCCAGCTGGTGTTGAAAAAAACTGGAAAAAGTTCACTTTTTGAGGTTAGAATAACTTTTGAGCTAATAAATACCAGTACCTAAAAATTTTTTTTCTGTATTCTGAAAAACATTTGCAATGTGTACCCAAAATTTGGTGCATTTTAAAATTTTGATCGGACCACTTCACGTGGAATACCCCATATATATATATATATATATAATATATATATATATATAAATTTTTCGGGTCGCTGAAATTTATATCTATATCTTTTTTGGGAATCTGGTTGACTCAATCATGCTCTGTTTAAGATCACTTTAAGGTCAAATCCACGAAATCTATTGAAATTAACATAAAAGCATTAATCTATAGGTTTTTTTTCAGTTTACTGAATACGAATTCAGGGTCTGTTTGAATCAATCATGCCATTGTCAAGGCCATGCCAAGGGCAATTTTTTTAGAGCGAGCAAAAGTCTCCGTCCTTGTACCTATGCACGTATATAAACGCAGACACGTACGCACACACACGTAAACACGCACGTATTTGATGCTGAATGTCTGCCACACAAGGTACCTCCACGTGGTGACGGTGGTAACTGCGGGCCCGCTTGCTCACCCTAACCAGCCGCCGATACTGGAGTTCCGAATCCCTGCATCGTAAAGTTTTGCCAAATGTTTGCCATGACGGCTCGCAGCCTTCACCCAAGGATTTAGCCGCCAGAAAAAAAACAAAAGAAATTACGTTACCACCGTCACCACGTGAAGGTACCTTGGATGGCAGACATTCAGCATCAAGTACGTGCGTGTATACGTGTGTGCGTACGTGTGTGCGTTTGTATATGTGCATAGGTACAAGGACGGAGACTTTTGGTAGCTCTAAAAAATTGCCCTTGGCGTTGCCTTGACAATGGCATGATTGATTCAAACAGACCCTGAATTCGTATTCAGTAAACTGAAAAAACATATAGATTAATGCTTTCATGTTAATTTCAATAGATTTTGTGGATTTGACCTTAAAGTGATCTTAAACAGGGCAAGATTGAGTCAACCAGATCCCCGAAAAACTTATAGATATATATTTCAGCGACCAAAAAAGGTATAAATATATATTTTTTAATTAATTTTTAAAAAATTCGTAAATTTGTCCTTGAAATGATCTTTGGATGATCTTCAGTGGTGAAGAAACCTTGGAATCGGATTCAGCGACCTCAAAAACATAAGCATGATTTTTTTCAGATTTTTTGAAAGAATTCTCTCAATTGGACCTTCAAATGACCTTTAACCTGAGCTAATGGGGTCAAACCGACCCCACATTTGGGTTCAGCGCACCCAAAAACATATACCGAGTATGGTCAAGTCTTTGGAAATTGAAATTTTTTTTTGTGGGGTTGTGTTATAAATTGCTAATTATGAGTTAAAAATATTTTTAATTCAATTTTTTTAATTTTCTCCAAAGTTCAATACAGGATATAATTATTTTCCAATGAAAAATAATTATACAGATAAGAAGAAAAAAATACTTTACAACACTTACGTTGCAAAAGCTGCTCATTGATAAGTAGACCATTTTACCAGCTGTAATTCTTCCTGGATAGCAACTAGCGATAATTACAATCATTATTAAATCCAACGCCTTTTTACCAGGTAACGAGTACCAATTAACTGTATATGTGACCTCGCCAACTTTTTTGCACTATTACAAAAATGTATTATGCATTACTGATATGTAAATAAAAAAAATATGTTTGTAAAATGCTTTGGATAAACTTTCTTACTTGCTCGGTAAGAATTTCGCCAATATAGCAAAATATGAAAATGTTAAATGTGAACGATATTAATAGGATGCAGTAAGTCATAGTACTTATAGTATTTCGACTTTCCCATTCCTAAATTGAGATAATTCCATCCATAAATTTTTAGTTTTCTACACTACCCGATAAAATTAAGAATTCAATTAACTAGTTGCTAAATGAAATAATACCGTAATAAAGTAGTAACCAAGGAAGCATATATTCATAGTACATCCGATAAACTCCACAAAACATATAACATTTAAATTTTTTTCTACTCGTGTTGCGAAACTGTGATCAAAGATAAAAGTAAAAATATATTATATGCATTCATTTAATATTATATATGAAGGGATATTAGTTAGATCATTATATATATATACACAAAATTTACTACATATAATGCCTCGTAATTTATGTAAGTAAATATAATTTAATTTAATACTACTTAAAAATTGAATGAAACAAAATGGGTATTACCTTGACATTAAAATAACATTGTTTTACTATTATTTTTATTTCAGTCTCTAAAAAATAAGTCTTCCTTTTGTAGTTTTTCATTTTCATATTGTTGAATTTAAAAAAATTCGTCGAACTGTAAATAGGGATACATTTTATTTTTTGTAAAATAGATATAGCTTTTTTTGAAAAATCCTTTCATTAGGCCTTTGCATTTACTTTAAATACTTTACGTGACTTTTTCCAGATTTATAAATTCATAATTTAAATATACTCTCTAAATCGCAAATAACAATAGTCACTTTGCAATAGCGAAAATCAGGTCACTGCAAAAAAGTGACTTCTAACATGCAAAAAAGTATATACGAACTTTCAAAAAGTGAATTGTTACTTTATGAATTATAGTAAAGTGAATTGTTTGAAAAAAACAAACATCCATACTATTTACAAAGAGTATGTTCACTTTCGAAAAAAAGTTCCCGTATTTTCACTGTTAAGAAAGCGATTTTGCACTTTTTGCGATTTAGAGAGTATTATTTGGGTAATATTATAAGTTCTAAAAATTGTCTGCATTACAAAAAATTTCTTTTCTTACACTGTTATCCATTGCTGTGCATTAATTTTAATGCAATTGTACTGGAAGCAAATTTCATAACCATCTTAATCGTCTTTCATACACATACATTAATTTTAATAAATTACTTTGAAATTCTATGTATGTGTATATTGAATTTCATTTAGAGATATATTATATTTAATGAAATTTTAAGCCCAAAAAAATGTATACTTATTGCGTCAGGTACTGTCGCGCCTTTTGATTATTAATTTATTTAATTTATATTTATTTTTATATGCAGTAGCAATCGTTCAGTTTACTTATATTTACTAATTACATATATTTATCGCAAACATTTTAAAAATTTTTTACCCTAACCTAAATTTTTTGAACTTGTATATAAAGATCATCTATTTGTGATGTCCCATAAAACATGCATATATATACATACAATGTGACATATATTAAAACATAAACATAACTTTTCATAATAAAACATCTATATATTCGAGTATTAATAACGCTTTCGCAATCAGTATCATGAAAACGATGTCAGTCACCGAAACCAGCATAATTTAATACGCACCTATCGTTAATTTATCAGATCAACCAAATCTCTCCCAAAAATGTGTTACAGGTAAATTTCTTGAAATGCACAAAACGATAACATTTCTCAGATTCGACTTTTCCACCGTGCTGACTTCGGACCTAGATAACCCGATAGTAACGCGAGTGTGCAAACCTTGCTGAAGTTTTCGAATATAAAAACGAAATTTGCAAGTGAAAACTAGGCGTAGAAATTCCAAAATATAAGAAGCGTTAGAATCTTGTGGAACAACGAAATTTAACTACAAAGACACCAGCAACGATCTCCGCCCAATAAGGACGCCCGCTGTTATCAAAGTAACAGTTAATGTAGAAGAAAAATTTGTTTCGACACGACAAAGTCGTGTACTAAACACGTATATTATAAATTATAGATTAAATGAATAAACTTGTAATTAATAAGAAACATAAATAAAATTTTAATTAAATTTAAGAAAAAGAAAATAAATATACACTTATGCTAAAATTATTCTTACCCGTAACTCGTAACATTAACAAATTATATATAAAATGACGACCGAAAACTAAATACGCAAACTTAAAAACAAAATACATTGAACTAAAAGAAAACTGTCATAAAGATAATGTAGAGAACAAAACAATATTAATAAAGAAAGTGAGTGCAATCTAAATGAGAAGAAAAATCAAGATAGAAATATAGAAAATATTATAAAAGACAATGAAAATTTAAAACTTTTAAATGATGAGTTAATAGATAAAAATAATATATTAAAAGAACTGACTAGTGAACTAAAAGAAAATAACATAAAAGAAAAAATGCACACGCAAACGTATACGCAAGCAACGGCTATCACATATGCACACGTAGCAAATAATACATACGAAAAAATTAACGTTCCAAATATACTAATTAACGGGGTGCCATAGTCAATATTTACCCTCCCTACTTTATCGGCATACGTGATTATTAGTAATAAATTTGTAAATAAAACAGTCTGTGAAAAAATAAGAGAAGAGGCGCCTTCGTTTATTAATAATCAAACTCTGTGCTGAATTTCAGATTAAAATTATATTGCGTTTTTGAGAAAAGTCTTACCAAAAATGTGAACCTAACCTCAACGAGGTGAAAAGATTTGATATTTTTGGTAAGACTTTTCTCAAAAACGCAATAATATTTTAATTAAATTTAAGAAAAAGAAAATAAATATACACTTATGCTAAAATTATTCTTACCCGTAACTCGTAACATTAACAAATTATATATAAAATGACGACCGAAAACTAAATACGCAAACTTAAAAACAAAATACATTGAACTAAAAGAAAACTGTCATAAAGATAATGTAGAGAACAAAACAATATTAATAAAGAAAGTGAGTGCAATCTAAATGAGAAGAAAAATCAAGATAGAAATATAGAAAATATTATAAAAGACAATGAAAATTTAAAACTTTTAAATGATGAGTTAATAGATAAAAATAATATATTAAAAGAACTGACTAGTGAACTAAAAGAAAATAACATTGTTAAAAGAAAAAATGCACACGCAAACGTATACGCAAGCAACGGCTATCACATATGCACACGTAGCAAATAATACATACGAAAAAATTAACGTTCCAAATATACTAATTAAAGCAAACAATAACGAATCAATCAAAAACATTTTCAATTTTATAAATTCAATATATAAAACAAAAGATAAAATTATTGTAAAATGTAAAAACATTAATGGTATAGAAAAAATTGAAGATATTTTTAAAAAAGAAAGAAGATTAGATGCAAAAATAGAAATTGAATAAAAATAGAAAAAAGAATCCTCGATTGAAAATTACTAGAATTGAAAGTAATTTGGAAAATACAGATATTAAAGAAGTACAGAATGAAATAAAAGAAAGAAATATGCTGACACAAGACGAATAAGTAAAACTAGTGCACAAATACTCTAATCAGGAAAACAATACATGGTCTGTTATAATTGAAGTTAATTCTAAAGCATATGATTTCTTAATGAAAGACAAAAAAAATTATTTCGGATGCAATAGGTGTCAAATATATGACGATTTTAATTTAAATATTTGCATGAATTGTTGTAAATATGGCCATAGTGACAAAAGATGTACTAATTAAACGAAATGTATATATTGTGCAGGAAATCACAGCTATAAAAATTGTAAAAAGAAAGAAGACACTAAATGTAAAAATTGCAGTGATCATAATCACCATGCAAATAACAAAAAAAGAATATCAAACATACAAGTATTTACTACAATAGAAGATAAAGAAGACGAATTATCCATATAATCCAACAATGAAGAACAAAAATAGAAATGGCGAATCATATAATTAATTGTCAAGTTATAGTACAACAAGAAATTTAATTCCAAGATATGGAAAATTTTAATAAAAATATAAATGTTATGGATAAACTTATTTTGAATGTAAATATATGGAATCTAAATGCAAATTTTTCTAAACTAGAAATATTTGTCGAAAATTTAAAAAACTAACCGTTTATTATAATTCGTTCAGAAACTTGGAATCTAGAATGCATTAAATACTATCAATTATCAGGTTATAAGAGTTATTATAATAATAGTAGGATAAATAGATCAGATGGTGTTGTTATATTTATAAATCAAAATTTAAATGAAAATACTAATATCATCGAAATTAGTAAATTAAACATATTACACTCCAGTATAATGGATAGATAAAATTTGTAAGATTGAAATATCAGCATTTTATAGGTCACATGATCTATCAAAAACTGAATTTGTAATGAACTTGAATACGTTTTTAAAAATCAACAAAAATTTGAAAAATCATTTAGTAATAGGATATTTTAATATTATTGATATATTAGAATTAAATATTATTAATCAAGAATTTTTAAATAACTTCCTAGAAAAGGAATACATATTCTGTTTTCAGGATGTTACAAGTCCAGCTATAGATAATGATAAAGGAACTTGCATTGACAATATTTTTTTAAAACAGATTATATACACTATAAATCATTTAGAATACCCTGGTAGAAATGTTGAGCAGTTTTTGGCTAGTCCATAGCGAGTGAAAGACAAACTAGCCAGTGAGTTGAGCAGTGACTGGCTAGTCGACGTGCTATTTTCGCCAGATTTTTAAGCATTCACTAGCTATGGACTAGCCATAAACTTATATTTAGAAAAAAATAATATAATTACAGATTTATATCGTTTAAAATAATAAAAAAATATAAAAAATGTTTAGATGGATGATTACATGTAAGTTCCTATCAATACGTTAACTTAAACTTCCAGAACAGAAAATCGATTTCGGGAGAATTTTTGTAGGTTATGTTTACGAATCATATGTTGGTTTCGATTCATATCGATTCTTAAGCAGTGCTTCTCCAGTGCCTAAACAGCGACACTGCCCAGTTGATCTTAGCTAGTGACTAGTCTGCTCACCAGTTTCACTGCTTTATCTTCTACCAGGGTAACTAATCCTTTTATTGATCACTATCCTCTATTTGTAAGCATAGAAAAAAGTAAATTACAAGAAAATGATAATACCAAAATTAACTATATTAGTAAACAGAAATTACAAAGAGAGGCAAGTAAAATAAATTGGAGAACATTGCGTATGTAAGATCTTAATATGAATATAGACTTAATAATAAATAATATGGAAACATTAAAAGATCAAAAATGAGCAATTGTTATAATACAAAGCATTCAAAAACAGAACCAAGGAAATCTTGGATAACTCAAGAATCATGATATCATGCAAAAAAAAGAACGTGTATACAGGGTGTTCTGAAATTCATTCCGTTAATTTCGCACACATATAAAGCACGAAATTCTAAGCAACTTTTCTATCTGACAAATTTCGATTTGAAGCTTATTTATTAAGTTATTGTTAGTTAAACATTATTAATTCCAGCCAATCAGAGCGCGCCAGTCGGCGATGGGCGGTGCAGAGAGACCGAAAGCGGTGCGTGGAGGGAGCGCCCGGAGAGGGGAAGCATATTGGTTGATTCATTTGTTATTCAACACGTTAATATGCGACAAAATTAAGAGAATCGGGAGATTAAAAAATGGCCGAAAAGGAAATATCAAGCCTTATTATTTCATTCATCGAATAAACTGACATTTTAACAATAATGATTTTAATCCAATTGAAAGAAACAGAATTTTGTAATTAAATTCGAAATGTTAATGTTAATTATTATATTAAAAAACTAATTATTTAGCTGTTTATTAAACAATTTTTTAATTTTTCTGAATAACTTGACAAATATAATTTTTTTTACTATATTATAACACAGTTTATTTCATTTAAGTGGATTAAAAATGTTGAAAAGTTACTGTTAAAATAATAGTCTATTCGATGAAATTGTTCCTGGGATATCATATCTATTATGGAAAAAAACTCAGGGTATAGATTCTCTTATAATTAATTAAAATAGTACCCTAGTAGAAATCTGACAATAAATGTAACAATTTTAAGTCAGAAAATGGCCAATTATCATAAAATACCCAATAAATGCCCAATTAATCGCAACATTAGAGTTTGTTTAACCTTAAATGTTACATTTTTACTAGGGTTAATGCTACATATAAATTGGCCAAAAAAATGAAATTAAAAGTTAGTAATAAGTAAATTGGCTTTCACTTTATTGGTGATTTCACGACGAGTGTACATAAATTTTAAAATGGCTCATGTTTTTTAGATAGACTAAAAATATAATCCATAATCTGCAAGAATTTTATTTCAAAATATTAATTTGTATCAGAGTTATGCATGTATTTCCTTTTTTTCCAATTTCACCATATTGGAAGTATATCTTAAATTAGCCGCAAAATAGGTCAACTTTTTGTATTACATAAGGTAAAAGTATTAGTGCCGGAACGGTTTTTTACTAGGTATGTAAATTTTAATTATTTTTAAGCAAAATAAAAAGCTATACCATTACTGTTCGTTAGCTTATGATAAATTATTAGCGTTCAATTCATATTTTTTCCGGAGTTAATAATTAATAATTTTTCATATTAATTCTATTTTTTATGCTTATGTTGACTCTATTTATTAAATATGAGATAAAACTGTCAATATGAATTTGTACATAAGTTGGAACATTCAAAATAATTTTGTTGATTAGAATTGTGTTTTTTAAATAATTTATTTACTACACATAGTTGACTTATCGAAGATGATGGAAAATATTAAAATAGTTATTAGTTAACGATTGCTAACAATTAGACATTTAAAAAATGTAAATAAATATTCAATATCTTAATGTTAAAAGTGTTCCACGAAACGGAAGAAATATGAATTATGTACCAATTATGAAACATTTTTCTTGCTGTTCCAATACTTATGGACATGAGAAAATGATGTACATATTTTGCAACAGTATAATTTATGAAGCAATTAGATATAAATTTGAATTTTAGTGTACATCATATGAAAGTATAGCTTCTATACGTAATATTATGTTTGTAAAGCATAATGAATTATGTTTAAATAGCTTTAAACAAGGCATCGGAAATCAGCACTATTTGTCATCAAAACCTTCCAAATTATTTGACTTTTGAACCTTTTATATTTTTTTTCTTGATTACATATATTTTATGTTCTTATATTTATAAATCTACATTTCTTAACTTATTTGAAATATGATTTATTTTTTCCATTTATAAAAGACTCAAAGTTTTGTTAAAATATAGTAATTCAATACAATATGTTCTACAATTCGGCACTGTTTCGCATTGGTACTTTTACCTTATTAAATGGGAAAAGTTTAACGTGCTCAATATAATTGTTTACCATTTTTACAAATACCTAATTTGCAGTAATAAAATTGGCTATCAAGTAGTTTTGATTTTGGACTGTACGACAGCATCAATATGGCTCTGATTGAAACAGGTTATTCTTTGAAGCAATAGCTTTTCAACAAAATTTGGTTTAATATGGGATTTTGATGCAAACCAAAAATATAATAAATCAATGATATTGTATTAGTGAAAAATTGAAAATAGACAGTTTTAGCACTCGGGTACCCATGTCACTATCCAACAGTTCTATTCAACAATTATTATCCTGGATAACACTTTTTTCGTCTAATTATTTGAATACCTACCATGTTTATTTAATAATATTAATTTATTAACTTATATTAAATGTGTATGAATATGTAGCCAATGAAACTTGTGAATTGGATTTTTTATAATTTTTTCACCAAATAGTGTTTTTTAGGACTTTATTAATTAGGACAGATCTCAGAATATCTAAATTTAATTAATTATAATTAATATTACTTATCAATAATACTAAAAAAGATAATTTAGTGAAAAAGATATTAAAACCCAATTAACAAGTTATATTAGTTACATTAAACTTACCTTCAATTAATAATTTACTTAAATTTTCTTAAAATTAATTTTCGATAGAGTATCCGTAAAGTACGACTTATGTACAAATTCATATTGACAGTTTTTTATCTCATATTTAATAAATAGAGTCAACATAAGCATAAAAAATAGAATTTAATATGAAAAATTATTAATTATTAACTCCGAAAAAATATGAATTGAACGCTAATAATTTATCATAAGCTAACGAACAGTAATGGTATAGCTCTTTATTTTGGCTTAAAATAATTAAAATTTACATACCTAGTAAAAAACCGTTCCGGCACTAATACTTTTACCTTATGTAATACAAAAAGTTGACCTATTTTGAGGTATTTTAAGATATACTTCCAATATGGTGAAAATTGGAAAAAAGGAAATACATGCATAACTCTGATACAAATTAATATTTTGAAATAAAATTCTTGCAGATTATGGATTATATTTTTAGTCTATCTAAAAACATGAGCCATTTTAAAATTGTGTACACTCGTCGTGAAATCACCAATAAAGTGAAAGCCAATTTACTTATTATTAACTTTTAATTTCATTTTTTGGCCAATTTATATGTAGCATTAACCCTAGTAAAAATGTAACATTTAAGGTTAAACAAACTCTAATGTTGCGATTAATTGGGCATTTATTGGGTATTTTATGATAATTGGCCATTTTCTGACTTGAAATTGTTACATTTATTGTCAGATTTCTACTAGGGTACTATTTTAATTAATTGAGGAGCTGGATGCAAGAACACGCCGAGCGCGGCGAATGGATAGAGGAAGCGGAGAGAAATTAAGAAATTGACGTCACCGTGACCAATTTTTTAATTTGCCGAATTTAATTTAAAAAAATACTGTCGTATGCAGAATTAAAAGACGCAACTTTTTTCTATTTAATGTTTTTCTGTACGATGTGCAGATCAGATGAAAAAAATTAAGACTGGAAATTTAGAAAACGGATCTTTAATCCATTTTTCAAAATTGAATCGCTGTAACTTGACAAATCTTTACAACACACTTTCATTAAAAGCTTGTTATTTACGTTAAGTCCAATTGTTGTATAAAATTTGTTTAAAGTAGAATTTTTTACAGGTTTATATTTATCGTTAGGACTATATTAAGTATCTGTACGAAAATCAGGAAATTTCATTAAGATTTGTTAAAGTTACAGCGATTCAATTTTGAAAATGGATTAAAGATCCGTTTTCTAAATTTCCAGTTCTTAATTTTTTTTTCATAAGATCTGCACATCGTACAGAAAACATTAAACAGAAAAAAGTTGCGTCTTTTAATTCTGCACACGACAGTTTTTTTTTTAAATTAAATTCGGCAAATTAAAAATTTGGTCACAGGTGACGTCAATTTCTTAATTTCTCTCCGCCTCCTCTATCCATTCGCCGCGCTCGGCGTGTTCTTGCATCCAGCTCCTCAATTATAAGAGAATCTTACCCTGAGTTTTTTTCCATAATAGATATGATATCCCAGGAACAATTTCATCGAATAGACTATTATTTTAACAGTAACTTTTCAACATTTTTAATCCACTTAAATGAAATAAACTGTGTTATAAATATAGTAAAAAAATTATATTTGTCAAGTTATTCAGAAAAAATTAAAAATTGTTTAATAAACAGCTAAATAATTAGTTTTTTAATATAATAATTAACATTAACATTTCGAATTTAATTACAAAATTCTGTTTCTTTCAATTGGATTAAAATCATTATTGTTAAAATGTCAGTTTATTCGATGAAGTGGTTTCTGGTATTAATTTATTAAATAATAAATTTATTTAAAATGCGTAAAGCAATTAAATAATTAAATAATGAAATAATAAGGCTTGATATTTCCTTTTCGGCCATTTTTAATCTCCCGATTCTCTTAATTTTGTCGCATATTAACGTGTTGAATAACAAATGAATCAACCAATATGCTTCCCCTCTCCGGGCGCTCCCTCCACGCACCGCTTTCGGTCTCTCTGCACCGCCCATCGCCGACTGGCGCGCTCTGATTGGCTGGAATTAATACTGTTTAACTAACAATAACTTAATAAATAAGCTTCAATCGAAATTTGTCAGATAGAAAAGTGCTTAGAATTTCGTGCTTTATATGTGTGCGAAATTAACGGAATGAATTTCAGAACACCCTGTATAACATATGGAAGTTAGATAAAAATAATACTGTATTAAAAGCTGAATATAAGACATATGAAAAAATATTAAATAAAATAATTATAGACGTTAAAATTAAATTTAAAAAAAACTTAATTGAAAAAAATTGTAATATCCCAAGAAATTTATGAAAAATTATAAATACCAAATTAGATAAAAAACAAACAACAGAAAGTACTATAAATTATATTTATGATGAATTCAATCATAGGATCTCTGATCCTGAAAAAGTAGCGAATAATATGAACACATACTTCTGTGAGATGGGAGAAAAACTAAGTGAAAAAATTATCGAAACAAATAATAAAAAAATTAAACTACCTAAGAACAATATGAAAACGATCTTTATTAACCGAACATCGAGTGAAGAAATTAAAAATGTAGTATTGAATATGAAAGAAAAAATGGGTGGTGTAGACAAAATCAATACTAAAATATTTTAAAAAATTATAAATTTTATTGAAGAACCTTTAGCTAATGCTTTTAATTTATGCATCAAACACTCAGTGTGGCCTGATGCACTTAAAAAAGCAGAATTGATAAACACTAACTATAGTTCAATCTCACTAATATCTAATATAGTAAAAATCTTTGAAAAAATAATTTGCAGTAGATTATATAACTTCATAAATAAAAATAAAATAATTGCTGAACAACAATATGGCTTTATGAAAAATAAAGGAACTACAAACGCATTAATAGTACTTTTCGATTCAAGAGCGAAAGTGTTGATTTTCGAACGAGTCGAGTTTATCGCCTGAGCAAAGCGAGGGTAATATTCGCGCGAGTTGAAAATCATCTTTCGCTCGTGTATCCAACAACATTTTTTGATATCGTGGGCGTAAATGCGATTTTTAAAATCCAAGCAGTGCGTAAAATCGCCTTTTATGCACACTGTGTCAAAATTTTTATTAACAGTTCTATATGTGACAGTCTAGACAAAAGTAAGCCAATTATCATATCATATTTGGACTTGGCGAAAGCCTTTAATACTGTTAATCATAAAATTTTAATCGAAAAATTATACTTGAAATAAAATGAATTTATCGTTCGGTGATATTTATATGTGTAAATTATATAATATCGGTCTCTCCGAACTAAATGCTTTATTTTAGATTAAAGCAGGCCGTACTCTGGGAAATTCCACCAACCATAGTGGACAAAGAGTACGATAGGCCTGCTTTAATCTAAAATAAAGCATTTAGTTCGTAGAGACCGATATTATATAATTTACACATAGAAAAATTATACTGTTATGGAATTAGAGGTAGTGCATATAAGTTAATTAAAAATTACCTTTTTATGAGAAAACAAAGAGTTAGAATAAATAGTATATACAGTGATTACAAAGATATAAAAACAGGAATCCTGCAAGGAACCATATTAGGCCCACTTTTATTTTTACTGTATATAAATGACATTATGACTAGTGGATCAAATGATAATATGTTATCATTTGCTGCAGATATGCCTATAATAGCAAAAAGGAACTTCGTGGATTGAAGCACAAGAAAGAATGAACAATCATTTAAAGGAAGTCACCATTTGGCTTGAATTAAATAAACTATCATTGAATGTTGATAAAATGGTATATAACTTTCGGAAACTACTGTGATAGTGTTCCATCTACAGTAGACATAAAAATTAAAGAAAATAATATTAAGAGTCAAAAGTTGTAAATACCTAGGAATACTTTTTGTTTATAATATTAAATAAGACCAACATATAAATTATATAATTAATAAAACTAAATACTTAATTTTTATTTTTTATAAATTATCAAAAATTATGCAAACAAAAACATTAATGCTAATATATAATGCATTTTTTAACAGCATTATATATTAGCATTAATGTATTTATAGCATAATTAATTATGGAATAATTGCGTAGGGAGAAGCGTATAAAAATAGTTTAATATTACTACAAAATTTACAGAATAAATTAGTAAAAATAATCAATAAAAACAGATATATAACGCACAACTATCCTCTGAATCTGGAACAAATTTTCGCATTGGAATCAATATGTTATCACTATAAAACAGTTAACGATATGTACACAAAATATAGGCTGCAGAAATACAGCTGATCATTAACTAATTAGTTTAAGTTAGTATATAAGAAAATGAGTTTAATCACAATTAGGAGTGTCCGGGTACCCGGAAAGTCGGATTACCCGATTCGAAAACCCGACCCTTCGTGTCGGGTTTGAGTCGGTCGGGCTTCGGGTTTTACCATAACCCGAAGTTTTTCGGTCTGCTCGAATGTTTCGGGCTACCCGAAATATTTCGATCTACCCAAATGTTACGGACTACCCGAATGTAACGAACTACCCGAATTTTTCGGACTCCCCGAATGATTCGGGCTACTCGAATTATACGGACTACCCGAATTTTTCGTGCTACACGAATGTAACGAACTACCCGAATTTTTCGGGCTACCCGAATATTTCGGACTACCCGAATATTTTGGACTGCTCGAATATTTCTCGTGCTACCCCAATGTTTCATTTCTAATTATTTATTAATTAATATTTCTTTTACTTTTAATGTAAAAAAGATAATAAGTTTTTAATAAGAATTACAAGGGAAATATAATAGGAAAATAAAATAAATAAATTAATAAATAAACCCTGGTAAATTTATCTAGTTTTATCAAGGCCTAAATAAGATAATTTACATTCAACCTAAAAAAGCTCACATTACGCCCTTGACATGTAATATACCTCAAGTGCTATAGCTACTTTATAAGTTTAATTTTTGAAAAACCACTTCTTTATACCAAAACTAATGCATTTGAATTAAATATTCGGAATTGCCGGATCACAAGAAAAATTCGGTTTACCCGAAAAATTCGGACTATCCGAAATACTAGGATTACCCGAAAAATTCGGAATACCCGAATTACTCGGTCTACCCGAAAAATTCGGTCAACTCGAAATTCTCGGGTAACCCGAAAAATTCGGACTATCCGAAATACTCGGGTTACCCGAAAAATTCGGTCAACTCGAAATTCTCGGGTAACGCGAAAAATTCGGACTATCCGAAATACTCGGGTTACCCGAAAAATTCGGACTACCCGAAATACTCGAGTTACCCGAAAAATTTGGACTACCCGAAATTGTCAGGTATCCGTAAATTACGGGTTACCCGTTAAAATTTGGGTCCCGAAAATGTCGGGTACACGCCCGAATCCGAATAAAATACCCGAACCCGATCGGGTCGGGTAGTCGGGCTACCCGCACACTCCTAATCACAATACATATATTTTTATGAGTCACATAGCTTAAATTCACCTGAAAATGTTGATAAATTTCTTGCCAGATTAAATACGGCTAAATCAAATGAGACACATTGTCTCTTAGACTGTTAATTTCTCTTTGTTCCAGAGCTTGGATTGATTTCGAAAATCACCCTATGCTTATAAGCATGATAATTATAGTAACTATTAAAATTGTATGTTGAGAGAAAACGTATTTTATTAAATAAAATTTTTGTTACCGCTATTAAACGACAATTCAAACATATTAACTATAATAAAATTTGTTATATTTTTTTAAACTACACTATTAATTTTAGCTACAGCAATATAGATTTTAAAACTATATTGATAAGGTACCTTCACTCATTTTCTTATTCTTATTGATTATTCATTAAAATATAAAAATGTTGAATTTTATAGAAAAATACTTACTTCTTGATAATATCATTGTAAGAGGAAAAGGAAAATCATAAAAGAATCTTGAGACTAATGCTGTTTATGAAATTGACTGCAAAGATTATAATACAAATTATGTTGGAGAAACCAAACGACAAATGCAAGCAGAATGAATGAACATAAGTTAAATATCAAAAAGAGGGATTCTCATTTTGTTATTAATGATTATATAACGTTTTTTAATAATTCTTTTAACTTTGACGAAATCTTAATGTTAGATAAAGAAAGTAATCGGAATAAAAGACTAATATCTGATATGATACATGTTAAATTAGAAAACAATGCAATAAATGTAAAAGATGACACAAGAAAACTTAGTCAACATTACAGTGGTATTATCAATGGATTGAAAAAATAATTTTAATTGTGATAATTGTTTTTTTCTTTCTGCTTTTTTTGGAGTATGTGGTCTTGACTACGTCTATTACTCCGATGGTCGAGCATCCCTTTCGGAATCCGTATTGTCGAGCGGCTAAATCGTTCGCGTCTTTTACCGCCTGCAATAGTCTCGGCTTTTTTCTCTTATCTCATATAGGCTCAGTCAAATAAATTGCTATGGTTCCACTAAGCAAGGAAGTTTTTCGTTAGAGGTGAAAATAAGAGGAAAATGGATAAAGACGTGTGCAAGAAGGATGTGGAAGAAAAGTTAATACTGAATGAGTAAATAGAAAAATCTATTACAGTTGCTATTGAAAAAGTAGGAAAAGATGAGTAAATCTAATCTAAAAATAATATTTAATAAACCGCAAATAATTAATACTATTTGATATCAAATACTAGATAATAATATTAACTTAAAGTTTAACCTTGTAAAATAATAAATTAAAGACGGGAAAATGAGAAAAATTAAAAACGAATAACGAAGAGGTAAAATTTGAATATTGTATTATTTAAGATGAAAAATATTAAACAACATAAATTAAGAAATTGAAATTCTGGATATGTGTATGTATGAAACAAAAATTATTATAGATGAACAACAAAGACGAGAATACAAAGAGATGAATTTCGAAGAACTAAAAATGCGTACTTCATTTGCACGCTCCTAATACGTGAGATTTTGTATTAGAGGCGTATGTACGTATACAGAAGTTCATGAACATATTTTATATAGAATATAATTTAAATAAATAAACAAAGAGAAAAGAAATGTTACACAACAAACGAAATAATTAAATAATACAGATGAGAAATATTTTGAAATGAAATTTATAATTTTTAAAATTTTAGATCGATCTGAATATTAGAAAATTAATATAACTTTAGACGAGTATAATGATGAGAGTACTTATGGACATAAATACTAGTATAAAAAAAATTGTAAATTTACAGAATTATTAACACAACAGCTTTGGTTCAAACTGTCGGACCTATTACAACTAGAGGAAAAACATTCCAATCAAAAAGCAACTTTCTTAATGGAGGACGACAGATTGACTGTTACTATACAGTCAAGAGAAAAATATGAAATTGGTGAGTTTAAGATGGGAACGAATGAACGAACGAATGAGATGAGTATGAAACTAAATTATTAAAATATAGTCAAGGTATACCAAAAATTTTATTTACTTATGTAAATAATTTAATAAATAAATTAATTGAAATAATTATATAATTAAATTCACATGTATAATATACATTTACATTAGATATATTATTTTTACATCGATGTTAGAAATTATATTTAATTTGTATAAAATTCAAAAATAAAATAAAATAATCAATCTAATTAATTCCCCGTGTACTTGTGTTCGGTAAATAAGAGCTAGATGTGACGTTTACGAGCAGATCTTGTGTTCGGATTCCAATCGTACTCATCTGTCTTGCTCGCATGAGGATTTGATGTTCGATTCTCGAGTGACAAGATGAGTCTAAGCTAAATAAAATTAAAAAAAAAGAAACTTATTGTTTAATTAAATCCACAGAAAAACAAGACCTGGGAGAATTCCCATGGGACAGACTGATGACACTGGAAGAAGAGAGCTTATTGGAAGGAACCCCGCATATCATGCCAGAGACAAAATCGGAAGACTGCACCTTCACTTTTATCACAAACGATGAAGAGGGGAATAGCGGGGTAGATGTGAATGACGAGAAGTCTGGTGCCAGCAAAGGAGGAGATGATGAGAATGAAGGGAGCATAAAGGGAAGGAAGAGAAAGAAGAGAAGATGAGCAAAGGTGATGAAATAACATTAAAAATGGTGGCAGATGCAGTAAAAGCGCGTAAGAGTGGTTTAAAAATACTTACAGGGAGAGGTCACACCCTCTGGAAAACGGATCCTAACTACACTCTAGGATATAATTTCTACTATAAAATCATACAGAAAGTCGGAGTTTTAGTGTCCAATGCCCCTTTTTACGATAATATAAGCAAATAATGAAAAATTTCGCCGAAAAAACCGTTGAGTTTGAACGCTTATAACTCAGAAACAATTAAAGATGTACGTATAAACTAAATTTTAAAAGAAAGCTGAGGTCGAGTAGATACGTTTTGAAAAAAAGAAGCTCAAATATTTTAATATGGTCAAAAGTTATGGGAGAAATAAGAGTTAGCCAAAATTTTATCGAAAATTTAAAGTTACAATTTAATGATTTTTTAGCCCAAAATTTCGGCTAATTCTTATTTCTCCCATAACTTTTGACCATATTAAAATATTTGAGCTTCCTTTTTTTTAAACGTATCTACTCGATCTCAACTTTCTTTCAAAATTTAGTTTATACGTACATCTTTAATTGTTTCTGAGTTATAAGCATTCAAACTCAACGGTTTTTTCGGCGAGATTTTTATTATTTGCTTATATCTATTGTAAAAATGGCCATTGGACACTAAAACTCCGGCTTTCTGCATGATTTTATAGTAGAAATTATATCCTAGAGTTTGGTAAGGATCCGTTTTCCAGAGGGTGTGACCTCTCCTTGTTAGTGAAATTAATACTAAGCTCGATATACTAAAAATAAAACTGAATCTTGAACCGGACAAAATTGCTAATAATTGATCTTTTACAGTTGAAGACAGGCTAGAAAAACGAGAAGTTAAAATAACTGATTTAGTTACTTCAGTAAATAATTTGTGCAATGTAGTAGCAAGCACACAAGAGCAGCTCGTGAATTCTTTCAAAAATGTAAGAACCGAAATGGATGAGATGAGAAACGATATAACATATGAGAGAAAAGAATTGCAAGACTCTATTTGCAATATAAAAATAATACATCATATAATACACTCACCAAATACTACTCCTCTATTAGAAGACGGGAAAAGAGATGCTTTTTATAATGCTATTGTATCTTCTATACCAACTACTCAAGCTGTAAATTTTCTAGCAAAACATACACAAAGTGGGGTTACTTCTTATGAAACTTTAAAATCTCTTGTATTGCAGGATGAGTCTACACGTAATGAGAATAAAGATGAGACAACTGAGATGAGAGCTGCCAACATGACTGAAAGCAAACCGATACGATGCTATGAATGTCATGATATGGGTCACATCGGTTCAAACTGCCCTAATCTGAGCAAAGGGCCTAAATGTTACAAGTGTAACAAATCTTTTGAATGTAGTCAGCCGTCAACAGGTTACCCTCCTAGAGGTAGAGGACGAGGCAAAGGACCCCGTAACACGCCTATGAGAAATGTGGTTTCCGTCAATTTTTTAGAGCAGGGAATGGGGATACCGAGACATGCGGCCAACTAAAAATTAGGCCATATTAACGGAAACCAGTGTACGATAAAGTGCAATCAGCACCGAGAATTACTATTAGAGCTGATACCCTGTAATAGTGACTTCAGGGGCCCCTACTGTGGGACCTATGGCGTTTAGAGCTTTGTGCCCATTGAGACTTTTGTTCAGGACGCCAAGACACACAACATATAAAAAATTCAGCGAAATTGACGGAAACCACATTTCTCATAGGCGTGTTACGGGGTCCTTCATAAGTATGTTTAAAATGAGCAATAGTTTTCTCCGGGGAAATTATCGTATTAAATATCAAGGGCGAGGTATGAAGTGTAAATTTACAGATGAGTGTACACATGAATTTAAAAGAGACAAATTTACAAACTCAAGAGGTAGGGCGAATTATAACAGAAATTACAAAAACAACAAAACTTATCTAAACAAGAAGAAAAATCAAACCAAAACAAACTCAGGATAATATAGTATATTGTAATAAAACCAAATTAAAATAAGGAGAAAGCTTTTATGTTAATAAGGTTAAAATAATAAAAAATAACAAGCTGTTATCAGAATTTATCGCGGATTCAGGTTCAACAGAACATTTATCAAAGAATAAAGATATCTTTATATTATTTGATAGTACGAAAGAGGGTGAGATTTTATGTGCTAATAAAAATAAATAGGCGAATTTAAAAACGGAGGTAGGTGAGGTCGAAATAAAATTAAACACGGGCAAAACTTTAAAAATTAACAAAGTAATATTTGCTGATGCCTTAAAGGAAAACTTATTGTCTTTACGGAGATTTGTAGAAACAGGTTTAGTGATATATTTAGATATAGAGAAAATATTGATTCTTGATCCAATATCAAAAGAAATAGTTTTGTCCGGTACATATAGAAGCCCTTATTGGTTTATAAATCTAGAAATAAAAAAACATGAACATGATGTTAATGAAAAACAAAATAAGGTTAATCTAGCTGAAAATAAAAATCAAACAATTAAATATATGACTAGAAGTGCTACAAAAGATGCGAACATGGAAACAATTAATCAAACGGAAGTGACTGATGAAATTGATAGAAATGTAGATGAGAAAACTGAAGATATTAAAGAAAACTTTGAAAAATATAATCAAATGAATTTCGACACTACAATTTGCGACAGAAAAATTAGCAATATTGATGAGTTACCTGACACAGAAGTTAGACAAGATGAGTCACCGTTTGGAAAAAAATATGAAGTTTTTAAAAGAAATAATCAAGCAATGCTATGGCATGTAAGACTTGGGCATACTTCATTAGCATATTTAAAAGAATTCCAAAACAAGTTTCCAGAAAACAAAAGTTTAAGAGATGCGATATTTAACAAATCTATAAATGATGTGAAGTATGTCAATTATCTAAGTTTAACAAATTACCTTTCAAAAGTAATAGAAACAGAGCGGCAAAACATTTACAAATAATTCATTCTGATATAATGGGACCGATTACTCCAACTACACATCCAAGAGGTTACCGTTTTATTTCAGGTTTTATAGATGATTTTTCTAGACTGGCAATGGCTTATCCTATGAAGTCAAAAAGCGAAGTTGGACATTATTTAGAAATGTTTGTAAGAAGCGGCAGAAATCTATTAGGCTATGATGCGAAAGTGTGTTATCTAAGAACAGATCAGGAAGAGAATATGTTGGTGGATATACTGTAGAAGTTTTAAAGAAACTTGGAGCAAAACTTCAGTTATCTCCACCAGTCACGCCAAAACTTAGCGGTGTATCAGAAAGGTTCAATCAGACCATGCAAAAGAAAGTAAGAACTTATATCTACGACTCAAAATTACCTGAATATCTATGGGACTTAGCATTGTCAGCAGCACTTTACGCATATAATAGAACTTCGGAAAAATCTAACGAGATGAGGATTCCTTTATAAAAATTTGCTCCTGAACACAATTTTGATATTAATCAGTTGAAAAGGTTTGGATGTGTTGCCTATATTGAAGTTAAAAAAAACTGATCCACAGATGAGAACTGAAGGAAGAAGAGTAATTTTAATCGAATATACTCCTACAGGATATCAGTTCTTAAAACCAGATACAAATTTCCAATAATGAACGATGAAATTAATAAAACTAAATGGTTTACGAAATTTAAAAAGGAAGAAAAATTAAATGAAGAACCCTCTAAAGGAGAATTTTTAAAACCGGAGGGAGAGACGAAAAGAAAAAGAGGTAGACCTCGAAAAATTAATAAAATTGAGGATGAGAAAAATGAAAAACCGATTAATAAGATAAGTAAATTAACTGAAGATGATGATGAGAGAACGAACTGAGTCAAACTTATGATTCTGTATCAAGATTATCTCTGGTGAGAACAGTTCTACTAATAGTGAACAAATATAACTTAAACTTACAACAATTGGACGTGAAAACTGCATTCTTAAATGGAAAGATAGAAGATGAGATCTTTATGAAATATACCAAAGATGAGAAAGAAACTAAGGTTTGTAAAATAAACAGAGCAATGTATGGCTTAAGAATTAGTCCTTAAAAATGGAATATCGAATTCACAAACGCTATTTTAAAGTTAGGCTTGACAAACTCAGATTTAGAACCCTGTTTATTCATTTGGAAAAATGAAGAAAAAATTTTAATATTATTAATATATGTAGATGATATTTTGTTTGCAAATAATGACGACAAGAAACAAGATGAGGTAATTCAAGCATTAAGCCAAACCTTTGAAATGTCAAATCTAGGAAAACCTAAGGAGTTTTTAGGCATAACTATAAAAAGAGATAGGAAGAGTAATGTTTTAAAATTAAATCAAGAAAAGTATATTGACAAGATTCTAAAAAGATTAGGATTTGAAAACTGTAAACCTCAACGAATTCCTATGGTAACTTCTCAAGTCACTAATCATGAAAGAAAAATGAGAGACAATGGTGCAACAGATGAGAATTATGAAGAGGATGAATTTAAAACAAGTAATACAAATTACAGAGAAATAGTTGGAAGTTTAGTATATTTCGTCGGGTGGAAGGAAAAGGGTGCTATTTCGAAATAACGGTGAAAAAGGTTCTAATTCGGATGAGCGGTGAAAAAAGTGTAATTCGAATGAGCGGTGAAAAAGGTTCTAATTCGAATGAGCGGTGAAAAAGGTTCTAATTCGGATGAGCGGTGAAAAAGGTTCTAATTCGGATGAGTGATGGAAAAGGTACTACTTCAAAAGAGCGATAAAAAGGTCTGAAGTTGGATGAGCGATAATTAAGGAAAATATATTTATTCCTGCAAACAAACAAAAAAGCTAAGTGGATTAATTATAATTTTTTAATTTTATCAATAAGCTTTTTTGATTTTTAACAGATTCACACGTTTAACTTGTATAATCTATAGTTGAATTTGATATTTGGCTTCACGATAAGTTTTACAAAAAAATAGATTTATTTATGACAATAATTTATTAAATAAAAATAAATGCTAATTCAATAAACTATAATAAAAACAATAATATTCACTAGGAATTAGTTTTTTTTGTATAAAACTACTGATATCTCTTTTTTTTCTTGATCCAAGGGCAAGATTTCATTGTAACAGCATTCCAATTTTTGCTGTTTCAAAGCACCACTCAATATTTTACCTGCATCTTCATAATTGTATTTATAAGAAATTGAAGATTTGGTAACAATTATTTTACATAATTGAGAAATTTTTATTTTTTTCCAAAAATTTTTGTCAGATAAGTCCGAAAAATTAAATGACTGACTATACGGTTAATCAAATTAATCAGTCAGATATATTTAATTTTTCGGACTTATCTGACAAAAATTTTTGAAAAAAAATATTTTATCGATATAAAAAGGCATTACATAAAACAATGTGTGAAAGATGAGTTGGTAAAAATTAAATGGGTTTAATCGTCATAACAGATTGCTGACATATTTACAAAGCCATTATCACATGATACCCACAATTATTGAGTTAGTAAAATGTTTAACTTATAAATATTTTTTTATACAGATAATTTTTTATTGTTCACAGGAAAGGACTAAAATAAGTGAAAAGACGAGTGGGCGATGAGCGAAGAACAGATGGTCGGGAGGGAGTGAAGGATTTTAAATTACGCGCCCATACGTGCTATCCCTCTCCCCAGAGCCGCGGGGGCTCAGTGGATTGGGACTCGGCCTTTCATGCGAAGGGTCCGAGTTCGATTCCCGAGGCAGGCACCTCTGACTTTTTTTCAAAAAGTGTATGTGCTAAAATTTTCAACACCGTGGTTCTGGTGGTTCGGATCCCACCTTAAACTGTAGGGCCAGTTGTGTTGCACATAAATTTCCTTTCTTAGCAAAAAAAAAAAATAAAATAAATAAATAAATAAAAATAAAGTCCTAAATGGCATTACGTTTGAATGGTGGCAAACCGGATTCGAGTGTGAATCCATAGCCAATTTAAAGAAATAGAAATAGAAATAGAATCCCTCTCCCCACTCTAAGCCCTTCGGGGCCCGCGTGTACCAAGCGCGTCAGTCGGTTTCTACCGGTCTATCGACAAAGACAGAGTTTAATAAAGATGCGTTGTGATTCATAAATAATTAATATAAATAAATATAAATAAGTGTGTTTAGATATAAAACGTTATTTTATTGTGCAACCTCTTTTCACCACCCAAAATCCAACATAATTATTTATTTATTTATATTTTTTTATTTCTATAATTAATATTTTATCTTAATGGAAAATACAATTTTTTATATGTGATACCTCAAAAAAGTATATATTTTGACATAAGAATAAAATTTATGCAAATTGGAATTCATCCATATCTCTCCCTAAAATGTATGCATGGATATGAATTTTTAATCGATTGAGCTGAAATTTACAGGGTATATTTGTTATAATTATAGAAATCAGTGATCCTATTTTCAGCTGTATTGCTCATAAATTGTTGAAGATACGGAGCGTCATATAGGTAGAATATAATTTAGTAAACTTACGAATGAAGTATGCACATTCAAGTTTATGACTATATCAATTGTTGACTTAAATAAGACTTGCTGCACAAAATGTTATATACTTTTGACATCTAAATACTGTTCGAGCTAACATCTTTCTCTTCTTCTAGTGCATATTTATATAAACCGTATACAAAATAAGAATAATAAGTGCTGAGTTTTTATTTAATTTAGATGGATCACCAGGTACTGGATAAAATAAGACATGTTTCTCGAACAGCCCGAAACTTTTTCAAAACGTTTTAAAAACGTTTTTTAAGCGTTTTGATATTGAGAACATAAGAGTATTAAACTATTTTTACAACGTTTTAAAAAAGTTAAAAAAAGCTTTTCACGTTCTGACACTAGTTGCTACACAAATCTCACAAATGGCCAAGTATTATTCAACATTGATATATAAGGTGTATTTGCTTTAAATCAAATATATAAATAACAGCAGTATCAATGTAGTACTTTAAGTGTAAGTGTAAACGAATGTAACTAATATAAGACAGGTCGCATATTAGGCTATATCTTAAACATGGGTATAAAAACGACATTTAATAATTTTTTAAATATTTTCAAAAACGTTTTTTCAACGTTTTTAAAACGTTTTTAGAATAATTTGAAAACGTCGTTTTTTATTTTTATTATGAAACGTTATAACGTTTGATAGAAAACGTTTGATAGAAAACGTTTAAAAAACGTTTCGTGCTGTTCGCGTTATGAGTGTATGAATTGGGCTGGAAAACTGAAGAATAGACCCTCTGTGCAAATTTCTGTTCAAATCGATCAGTATTTTGCCCCCTCCAACATTCCACTAGTAGTATTATTATTTTAACTTGTAGTACTTGTATGTATTAATATTTTAAGATTGGTAAAGTTTAGTCTATGGATCAATTTCCAGAGAGTGAAAATATTTTATTGAATCGTATTCTTTTTTTATGTAAATATTTTCAACAATTGACATCACTGTTAGTTGTCGATAATAACAATTTGTACATATATGTTAGTTCATTAATTTAGATCCATCTCTATCATCATTTCTTCCAGTGATCGTTGATTACACGCCACTGGAAATAGTTAATATGATTAAAGTTCTTGTTGAGTGACAAGATAATTACAGAGCTACAGAAAGGCATTTTGCAGAAAAGAATATCCATACGCTAGACATCCAGATACAAAAGCTATTAAGCGATTAGTAAGGAGAGCTGAACGAGGTAATCTAAAATCTCAGACACAAAACTGGCTCTAAAGAGCATGTTGTACTAGGAGTATTGGCTTTAGTTGCTGATGATCCCCATATTTCTATCCAGCAAATCGAGCGAAGACTTGGAGTTCCTAGACCAACAGTTAACCACATTTTAAAAAATTACAAATTGCATCCTTATCATGTACGACTCTGTAGATGACTCGACTTTGTAGATGGACAGCTAATAGAATACATCAAGGTCCTTTCTTTTTTGACAAATGTTTATTTACAAATGATGCGAAATTTGATAATATGGGAAGTGTCAATCTACACAAAGCTCACTAGTAGTCCCAAGTAAATCCTCATTGGCAAAGAGGTCATCGTGTCCAGAGACGTTGGTCATTGAATATATGGGGAGGTATAGTCAGAAATAATGTGACCAGGCCATTTTTTATAATAATATTTTAAATAGTTTTTTCTATTCAAATATTCTGCAGAATGAAGTACCAGCTCTATTAGAAAAGGTACCCATTGCCTCGAGACAAATCATGTGGTTTCAACAAGACGGAACACCAAACACCGTACACGACCAGTTAGAGCATTCTTGAATGACACACTCTAATCGATGGATTGGCATTGGCAGTTATCTGCGTAAATGGCTAGCCCGATCACCAGATCTAACTCTGATGGATTTTTTATGGTGTACTGTAAAAGATCAAATTTTTGCTGAAGCTCCAACCACCATAAAAAACAGATAGAATAAGGAGAGCCTTCGAATCTATTACGGTTCAAATATTGGAGTCCACCTGAGCTTCTGTCAAAGAACTAATATGTGCATTCAATAAAATGAATAACTAATTGAACATCTGTTGTAACAGATAAGTTAACTAGTTGGGTTCACCTAATCCTCTCTTGAATGGGCGGACTTCTTGCCTCGCCTTGACAGGCTGGGTATTATGAGTCTTCCCTTAATTGGCTGGTCTTTGTAAGAGCGCGATTGAGTTCGTATCGCGATGAACTTGTTTTCAAGTTGAGCATGCATTTATGAGAGGAGAGGGGCGGACGACAGAACCAAAATTATTAATTGTGAAAGTGGAGAATGGGAAGTTCCCTCTCTCGTCTAACAGCTACAGAGTCGATAACACCTTCCTCGCTCCTGTGAATATCGGGGCTGTGAAAATGAAGGGAATTTACAAACATATTTTTACAAACAGCTTAAGGCTGCAAATTATTTATTACCTAAATTAATAAATTACGAAAAAAATAACATTATTGTTCAACAATTCCCTGCTTGGGTAAAAGAAAACTTAGCGTCAGCAAATTTTGTAGATTTAAATACTATTGGTCAAACCCTTATTCAACTTGATACAATAAAAGCAGAAAAAAATGATCGTAAACAATATTCATTTTATAATAATGCATCTTCTCAAAATGCTTAAGTTTGGCATTTTTGTACAGAGAGCAGTTATTATGTAAATAGACGATATAATAACTGATCAACATCATCGGGTAACGATTATTGTAGAGGATGTAGTTAAAGAAATACTAAGTTAGTTTTAAGTGTGTAAAAAACTTTGATATGGAAACCGCGTGTTTGATAATTGATTACAATATTAAATGAAGGTTTATATTAAATGAGTTTAGTTAGTAACAATACAATAAGTCGAGTGACAAAGCTTGTTGGACCATCGGAAAAGGCCAAAACTACTATATTCAAAAGGTCGGATGATAAGTGCTTCTTCCGTTCTTCTTTTTCTTCGCAAAGGGCCGCGTGCCCTCTCTTTCGATGCAAACTCTTCCCGTTGTACAGTGGACGGCTTAAGGAGGTCGCTTGTTGACGCACCCGTCGACGCTTTCCCACATCTATCAACGGAAGAGTGTTTCTTTCGGGGCTTGACACGTCTTGCGTCCGCCCGTACTCACGCCTCCCAAGGGCACCTTATGAGACCTTGGTTTGGCCGACCAGAGAGATCTTGCCATAGGAAATACATCCGTATAAAGATCGAAAAGAGCCCAGGGCGCTCGGGGACCACCCCTGCTCGAAGTTGCATTTTTGTTAACATATGTGGTAAGTGGACGTGCGCGTATGACCACACTATTGTTGTTGTCGGTGGGCATACCTGCGAACGTTCATGCGGCGTAACGCGGCGAAAGAAAAGTTTATGGCCCTTTTAGTACGGACCCGTATACGCAATGTACTATCTTTCGTTGAGGAACTACAATTTTAAGGATTTCCACAGTCTTGTTGTATGAAAAAAATCCTTCAATATAAACATTCTTTTTTTATGTGTATAGGGAAGAAACAATCGAACGCTTTAAATCTCATATTTTCTTTTACAGCTAAATGCCGTGCTATAATAACAGTATCAATCAAATAAGATTCGAAGGAAATTATATAAAACGAGATAACGGAAAAAACATTCATTTTTTACCGGATACACTATATCCACCACCAAATTTTAATACAAATGTTTATACTGATGGTCATCAAAATCCGAATGCAACCACAATAACTCAAAATAATACACATAATACTCAAAATTTAAACGAGAGATAGACACGGTGAATCAAGGTCCGGCAATGTGTCAAGGTACACATGATTTAATTCATGTACTATCAAAAGATGTAATTAATAATTCACCCAAGATAAAGACGATTTTAGGAAAATACCATTTCCACTGCATATACAATTAACCATTATAAATCACAATTTGTGGTCTCTAGTTGATACGGGAAGCTAGATAACGGGTATTTGCTTAAAAAAATGCTGTTTGGTCATGGACGCCGAATCACAATATCGCTTATCGGGAATTTAAACAAAATTTTATGCGTTCTGTATGTCTGGGTTATTTTAACCTGATGCGATATTAAAAGTACAATGTGATGCTTCTGATGTGGGTGTAGGCGGTTATTTGCATCAAATAGACGGGGAGGGAATTTAAAAAATAGTTTCTATAGCGAGAAGATGTTTAACGTCAACAGAGTTAACTTATA
This sequence comes from Theocolax elegans, assembly GCA_026168455.1. Lineage (NCBI taxonomy): Eukaryota > Metazoa > Arthropoda > Insecta > Hymenoptera > Cerocephalidae > Theocolax > Theocolax elegans. Next base: position 37,341,591 of record CM047426.1, on the reverse strand, counting down.
CAACCACAGAAAAGGAACCTTTAGCGATAATCTATTCGATAACACAATTCAGAGAATATTTAGTAGGTAACCCTTATGAAATAAGAAGTGATCATAAATGTTTGACTTTCATAAACACAACGGTATATCATAATTCAAGATTAAGGGGATGTCGGAGCTATAGCCTCCATCAAAAGCCGCTCGATCTCTCGGTTTCGAATGGCGCTGTAGTCAGGTGTCGATTTCTACGATAAACGTACTTAAAACATAAATTATAAATTTTACAGCTACATAGAGCTGTTGAAAGATACTTTCCCCCCTAGCTATGACTAAACTTAAGGTAATTATAATATTACTCTTGGAATCAAATGTTTATTTTTTTAAAGAAATGTGAAATACGTCTCATATTCAATGAATCTATATCTGCTGTAATGCTACACGCAACGTATTTCACATTTCTTTAAAAAAATAAACATTTACTGCCAAGAGTAATATTACAATTACCTTAATTTTAGTTATAGCTAGGGGGGAAAGTATCTTTCAACAGCTCTATGTAGCTGTAAAATTAATAATTTATGTTTTAAGTACGTTTATCGTAGAAATCGACACCTGACTACAGCGCCATTCGAAACCGAGAGATCGAGCGGCTTTTGATGGAGGCTATAGCTCCGACATCCCCTTAATTAGGTTAAACCTTATACTACAACAATATGATTATAAAGTTACATTTGCTTATAGCTCATAGCTTCCTTGCAATTATATAATTCACCAATAGAAAATTTAAATGATGAATTGTTGTTGGTCATTATGTCAAAATGTCAATAATAGTGATATTGAATTAAAAAATATTTTAAAACATGTAGCAGAAAAACAAAAATTAGACAAAAAAAATAAGTACAATAATTAATTATATACAAAACATAAATTCTGACGAGTTTCAAATTTATCAAAATATTTTATTTCATAAAGGAAAATCAAATAATATATGGCGAATAGTTTTGCCTGAATCGGAAAAATGGAGGTTGATTATACATACCCATGAAAAGCTGGGCCACCCAGGGGTGTTAAAAACATGCACTTATATTAAGCGATTTTATTATTGGCGCGGAATGAACAGTAACATAAAAAAATGTGTTATATCGTGTGACCTGTGCCAGCGAGTTAAACACCTCACGACCGCGATGGAGGGAGAGTACCATTTGGTCACCAGTGATGAGCCTAACAAGCTCATCGCGGTTGATTTCTATGGACCCCTTCCATGCGGTCGTGGGGGAGTGCAATACCTCTTTGTAGTATTAAATACATTCTCAAAATTGGTTAGAATATATCCGTTAAAAAGCGCGACAACAAATGCAGCATTGAAAAAAATAATCGAGGAATATATTCCCGAGTGTGGGAAAATGAGTCGTATTTTGCAGATAATGGGACGCAATTCAGTTCTCCAAAATGGAAAAATCGTCTTGAATTAGAAGATATTAAAACCACTTTTTCCTCTATTCGACACCCAGAAACGAAAAAATCGATAGGATGTTTAGAACGTTTTGCGAAAAGAAACATACCGCGTGGCCGAATTAGGTTAAAGAGATCGAAAAATTACTTAACCTGACGACGCATTTTAGTACAGACTAGGCCCCATTAGAACTGCACTACGGAAAAAAGATAAAAGAAGATGAAGATCCTCTGCTTTATACTCCAATTTTCGGTCAAATAATGTCTCGTGATAGGTTTCTTACAATCTTTCGCCATTTACATTTTCATGATAATGAAGATACCTCGGAAATAGCTCACCATCCTTTAGTAAAAATAAAACCAATAATAGACTAGCTACAAAGTAAATTCTCAGCAGCTGTTATTCCAGGCAAAAAAATTGTGCATAGATGAAAGCCTAGTATTGTGGAAAGGCAGGCTTTGATTCAAGCAGTATATTCCTTTGAAAAGAAATCGGTTTGGCATCAAACTTTTTGAATTAGTAGACTGTGAGACTGGATTCATTTTGGGTTTTATTGTCTACATTGGCGCTGATACTGATTATCAGAAGTTTGATTTGGATGTTACTGGGGATATTGTCGTTCATTTCTTACAACCTTATTTTTGCAAGGGTCATGTCATATACATAGATAACTAGTATACATCTCCCATATTGGCAGAATTTTTGCATGATCGCGATCACAGGAATGTGTGGAACGGTAAGAACAAATAGAAAAGGAATGCCAAAATTAGAAAATAAATTAGAGCGAGGTGAAGTTCAAGTTGCTCATAATAATTTGTGGATGACAAACAGATGCCAAGATAAGCGTAGTGTTTGTATGTTTACAACTGTGTACAAACCCGAGTTCTGTTCCACTGGCAAAAAATACCATCAAACCAATTAGGATATTATAAAACCACGATGCATCCATGAGTAGAACCAAAATATCGGTGGTGTTGACAATGTAGATAGACAATTGTCTATAATCGAAACAGTTAAAAAAACAATGAAGTGGTATCGCAAGTTATTTTTCCATCTTATTGATCTAAGTTTATCTAATGCTCATTCTTTATATAAAATGGAAAATGAAGGCCCAATGCTCTTTCCTTCATTCCGAATATCGGTTGTTAAATCATTATTGAAATTGGATTATACTAATGATAGCATTTCTCATCTTGTTAGCCCTCTTACTCGATTAGTAGGTCGTCATTTTTCAAGGTTTGCTACAAGTCGAAGGTGTCACTTGTGTGCTTTACGTAAAATTACTAGTCGAACCAAATACATGTTATTAACAGGTTTGTTTTTTTAACTTTAATAAAGTATAAATATTAATTTTAATACTGTTTAATATTGTTTAAAAGTTCAGATTTTTCATTTATTTTTAAGGCTAAAGGTATTAAATTTCATATAAAGGTACCTTAATCCTTTTATAAAAATACCTTTAAGGTATGTTTGCAATAGACTTCATGCATTAAAGGGCATTAAAGTGCATTAAAATTTATACTTTTTTAACAGTGTAAGATGACGCTTCCCGCCAAATTCTCCCTAATCTAAAACTTTTGTTGTGAATTTCTTAAATTATTAATTCAATATTTTAATCAACATTTAATTTTTTGGTTCGAAAGATTATATAATCTGTTGTAATTCGGGTTCGAGATCTCATTAAATTTTAACAATCAGCAATACATACTTGAGTGCTCGAAGATGTCGTTCGACGATATTCGCCATTTGATTGCTGGTAAACCGACGATTAGTAGATGGATCCCTCGTAAAATCCTTCAACAATGTCATGACAATTTCCAGTTGGCCACAAATATGAACTACAAAAACTGCAGCTAGACTGCAAGCTCCAATCGTAATTGTGTAAAGGACAAAGCCTGACATACTCTGAACAAGGAAGACGATTTCGTACACGGGACTGCGATCGACGTCCAGCAGAACTCGGTAGATCGGATAAGTTAACGCTCTTGGGGCTATTTCGAAATTTATCATATAAATATGTATATAGTCAATGCATGGTGGTCATTTTCATCAAAACAGAACATATATAGAACATAACAGAACATATAATTTTAAATTTTCAAAGATCGTTGGGCAACGATCGGACGAAAGAAAAAAAAGATTTATTAACAAATTGAGTAAAATAGGACTATTTTTCATTTTTAAATGGATAATAAAATGCATTATACAACGCAGTCGTGGAATAGTAGAGATGCACCTCTACAAAACTTACCTCAGCCCGCAAATATTATACATATACAATAAAAAAATGTTAATCGACGTATTTTTAATTGCACTTTTTGAAATAATAGCTATTTTTAAATGAACCCACATAGTTTTCTTATAATAAATTAGTAAATAATTCATCAGGCGTAACTTAAAAAACGTGTATTTCTGGAAAAATATTGAGTTTTTCGTTGTATAATTGATACTAAAAATTGAATCTTTTCTATTTTTAACTGAGCCACCGCTAAAATTCCTAAAATTCATATATTTCTTCAAAAAATTAAAAAGAAACTTTTTTGATTAATCATCTGTGTGTCACCGCCGTACGGAACATGTGCAGATACTTTCGGAAGTCTCGGAACGTCGGTCCGAAAGAAATGTGGAACGCATAATTCCAGCTACACGGAAGCGTTCTTATGTCCCCTTTTGGATTGAAGAATTAAAAATTCCATTGTTTGTTGAAATTGAAAAGCGAGTTCGGCCCTACTTAATTGGTAATGGGAGGGATGGGTTATTTTTAAGAACACAAAACAAGTTCCACATTCCTTTCGGACCGACGTTTCAAAACTTCTGAAAGTATCTGCGCACACGCAGTACATAATGGAAAAAAGATGGAGAGTATCGTTTGTGGCATGAGACTTTTAAGTGCTGAATAAAAAATGAAGCGGGCGTGGGGTCTTAAACCCGAGCCTCTTCGGATCCCAAGACGTTCACGCTAATAACTGCGCTACGCCCGCACTGGTCGTAGCGCTTCTTATTGCTCTTATATGCCACCTCGCGGTGTCGGTAATGCTGGCATCTTATGACAAGTGGATTAAATCCACCTTGTCACACGTTTTAGCAGAAAGTGAGCAAATGGAACCCCTAACACATTCACTCGTAACAAACCGACCTTGTTGGATAGAGAGGTCAAACGAAATTAAAACGATGCAAAAAATTACAGATAAGGATAGAAAATATAAGCAGGATAACATAGTAATTTAAGGTATAGCGAATAAATTCGATTTAGAAACGAAAGATAAAAATGAGCAGAAGAATTTACTAAAAAGAGATTAAATGTCAACGCAACGATAGACGAGGTTAGAAATATTGTTGGAATTGCGATCGGCCCTTCTGTCGATTTCCCCCCACCACCTTAAGACAATAGAAGAGCACGGTGTCCGTCGGAGAACTTACTCTCTGGTCGGCTGCCGATCCGTACAGGTCAAATACGGTGCACCCGCGAACTATTTTTACAGACTATAATTTCATATATATATATAATAAATATATAAGTGAAGTGAATTAGTGTGACGAGTTTTATTGCTGCCACCACCCAATAATCCATCAGGTTATCGGCCCACCACCGTTTCCATTTGCGCGGGGAATTCAGAGAAGGTTCTTCTTTTAGGTAAGAGACGTGCATAACCAGGATATCAGAAGAAGGAGAGAAGGCGACGAGCAGCATCACCAAGGGTATGTGAAAATTCTTAATAAAGTGAAGTGAAAATCGATTTGATAGCGACGCGGTGATTTGTGTTTAAAACGATATCGTTGTGCGATGCGATCTTAGACTAACATGTTATGCAAATTCACTGGCTGGTATTCATGGTTTATTAATTTTATTAATTTATTTATTAATTTATTATTAATTTTGTGTGGATGCGATGAGAAAAGCCTAGATGCAAAAAATTGTGAGTGTGATGAGAAAAAATGTTCATAGACACGTTTGTCTTTTGTCCGAAAAATTCGTGGAACAGAACCTTGGAAAGGTCAGAGCGCGGCATTTGTTTGTACCGGGTATTGCATGCGGCGGGAACACGTGAGCGACGAAATAGGAATAGCAGAGCAAGAGTGCGAGTGAGAAGTAGAGCGAGAGTGCGAGTGAGAAGGAGAGCGAGAGCGCGAGTGAGAAGGAGAGCGTGAGCGCGAGTGAGAAGGAGAGCGCCAGGCGGGAGCGACCGAACGAGCTCGGGAACACTCGAGAAAGAGAGAGAAGGGCGAGTAGGGGAGAAGGGCGTGTACGGGAGAAGCGCGAGTTCGGGCGCGCGCGAAGTGGGAAAGAGAGCGGAGACGCGTACTTACGTAGTAGGGAAACGAGCGAGACTAGGTGAGCGCGGAGCGGGGCGTTCTCGATGCAAAGAAGCGCGAAGTATGGTAGACGAAAAGCTAGATAGGCAGGATCTAAAATCGCGCTAATTTCGGATCAGCTGATCTTCCTTTTCTTTTCTTTTCTTTTTCCTCTTTCTCGTACCGCATGCGATACAATATCGGTCCAACAAATGTCTAAGCAACTTTAAAAGGATATTAAGTAAAAGTTAACGTTAACAAAGTGATGCGCTTATTAAAATGAGAATTGACATGAGAAGAGTTTCCCCGGGCAGAAGGTTGGTCTAGACCTTCTTGAAAAGTAAATAATTTTCACAACAGAATCCGGATTCACATGTACCCTGTGTACATAATAAATAATAATTATTAAAGTGTTTTAAAAGTTGCATTCATCGGCACAGCTGGTCTGCTGATGTGCTGCAGGCGTCGTACGTTCTCGCAGTGCATTAGTGGGGATGTGGTTGACTACACTTTGTGTTCAAGCGTTAGTTGGCTACATTCGCTGATGGTTTAACAGCTTTGTGTTCGAGAGGTTGAACCATCAGCTGATTGCGATACATGTTTTTCAGATATGGATCACCTATCAGGAGATCAGATTCGAGTGGTATCTGAAGCAATCAAGGCTAGGCGCAATAAAAGGGAAGTACTGACCATTCCGGTCAAAAACCAGCTAATTACTTACCCCTCTACCGAATTAGGCAATTTAGTAAAATCTGAAATGATTGAATGGGATTTGAATGATGCAATAGAGATGGGTATTACAAGCGATGAGTTGAACCATGATGCGTTTGAGGTCGACCTGAGAGACGTGGACGTGAAGGGTGAAGAGATGGGCAGAGATATTGAATGCGAAACCGACTCTGAGATGAGCGATAAACGAGATTCGATAATAAACGAGAAGCGAAATTTCAGAGAAGCGAATGTGTTAAATAAAAATGCGCCGTTGATTATTGTTGATGAAAAATGCAACATAAGCATGCGAATTAAAAACAAAACTAAATTGCCTAATATTAAAAGAGATGATTTTTCAGATGAGATGGATGAGACGAGAAACGTGATGGAAAGAGTCACTCAAGTTATTGAGGAGAAAATGCAACCTGTTGCGAATTTGAGGATCCGGGTAGACATGGTGGTCACGGACATAAACAATTTCTTTGATTCAATGACGGGACGCGACATATCACAACAAAACAACTTGAGAGAAAATATTGATGAGAAGCGCAACCTCAACGATGAGATGAGACGAATGTGTTCGGAGATGAGAGGATGCATTCGTGAAGGACGAGAGGTGTTAAGGGAAATGAAAGAGGTAAGAGATGAGTTTTATGATAAGAATGAAAATGATTTTAAAGAAATTGCACATAACTCGACCGAAAATTCGGGGCATGACGTTATATCGAAAGCGGATATAATAAAATTAATTAGATCAGAAGTAGAGAAAGAAAATAATTCGGAAACTAAAATTTTTAACAAATCGAATGGCATGAGTGAGTTTAAAGACGCGATTAAATTACTGAATGTGAAAGATTCGAGTACAAAGAGAGATTATAAATTATCGGTACAAATGAAATGTTTATTGATTACTTTACTTCGGAATTAATTGCCTTGGATTTAATGTACATTATTGATGAAGACTCTGAAAAACGAGACGCGACGGAAAGAGAAATGTTAACGCGAGATTAGTTTAAAGTCAGAGACATTTCAATAAATCATATCGATCAAAATTATCATGCCAAATTAATTGATATTAAAGACCCGAAAGAGATGCTGGAAAAAATTAAGGAAATTAAGAGATGTGAATGTAGTTTATCGTCTGTTAACTTAAGGAAACAGTTGTATTCTTTGGTATTCAAACGTAAAGAGAGAGTGTCAGTTTTCGTTGACAAATTTGATGAGATAATAAGAACACACAATAATATTCCTCATACTCAGCCGTTTGCTGAATCTGAGATTCGTGATGCCTTTTATAATGCAATAGTACGAGAAGTGCCACAGATTCACGAACTTAATTTTGTGAACAAAAACGCGACGGGTAAGGATCTAAATTATAATCAATTAAAAACATTTCTTTTACAGCATGAAGCGATGAGGAAGGGAAGCGGAGGTGCGACAGTGAGCACTAGTGTGGAGCAGAGAGTAGCTCTGGGTGCCGCACAAATAGAAGGGATGCGTTGCTACGAGTGTCACACATATGGGCATATTAGTCGTGACTGTCCCAGGAAAAACTCGGGAGAAAAATTGTACTACAATTGTAGGTAATTTACACGGGACCATAAGGCCGAGAATTGCCCAAATCCCAGCACAAGAGATGCGAGCAACGAGAGACGTGGAAGAGGACGCGGTATTATAAGGTATGCGAGATTTAACCAAGAGAATCGAACTCTTGGTTACAAAAGACAATTTGGAAGTGATGAGAGAAATGTGACAGATGCGCAAACAAAATTCCAGAGGCAAGCTTAAAATCGGAGGGAGCGGGATGCGTAGATATTAAAACGGGAAATAATGGAATTTTAACCTTAAATAATGTGATTTGCGCGGAATCATTGTCGGAAAATTTGTAGACAAGGGACTAGGCATTTATTTGGATAATAAGAGAGTAGAGATATTTGATTCCATTTCGAATTAAACTTTTCTGACTGGAATATACGAGAAACCATACTGGTTGATTGAAGTCGAAATAGAAAAGCGAAGCGATAGTTTAAAATCAAGTTCGGAAAAATTCAATTGTATACCAATTGCGTACCTTCTAACCAGAAGCAAAATTAAACAGACTCCTGATGTAAAATTAAATGAAATCCAAGTATACGAATACCATTCGGAAATTAAGAATAAAAATGACGTGTTGAAAGTCGGTTCAAGCTTTGAAATAACAGTGACAGATAGAAAACTGCATAACTCTAAAGAAATAACTATAAACCTTGATGAGAAAAAAAAATGAGATGTGAAAAAGAAATTGATAGCGACACAGATTTACCTGTCCAATCGAATAAGTCAATGTTATGGCATGTGAGAATGGGTCATGCCTTTTTAAATTATCTGAGAAACTTACAGAAGAGATTTCCTGATTTTAAGGAATTGAGTGATGTGAAATTTAATAATTCCGTGCTTAAATGCGAAGTGTGTAGAATGACTAAAATGAACAGATTGCCTTTCAATGAGACGAGGATGAGAGCATCTGCTCAATTACAAATAATTCATTCGGACATAATGGGCCCGATAAGTCCGAAATCACACCCAAAGGGATATCGCTTTATTTCTGTATTTGTAGATGATTATTCCCGATCAGCTCAGGCATATTCCATGAAATTTGAAATGACACAGGATCGTGTCTTGATCACTTTGTTAAAACTTCGAGAAATTTACTTGGACGAGACGCGAAAGTCTGTTATTTAAGATCAGATCAGGGCACAGAATTTACGTGAGGCGATACAATTAAAGTACTCGAAAAACTCGAAGCTGAACTGTAGTTGGCATGTCCTGATACTCCTCAGCACAATGGAGTGGCTGAGAGATTCAATTAAACTATTCAGAAGAAAGTAAGAGCGCTAATGTTTGATTCTAAATTTCCAGAAAATATGAGGGACTTGGCTTTGGGTGCTGCTGTTTATGCTTACAATGGAACTCTGCACAAGTCAAATGAGATGGTTTCTCCTTTGGAAAAATTCAACCCAAGTTATACCATGAATTTAAAACAATTTAGGCGTTTTGATTGCATGGCTTATGTAAAGATTCAGAGGAAAATAGGTCCCAAGTTTAGACAGATTGCAATCCCAAGTTTTCTTGTGGATACAAAGCCACCGATTATGTCTTGTTCAAACCAGATTAGAATAGATTTTATGAAATTCGAGATGTGAGATTCAATGAAAAAATTGTTTTTGGTGACAGATTCACAAAGAATCAAATACAAGACTGGGACAATAATTTTGAAAAGGTAAACAACGAGAAGTGGTTCTTGAATTATGAGAAAGATGTGTCGAGAGAATCTGAGGAAATAATAAGAAAGGAGGGAGTAGAAAAGAGAAAGAGAGGTCGCCCGAGGAAATTACAAGCGAAAGAAAGCGAAATAGAAAAAGAACAAATATTAAGTAATCCAAAATATCATGCACTGCTAGCAAAAATTAACTGTGACCCACAATCATATAGAGAGGCGATAAGTTCAAGAGACAAAGAAAATTGGTTGTCTGCAATTGAGTGAATTGGACTCAATGAACAAAAATGAAGTATGGGAACTGGTAAAACGATCTGAAATTGTGAGAGGCGAAAATAAACCGAATATAATAGATGCTAGGTAGATCTTGAAGAAAAAGATGGAAAAAGAAGGGACGTGTAAATATAAAGCGAGACTTGTTATCAGAGGTTTCAAGGATAGAAATGAATATGATTTGGTTGAAACATATGCACCTGTTTCGAGATTAACCTTGATAAGATCGGTTCTAGCTATCATTAATAAATATGATTTGTACGTATATCAAATGGAGGTGAAAACCGCTTTCTTGAACGGAACTATAAGCGAAGAGATATACATGGAATTGCCAGAAGGCATGAATGTGACGTGCAAAGAGAAGCGAGAAAAGGTCTGTAAATTGAAGAAAGTGTTGTATGGTTTAAAATCAGTCCGAAACGTTGGAATGAAAGGTTTACGGAAGCCGCTAATAAAATAGGTTTACATACTCATGATAGCGAACCATGTTTATTTACTTGGCGAGAGGCGAATAAAATTTTGTTTTTCAGTTTTTGTATGTTGATGACATGTTAATTGCTAGCAACGATAAAGTCCGACTAAGCGAGGTGAAAACTAAATTATAATCAGAATTTGAAATGACTGATCTGGGAGAACCGAAGTGCTTTCTAGGAATTAAGATTTTACGGGATAGAGTGATTAAAACGTTGACATTGTCACAAGAAAGCTATATATTAAAATTGTTACAGAGATTTGGGTTTGGTGAGATGCATCCGCAAAGGGCTCCGATGATTACAAACCAGGTAGCAAATCGTAAGAGACGTGATCGCGAAGAGAATGAGACAGAATCGGAATACAAAAGTGACGAATTCAAACTGAATGTTCCCTATAGAGAAGCCGTGGGTTCATTATTGTGTCTAGCAAATGTGACGCGTCCTGATATCACTTATGCAGTAAATATTCGGTCGGTCGGTAAGTATCGAATAAATCCGAATGAGGACAATTGGGAAATGATAAAAGGATTTTTGGTATTTAAAGGGAAGTGTGTCCTTGGGTCTAAAATATACTGGTAATACTGATGATATTCAGACTTATTCTGATGCAAGTTTTGCCGATTGTAAAATAGTTTGACAACTAGTGGTTTTGTAATTAAATTGTTTGGAGATGCTGTGTCTTGAAAGACACACAAACAATTATATGTCGCATTATCTACCCCAATAGACATATGATTGCAAATTGACAGCAACTTTGCAAAAAAAATTTGTACCTGTTTATCCAAAATTTGCGTCAATGTAATTCCTTATTTATTATAAATTTGCTTCAAATCATTTACATAAAAATAGTGACAGCAAATTTATATAAAATTAAAGTCAATTGTTGCATAAAATTATTACTTTTTAAATAGCAAGTATTGCTATAAATGTGCTTTTATTTTGTTGAAATAATATTTTAAGTAAATATAATAGAATACTTATATTATTTTTGTGCAACTAGATCGCACGTCGCATCGCCACAACTAGTAAATGTGTTAGACTCTTAAAATTGCAAAAAAAGTAACAAAACTTGAAATACTTCACAAAAACACAGATTTTCTTGAATAAAAAATATGTTGAAATTATTATTTTCATGATTGCAAAATAGCAACAAATTATCATCAAATCTTGTTGCAATATACTGCACTATGTAAGCATTTACTGATTTAATTTTGCTACCAATTTGCTGAAAAAGAATTTCTCAGATTATGATATATTTCTTAGCAAATATATACCAAAATTATATCAACTCGTGTAGCAGAGTTAAATAACAAATTAATCTAAATCTGCGTCCTTATTTGTTAGCAAATTTATAGCAATTATTTGTTGCAACTTTTTTTAACAATTTTATATAAAATTTAGGTACACGTCACTATTATGTAAAGTCTTGTTAGCAAATTTAACACAAGTTGTTTTCAAAAATTGTGTAGAAAGTTTTAACGAAGTTTTGTCTGTGCAACTTTGTCTATTGGGGTAACTGTTAAGCTGAGTATGTGGCAATGAGCGAGGTGTGTCAATATAAAATTTCGTTGTTAAATTCTCTAAAATTGATTCTAATTGATGACTTTAAATCAATGATTCTGTGGTGCGACAATAAGGCGGCTGGTGCAACCACCCAAATGACAGGTAGCAATAAGTTGCTACATATGATTGAAATTAAAGAACATTATGTGAGAGAATGTGTTAAAATGGGTTTTGTTAAAGTGATGTGGGTTAAGTCAAAAGAACAGCTTGCTGATATGTTTACGAAGCCGTTGGCTTTTGGTTTACATAATAAACTAACCTTCAAAATAATGAATGGATAAAGAGATGCGTATATATTATGCTTAATATGTGTGATTTGTATTTCTTTTAGGAAACAGTAAGTGATTGCAGGTCTGATCGGGAGGGAGTGTTGGAATTGCGATCGGCCCTTCTGTCGATTTCCCCCCACCACCTTAAGACAATCGAAGAGCACGGTGACCGTCGGAGGACTTACTCTCTGCTCGGCTGCCGATCCGTGCAGGTCAAATACGGTGCACCCGCGAACTATTTTTACAGACTATAATTTCATATATATATAATAAATATTTAAGTGAAGTGAATTAGTGTGACGAGTTTTATTGCTGCCACCACCCAATAATCCATCAAATATCAACAATATAATAGTAACAAGAATAAATAACCTAATAAACAAGTTGAGTTACGATCATGTATACATAAAAAATGATGAATGGACATTTCTGAACGCGACAAGGGAAAAAAGGAGGAATGTAAGAAACTGCAAATAAGAAATGGAAGAAATTTGAGAAGGTTACGCGAACAATATTCGAAGGACGCGGCATATCCTAAAAAAAAGAAAGTCTCCAAAGATAAATAATATACAGAATGAAACATGGGCTTTCGGAAAAGCAGGGTTAATAAATAACTTATTATGTATTTTGATAAAAATATGTACAGAAAAGAAATTCCTCAGGATTGGAAAACAGGTGACGTTTTTCTTATTCGAGACTAGATTTACACCATATTCTAACTAAAGATTGGACATCATACTGTAAGAAATGTTATTATGGCGGATGAATAAACTAATAATAGGTCTGTACATAGAAACTGAATAACGATAGACTAGATAAAACTCAATTAAGCTAAACATAAATATACAAATCGCTAAAATGACTCCGAATTAAACTGTAAGCGATAATGAGAATTGTGTGGCTAAGAACGAATTAAAAATCGCGGGCGATCGCGAGCAAGCACGCATCTTGAAAAAGTTTATGCGGTTTACGTGCATTAAGTAAAATTAATTTTATCTTTTAAGATTCTTGAAAGAAATTGGATCACGTATTCCTGACGTTTTCATTCCAACAAAATATTAAAGAACTATAGCGGCTGTGATCGACTCCTCAATCAGCATCGATACATCCTTTTAGTTTTGTAACAGCGTCTTTACAGATATATATTCATAGATATATATAGTGAATGATTTTCCTTATAAACATGATTCGCAAGTATACTAAGTATATCGAGTGTGGGATTCAACGGAAAAATCTCAAAGGTTATACTCACTAAACCGCACTCCATACAGTGATCGCACCGACACTAGCTCGGCTTCCGGAACAGTTATTCATATTCCTTTATACTGGGCTGTCCTTGAATGCAGAAAACAGGTTCATACCTTTAATCTTCCTTTAACATACTTGAAAGACAATCATTAATTAGCGTTACGTCATTATAGCAATCAATTGTCACACGGAGGAAACTGTGTTGCTTTTATTACATCAAAAATTTTTGTGTAAATTTCGTAAGGCTTTTACTTACTAATTTACTGCAACTGCGTTGCATCTTTAGTAATGAACTTTTATGTAAATAAATCACGGGCTTTCATTACTATTTTGTCATCAATATTTGAGTAATAAAGCAATAAGCACAATATGTCCGTGTGTAAATTGCATGAACCGGCCGGTGCTTGTTGGGTGTGGCCACGCCCCTTTTATGTCAGATTGATGCGCGTAGTACCGACGCGCATCATTATATACATACGGATCGCGCGTTGCCGATATAGCATAACCTACAAAGTTAGGCCATCAATGTAGTAAGTATTGTTACTGTTTTCTTTTTTTTGAAAATTTAGTTTATAAAACCTTATCACTCGTACGTTGTTTCATCGCCGAAAAAACCACATACTTTAATAAATATTAAGCTAGTACCTAGACTACCGCCCTGTTTATACATAAACAAGAATAATGAAGAATTAATATCAACTAGATTTGATGTATAATTTTGTAAAAAAATAACTTTAAACAATGTTTATTTATAATTATTAAGCAATATCATTTTTATTTATTAAAATTTATATTGTTTGGCTACTAATTAGGCATTTGTTCATGGTCATTTTTTGGCTTAAAAAGCGTTACTAATTTTAAACGTACTTTTGGTTTTGTGCCTCCGTTATTGTATAAATGAATTATTAATTTTAAAATATTTAAACATTTTGTTATCTAACAAATATTATTTTTTATTTAATAACATTATTTTTCATTAGAAAGTTTAAACTTAAAACAGCGAATAATGATTCGTAATTGTCCACTAATACTTGCACTTATATTAGTAAACATACATTTTTGAAGTATAAAGGAGATGTTAGACCGTGAAAATAGCAAGTTTATTTATTAAATTTAATGGTTAAGAGTTTGATTTAATGGAAAAAGAAAAACTCCAGGCCCTTCAGTTTGCTTTCAGGATTATTCATGATTTTTTAAGATTTTAGTATATTAATAATATCAATAACTTTTTTGGGTTGATAAAGGTACCTATTTTTCGAAATTGTTGTTACCGACGTTACGTATTTTTCTGCATAATTCCTAAAATATATATTGGTAATTAATTACAAAACCTTGACTACTTTAAGCCTCTGTAGTTACATACAGTTCGTATGATTTTTTATAAATTTTAAATAAATAATATCAATCAAATTTTCATTTTGAAAATCAACACGTGTAAATAATGGACTAAATATTGTGTGTGTGTGTGTGTGTGTGTGTGTTTTTTTCCCGAAGATGTGGAGAAATGCTTAATGCACCATGACTGGAGCCATGCGAGACTCCCCGTGTGTGGGACTCTCCTACCGAAGGATGTCGATAGGCATACCCACTAAAACTCCACCTCTTTTCTTACCTTTATTCCCCCGCGGAAACCGCCGCAAGGCATTACTTCGCGGGGGGAGGCAACGGCTAGATTAGCCCACTACTGTTGCTATCGCAACTCTTCTCTCCTCGTCTCTTTTGATGAGACCCAGCCTGTCCACTACGGACGTACAGAGGGTCACTACCGCGTTCCATCCCTCCTGGGAGCCAAGCAGGCACGCCCCGATGCCCTCAGGGGTGAGGGGACCGCTCCAAGTGATTTGAAACTGGTCCCGTTCCTCCCTGAAACAAGGACACCGTAAGGCCCACCTTCACGGTGTCTTTCAGCTCTCTGGGCTGCCAGGAGGTCGAAGGGGGCGTTCCCCGCGATCACCGAGAGCGCAATGTCAGATACGGTTCGGTACGCCCGGGCCACCCTTAGCGCAGCTATCCTGCAGGCTCTCTGACACGGAGCACCAAAGCTCTTGTGCCTGTTCAGGGCATCAGCCCAGATAGGAGCTCCGTATAAAATTACGGAGCTCACCACCGAGGCAAGGAGGAACCTTTGCGGTTGCTGGGGTCCCCCGATGTTGGGCATGATGCCCGCCAGCGCACGGGCCACCTTTGCCGCCTTGTGAGTGTGTGTGTGTGTGTGTACTATATAGTAATTAAAAATATTTTTTTAAAGCTTCACGCTTATGTTCTAAGGTGTCTGTATGAATTTTCTCGGAATTTTATTTAAAATATTAAAATAATTAAAATATATCAAAAATTTATCTGAATAAATAACATTTATGAAAATGCAATTAATATATCTATATAATCTGTTTATATGATACGTGGATGTGTTTTAATATTAATCGAGATATATAATAATAATTCAAATTATAAAGAAATGCAAGTGATAATATTATAATAGTCAACACATTAAAACGTATATAAATTTAGAATAATAATAAATCAATGTTAACTGATATTCAACATATGTCAAAATATATCACTGCAAAAGAATAATTAACTATAAACTTATAACCAATGTTTATGCGCACAGATACCAAAAAATATTTTTATAAAAAATACATTGAATGCAAATATGAACGCCGCGCAGGGTCATCGCGCAGCGCTACGACTGAAAGGGGGCGTGGCCATACCCAAATTACACGACCGCCGCACGTTTTTCGTACGAGCCGTATTGTTACTTTTTATGCACGGCGCTGTTGCATTTTGCGCATGTGACTAATACGTTTTTCGCATTGTATTTTACGGTGCTAAAAAAGTAATATATGCGATACTAAATTACCAATTGGATACTTTTCTCCTATTATTATTTTCCTTACTTTAATAGCATGAAAAGAGTTGGGAAAATAGCAACACATTTTTCTCTGTGCAATTATCCGCGTTCGTCAACATCGGTCTTGTCACGTTCTCCGGCGTGGTTGCTTTTATACAGGGTGTGTCAAAAGTTCCGCGACGGCATAGTAACTTGGCAAATATGCATTTTCGAAGAAAATGTTTCCGACAAAAGTTGTATGATTTTTCCTTGGCTATCTGATAATGACCTTGAATATGACCTAGAACTTGACCTTTAAGGTCATTTAAAGGTCGAGTCCAGTTTTTAAATTGGAATTCCCATTTTTATGGCAGAAATGGAAACCTGGTGGAATTCCCTATCCAACGATATAAAGATCATTCGAAGGTCGAATACTTGGTCACCAACCCCAGATCCTGGTTCAGCGACCCCGAAAACCCATGACTTTCCAGCTTGTTCCTCTGGTTCGACTGAGGAATGACCTTGGGTCAGTGACCCCGAAAACATTAATCATGGGCAAGTCGTTTGGGCTTTCATGTTCATATGGATTCAAATATGCATACTTGACCCTCTTGCGCATGCTATGCGCATCTCTTTCAACCGGTCACTTGCTAGTAGCTCTTAGCATTGTTGGATGCTGGCTTCAGCATTCCTTTTCAATTTGAATGCATTGCTTTCATATTAAGTGAACTATTCAAACAAATTTTTACAAATTCCATTGAAAAATATTTATTTTCATTTTTTTTATGTTTCCGGATTTTTTACCTATTACCAACTAGTTAACTAACTGTTAATTGCAATTTATCGATACCGTATTCTAGCAGTTATAATGCTGCAACTTTCTGAAAGAGAAAGAATATCACTCCTTATGATACGAGGTTGGGGAGATGTAAAACGTTCACACAGATAAAAAATATTTTTAATGAAACTTTCAGACAAATGTTACCTCCGATATCAAAATCAACAGTTGAACGTACAGTATGAAAGATCGTTCACGAACTGGAAGGCCAAAAACAGCTACTACAGAGAGGCGTCATTGACTATTTTACTCTCCGCTGTGGACGATCCGCATTAGAGTCTTCGTAGACTTGCTCAAGACCATGAGACGAGTACGAAATATATTCACAGAGTATTACAGACAAATAAATTCCATCCCTTCAAAGTTATACTCGTCCATGAGTTAAACGAAGACGATTTTGATCGTCGGGTTGAGTTTTGCGAAGATATGATGGAACGGATGAATGATGATCTGAACTTTCATCAGAAGATTTCATCACAAGATTTTCAATTTCATCAGACATTTCATCTCAACAGTACTTTGAATAGGCATAACTGCAGATGTTGGGCTGCTAAAAATCCCCATTGGATGCGTGAAGGTAAGACCCAATATCCTCAAAAATTGAATGTTTGGGCCGGCTTCGTCATCAGATAGTGCCGAGAATAATAGAGGCAACTGGTCAAAACTTCGAGGATACTTTCTTCCAACAGATGAAGCTTCTTCTCATAACGGTAAAAATGCTTGCAAGTATTTAGACACCGTTTTTCATGACAGGTGGATATGATCAAGAGGCTGCACTGAGTGGCCAGCAAGATTCCTCGATTTGACTCTATTGGATTATTTCCTATTGGGTTATCTCAAAGATAGAGTTTACAAAACTAAGCCGCAGAGGTTTAGAAGAATTACGACTACGTATTCAAGACGAATGGGATAATATACCTGCAGAGTTTTCGCGAATTCCGTTGAAAGTTTTTACAATAGATTGGGCTACTGTCTAAAGGTTGATGGAAACCAATTTGAAAACTTATTAAAATAATTTGAAGACCTCAAAACTATTAAAACCTCAGAAGTCTTGCCTTGACTGACTGGGCAGTGAGGGGTCTTGCCTTGAGAGGCTGGGCGGTGAGGAAACCTTGCTCAGACAAATTTTCGTCTGCATCAAATCACCTATAGGTAATTTTCTGCTAAAGCTACTCTTCACCTTGGAATGTACTACATGGGTTTAATTCAAGGTCAGCAGTGATCAATCGGGTAAAAATCTACTAACTACTGCAACGAAAAGTTTTTAGCGCCCTTACATCTGCAATTTTTATGAGTGTCTATATTATTGGACTGTAAGGACATTTGACCTTGAAATAACCTTTGGATCACGTTTGACCCCCTATGTTATGCATATCGTTGGATAGGGAATTTCACCAGTTTTCATTTCTGCCATAAAAATGGGGGTTCCAATTTTAAAAACACGACTCGTCCTTCAAATTACCTTGAAGGTCAAGTTCAAGGTCAAATTTATGGTCACTGTCAGATAGCTAAGGAAAAATCATACAACTTTTGTCTAAAACATTTTCTTCGAAAATGCATCTTCGCCGAGTTATTATGCCGTCCCGGAACTTTGGGCTATACCAATCCCGTTAACTGTGTATATAATTTTAGTTTGCGATATTTTCCCCTCTCTCTTTACAAGTCGGCCGTTTACCGACTTGTATCTTAAAGCGTAGACCTCGGCGACAAATAGATATTTTATCCGTTCTTTATTTTTTATATTTACTACAATAAATTCATTTTATTAATACAAGCTCAATCCGGTGTTCGAGTAATTGAATTTTAATCCACGTACAATTCCTTCCATGATTCTAAGAGCCCGTATAGTTTTAATTGACAAATGCTGGAGCAATGTCCCTATTACGCGGTCAATTTCAGATTTGATTTTTACCTGATTGTTATTTGAAACCGGACTCGGTTTCAGACTAACAGTTTTTGTGTGTGTCTAAAGTGGGTCTAAACACTTTTGATATAAATACATAGGAAAAGTGCCCGAAATATTAATAGAAATGTATATTTGTTGCCTTATAACAATGAATCTGTTAGCATGATCATTGTAAAAAAATTCATGCAGTCACCTTCGAGTGGTAGAAATGAATCTTCACTTCTGTCAGTATCAATCTAATCTCCTGTAAGCTGTTAAAAATACAAATATTATTATACAATTATAACAAATTAATTTTTAAACATTGTAACGGTAAACGGCTCACGCGAGACGAAAATCGTACCGATCGCGTGAGTCTACCGTTGAAGACGCGTAAGGCGCATGCGCGAGCGCGTCGGAGAGCCGGTGTGCACGACACACCGGCAGTATCGTTCGGTTCGCGACGCGAGCTAACTCGAGGTGAAATAAGGCCCTGCGACCTCCAGCCATATCGAAGGAGTGAGAGAGAGAAAAGGGAGTTCCTTTGACGAACCAGAGAGAGAGAACCAGAGGAAAGCGTGAACACGAACGCCGAGACTGCCGATCCGTGACATCGAGGAACAAGTAAGTCCTGGCCAGGCGTACGCCGGTTCGACGGCACGACGTGATTCGCGAGCGGCATCGGGATACGCGCGGTACCCCGACGCATCGTATTGTTCGGGCGAGAGGCCGGACGCTCTCGCCGTGTCTCTCTCTCTATTGCGTAGGTACGCGTTCGATAAGCCGGAGTGCTCCACACTCCGGCAATAATTTATCCATACCCGGCCTTCTGCCTAACCAGCTACTCGATACCTGGTATAATCGTGTACCCCCGAGTAGGTCGAGACCGCGAGTCTCGACGCGTAGATTGCGGCGGGCGCACACACACACACACACGTTGTTTTATATATTTTGCGTTTTCATAGGTTACGCGGATAACCTTATTGGCTTCGAGCCAAGGTTCGACTTCGCCTTGGCTCACCCTATTGTAACGTTCCTTCTATCCTTATTTTATATTAATAAATTAATTTACCATCTCTAATTCCGAGTTATCTTAATTAACCGGCGATTACTCCCTGTCCCCGAAGGCGAATACCGCCATGCCCCGCGGGTGTCGTGCATTGTACTGCGCACGACACATAACTGAGTAGCCGAGTACGAGCATCGACGGAGGATAAGTGTACACTAGGTAAGTGCACACATTGTACACAGGGAAGACGTCGTCGTGCGGAGCTTGAGGCTAGCTCGCACCACTTCAAGGACGGTTCTGACGATCGGTTAGCTGTCTGGTAATACAGCTGATCGGCATACGGAGAATATTTCCTGTGCATTGAGGATATGCACAGGACAATTAAAACCCTCCTGACGCACGAGAATAACCCTGTTACAACTGGCGCCCAACACGTGAGTTTCCTCGGGATAGGAAAAATTTTCCATTTAGTTGAATTTTGTACTTCGGACGTTGTTGTACATATAAATCGCAACGAGTGGTTGCGAGTACGTTGCGAGTTCGTCGCGACGAACATATGTAAACAACAACACGAGCCGAGTACAAACGAACATAATTCTCGGAATTGACTCGAAATAATACTTATTATTTTCGAGTTAAATTAAATTTAAAATTCGAATTAAATAAATTTCTTAAAGTAATAATTCATAACAGACATAAATTTTATAAACAAATTAAGTTTCCAAATTTTCCCAAAAATTAAAAATTTTCCAAATTTTCCGAAATTTTCAATCTTTTCAAATTTTTCGAAATTTGCAA
The DNA here is from genome assembly GCA_026168455.1 of Theocolax elegans. Taxonomy (NCBI): domain Eukaryota; kingdom Metazoa; phylum Arthropoda; class Insecta; order Hymenoptera; family Cerocephalidae; genus Theocolax; species Theocolax elegans. The sequence goes on along the minus strand of CM047426.1, from coordinate 37,320,716 downwards.
TTTTTTCCAAATTTTACAAAATTTTCAGAATTTTCAAGTTTTTTCAAAATTTTTCAAAATTTTCAAATTTTCTGAAATTTTCAAATTTTTTTAGAAATTTTTAAATTTTTCGAGGTTTTCAAATTTCCGAGATTTTCAAGATTTTTTTAAATTTTTCGAAATTTAAAAATCTTTCATAATTTTTTTAGATTTCTAGAAAATTTTCAAATTTTTCACATTTGCAAAATTTTTGTAGGTTTTTGGAATTTTTCCAATTTTTCCAATTTTCTCGGAATTATTTTGTAATCCTCGAAAAGATATTATTTTTTTTTTGCGGTAATCTGGAAAATTTTTCTTCGCACTTCGCTACCTTGGCCGAGCCGCTAACCAGGCTTACCAAGAAAGATCGTAAGTTTGAATGGCTCGAGGAGCAGCAACAGGCATTCGATCAGATTAAGGCGCTGATCGCAACTGCTCCCGTCCTAGCGAGGCCGGAGTTCGACGTGCAGTTCGTTATACAGACGGATGCAAGCGACACTGGCATTGGCGCAGTACTTCTCCAGGTGATTAATGGGGAAGAGAGAGTACTGGAATTCGCCAGTAGGACGTTAAACCAGGCCGAACGCAATTATAGCGTTACGGAACGAGAGTGCCTGGCGGTTATATGGGCGATTGGGAAATATAGACCTTATATCGAAGGCTATCATTTCCGCGTCATAACCGACCACAGTAGCTTACGTTGGCTGCGTAGTTTACACAGCCCAACGGGCAGGTTAGCGCGATGGGCGTTAGAGTTGCAGGGATACAGCTTTGATGTGGAGCATCGAAAAGGCGCCCTGAACTACGTACCCGACGCGCTATCACGGATGAACGAGGAGGAGGCCCTCGCCATCAACGCAATATCTTGGGTAGAGGAGTCCCAAGACGAGTGGTTTCAGAATTGGCTGAAACGAGTTAAATCCAGTCCAAGGGATTTCCCTCGTTGGAAGTGTGTCGGAGGACGACTATACTTCCACAAGCCGAACGAGTTGATCGACGAAACTCTCGGAAACGAGGACGCGTGGAAGTTAGTGATTCCAAAGGAACACCGAAAAGCGGTCCTCGAGGAAAGCCACGACTCTCCTACGTCTGGCCATGCTGGACGTGAGAAGACGTTTGCCAGTCTGGCTAAGTATTACTACTGGCCAGGTTATTACGCCGACGTGAAGGACTACGTGCGCCGTTGTCTCGTCTGTCAACAATGCAAGGTGGATCAGCGACCACCTGCAGGACTGATGGGAAAACGCACGGTCGAACGTCCCTGGCAAGTCGTGGCAGGGGATATCACCGGACCCTTTGTACGGAGCAAAGGCGGATACGAATACATCCTAGTATTCTTGGATCTATTCACCCGGTGGGCGGAGTGTGTACCAATTCGCAAAGCCAACGCGAAAACCATTCTCAAGGAGTTTAAAGAGAGGATAGTTTTGCGATTTGGTACTCCCGAGGTATTTCTATCGGATAACGGTACCGAATTCAAGAATAAGGCCGTCGACGAATACCTACAGGAGGTGGGGATACACCATACCACCACTCCGCCATATTTCCCCCAAGCGATTCCGGTTGAACGCGTCAACCGAACGCTGAAAACCAGGATTGTGGCTTTCATCGAAGAAAACCACAATACCTGGGACGAGAAGTTACCGGAGCTTGTATTCTCGTTGAACAACACCGTCCACGAGTCAACGGGTACGACTCCGGCAATGCTGAATTACGGACGAGAGCCTATGCCTCCTGGTACCATCAAGAGGAACCAAGAACAGGCTGGCATAGAAGAGGAGCAGCACCATAAAATAAAATTGTGGCAAGAGCGACTTCGAAAGCTCAGGGAAGTACATGAGTCTGCAGCCGCACGCTCAGACCAACAACATGAGCGGCAAGCAAGCTATTATAACGCTAAAAGGAGGGACACACCTTTCACCGTAGGAGATATGGTGTGGAAGAAGAACAGAGTCCTGTCCTCAGCAGCTCAGGGTATTTCGGCTAAGCTGGCCCCGAAGGCGACCGGTCCGTATATCATAATAGGCCAACCAGGATCCAATACTTATACGTTGTTGGATAAAGACGGTAAAGTGACCGACCTGGCACACGCCGAACACCTTAGACACTGCATCTCACCGGATCTCGACGCAGACAAGGAAGAAGAGCATCCGCCGAGGGACATCGTGGGAGAAGGGGCGACGCGCGACCCGCCCCGTGCGAGCGTACAGTCACCAAATTGCGTGCGGACTCCTGCGCGAGTCATAGCGGGTGACACCAGCGTGCGAGAACAGACTCCTGCGAGAGTCAAAACGCCGGATGTACGTAAACGCGGCCGCCCGCGAAAATCCGCGAAAGCCGTCACGAGACCCCACGGTAGAAAGATAGTGTATCGCAGTGTAGTAACGAGCGACGCAGAACACGTAGTCGGGGGGACCGGACCAGCGGTAATCGTTAGAAAAACGCGCGCGCAATCGAAGCGAGAAAAGGATAGCGATAATTAAACAGCTTTTCATCTGATTAATAGATGGAAACCAAACCTGAGCCCGACTCGACGAGTTCTCCGTCGACGTCCGGAGGACCTCCTCGTGCCATCCGCGGCACGACGGTGAGGATGGAGGACTACTTCGCCGCGAGGCCCTCGCCTCCAATACCCCCACCAGGACCACCGTCGGAGGACGCCTCCACTGACTCCGAAGAGGAGGAGGAGGGAGAAGAACTCCCGGTGCCCACCAGGGAGCTAGCCGTCACCGACTCCCTGGCAATACGCCAGGATAGAGGAGGAGTTAGGGCCATCTTGGGGAGAGAGCCCCGGGAGGTGTGGAAATTTTTGGAGGCCCAACTCGACTACGCGTCCCGTATCTCCAACGGGTCGGACGCAGTAGAGAGGAAGGTCTTCCAAAATTGGAAGGAAATCCACGACGCCCTCCCGGGATTCCACGCCTTCTCACAAGGATGGAACCAGGGAGTAGCCGACCGCCTGGAGGAGTTGGCACTCCTGGACGACTTCCGCCGCAATCGCGCGGCAGCCCGACAGGCGGCAAGGAACGCCGAGGAAGCCCGCCTGGAACTGCTCCGCCTCTCCAAAGCAGAGAAAGAGGCCCAGCGGAAAAGGAGCGAGGCTCAGGCAAAGGCGCACGAAGCCGCACGGCAAGCCGCAGAGGCAGCTCTAGCCACCAAGACGGGCCACAGGCAGCAGCCCAGCAAGCCACCAGAGACTCCGGCTCCACCGGGGCAAGGCAAACCCCGCCGCTGCTTCGTGTGTGATTGGCCTGGGGTACGAAATCCTCGCACGTGCCCCAACCACCAAAACCACCACAAGCACCGGCAATCATAACCGGAGATCCCTGGCCATCCGAAGCCCGGAGAAGACCGCCAGGAGGAGAACTCCTGGCTACCCACATGTACAGAGATGTAAAATACAATGTACATATGTTACATAATCCTTTTTTATTTTTTTTGTACATAAAAAGGTTAGAGAAAGATAACATAGAGTTTTAATTTCCTGACCTAAACCCGAAACCACATCCCACGCGTCTATGCGAAGTCAGAGCATGGTACATAGGAATATACCTTGCGTCTGGAAGGGGGGTGTAACGGTAAACGGCTCACGCGAGACGAAAATCGTACCGATCGCGTGAGTCTACCGTTGAAGACGCGTAAGGCGCATGCGCGAGCGCGTCGGAGAGCCGGTGTGCACGACACACCGGCAGTATCGTTCGGTTCGCGACGCGAGCTAACTCGAGGTGAAATAAGGCCCTGCGACCTCCAGCCATATCGAAGGAGTGAGAGAGAGAAAAGGGAGTTCCTTTGACGAACCAGAGAGAGAGAACCAGAGGAAAGCGTGAACACGAACGCCGAGACTGCCGATCCGTGACATCGAGGAACAAGTAAGTCCTGGCCAGGCGTACGCCGGTTCGACGGCACGACGTGATTCGCGAGCGGCATCGGGATACGCGCGGTACCCCGACGCATCGTATTGTTCGGGCGAGAGGCCGGACGCTCTCGCCGTGTCTCTCTCTCTATTGCGTAGGTACGCGTTCGATAAGCCGGAGTGCTCCACACTCCGGCAATAATTTATCCATACCCGGCCTTCTGCCTAACCAGCTACTCGATACCTGGTATAATCGTGTACCCCCGAGTAGGTCGAGACCGCGAGTCTCGACGCGTAGATTGCGGCGGGCGCACACACACACACACACGTTGTTTTATATATTTTGCGTTTTCATAGGTTACGCGGATAACCTTATTTGCTTCGAGCCAAGGTTCGACTTCGCCTTGGCTCACCCTATTGTAACGTTCCTTCTATCCTTATTTTATATTAATAAATTAATTTACCATCTCTAATTCCGAGTTATCTTAATTAACCGGCGATTACTCCCTGTCCCCGAAGGCGAATACCGCCATGCCCCGCGGGTGTCGTGCATTGTACTGCGCACGACACATAACTGAGTAGCCGAGTACGAGCATCGACGGAGGATAAGTGTACACTAGGTAAGTGCACACATTGTACACAGGGAAGACGTCGTCGTGCGGAGCTTGAGGCTAGCTCGCACCACTTCAAGGACGGTTCTGACGATCGGTTAGCTGTCTGGTAATACAGCTGATCGGCATACGGAGAATATTTCCTGTGCATTGAGGATATGCACAGGACAATTAAAACCCTCCTGACGCACGAGAATAACCCTGTTACAACATTTATAATGCTGGACTTTTAGTTTTACAATCCTTACAAGAATTATGATACTATCTGAAGGATTACTATAAAAGTATCATCATTATTATGATTATAGCAATACATTATTTGAATTTCACTGTCAATTAATCAAATTAATCATTATAATCTCAGATCTGATTTATCAAAATATTTTTTTAATTAAATACGTATCTTCAGTTATTATAATAATAATGTTGAGACATTTATAGTAATCCTTCAGATTAGTAACATAATTCTTATAGTGGTTATAAAACTAAAAATCCAGCATTATAAATGTTTAAAAATTAATTTTTTATAATTGTATAATAATATTTGTATTTTAACAGTTTACAGGAGATTAGATTGATACTGAAAAAAGTGGAGATGCATTTTTACCACTCCAAGGTAAGTGCATAAATTTTTTTGCAATGATCATGCTAATAGATTCATCGTTATAATGCAACAAATATACATTTCTATTAATATTTCGGACACTTTTCCCAGATATTTTGACCATAAGTGATCTTAACGATATAGACCCACTCTGGAAATTTATAGGCAGTTTCTGACTATAAAAAGACAACTTTTAGACACCATTAGATTTCCAGAGTCCGGAGCAGAAAAGCTGATTTTCACTATTTAACATTTAAATGGCTTACAAGAGTGTGACAGCATACATTTATGACTTTAAAAGTATTTTTAATGACAAATTCAGAAAATTTTACAAAGAAAGTCATATTTATGTTTATAGTGAAAAATGCATCCACTGGGAGATACAAATTCGTGAAAATGGGCATATTATGCAAAAAAGTGCTAAAATGTCAACTTTGACTCTCTGTGACTTAAAATAATGGTCTCGAAAAAATTTGAAAAAATTCAGAAAAACTACTGGACATTTCTAAAATATATTCCCACAGTTATAGCAATATAGAACCATCCATATATGTATATGTACGAGAGGGTTATCAGCATGCAAAATATTACTCTGATTGAAACCGACTATAACCGATTCTAATAGACTGCAAAAGTTTAAACAGCTCATTCGAAAACGGCAATGTATTTCCGACAACTACTGATTAAGCACTTTTCATTAATCAATCGATTGCAGCCGACTTGTACAGATTATTTTTAATCTTGTAAAACCATACTTAAAAATGACTTTATAGATTACCGCAATATAAGCGATTATTGCAAATAGATTTCAATCACACTATCCCAAACAATATCCGACAATGCACATATTCTTGTCTGAATCTGAGTAGAATCGACAGATATTAATGTGGCATTTTTAAACAATATAACCGATTATACAGGTCTGCAAAAAAAGATGTTTGAATTATTCTAAGAAAGTGAAGAGTCATTTCCGAAGTAATATTTAATGTAGAATCCGAATCCAGGGTCAGAATTGCTCTATCACGTCAAGATTTTAAGACATCCTAACCTAAATGTGCTAAAATCGCGATTTTTGGCTATATTTGAGGTTATGTAGCTTTATCATATTCTTTTTTCTCAAAAAATAAGCAATGGTGCCTTAACGTGTAAGTCTTGTACTTTCAAATGCCGTTGAGTTTGCTCAAATAGCTTATTTCTGCAATGAGATATTTCATTTTGATTTTTTCGAGTTTCGTCAATTTCGTTTTTTTCAAAATTCACATGATTCTGTAGTCTTTGATGTCCAAATTCGACACTTATATTCAATTTTTCTTTTGATATTTGTATCACGTTCTTTTGATACAATAGGTTCTTTAAAAGTAAAATTTAATGTGCTCAAGTTTTACGACCCAAAACTAAGTCCTAAGTACTTTGAAGGGGGCGAAAAAGGGGCGACAAATGTTGAAATTGATCGAAAGGTATTTCACTTTTTTACTTTTCGCATACTTTTTGGCGTAGTTTAATATAAATGGACTTTTAAGAATCAGGAGACGATGTACTCTAAGTTTCAGCACCCAAACTGACCCCTTAGTACTTTGAACGGGGTGAAAAGGGGGTGAACATCGCTAAAAATGGTCTAGAATTATTCCAAATCAGCAATCCCTAAACCCAAGTATGCCAAATCCACGTATTCCAAACTCCAAATCGACAATCAGAAACCCAACAATCCTAATCATTTAATTAACATGAGTCCCATTGCCTCTTACAAAATGTAATAACCTTACTTTTAGCGCTACCCAGAAACAACGACGTGGACGTAGTAAGGATTGTTTCCTTTGGGGTGCTTGATTAACGTGAGTCCCCTCGCCTCTCACGAACCGGGGTGCTTTTTTAACATGTGTCTCCTTGCCTCTCACTATATTCATCTTTATGAAATCTTTTTTTCTTATCTTCTAAATTTCTCATGTTAGATCGTCTTTTACGTTTCCGATCAATTTCAGCATTTTTCGCCCCCTTTTCGTCCCCTTCAAAGTACTTAGGACTTAGTTTTGGGTCGTAAAACTTGATGCACATTAAATTTTACTTTTAAAGAACCTATTGTAGCAAAAGAACGTCATACAAATATCAAAAGAAAAATTGAATGTATGTGTCGAATTTGGGCATCAAAGACTACAGAATCATGTGAATTTTGAAAATAACGAAATTGACGAAACTCGAAAAATTCAAAATGAAATATCTCATTGCAGAAATAAGCTATTTGAGCAAACTCAACGGCATTTGAGAGAACAAGACTTACACGTTAAGATACCATTGCTTATTTTTTGAGAAAAAAGAATATAATGATGCTACATAACCTCAAATATAGCCAAAAATCGCGATTTTAGCACATTTAGGTTAGGATATTTTAAAATCTTGACGTGATAGAGCAATTCGGACCCCGGATTCGGATTCGACATGAAAAATTACTTCGGAAATGTCTCTTCACTTTCTTAGAACAAAATTATGTTGACCTGTGTTATCTAAGCATTTCCAATTTCAACAACAATGGAATTTTCAATTTTTCAAGACAAAAGGGGTTATTGACAGCAGTTCATATAGTACCTGAGTTTGCATAAGTACCCTTCCGTGTAGCTGTAATTATACTGACGTCAACATAAGTCCGCAAGTGTCAGCATAAGTGACACAAAACCGCGGCGTTGCACATTTCTTTCAGACCGGCGTTCCAAAACTTTCGAAAGTATCTGCGCACGCCGTACGTCGGTGTCGTACAGACGATTTATCAAAACTATTTTTCTTAATTTTTTAAATAAATTAATTATTTTTTAGGAATTCTAGCGGTGGCTTAATTAAAAATAGAAAAGGTTCAATTTTTTATTATTAATTAGTTATTAAGTTACGCCTGATGAATTTTTTATTAATTTATTATTAAAAAACTATGAGGGTTCAATTAAAAATAGCTTTAATTTCAAAAACTGCATTTAAAAGTACGTCAATTAGCATTCTTTTTATTGCATACATATAATAATTGCGGGCTGGGGTAAGTGTCATCTGTACGACCGTTCTTCTATGCAAAAGTCTAGTTGCGTGTGGCACTTTACGTTTCGTTCGGGTATTGCTCCGATGATAGGTCAAAAACCATGTTGTCGGTCGGATGGACGGGTTAATTACTATTCTTGTAACTGACTCCCAAGCGATTCAAAAGCACCATATCAGTGAAATTATGCCAGCAGCGTTTCTTACTATTGTTGATGGCCAATCGTATAAATCTTTGAGCCAGTTCGTGCTCTTCGGATAGAGCCTTCGGTCTCTCAGTCTGATCCCGCTAGAGTTTCCGTGTGAGTGTTAGGCCTCTTGTCTTCGCATTTCCTTTGTCCACAAGTAGGTCTCTCATTTGCTTTGTACAAATCGTTCCATGACATACAGGCCTCGGGTACTAGCTGAAACCATTGGCTTGTTTCTCCAGCATATGCTTTAGTTCGGTCCCAGTTAGTTAACTCTTGAAGTTCTATGTGGACAGCAGTGTATCAGTCGCCAGATTCCGTTAAAATGACTATAATTATAGTTCTATTTTTAGTAAAGATTATTTATCATGCAGGCGAGTGGCGGTGATTATAAAGGAAATGTTTAGGGCTTCGGTTCTGGGAGGGAGGTAGGTAAGGGAAACTTGCGGGTGACGTGAGGAGGAACGAGCCGTGAAAGATGAATCTCGCAGAGTAAAATTATTAGCAATGTAGAAAGGTGATTGTTGTGAGATGATGTTAAATGCGCTGGAACCGATAAAAAGGGATCTTCTGAGCTCGAGCGAGAGCCAACCTAACTTGAGACGGTAGGGTGTTATGTGTTCATGCCATGGGATGTTACCCTACACAAAGCGCACGCAAGTGTTTAGTAAGATGCAGTTTAAAATTTCTTTCTTTTCCATATACAATACTATGCTTATGCGTACGTGTATATATCGCCATATATAGCTATATTGCTGCGCTGCAATTGCAACAAAATTTGCGCGCTCAAAAAAAATTTATTTAAGCAGCAAGAACAAATTGTCTAAGCTGCTAGCACTTAAACAAATAATTAAATAAAGATGCTTGTTAAGCTGTTTGTGACACGCGGTCAATCCAAAATGGCCGCGCTTCACCGACTCGCTTGACGTTTAGATAAAATGCTGACGCTAATGCTAATGCTAAATCCCATAAAAAAAATGATTACGTTGGGCGCCAATGTCGCCCAACGTAAAAAACCCCGCTTGCATAAAACCTGTATATATCCTGTAAATAGTCCCTAGTCCCTTCCTAAGCTGCCTTCCCCTCAGCAGCAGCAACTCCTAGAATAATTTGGGGGAATGGTTCTAGTGAGCAAAGAGCAAAGCAATGCCTCCTCCCCAGCCTATAAATGCGTCTCGATGTCTTACAGACACTCGACGGTTTGGTGGGGGGGGGGGACGTGACAAGGTGGTTTTAATCCACTTCTCATAAGATGCCACCATTACCGACACCGCGAAGTGGCGCGGTATCGGTAGCATATAAGAGCAATAAGAAGCGCTACGACCAGTGCAGGCGTAGCGCAGTGGTAGCGTGAACGCTTTGGGATCCGAAGGGGCTCGGGTTTAAGACCCGACGCCCGCTTCATTTTTTATTTAGCAGTAGCGTGCCGCGCATATAAACCCAGTGGAAAGAGCGAGAGAGCAACATCTACTCGACGCTCGACTCGCGTAGCCATTTCGCGTGAGCCATGCTCATCCGATGAGCCACGTACACAACGGTACTTGGGTCGTCGGGTGACATATGCGCGCACGCACTCTCCCATAACGAGCAAGCAAGAAGGAGAGCTTTCGGCCGGCGAGCGGCACAGTAGCGTGCCGAGGTTTTGAGAGAGTTTGCATATCCGCCATCGAAGCAACTGGCAAATATTCTTCCCGCGTTCGAGTGTGTGTGCGCCCAATTTGGGTGTTAGCTACGAGAGCACAAGAGTACCGAGCGAAATCAGCCGATTTTAAGGTTTGTGCAACCTGGTGCCGTATTCGTCGTGATCCGTTACTCGATTTAAACGCTCAGTTGATACACGTAATGATATCTTTACGATGATCCGAAATACGAACAACGAACGGCATGGCTGAAATACGCGTCTAGTAAGCCGGCTACTTCGCGCGCGAAAGAGGGAGGGGAAGAAGCTGGGGTACACTAATTTTACGCAGCGAACAAGGCTAGTTACACAAGGAAAAGAAGCTGGGGAATACACGGGAGTTCGCGACACACACAGGCAAGGAAAACGGCTCTCGTATATTGGCACTAGGTCGCACAAACCTTTGGCGATGCTGGCACACGTGCGGCACACACACTTCGCTATGCTCTTTCTCTCTCTTTCTCGCTGTCGTCACGTCGGTACTCTCGATCGGTAGTTCTGACTCAGCAGTCGAATGAGCTCTGAACTCTCGTCGTCGTTGACGCGGGAGAATCGCTGCACGCATGCGCCGTGACGACTTCGTGCGCACGCAGCCTTATGACGCGTGTGGCTTAACGAAGATGTCCGCCGCGCATGAATGTGAATAACGACGGCGAGGGTGGCAACGACGTAGTTAGCTGTTCGGCCTTCTCTCCGTGGTCTTCCTGGCTGCCTCCTTCTTCTCTCTTGGCGATCACTGGCTCGAGGACTCGAGAATGCGGTACGGCGTGTTTGCTTGGGTGAGTTATAAACCGTAAGACTACTCGGTTTATGTGTTGTTATTTCTCACCTAACCTCTCTTCTGCACCCATCCTATACACAGTTGTTTAACTGCTGTGTGATCCTGTCCTCTCCTTTATATAGTGCACATTGTAAGAAGTAATCTTGCAGGTTTATTTGCTTTACTGGGTGGCTACTAGTAGAGGTGATTCTGGCTTCGCTGCTTCTCCAGGTGTGCTGTCAAGAACTTCTCCTCACCACTTCCTGGCGTCGGTTTGGCTTCAAGCTGCTTCTGGATCCTCTGGAGACTCCTGAGCTTTTACTTGTGTGCTCGGTGACTTCCCTGTGTGTAGGCTGGTAGGGTTCGATGAGGCTTAGGTAGGGTTCGGTCAGGGCTTGGATAGGGTTCGATAAGGACTTTAATGGGCTACGTGCTCGCTTATCTCGACATGCCTTAAATGCATTGTCACAATATTTTATGTATAAATAGTTCACCGCCGTCCTGTCTAAGACTTCAGGGTTCGGATATATGCCGATGTATATAAAAATTTTTCATTCCCCATATATGGGCATATATGGTTCCAGAGACCATAGTACATACATATATATATGTGGTTCTCTGTGACATCGAAGATGAAAAAAATAAATATTGCTACAACTGTGGTAATATGTTTTACAGGTATCCAGTAGTTCTCCTGAATTTTTTCAGATTTTTTCGGAACCATTATTTTAAGTTACAGGGAGTCAAAGTTGACATTTTAGTACTTTTTGCATTATATGCCCATTTTCATGAATTTGTCGCTCCCAGGGGATGCATTTTTCACTAAAACATAAATATAACATTTTTTGTAAAATTTTCTGAATTTTTCATTAAAAATACTTTTAAAGTCATAAATGTATGCTGTCACACTCTTGTAAGCCATTTAAACCTTAAATAGTGAAAATCAGCAATTCTGCTCCAGACTCTGAAACCTAATGCTGTCCAAAAGATGTCTTTTTATAGTCAGAAACTGCCTATAAATTTCCAGAGTGGGTCTAAATCATTAAGATCACTTATGGTCAAAATATCGGGGAAAAATGCCCGAAATATTAATAGAAATGTATATTTGTTGCATTATAACAATGAATCTATTAGCAGGATCATTGCAAAAAAATTTACACACTTAACTTGGAATGATAGAAAAGTATCTCCACTTGTTTCAGTATCCATCTAAATCCCTGTAAGCTACTAAAAATACAAATATTATTATACAATTATAAAAAAATAATTTTTAACATTTATAAAGTTGGATTTTCAATTTTACAACCACTTTAAGAATTATGATTTAATCTGAAGGATACTATAAATATATTAACATTATTATTACATTTCTATTAATATTTCGGACACTTTTCCCAGAATTTTTGACCATAAGTGATCTTAATGATATAGACCCACTCCGGAAATTTATAGGCAGTTTCTGACTATAAAAAGACATCTTTTGGACAGCATTAGGTTTCAGAGTCTGGAGCAGAATTGCTGATTTTCACTATTTAAGGTTTAAATGGCTTACAAGAGTGTGACAGCATACATTTATGACTTTAAAAGTATTTTTAATGTAAAATTCAGAAAATTTTACCAAAAAAGTCATATTTATGTTTTTAGTGAAAAAAACATCTCCTGGGAGCTACAAATTCATGAAAATGGGCATAGACTGCAAAAAAGTACTAAAATGTCAATTTTGACTCTCTGTAACTTAAAATAATGGCCCCGAAAAAATCTTAAAAAATTCAGGAGAACTACTGGATACCTCTATAATATATTCCCACAGTTATAGAAATATTAGTTTTATTTATCTTCAATGTTTTTTTCATATGCACATGTATGTATGTATGTGGGTGTGGGTGTGGGTGTGTCTGTGTTTTTTTTAAGGAGGCGGTAAAAATGCTTTTTACGCACGGAGTGTGGGACTCGGTCAGCGTGACCCATACCCACTAAAAGCCACCCTGCCTTTGGTCTTGGCAGGGCTCCTCCTCTCGACTGATCTTTCCCCCCTCGGAAACCACCGTGAGGCATTACTACGAGAGGGGCAGTCATGCCACGTTTGGCCCTTCGTGATCGGCAATAATATCACTGTCTCGTGCATGTGGGGCGGCTACTAAGGTCGCCCCTTGTAGGCTCTTCTTCTTTTCTAAAATGGTTCAGCCGCCCCACAATGGATGCTGTTAAGGTCCCTACGGCATCTCAACCTTCTTGCGAACCAAGATGGCACATCCCGATACCTTCTGGTGTCAGAGACCCCTTCCAAAAGGTTTGGAAAACACCCCTTTCTTCCGCGAATCGAGGACACCAGGACAAGACGTGCTTTACGTCTTCGTCGACACCAGGGCAGGTTGGGCACTCCCGTATATACGGATGCGGTGCAGGTAACTGCGAAAACACCCATGCCCGGTAAGCACCTGGGTCAGGTGGAAGGTGACGAATCCATGTTTCATCTGCGATGACGCGGTGGGTCCAGCGATCTTCGCTTGCCAAATCCCATCTCTGCTGCCACAATTCGATAGTCCTGTTTGACCACTGACTGCTACTACCACGTGCTGCTTCGCTGCTGTTTTCTAAGGTATGCCGACCTTTTCTGTACGTATCAGCCCTCTCTATCGCCAAGATCGATGGGAGGAATTCCCGCGATCACCGAGAGGGCTATATCTGACACGGTTCTATAAGCATGAGCCACCCTTAGTATGGCTATTCTGCAGGCACGCCGACAGGATGCACCGTAGCTTAGGTTACTTCTTAGGGCATTCGCCCAAATCGGGGCTCCATATAAAATTACCGAGCTTACCACTGTCGCTAAGAGGGCTCAACGTGGCTGCTTTGGCCCTCCGATATTGGGCATTATGCACGACAAAGCTCTAGTCACTCCTGCGGCTTTCGACCCTGCACTCAGTAGGTGTTCCTTGAATGTTAGCCGCGCATCCAAGATGACTCCTAGATATTTCACCGTGTCCGCCGATCTTATACGTTTACCATTTACAGTAAAGGTGGCGTACCTCCTTTGCTTCGTTCTGGAGATAAGTACCGCCTCGGTCTTTTCGGCCGCCAGACACAGCCCATGGGTGCTCAACCATTCAGCCACTACCGCGATAGGGACATCTCCGAGATGTTCTATCTCATCGATGCTCCTTGCGACGACAATCAAAGCCACATCGTCCGCAAAAGCCACCAACGACACTCCCTGTGGAAGCTGCTGCCTAAGCAGTCCGTCGTAAATGACGTTCCAAAGAAGAGGTCCCAAGACCGAACCCTGCGGCACGCCTCCGGTGATGTTATAGGAGTGCGCGCCATCCTCGGTGTCATAAAGGAGGATACGTTCTGTGAGGTAGCTAGAGATTTGCGTAGGTAAAGCGGCACCAATAATTATTCCAAGGACAACATAATATTGTCCCACCGAGCCGAGTTGAAGGCATTGCGGATATCCAGTGCGATGATAGCACACATGCGCCTAGAATTCCTAGTACCATCAATGGCATTGGTGGCCAGCTCGACAACTCGACTTATAGCGTCAATAGTTGAGCGCCCTTTCCGAAAACCGAACTGATTGTTGGACAGATCGCCTTCCTGTGCAATGGCTGCTTGTAGCCTGGCACAAATGACCCGCTCGAAAAGCATCCCAGCTATATCCAACAAACAGACTGGATTGTACGAGGAATGGTTCTCCGGTGGTTGGCTCCCCTTTGGGAGAAGCACTAAGGTCTGTACCTTCCACCGTTCTGGGAAGCACCCTAATTGAAAACATGCACTAAATGTTTCCGCAAAAATTTATGGCACATTCAGCGCAGCGGTGTTAATGGCCAGACCAGGTATTCCATCCGGCCCTGGAGCTTTACGGATGGATATTCTCCTTGCAACCACTTTCAGCGCGGTTATGCTAATGTCTGGCGGCGCGACTGCACTGTCGGTCCCCATTAAGCCTGTCTCGGCTGCCCGTTCCTGATGTTGTGGGAATAGGTGGCGCACCGCTCTGTCAAGAAAATGTGGACACGATCACATTGAGGCGCCCCTGGGTTTGATCTTATTCATCACCATTTTGTAGGGCTTACCCCAGGGATCGCGGTCCACTTCCTCGCGAAATTCGCGCCAGCACTTGCGTTTTGCCGCTTTAATGGCAGCCTGAGCTCTTTCCGTTTTTCCTCGTAGGCCGCGGTTAGTTCTTGGTACCGCGGCTGGTTTCAAGCTCTCTGGTGCAGTCGACGAGTCCTCAGACACTTACGGCGTAATTTTGCGATATTCTCATTCCACCAGTAAATACGATCCACCAGTAAATACCATAGAGATATCGCAAGCCGCTATTATGGCACGCGTGAGTTCCTCGGCTCGTTCTTCCGGTGTTCTTTTGACAGCGACTTCTGCTATAGAGCAGTGGAACATTTCTCGGTCGAAGGTAGACGGTACCTATCTCTTGTATTGGAAGCTTTTGTTCAGACCTGCTGCCCTGTTAATCATCGATTGGAGCTGGTACACGAGTGCTTGATGGTCAATCCCCGTGTAGCGATCACTAACTTTCCAGGTAAACCCTCTCTTCATTAATCTGGGATCGATGAAGGTTAGGTCTACCATAGACGACCTTCCCGCCTTGGTAAAAGTGGGAGTCATTCCAGTGTTAGCAATCTCCAACTCCAATATCGCAAAGGCCTCGAGGAGTGTACGACCACGAGTGTTCGTTTTCGTACTGCCCCATTCTGTCGCCCAGGCATTAAAATCCCCTCCGATGACTATTGGCAATCAGGAGGACCTTGCACTAGTAACGATGGCATCAAGGGATCCCAGAAATCCGTCGATGTTATCACTGGGTGGGAGGTAGCAACTGTATATTCGCATACCCGCCACCTCCACCCACGTAAAATTGGGCAAGGGAGCGGCCATTTTTCCGGATACATGCATGTTTCCACAAACCCAGATGGCCGCTCTGCCAGTGGCATCACTCTCCTATGTCAATTCACTGAGATCCCTGTACTCCTCGCTGACGATAACAATGTCGGCCTGCTCTTCTCTGACCAACTGCAGATCCTGGGCCATAGCACAGTGGTTTAGGTTGATTTGTAGAACCCTAACCATTTATGTCAAATGCTTCAACCCTAGGTGCGGCTATGTTCTTATCCGCCGCGCAATCCATTGCTTTGTGGCCCTCTTGGCGCCACCGGAAACACTGCGATGATCGCTCGACTGCGCTTTTGCAAGCCTTTGCGAAGTGACCGACCTCGTGGCATCGGTAACAACGCGTGATCGGCTCACGGAGCCGTACCCTGCAGTTGACCCAGCCTATCTGAAGCTTCCCATTCTGTAGCAGCTTTTTTGCTGCCGATGCGGGAAGAAGGACACTGGTCATCTGAATGCCTCCGTATGACCTGCTAAGCTTTATATTCCCAGAAGGTATCATATTTGTCGAAAGATGTCGGCATAGGCTCGCCCTCCTGACACTTTACTCTTAATGGCGTCGGGACGAGCTGGTTTTACGACCGCTTTAGGTTTTTTGGACACCTTTGGGGGTCCTCCGACATCCTTGGCTTTCTTCAGCTGCGTATTCTGCTGAATATCTTTCTTTTTGCCCTTGCGCACTACAGTAGCACAGTCAGGGACCTTTGACTGGTTCCCACCGGTCTTAGGAATGGATGTCAAAGTATCTGCTGGTCCATTCCTGCTAGTGGGCTGCTTCGATCCCTTCTTCCTTTTCTCCGGGGGATGATGAGGTGGTGAGAGCTTTTCCCTCTCCACCGGCCTCCTTTGCCGCTCTTCAGCGCAGAAGATGGGCGACGTTTTGCACATTCCATCCTTACGCGCATCTGCCAATTTAATTCTCGGCGCTGTCAAGCACACAGCACTGCTCACCCGCGTGTATTCATTAAGAGCCCTGCTTGTTGCTCTCGCCATACTCTTCAGCTCTTTGTGGATGTTGTTCTTATTCAGAAAAACTCCACCAGGGTGTCTATTTTCTCACGCAGACGGAGAAAAGCTCTGGCCATTTTAACGGTGTGAGTTTGGTCCCCCCCCCCCCCAAAATCCGTGAGACCAGCACTGACCACCGGGGCTTTCACCCGATCGGAATCAGTGGCGGAATTTGACAGAACTGCCGTGCCCGTTTGGGGTAGTGTTGTTTTAACCTCACTATCCATAATTGGTTTAATTTCGGGGTGCCTTCCCCTATCTGGTTTTGGTTCGCCCTGAATATTTGATTTTTTCGGTACCATCCATATCTGGAAAGCATTCCCCTATCCACCACCTGGGGAGGCGCCACGATGCGGGACCAGCAAACCCGGCACGGGGTGTGTGTGTGTGTGTGTGTGTGTGTGTAGGCGCGCGAGCGCGGCGTAATGTTTATGTAATATATATATATATATATATATATGGGCTATTTCACGTCAAGTGGTACGATGAAAATTTTAAATCGCTCCAAAATTTGAGAACAGGCTAGAAATATCTTCAAGAAGATAGAAAAAACTTTTAGGTGTTAAAAATAATTTGCCTGAGAGTTATTCCACCATAAAAAATGGAAATTTTTCAATTTTTTAGGAAAATTTCTATTTTCAAAGCCATTTATCTCAAAATCTATTGATTTTTTTAAAAAAACATTACAAACAACTTGTATTCAAAATAATCTTTAAAATTTATCTACCTGGGTTACAATTCTTAATTTTAAAATCTCGAAGAGATAGAACGCCCGGAAATATTGAATATCAAAAAAAGGCGACCACGCCACAATCGATTTTGATCTAACACCGCTCAAAAAATCACATTTTTTGAGAGCTTTCGAATGGCGGTAGTTAGATTATTGGCCAAGACCGCTGGTGTAAGTTATGCCTCATAAACCTCATAAAATCACTAATTTTCATGTATTTTAGGGCATAACCTACAACAGCGGTCTTGGCCAATAATCTAACCACCGCCATTCGAAAGCTCTCAAAAAATGTGATTTTTTGAGCGGTGTTAGATCAAAATCGATTGTGGCGTTTCGATATTCAATATTTCCGGGCGTTCTATCTCTTCGAGATTTTAAAATTAAGAATTGTAAGCCAGGAAGATAAATTTTAAAGATTATTTTGAACAAAAGTTGTTTGTAATGTTTTTTCAAAAAAATCAATAGATTTTGAGATAAATGGTTTTAAAAATAGAAATTTTCCTAAAAAATTGAAAAATTTCCATTTTTTATGGTGGAATAACTCTCAGGCAAATTATTTTTAACACCTAAAAGTTTTTTTCTATCTTCTTGAAGATATTTCTAGCCTGTTCTCAAATTTTGGAGCGAATTAAAATTTTCATCGTACCACTTGACGTGAAATAGCCCATATATATATTGTAAAGGGGTGGGTACTGGGGAAATGTAAGGCCCCCGGTTAGGCCCAATTTGTCCCAACTTACCAACCTTAAGTGTGCAGTTCCACGATGTGGCCGAGAATCACTTTGATTCCCGTGCAATGCCGTTAACAACGTCAAACATCTCGTTTGACTTAGATACCGTGTGTTGGGCCCTATGCCCAAAATTGCCAACTAGGATAAACACCGGAAAGGGCGGTATTCGTGGGAGAGGACTTTGACCGGTAAAATGTTATCAACTATTGAGATATTAAGTTAATCGGCGAGAAAGATTGTCTCGCCGAGTCAATTTATTAAATAAATAATTTAACTATAATAAATCAACAACAACAATTTAAGGGGAGTCGTACCGATGACTACCCCCGAGGTCAACGCGAAAACAATTAGTTAAAACCTATTAACCGACGAGTTATGAGCAACCGATCCGGGAACGATCGGCTGCTCAACCTGATAGCTATACGTCACGGCGTGTGACGTATGTATCTCTGACGTAGAAGCTTCCTACGTCACGCGCGCCTTCTCTCGTGAAGTGGCTCCCGCAAACCACCGACCTGTCTACCCGGGCGGGATTTGTCACGAGAGGGGGAAAAGAGGAACGCTTCCTCACCTGGACCGAACCAGGAATATCGGGGTACAAAATACTAACTAGACACGCGGGTCTAAACGTGGTGCACCACTTACCGCGAATCTAGATATCTCGTCTAGGCGGGAGAAGGCTGGCCTACGGAGAAAGAGCTTGTCTCCTTAATATCCCTCTCTCTCTCTCAGTCCAGCTGTCGGGAAGGCTGCCAACTCCTTGCTTCCTTCTTTTACTCCCAATGGGACGTACTGCTCCGCACGCCGACGTGGAGGTTAGTGGGGAGAAGGTTCTCACACCCACACACAAAGCACACCAGTACTTTCGTTCTTTTATCAAGTAAAAAGTAAACGCCGGTCACCAACACGTTGTTGTTGCCGTGCGCGCGCGAACTCGATCTGCCAGCTGGGCGTGCACTCTTCTCGCGTGTTCGTGCGCGCGCCGCACTATATATCCTCTTTCGCGTTGCTTACCTGTTCGGTAACTCGCTTACCGTTATAATATATATATATATATATATATATATATATATAATTACATATTTCAAAATTATGTTTTTTCAAGAATAGATAAAGATAATATATGAATTTGTTCCATGCGCAAAAAATAGTTGTGAATATAACTCGAAAGAATGTGTATTAGTTTACTCATTCCTGATGAAACTCATAAAATTTTTAAATGTGTACTCTATAGTACACGGAGAGAAATTTGTAATTAAAAATTGCTATACTTTTCACTAATCGGAACATAAACTCGATTTATAAAGGAAATATAATATACTTCTATAAAATTATGCTATATATCAGAATAAAATTTTACTATGCGGTATAGTAAAAAACTTAAATAATATACATTTGCATACATTTTCATACATAGTACAGTAAAATTTAGAAAAATTACTGTCAAATAAATCCAGATAAGTGAGCAAAAATTATGAAGAAAGCGTAAAGACAATGCGACTGGTCAAGACCGCAAATTACCCTGTTTCAACGATAACAATAGTAAGTATTAATTATTTTTGTAATAATGTTTATTACTTCAAACTTAATATATAAAGTGAGCAAAATGCGTCAACAACAAAAAGCTCAAATGATAGGTTAAGTTTGTTAATTGAAAAGAAACCGTTGCCACATACAATACATTTAAAAATTATAATATATATATATATATATGGGCTATTTCACGTCAAGTGGTACGATGAAAATTTTAAATCGCTCCAAAATTTGAGAACAGGCTGGAAATATCTTCAAGAAGATAGAAAAAAAATTTTAGGTGTTAAAAATAATTTGCCTAAGAGTTATTCCACCATGAAAAATGGAAATTTTTCAATTTTATAGAAAATTTTCTATTTTCAAAGCCATTTATCTCAAAATCTATTGATTTTATTGAAAAAATATTAGAAACAATTTTTTTTTCAAAATAATCTTTAGAACTTATCTACTTGGATTACAATTCTTAATTTTAAAATCTCGAAGAGATAGGACTCCCGGAAATATTGAATATCAAAAAAAGGCGACCACGCCACAATCGATTTTGATCTAACACCGCTCAAAAGATCACATGTTTTGAGAGCTTTCGAATGGCGGTGGTTAGATTTTTGGCCAAGACCGCTGGTGTATGTTATACCCCATAAACCTCATAAAATCACTAATTTTCATGTATTTTAGGGCATAACTTACACCAGCGGTTTTGGCCAATAATCTAATCACCGCCATTCGAAAGCTCTCAAAAAATGCGATCTTTTGAGCGGTGTTAGATCAAAATCGATTGTGGCGTGGTCGCCTTTTTTTGATATTCAATATTTCCAAGTGCTCTATCTCTTCGAAATTTTAAAATTAAGATTTGGAACTCAGGTAGATAAGTTCTAAAGATTATTTTGAACAAAAATTGTTTGTAATGTTTTTTCAAAAAAATCAATAGATTTTGAGATAAATGGCTTTGAAAATAGAAATTTTTCTAAAAAATTAAAAAAATTCCATTTTTCATGGTGTAATAACTCTTAGGCGAATTATTTTTAACACCTAAAAATTTTTTTCTATCTTCTGGAAGATATTTCTAACCTGTTTTCAAATTTTGGAGCGATTTAAAATTTTCTTCGTACCAGTTGACGTGAAATAGCCCATATATATATATATATGGGGTATTCCACGTGAAGTGGTCCGATCAAAATTTTAAAATGCACCAAATTTTGGGTACACATTGTAAATGTTTTTCAGAATACAGAAAAAAATTTTTAGGTACTGGTATTTATTAGCTCAAAAGTTATTCTAACCTCAAAAAGTGAATTTTTACACGCTTTTTTCAACACCAACTGGGTTTACCGCTATTTAACTCAAAATCTATTAACTTTTATTATAGAATATTATATGTAACATTTGTTGCTAATTATGTCTAGAATTTATCCTTCTGGGTTAGATTTTCTAATCTCAAGGTCAATGTCACAGAAAGCACATGTCAATATTCAAATGCAGAAAAGCGTAAGTACGCCACAATTAACTTTTTTATCCAAAAGTCTAGAAAAAAGCTTGGAGCAATACCTTTCAAATGGTCTGCAGCATTTTTGGGGCCTTTAATCCTGTAAAAAGTTATGATAGTTTAAAGAAATACAAAAAATTTACAAAAATTAACATGGTAATTCACATTTAAATTTTTAAAAAAATTTTGTGTTTTTTTAAATTATCATAACTTTTTACAGCATTGAAGGCCCCAAAAATGCTGCAGACCATTTGAAAGGTATTGCTCCAAGCTTTTTTCTAGACTTTTGGATAAAAAAATCAATTGTGGCGTACTTACAAATGCTTTTCTGCATTTGAATATTGACATGTGCTTTCAGTGACATTGACCTTGAGATTAGAAAATCTAACCCAGAAGGATAAATTCTAGACATAATTAGCAACAAATGTTACATATAATGTTCTATAATAAATGTTAATAGATTTTGAGTTAAATAGCGGTAAACCCAGTTGGTGTTGAAAAAAACGTGAAAAAATTCACTTCTTGAGGTTAGAATAACTTTTGAGCTAATAAATACCAGTAACTAAAAATTTTTTTCTGTACTCTGAAAAACATTTGCAATGTGTACGCAAAATTTGGTGCATTTTAAAATTTTGATCGGACCACTTCACGTGGAATAACCCATATATATATATATGTGTGTGTGTGTTAATGAACAATTAACTTACCAAAAATAGTAAAGTGCATATATTTAATTGTAGTATTTAGTAAAAACCTATTAAAATTTTAGATTATTTTAAACGGATCTAAATAGAACTTTACCTCCTAAAATTAATTTATTTAATGACGGAGGGTCATCGCCAAGAGTTCTATATGTCATTAGTATTTTGTACTTTTAGAGTAATAAAACTTTCTTCTTAATTAAATTAATTTTTGTATTAGTTTTAAAGAATTATTTATAACATTTTAGCGGCATATAAATAAAAACCTGTTTCTTCCAATTCTCCCGTAATTCATAATTTGCACCCTCTTTCAAAATTTACGTTTTAATCCACAATTATATACAATTTATTTTTCCCTTTAGTTACAGACCCCATATATTTATTTTAATTATTATAAACAAAGGCATTCCTTAAATAACCTTTTGTTTCTAATAAATACATACTTGTTTATTTAAAATATTGTTTCATATAAAAATACGTAATCTACTCACTTATATATCCATACAATTTTGAAATATTAATTTAAAAAATATTTAAATTAAATGCTCCTAAATTAATAGTTTTTGAAAATCTATTCAAATATAATTCGTATTTTATATTGCCACTGTTAAAATTTGAATTTTCTTTTGCCTATACTGTTTATAATAGAATTATCTTAAAAATGCATTAATTAATATATTTAATTATTAACCCATTGTATATATCATATGGATATTTGGAAAAGTGTATGTTATACTTGATTAATATTTATTTTATCTTCGAAAAATTGTGCATATTTTTAAAACCATTACATTAAATTTTAGGTCCGTTTTTATTTTATGAGTTTTATCAGGAATAAGTAAACTAATACACATTCTTTCAAGTTATGTTCACAACTTTTTTTTGCGCACGGAAAAAATACGTATATTATGTATTCTTGAAAAAACAATTTGAATATATATATATATATATATATTATATAAATATTACGCCGCACGCACACACACACACATACATACATACATATATATACATATATATGGTCTATTTCACGTCAAGTGGTACGATGAAAATTTTAAATCACTCCAAAATTTGAGAACAGGCTGGAAACATCTTCCAGAACATACAAAAAAATTTAAGTGTTAAAAATAATTTGCTTAAGAGTTATTCGACCATGAAAAGTGGAAATTTTTCAATTTATTAGAAAAAATTCTATTTTTAAAGCCATTTATCTCAAAATCTGTTGATTTTTTTGAAAAAACATTACAAACAACTTTTGTTTAAATTAATCTTTAGAACTTATCTACCATGGTTACATTTCTTAATTTTAAAATCTCGAAGAGATAGAACACCCGGACATATTGAATATCAAAAAAAGGCTACCACACCATAATCGATTTTAATCTAACACATCTCAAAAGTTCACATTTTTCGCGAGCTTTCGAATGGCTTATTGGGTTAGCTTATTGGCCAAGACCGCTGTTGTAAGTTATGCCTCATAAACCTCATAAAATCACTAATTTTCACGTATTTTAGGACATAACTTACACCAAAGGTGTAATATATATATAATATATATATGGGGTATTCCACGTGAAGTGGTCCGATCAAAATTTTAAAATGCACCAAATTTTGAGTACACTTTGCCAATTTGTTTGCAGAATACAGAAAAAAATTTTTAGGTACTGGAATTTATTAGCTCAAAAGTTATTATAACCTCAAAAAGTGAACTTTATCCAGTTTTTTTCAACACCAGCTGGGTTTATCGCTATTTAACTCAAAATCTATCAACTTTTACTATACAAATATTCGTTGCTAATTATGTGTAGAATTTATCCTTCTGGGTTAGAATTTCTAATCTTAAGGTCAATGTTACATAAACTACATGTCAATATTCAACTTAAAAAAGTGTAAGTTCGCCGCAATTGATTTTTTTATCCAAAAGTCTAAAAGAAAGCTTGGAGTAATACCTTTCAAATAGTCTGTAGCTTTTTATGGCCTTCAATTCTGTAAAAAGTTATGATAATTTAAAGAAAGACAAAAAATTCACAAAAATTAACATGGTATTTCCCATTTAAATTTTTAAAAAAATTTGGTGTTTGTGTGTTCAAAAAATGTGATCTTTTGAGCGGTGTTAGATCAAAATCGATTGTGGCGTGGTCGCCTTTTTTTGATATTCAATATTTCCGGGCGTTCTATCTCTTCGAGATTTTAAAATCAGGAATTGTAACCCAAGTAGATAAGTTCTAAAGATTATTTTGAACAAAAGTTGTTTATAATGTATTTTTAAAAAATCAATAGATTTTGATATAAATAGCTTTGAAAATAATAATTTCTCTAAAAAATTGAAAAATTTCCATATTTCATGGTGGAATAACTCTTAGGCAAATTATTTTTAACACCTCAAATTTTTTTCCTATCATCTGGAAGATATTTCCGGTCTGTTCACAAAATTTGGAGTGATTTCAAATTTTCATCGTACCACTGATGTGAAATAGCCCATATATATGGTAATGAACAATTAACTTACCAAAAATAGTAAAGTGCATATACTTCATTGTAGTATTTAGTAAAAACCTATTAAAATTTTAGATTATTTGAAACGGATTTAATAGAACTTTACCTCCTAAAATTAATTTATTTAAGTCATCGCCAAGAGCTCTACATGTCATTAATATTTTGTACTTTAAGAGTAATAAAACTTTCTTCTTAATTAAATTAATTTTTGTATTAGCTTTAAAGAATTATTTATAACATTTTAGCGGTATATAAATAAAAACCTGTTTCTTCCATTTCTCCCGTAATTCGTAATTTGCACCCTCTTTCAAAATTTGCGTTTTAATCCATAATTATATCCAATTTATTTTTCCCTTTAGTTACAGAGCCCATATATTCATTTTAATTATTATAAACAAAGGCATTCCTTAAATAACCTTTTGTTTCTAATAAATACATACTTGTTTATATAAAATATTGTTTTATATAAATATACGTAATCTACTTATTTATATATCCATACAATTTTTAAATTTTGATTTGAATAATATTTAAATTAAATACTACTAAAATAATAATTTTCGAAAAATTTTTGAAATGTAATTCGTATTTTCTATTGCCTCTGTTAAAATTTGAATTTTCTTTTGCCATTACTGTTTATAATAGAATTATCTTAAAAATGCAATAATTAATGTATTAATTTTTAATTTATTGTATATTTCACATATAGATATTTGAAAAAGTGTATGTTATACTTGATTAATATTTATTTTATCTTCGTAAAATTGTGGATATTTTTAAAAACATTACATTAAATTTTAGGTCCGTTTTTATTTTATGAGTTTTATCAGGAATAAGTAAACTAATACACATTCTTTCAAGTTATATTCACTACTTTTTTTTGCGCACGGAAAAAATACATATATATTATCTATTCTTGAAAAAACAAATAACACGTACACACACACACGCACACACATACACACACACACACTTCTGGGTTAGAATTTCTAATTTCAATGTAAATGTTATATAAAATACATGCCAATATTCAACTTAAAAAAAGTGTAAGTGCGCTACAATTGATTTTTTATCCAAAAGTTTGAAAGAAAGCTTGGAGCAATACCTTTCAAATAGTCTGTAGCATTTTTATGGCCTTCAGTTCTGTATAAAGTTATGAATTATCTTAAATATGCAATAATTAATGTATTTAATTTTTAACCCATTGTATATCACATATGGATATTTGGGAAAGTGTATGTTCACGCACACACACTCACACACACACTCACACACACAGACACACACACACACACATACACACACTCACACACACCCGTGCCGGGTTTGCTGGTCCCGCATCGTGGCGCCTCCCCAGGTGGTGCTTTCCAGATATGGATGGTACCGAAAAAATCAAATATTCGGGGCGAACCAAAACCAGATAGGGGAAGGCACCCCGAAATTAAACCAAGTATGGATAGTGAGCTAAAAACAACACTACCCCAAGCGGGCATGGCAATCCTGTCAAATCCCGCCACTGATTCCGATCGGGTGAAAGCCCCGGTGGTCAGTGCTGGTCCCAAGGATTTTGGGGGGGACCAAACTCACACCGTTAAAATGGTAAGTGCTGCGGAGGTTGGTCACTCGGCCTCTGTAGCATCTAATGCTACGTGTGACCTGCCCTCGACTGGGATGTCGAGTGACGCTGACAGAGCTTTTCTCCGTCTGCGGGAGAAGGTAGATACCCTGGTGGAGTTTGTTCTTAATAAGAACAATATCCACAAAGAGCTGAAGAGTATGGCGAGAGCAACCAGCAGAGCTCTCAATGAATACGCGCGGGTGAACAGTGCTGTGTGTTCGACAGCGCAGAAAACTAAAATGGCGGATGCGCGTAGGGTTGGAACGTGCCAAACGTCGCCCATCTTCCGCGCTGAAGAGCGTCAAAGGAGGCCGGTGGAAAGGGGAAAGCCCTCACCACCTCAGCAACCCCCGGAGAAAAGGAAGAAGGGGTCAAAGCAGCCCACTAACAAAGGTGGGCCAGTAGATGCTTCGCCATCCATTCCTAAGACGGGTGCGAACCAGTCAAGGGTCCCTGACTGGGCCACAGTAGTGAAGAAGGGTAAGAAGAAGAAGAAGACAAAGAACAGCCAGCCGAAGCAGCATGAAGAACAGCAGAAACGTGTCAGCAAACCGGCCAAAGGCACGGCAGAGCCTAAGGCCAGAGTAAGACCCCCACGCCCAGATGCCATCAAGATCAAGACATCTAGCGGGGGCTCTTCCTACGCTGACATTCTCCGGAAGATCAAGGCTACACCGGAACTAAAGGCACTAGGAGAACGGGTCACGAGTATCAGGCGCACCAGGGCTGGAGAGCTCTTCCTCGAACTGGGACAACCCGGAACGGAAACGGCGGAGCTGAGGACAGTGGTCTCGTCCACCCTGAGTGGGTCAGCAGAGGTCCAGCTGCTGACTCACAAAGTGTCCATCACCATCAGGGACATGAACGAGTCCACGACAACAACAGAGGTGGCCGCAGCGATTGCGGCAAAAATCGGGCCAAATGTGGTATCCCCGGATAATATTAAAACCAGGAGGTCCTACAGTGGCACCCTAGCTGCGACAATCCAGCTTCCGGCAGTAGCAGCCAAAAAACTGCTGCAAGACGGGAAGCTCCGGATCGGATGGGTCAATTGCAGAGTTCGACTGCGAGAGGTATCCTCGCGCTGCTGCCGATGCCACGAATCGGGACACATCGCGAGGGAGTGCAAGAGCGCAGTCGACCGGTCAGCGCAATGCTATCGGTGCGGCCAAGAGGGCCACAAAGCAGTGGATTGCGAGGCCAAAGCCAAGACCTCGCATGAGGAAGGAGCACACATCAAAAATGATTAAGGTGCTCCAAATAAACCTCAACCACTGCGCTGTGGCCCAGGACCTGCTGTCCCAGCTGGTCAGAGAGGAGAGAGCGGACGTAGCGATCATCAGCGAGGAGTTCCGGGATCTCGAGAAGTCGAACTGGGTAAGGGATGCCACGGGCAAGGCGGCCATCTGGGTATGTGGAAATATACACATCTCCAGAAAGATGGTCGCCCCCCTTCCCAGCTTTACCTGGGTGGAGGTGGCGGGGGTACGCATGTACAGCTGCTACTTCCCGCCCAGCGATTCCACCGAGGACTTTGCGAGATCTCTGGATGCAGTCGTCACCAGTGCTCGGTCCTCACGGCTACCGGTCGCAATCGGTGGGGACTTTAATGCTTGGGCGACGGACTGGGGTAGCGCCAAGACCAACGCGCGTGGTCGCGCACTTCTCGAGGCGTTCGCTCTACTGGGGCTGGAGATCGCTAACATAGGGACAACCCCGACTTTCACCAAAGCCGGCAAGTCGTCCGTAGTCGACCTCACCTTCGTCGATCCTAGATTGATGGGGGGAGGGGGACTCTGCTGGAAAGTTAGCGATCGTTACACGGGTAGTGACCACCAAGCACTCGTGTACCAGCTCCAGCTGACCAGCGGGAGGACAAAGAGAGCAGGAAGAGGAGCAAGAGAGAGATGGGCACCAGCCACGTTTGATCGTGAGACGTTCCTCTGCTCCCTTGAGGGGGCAAAAGTGGAGGGAACCGCCGAAGAAAAAGCACGAGGCCTCACGAATGCCCTAACAGCGGCTTGCGATGCCTCTATGGCCGTGAAGTTTAACCCTCACGGCCGCCCACCGATAATCTAATGGAGTGAGGACATCGCAGAAATGAGACGTGAGTGCCTGCGTGCCAGAAGGCTGCACCAAAGAGCGAGGGGAACACCGCGGTTCCAAGATCGTTCCGCAAAATACGAACAAAAGCGGAGGGATCTCAAGGTGGCCATCAGGGCTGCCAAGAGAAGGTGTCGGCGGGAGCTCTGTGAGGAGGTGGACCACAACCCCTGGGGCAGACCGTATAAAACGGTTATGAATAAGATCAACCCCGGGGGCGCTGTTGCACCCACCGACCCAGTGTTTCTGGACGAAGTCGTCCGTCACCTGTTTCCAGAACATCGGAAAAGGGCAGCAGAGACGGGCCTGATGGCCACCATTGGTGCAGCCGAGTCGCCAGACATTAGTGAAGCCGAGCTGAGGATGGCCGCTAAAGGTATTTCCGTACGTAAAGCCCCAGGGCCGGACGGAATACCTGGCCTGGCCGTCAAGACAGCGGCGATGAGTGCTTCGGGCTTGTTCCTGGACGCATTCAACGCATGCATAAGAGGAGGTTGCTTCCCGGCCCAGTGGAAGACGCAGAGGCTGGTACTCCTACCAAAGGGAAACAAACCCCCGGAGGAGCCATCATCTTACCGCCCGCTCTGTCTACTGGATATAGTTGGGAAGCTCCTGGAGCGGGTGATCTGCGCCAGGCTTGCAGAGGCCATCGGTCGGGCCGGAGACCTCTCCGACAACCAGTTCGGCTTCCGAAAGGGTCGATCGACCATGGATGCTGTAGGCAGAGTTGTTGGCATAGCCACAAACACCATCAATGCTGGTCGGAGTGCAAGGCGGATGTGTGCCATCATCACCTTGGACATCCGGAATGCCTTCAACTCTGCCAGATGGGACGACATCATGCTGTCCCTGCAGCACTTCCAAGTGCCACTCTATCTCAGGGAGGTCACCTCGAGTTACCTGACTGACCGTACTCTGCTCTACGACACCGACAACGGTGTGCACTCCCACAACATCACGGGAGGCGTGCCGCAGGGTTCGGTCATTGGGCCCCTACTCTGGAACGTTGTCTATGACGGCCTGCTTAGGCAGCAACTTCCGGAGGGTGTCTCGATGGTGGCTTTCGCGGACGACGTGGCGCTAGTGGTGGTCGCAAAGAGTGTCGAAGAGATCGAATATCTCGGAGACGTCTCTATAGAAGTGGTCGCCACTTGGTTGAGAGACCACGGACTTAGGCTGGCGGCGGAAAAAACGGAGGCGGTGCTCATCTCTCGCACAAAAAAGGAGAGGACCGCCACCTTCACGGTAGGTAAAGAACGGATACGGTCGGTGAAAGCGTTGAAGTATTTAGGGGTCACACTAGACGCGCGGCTGTCGTTCAAACACCATCTCGCGAACGCAGGCTCAAAGGCGGCAAAGGTGGCCCGTGCGCTGGCGGGCATCATGCCCAACATCGGGGGACCCCAGCAACCGCGAAGGTCTCTCCTTGCCTCGGTGGTGAGCTCAGTAATTTTATACGGAGCTCCTATCTGGGCTGATGCCCTGAACAGGCACAAGAGCTTTGGTGCTTCGTGTCAGAGAGCCTGCAGGATAGACGCGCTAAGGGTGGCCCGGGCGTACCGAACCGTATCTGACATTGCGCTCTCGGTGATCGCGGGGACCGCCCCCTTCGACCTCCTGGCAGCCGAGAGAGCTGAAAGACACCGTGAGGGTGGGCGACGCGTAGAAGAGAATCGCTGCCATAACCGATGGTCATTGCGGACCGTAGAGGAGTGGCAGCGGAGATGGGACTCAGCCAGGGACGGCCGCTGGACCTACCGCATCATCCCGTGGATCCGGGAGTGGGCGAGCAGGAAACACGGCTTCGTCAGTTTCCAGCTTACCCAGGTGTTGACCGGGCACGGATGCTTCCGTAGCTACCTATTTCGTATAGGGGTCTACGACAGCGCAGAGTGCCCGGCTTGTCCAGGGGTGGACGAAGACGTGGAACACGTCCTCCTATGGTGTCCTCGTTTCAGGGAGGAACGGGACCAGTTTCAAGTCACTTGGAGCGGTCCCCTCACCCCTGAGGGCATCGGGGCGTGCCTGCTTGACTCCCAGGAGGGATGGAACGCGGTAGTGACCCTCTGTACGTCCGTAGTGGACAGGCTGGGTCTCATCAGAAGAGAAGAGGAGAGAGGAGTTGCGATGGCAGCGGTAGTGGGCTAGTGTAGCCGTTGCCTCCCCCCGCGAAGTAATGCCTTGCGGCGGCTCCCGCGGGGGAATAAAGGTAAGGAAAGAGGTGGAGTTTTAGTGGGTATGCCTATCGACATCCTTCGGTAGGAGAGTCCCACACACGGGGAGTCTCGCATGGCTCCAGTCATGGTGCATTAAGCATTTCTCCACCTCTTCGAAAAAAAAAAAAAAAAAAAAAAAAAAAAACACACACACACACACACACACACACACAAACACGCACGTACACGCACACGCACACGCACACGCACAAGCACACGCTCACGCAAGCACACTCACGCACGCACAGACACAAGCACACGCTCACGCACGCACACACACAAACACACACACACACATGCACACACACACTTATATATATATATATGACATATATATATAACATATATAATATATATATAAAATAATTATGACATATATATAAAACATATATATATATAGGCTATTTGACGTCAAGTGGTACGATGAAAATTTTAAATCGCTCCAAAATTTGAAAACAGGCTAGAAATATCTTCCAGAAGATAGAAAAAAATTTTTAGGTGTTAAAAATAATTTGGCTAAGAGTTATTCCACCATGAAAAATGGAAATTTTTCAATTTTTTAGAAAAATTTCTATTTTCATAGCCATTTATCTCAAAATCTATTAATTTTTTTGAAAAAACATTTGAAACAACTTTTGTTCAAAATAATCTTTAGAACTTATCTACCTGGGTTACAATTCTTAATTTTAAAATCTCGAAAAGATAGAGCACTTGGAAATATTGAATATCAAAAAATGGCGACCACGCCACAATCGATTTTGATCTAACACCGCTCAAAAGATCGCATTTTTTGAGAGCTTTCGAATGGCGGTGATTAGATTATTGGCCAAAACCGCTGGTGTAAGTTATGCCCTAAAATACATGAAAATTAGTGATTTTATGAGGTTTATGGGGTATAACATACACCAGCGGTCTTGGCCAATAATCTAACCACCGCCATTCGAAAGCTCTCAAAAAATGTGATCTTTTAAGCGGTGTTAGATCAAAATCGATTGTGGCGTGGTCGCCTTTTTTTGATATTCAATATTTCCGGGAGTCCTATCTCTTCGAGATTTTAAAATTAAGAATTGTAATCCAAGTAGATAAGTTCTAAAGATTATTTTGAACAAAAATTGTTTCTAATATTTTTTCAATAAAATCAATAGATTTTGAGATAAATGGCTTTGAAAATAGAAAATTTTCTAAAAAATTGAAAAATTTCCATTTTTCATGGTGGAATAACTCTTAGGCAAATTATTTTTAACACCTAAAATTTTTTTTCTATCTTCTTGAAGATATTTCCAGCCTGTTTTCAAATTTTGGAGCGATTTAAAATTTTCATCGTACCACTTGACGTGATATAGCCCATATATATATGCTGAATTCTGAATTCTTAGACACGGCGGAGGCCGCGGCGGCGGCGAAATATTTATATATTATAGAGAGATATAACATATATATGACATATATATATAAAACATATATATATGTTGAATTCTGAATTCTTAGACACGGCGGCGGCGGCGGCGGCGGCGGCGAAATGTTTATATATATGTCATATATATATGTTATATATATATATATATATATATATATATATATATATATATGTTATATCTCTCTATAATATATAAATATTTCGCCGCCGCCGCCGCCTCCGCCGTGTCTAAGAATTCAGAATTCAACATATATATATATGTTTTATATATACTAGGGGGGTACCCCCTACTCGCTTCGCTCGTTAAGGGGGTTCCAAAGTCAATTTTATGACTGAATTATCGACCTGCCGTCGATATAGTAGGTTGCATTATCAGTATACTACGCCATCTAGCGTACGATTCAAATGATGTCGGTAGATGGCGTAGTTATACTAACACTGTGATTTGATTTTGTGGAGATAACATAACCTAAGCTTGAAATTTATTCTTTATTGATCAAGAGCCAAAAAAATTTTTTTTTTCTCTAACTTTGAGAATGTCTTTTTAGCGTGTATGATAAATTCAGGATTGATTACTCATTATAGAGTGGACAATCAGACTTACAGTTCTGTACTTGCATAGTTACAAGCAATTGAAACTTTTACTCACTATGGAGTGACAACAATTTTAATGAATTGTTCAATTTTTTAATAACTAAAATTAAATATAATAATTACGAACTCAAATTATACAATATCTTAATCCAATAAATGTTTTTTAATAGCGTGTAAGATATTTATAAATAATAATTGTATACTGCTATTTATAATTAAATCATTTAAAACATTTTTCTTTTCATCATTTTTTTTATAATCATAAACCTTTTTTAATGCCTTAATCCCATAAATTTAGGATTGATTACTCATTATAGAGTGGGCAATTAGGCTTACTCACTATGGAGCGACAACAATTTTAATAAACTGTTCAATTTTTTAATAACTTAAATTAAATATAATAACTATGAACAGTTATTAGCCATCACTGGGCTTGCGTGAAAAATCCTATTCTATCACTCAAATTATAGAATATCTTAATCCAATAAATGTTTTTTTATAACGTGTAAGATATTTATAAATAATAATTGTGTACTGCTATTCATAATTAAATCATTTGAAACATTTTCCTTTTCATCATTTTTTTTATAATCATAAAACTTTTTTATAAATTCAGTTACGTACTGAAATATTTTTAATGCCTTAATCCGATAAATTCAGGATTGATTACTCATTATAGAGTGGGCAATTATGCTTACAGTTCTGCACTTGCACAATTACAAGCAATTGATACTTTTACTCACTATGGAGTGACAACAATTTTAATAAATTGTTCAATTTTTTAATAACTAAAATTAAATATAATAACTACGAACAGTTATTAGCCATCAATGGGCTTGCGTGAAAAATCCTATTCTATAACTCAAATTATAGAATATCTTAATCCAATAAATGTTTTTTAATAGCGTGTAAGATATTTATAAATAATAATTGTGTACTGCTATTTATAATTACATCATTTAAAACATTTTTCTTTTCATCATTTTTTTTATAATCATAAAACTTTTTTATAAATTCAGTTACGTACTGAAATATTTTTAATGCCTTAATCCCATAAATTCAGGATTGATTACTCATTATAGAGTGGGCAATTATGCTTACAGTTCTGCACTTGCATAGTTACAAATAATTGACACTTTTACTCACTATGGAGTTGACAACAGGTTTAATGAATTGTTCAATTTTTTAATAACTCAAATTAAATATAATAATTACGACCACTTCGAGAATCCAGCATTCAAGCGTTCCTAGTATTGAAAAAAGCACATATGATTAGACTCTTTGACTAGGAACGAGCCCAAGGAACCAGGATGAGCACCATCATTAGCTCACTCAGTAGCTGAAGGGTAGTATATCTTCTAGGAGCTGCACCGCGTCCAAGTCTTAGGAATAACAGCACATACTCAGATTGGCTCCGATGATTGTTGACGGAACAGCAACACGTACTAAGATAGGCCCCGATGATTGTTGACGCCCAGTGCAGGATTTTCTGTGAATATATTAAAAAATCAGACAAAGCAAACTACTAAATAATGGTATAATGGGAAACAGGAAGAAAGGACGCATAAAAAGGTATACAATGGCCTGTTGATATCAATTGAGAGGTTAGGGGAACACCAACCTTCTCCTCTGTAATATAACTATATAAATAACGAAGTGCTCCTACGGATAAGCAACTTACCTGTAAATAAAACCCGGAACTACACGTTAATCCTATAGCGAGCCGGTATTGAAGAAAAAGCAACACAATGAAGAATCCGCCCGTTGCACCACGTCCAAGTCTGAGGAACAGCAACACGTACTCAGATAGGCTCCGATGATTGTTGACGCCCAGTGCAGGATTTTCTGTGAATATATTAAAAAATCAGACAAAGCAAACTATTAAATAATGGTATAATGGGAAACAGGAAGAAAGGACGCATAAAAAGGTATACAATGGCCTGTTAATATCAATTGAGAGGTTAGGGGAACACCAACCTTCTCCTTTGTAATATAACTATATAAATAATGAAGTGCTCCTACGGATAAGCAACTTACCTGTAAATTAAACCCGGAACTACACGTTAATCCTATAGCGAGCCGGTATTGAAGAAAAAGCAATACAATGAAGAATCAGCCCGTCGCACCACGTCCAAGTCTGAGGAACAGCAACACGTATACAGATTGGCTCCGATGATTGTTGACGCCCAGTGCACGGTTTTCTGAGAATATATTAAAAAATTAGACAAAGCAAACTACTAAATAATGGTATACTGGGAAACAGGAAGAAAGGATGCATAAAAAGGTATACAATTGCCTTCTGATATCAATTGAGAGGTTAGGGGAACACCAACCTTTTCGCTTGTAATATAACTATATAAATAACAAAGTTCCTCTACGGCTAAACAACTTACCTCTAAACAAAATCCACAACTCCACTTTAATCATATAGGGAGCCGGTGTTGAATAAAAAGCACTATGTCATCAGCAATACAATGTAGAACTCGTTGACAGATCGGCAAGAAGCGCGAATGTACGCGTATATCGATAGATGACCGCACGGGCGTACGACGTACGCGCGCATCATGTCGATTCCAACGCAATGCGCATGCGCGCACGGACTAGACGGGTCGGATCACGACCGAGATGAGACACTCGTGAACTTCGTTAAGAAACGTTTTATCATTATATATATTGTTAGTTTATAACGGAAAAATTTGTTTATTTCAAATCTTATAAACGTAGCAGCAATATTTTTAATTTTTCTAGATTGACGTGACACACGCGAATTGAGCAACAAATGCGAGTTCGTGGTGCGTGTACGCAGGCGATAGACGGAGCGCACGCACCACGAAGTCCCCACTCTCCAACTAATAATAGACATTCAGTATTTTGGTTATTCTCTTCGTACTAAAATGCAGCCTGTTAATTAATTTACTTTAATATTTAACGTAATCAGAAAATAAGACGACATTGAATAACGAAAGATTTTTATTATAATAATCAAACGGGTTAAATCGAGCGGTAAAAATGACTTCGTGGTGCGTGTACGCAGGCGATCGACGGAGCGCACGCACCACGAAGTCCCCACTCTCCAACAAATAATAGACATTCAGTATTTTGATTATTCTCTTCGTACTCGAGTGCGCCTGTTAATTATTTTACTTGAATGTTTAACTTATTCAGAATAATATGACGACATTGAATACCGAAAGATTTTTTTTATAATAATCAAACGGGTTGAATCGAGCGGTAAAAATGACTTCGTGGTGCGTGTACGCAGGCGATCGACGGAGCGCACGCACCACGAAGTCCCCACTCTTCAACTAATAATAGACATTCAGTATTTTGGTTATTCTCTTCGTACTAAAATGCGCCTGTTAATTAATTTACTTTAATATTTAACGTAATCAGAAAATAAGACGACATTGAATAACGAAAGATTTTTATTATAATAATCAAACGGGTTGAATCGAGCGGTAAAAATGACTTCGTGGTGCGTGTACGCAGGCGATCGACGGAGCGCACGCACCACGAAGTCCCCACTCTCCAACTAATAATAGACATTCAGTATTTTAGGTTATTCCTGCGTACTAAAATGCGCCTGTTAATTAATTTACTTTAATATTTAACGTATCTGAAAATAAGACGACATTGAATACCGAAAGATTTTTTTTATAATAATCAAACGGGTTGAATCGAGTGGTAAAATGACTTCGTGGTGCGTGTACGCAGGCGATCGACGGAGCGCACGCACCACGAAGTCCCCACTCTCCAACTAATAATAGACATTCAGTATTTTGGTTATTCCTGCGTACTAAAATGCGCCTGTTAATTAATTTACTTAAATGTTTAACTTATTCAGAGTAATAAGACGACATTGAATACCGAAAGATTTTTTTATAATAATCAAACAGGTTGAATCGAGCGGTAAAAATGACTTCGTGGTGCGTGTACGCAGGCGATCGACGGAGCGCACGCACCACGAAGTCCCCACTCTCCAACTAATAATAGACATTCAGTATTTGGTTATTCTCTTCGTACTAAAATGCGCCTGTTAATTAATTTACTTTAATATTTAACGTATCAGAAAATAAGACGACATTGAATACCGAAATATTTTTTTATAATAATCAAACGGGTTGAATCGAGCGGTAAAAATGACTTCGTGGTGCGTGTACGCAGGCGATCGACGGAGCGCACGCACCACGAAGTCCCCACTCTCCAACTAATAATAGACATTCAGTATTTTGGTTATTCCTGCGTACTAAAATGCGCCTGTTAATTAATTTACTTAAATGTTTAACTTATTCAGAGTAATAAGACGACATTGAATACCGAAAGATTTTTTTATAATAATCAAACAGGTTGAATCGAGCGGTAAAATGACTTCGTGGTGCGTGTACGCAGGCGATCGACGGAGCGCACGCACCACGAAGTCCCCACTCTCCAACTAATAATAGACATTCAGTATTTTGGTTATTCCTGCGTACTAAAATGCGCCTGTTAATTAATTTACTTAAATGTTTAACTTATTCAGAATAATAAGACGACATTGAATACCGAAAGATTTTTTTATAATAATCAAACAGGTTGAATCGAGCGGTAAAATGACTTCGTGGTGCGTGTACGCAGGCGATCGACGGAGCGCACGCACCACGAAGTCCCCACTCTCCAACTAATAATAGACATTCAGTATTTGGTTATTCTCTGCGTACTAAAATGCGCCTGTTAATTAATTTACTTAAATGTTTAACTTATTCAGAATAATAAGACGACATTGAATACCGAAAGATTTTTTTATAATAATCAAACGGGTTGAATCGAGCGGTAAAATGACTTCGTGGTGCGTGTACGCAGGCGATCGACGGAGCGCACGCACCACGAAGTCCCCACTCTCCAACTAATAATAGACATTCAGTATTTTGGTTATTCTCTTCGTACTAAAATGCGCCTGTTAATTAATTTACTTTAATATTTAACGTAATCAGAATAATAAGACGACATTGAATACCGAAAGATTTTTTTATAATAATCAAACGGGTTGAATCGAGTGGTAAAATGACTTCGTGGTGCGTGTACGCAGGCGATCGACGGAGCGCACGCACCACGAAGTCCCCACTCTCCAACTAATAATAGACATTCAGTATTTTGGTTATTCCTGCGTACTAAAATGCGCCTGTTAATTAATTTACTTAAATGTTTAACTTATTCAGAATAATAAGACGACATTGAATACCGAAAGATTTTTTTTATAATAATCAAACAGGGTTGAATCGAGCGGTAAAAATGACTTCGTGGTGCGTGTACGCAGGCGATCGACGGAGCGCACGCACCACGAAGTCCCCACTCTCCAACTAATAATAGACATTCAGTATTTTGGTTATTCCTGCGTACTAAAATGCGCCTGTTAATTAATTTACTTAAATGTTTAACTTATTCAGAATAATAAGACGACATTGAATAACGAAAGATTTTTTTATAATAATCAAACGGGTTGAATCGAGCGGTAAAAATGACTTCGTGGTGCGTGTACGCAGGCGATCGACGGAGCGCACGCACCACGAAGTCCCCACTCTCCAACTAATAATAGACATTCAGTATTTTGGTTATTCCTGCGTACTAAAATGCGCCTGTTAATTAATTTACTTAAATGTTTAACTTATTCAGAGTAATAAGACGACATTGAATACCGAAAGATTTTTTTATAATAATCAAACAGGGTTGAATCGAGCGGTAAAAATGACTTCGTGGTGCGTGTACGCAGGCGATCGACGGAGCGCACGCACCACGAAGTCCCCACTCTCCAACTAATAATAGACATTCAGTATTTTGGTTATTCTCTTCGTACTAAAATGCGCCTGTTAATTAATTTACTTTAATATTTAACGTAATCAGAAAATAAGACGACATTGAATAACGAAAGATTTTTTTTATAATAATCAAACGGGTTGAATCGAGTGGTAAAATGACTTCGTGGTGCGTGTACGCAGGCGATCGACGGAGCGCACGCACCACGAAGTCCCCACTCTCCAACTAATAATAGACATTCAGTATTTTGGTTATTCCTGCGTACTAAAATGCGCCTGTTAATTAATTTACTTAATATTTAACTGTAATCAGAAAATAAGACGACATTGAATACCGAAATATTTTTTTATAATAATCAAACGGGTTGAATCGAGTGGTAAAATGACTTCGTGGTGCGTGTACGCAGGCGATCGACGGAGCGCACGCACCACGAAGTCCCCACTCTCCAACTAATAATAGACATTCAGTATTTTGGTTATTCCTGCGTACTAAAATGCGCCTGTTAATTAATTTACTTAAATGTTTAACTTATTCAGAGTAATAAGACGACATTGAATACCGAAAGATTTTTTTTATAATAATCAAACAGGTTGAATCGAGCGGTAAAATGACTTCGTGGTGCGTGTACGCAGGCGATCGACGGAGCGCACGCACCACGAAGTCCCCACTCTCCAACTAATAATAGACATTCAGTATTTTGGTTATTCCTGCGTACTAAAATGCGCCTGTTAATTAATTTACTTAAATGTTTAACTTATTCAGAATAATAAGACGACATTGAATAACGAAAGATTTT
This sequence comes from Theocolax elegans, assembly GCA_026168455.1. Classification (NCBI taxonomy): domain Eukaryota; kingdom Metazoa; phylum Arthropoda; class Insecta; order Hymenoptera; family Cerocephalidae; genus Theocolax; species Theocolax elegans. Next base: position 37,281,862 of record CM047426.1, on the reverse strand, counting down.
TTTTATAATAATCAAACGGGTTGAATCGAGCGGTAAAATGACTTCGTGGTGCGTGTACGCAGGCGATCGACGGAGCGCACGCACCACGAAGTCCCCACTCTCCAACTAATAATAGACATTCAGTATTTTGGTTATTCTCTTCGTACTAAAATGCGCCTGTTAATTAATTTACTTAAATGTTTAACTTAATCAGAATAATAAGACGACATTGAATACCGAAAGATTTTTTTTATAATAATCAAACGGGTTGAATCGAGCTGGTAAAATGACTTCGTGGTGCGTGTACGCAGGCGATCGACGGAGCGCACGCACCACGAAGTCCCCACTCTCCAACTAATAATAGACATTCAGTATTTTGGTTATTCCTGCGTACTAAAATGCGCCTGTTAATTAATTTACTTAAATGTTTAACTTATTCAGAATAATAAGACGACATTGAATACCGAAAGATTTTTTTTATAATAATCAAACAGGTTGAATCGAGCGGTAAAATGACTTCGTGGTGCGTGTACGCAGGCGATCGACGGAGCGCACGCACCACGAAGTCCCCACTCTCCAACTAATAATAGACATTCAGTATTTTGGTTATTCCTGCGTACTAAAATGCGCCTGTTAATTAATTTACTTAAATGTTTAACTTATTCAGAAAATAAGACGACATTGAATAACGAAAGATTTTTTTTATAATAATCAAACGGGTTGAATCGAGCGGTAAAATGACTTCGTGGTGCGTGTACGCAGGCGATCGACGGAGCGCACGCACCACGAAGTCCCCACTCTCCAACTAATAATAGACATTCAGTATTTTGGTTATTCCTGCGTACTAAAATGCGCCTGTTAATTAATTTACTTAAATGTTTAACTTATTCAGAGTAATAAGACGACATTGAATACCGAAAGATTTTTTTTATAATAATCAAACGGGTTGAATCGAGCGGTAAAATGACTTCGTGGTGCGTGTACGCAGGCGATCGACGGAGCGCACGCACCACGAAGTCCCCACTCTCCAACTAATAATAGACATTCAGTATTTTGGTTATTCTCTTCGTACTAAAATGCGCCTGTTAATTAATTTACTTTAATATTTAACGTAATCAGAAAATAAGACGACATTGAATACCGAAAGATTTTTTTTATAATAATCAAACGGGTTGAATCGAGTGGTAAAATGACTTCGTGGTGCGTGTACGCAGGCGATCGACGGAGCGCACGCACCACGAAGTCCCCACTCTCCAACTAATAATAGACATTCAGTATTTTGGTTATTCCTGCGTACTAAAATGCGCCTGTTAATTAATTTACTTAATATTTAACTGTAATCAGAAAATAAGACGACATTGAATACCGAAAGATTTTTTTTATAATAATCAAACGGGTTGAATCGAGTGGTAAAATGACTTCGTGGTGCGTGTACGCAGGCGATCGACGGAGCGCACGCACCACGAAGTCCCCACTCTCCAACTAATAATAGACATTCAGTATTTTGGTTATTCCTGCGTACTAAAATGCGCCTGTTAATTAATTTACTTAAATGTTTAACTTATTCAGAAAATAAGACGACATTGAATACCGAAAGATTTTTTTTATAATAATCAAACAGGTTGAATCGAGCGGTAAAATGACTTCGTGGTGCGTGTACGCAGGCGATCGACGGAGCGCACGCGACACGAAGTCCCTACTCTCCAACTAATAATAGACATTCAGTATTTTGGTTATTCCTGCGTACTAAAATGCGCCTGTTAATTAATTTACTTAAATGTTTAACTTATTCAGAGTAATAAGACGACATTGAATACCGAAAGATTTTTTTTATAATAATCAAACAGGTTGAATCGAGCGGTAAAAATGACTTCGTGGTGCGTGTACGCAGGCGATCGACGGAGCGCACGCACCACGAAGTCCCCACTCTCCAACTAATAATAGACATTCAGTATTTTGATTATTCTCTTCGTACTAAAATGCGCCTGTTAATTAATTTACTTTAATATTTAACGTAATCAGAAAATAAGACGACATTGAATACCGAAATATTTTTTTTATAATAATCAAACGGGTTGAATCGAGTGGTAAAATGACTTCGTGGTGCGTGTACGCAGGCAATCGACGGAGCGCACGCACCACGAAGTCCCCACTCTCCAACTAATAATAGACATTCAGTATTTTGGTTATTCCTGCGTACTAAAATGCGCCTGTTAATTAATTTACTTAAATGTTTAACTTATTCAGAGTAATAAGACGACATTGAATACCGAAAGATTGTTTTTATAATAATCAAACAGGTTGAATCGAGCGGTAAAAATGACTTCGCGGTGCGTGTACGCAGGCGATCAACGGAGCGCACGCACCACGAAGTCCCCACTCTCCAACTAATAATAGACATTCAGTATTTTGGTTATTCCTGCGTACTAAAATGCGCCTGTTAATTAATTTACTTAAATGTTTAACTTATTCAGAAAAATAAGACGACATTGAATAACGAAAGATTTTTTTTATAATAATCAAACGGGTTGAATCGAGCGGTAAAATGACTTCGTGGTGCGTGTACGCAGGCGATCGACGGAGCGCACGCACCACGAAGTCCCCACTCTCCAACTAATAATAGACATTTAGTATTCTGGTTATTCTCTTCGTACTAAAATGCGCCTGTTAATTAATTTACTTGAATGTTTAACTTATACAGAATAATAAGACGACATTGAATACTGAAAGATTTTTTTATAATAATCAAACGGGTTGAATCGAGCGGTAAAAATGACTTCGTGGTGCGTGTACGCAGGCGATCGACGGAGCGCACGCACCACGAAGTCCCCACTCTCCAACTAATAATAGACATTCAGTATTTTGGTTATTCTCTTCGTACTAAAATGCGCCTGTTAATTAATTTACTTTATTATTTAACGTAATCAGAAAATAAGACGACATTGAATAACGAAAGATTTTTTTTATAATAATCAAACGGGTGGAATCGAGTGGTAAAATGACTTCATGGTGCGTGTACGCAGGCGATCGACGGAGCGCACGCACCACGAAGTCCCCACTCTCCAACTAATAATAGACATTCAGTATTTTGGTTATTCCTGCGTACTAAAATGCGCCTTTTAATTAATTTACTTCAATATTTAATGTAATCAGAAAATAAGACGACATTGAATACCGAAATATTTTTTTTATAATAATCAAACGGGTTGAATCGAGTGGTAAAATGACTTCGTGGTGCGTGTACGCAGGCGATCGACGGAGCGCACGCACCACGAAGTCCCCACTCTCCAACTAATAATAGACATTCAGTATTTTGGTTATTCCTGCGTACAAAAATGCGCCTGTTAATTAATTTACTTAAATGTTTAACTTATTCAGAAAAATAAGACGACATTGAATAACGAAAGATTTTTTTTATAATAATCAAACAGGTTGAATCGAGCGGTAAAATGACTTCGTGGTGCGTGTACGCAGGCGATCGACGGAGCGCACGCACCACGAAGTCCCCACTCTCCAACTAATAATAGACATTCAGTATTTTGGTTATTCCTGCGTACTAAAATGAGCCTTTTAATTAATTTACTTCAATATTTAATGTAATCAGAAAATAAGACGACATTGAATACCGAAATATTTTTTTTATAATAATCAAACGGGTTGAATCGAGTGGTAAAATGACTTCGTGGTGCGTGTACGCAGGCGATCGACGGAGCGCACGCACCACGAAGTCCCCACTCTCCAACTAATAATAGACATTCAGTATTTTGGTTATTCCTGCGTACAAAAATGCGCCTGTTAATTAATTTACTTAAATGTTTAACTTATTCAGTAAAATAAGACGACATTGAATAACGAAAGATTTTTTTTATAATAATCAAACAGGTTGAATCGAGCGGTAAAATGACTTCGTGGTGCGTGTACGCAGGCGATCGACGGAGCGCACGCACCACGAAGTCCCCACTCTCCAACTAATAATAGACATTCAGTATTTTGGTTATTCCTGCGTACTAAAATGAGCCTTTTAATTAATTTACTTCAATATTTAATGTAATCAGAAAATAAGACGACATTGAATACCGAAATATTTTTTTTATAATAATCAAACGGGTTGAATCGAGTGGTAAAATGACTTCGTGGTGCGTGTACGCAGGCGATCGACGGAGCGCACGCACCACGAAGTCCCCACTCTCCAACTAATAATAGACATTCAGTATTTTGGTTATTCCTGCGTACAAAAATGCGCCTGTTAATTAATTTACTTAAATGTTTAACTTATTCAGTAAAATAAGACGACATTGAATAACGAAAGATTTTTTTTATAATAATCAAACAGGTTGAATCGAGCGGTAAAATGACTTCGTGGTGCGTGTACGCAGGCGATCGACGGAGCGCACGCACCACGAAGTCCCCACTCTCCAACTAATAATAGACATTCAGTATTTTGGTTATTCCTGCGTACAAAAATGCGCCTGTTAATTAATTTACTTAAATGTTTAACTTATTCAGAAAAATAAGACGACATTGAATAACGAAAGATTTTTTTTATAATAATCAAACAGGTTGAATCGAGCGGTAAAATGACTTCGTGGTGCGTGTACGCAGGCGATCGACGGAGCGCACGCACCACGAAGTCCCCACTCTCCAACTAATAATAGACATTCAGTATTTTGGTTATTCCTGCGTACTAAAATGAGCCTTTTAATTAATTTACTTCAATATTTAATGTAATCAGAAAATAAGACGACATTGAATACCGAAATATTTTTTTTATAATAATCAAACGGGTTGAATCGAGTGGTAAAATGACTTCGTGGTGCGTGTACGCAGGCGATCGACGGAGCGCACGCACCACGAAGTCCCCACTCTCCAACTAATAATAGACATTCAGTATTTTGGTTATTCCTGCGTACAAAAATGCGCCTGTTAATTAATTTACTTAAATGTTTAACTTATTCAGTAAAATAAGACGACATTGAATAACGAAAGATTTTTTTTATAATAATCAAACAGGTTGAATCGAGCGGTAAAATGACTTCGTGGTGCGTGTACGCAGGCGATCGACGGAGCGCACGCACCACGAAGTCCCCACTCTCCAACTAATAATAGACATTCAGTATTTTGGTTATTCCTGCGTACTAAAATGAGCCTGTTATTTAATTTGCTTAAATGTTTAACCTATAAACATAAAAGTTTTGTTTCATGATCCCTGTGTGTGCATATCAATATGTTTTCACGTCCAATCGACAACTTTGAAAAAAGTTGACTGTTTGCCATGCAGCCGACAGTCTAAGATGGCGGCTGCTGCGCTCGCGTAACCTTCGTATCTTTCTACCGCTAGCGCCACCGAACGGTAATTTATGGCGTAAGATTTTATTTTGTTACTGTTGCGGTATCAAAGTCTACTATTTTTTTTAATGTACTGAATATATTTATGAGTACACTTCCCTTCGTATATGAATAAGTTAACTATGTACAAAGTTTGAGACAAAAATATTATTTCGTTTGTATTTAATCCCTTACCAAAAATGTGACACGGGCGCAGCATACTCAAAATTTTTGGTAAGGGTTTAAACAAAAACGTGATAATTTTGCTGTCCCAAATTTTGCACACACTTAAATAATCCATATACGAAGGGCAATGAACTCTTATTACTCCGTAAAATAATATAATTATCTAATTATAATCGATTATTTGATTTACTCAGTCGATAAGGTAGGGAGGATAAAAATTGACTTTGGAACCCCCTTAACCCCCGATTGCGGCTTGAAAACGAGCATTTGGTATAATTTAGAGTATTATAAATTTTAGTTTAAAAATAAACTTGCTTCAAAAGGTTGAAAATTGTAGTTTTCAGTGCAAGTGTGAAAATAGAAAATATCCTCTCACAAGTGTGTCGAACGATATTATTCGATATCGCACACTGTATAGAAAATAAATTATATAACTTCTGTTTATATGTAATAGTAATGTAAAAATATATGCAAACTGAATGGTAGTTTTGAATCACTCTGTGTCATCGCACATATGCTGACATATCCACATTCACTCACCCACACCAACTCTCACACCCAAACATCTACCTATACTCGTCCCCATCTACCCACCCACACTAACATCTACCCACACACGCCCACATCCAACCCTTCACGCCTATCCTCGCACATCCACATCAACCCATACACACACTTACACCTACCTGCACCCACCCTCACATACCTGCATCCACTTCCAAATCCACACACATATACCTATCCATCCTCATGCACTCAAGTTTCACGTTTCACATTCACATCCACCTACGCACGTGTCAAAATTTAGATTTTAAATCTGAAATTGCCTGCAATTCGGGTCAGTCATCCGCTGTATATATAAATCCTAGAAAGTATACATCCAGGGTAACAAACACATGATTCAAAATGATCACCCTTTATATGCAAATTTTGTCTATAGCGGGTATTTTTGAATAATGCTGCATCTCACACACCCATATCCAACCATCCACACCTTTCCACACACACCCACCACCCACACTCGCCACTACCCACCGATAGTCATGCACTCGCATTTCACGTTTCACATGCATATCCACCCACACGCACATGCTAATTTTAACATTTAGAATTCAAATGTGTAGTCGCCTGCAATTCGGGTCCTTTATCCCCTGTATATAGAAATCCCGTAACGTATATATATACCGGATGGCACAAACATGATTCAAAAAGATGGGTATATTTGAACTCTGTATCTCATGCACATGCTCACACACCCATATCCAACCATCCACACTTACCCGCATACATCCACATCAACAAATACATACTCACTTCTACCTACCCGCATCCACCCTCACACACCAACATATACTTCCAGATACACATACATGCACCTATTCATCCTCACACACTCAAGTTTCACGTTTTACATGCACATCCACCCATGCATAAATCCCATTATGTATACATAAAGTGTGGCATAAATATGATTCAAAAAGAATATCACTAAATTTTTTTTTATTTACCAACGTACCCGAAAATTTAGTGATTGAGAGTATTGAAAAAAGGTATCACCTTATAAGAAAAATTTACAATATCTCATTAAATGATCTTCTAGAAGGTGTAAAATTTTTGCTACGTAATACGTATTTTTCTTGGGATAAAAAATATTATAGACAAATTTTTGGCTCTCCCATGGGTAGTCCGATAAGCCCAACTTTTGCAGATTTGGTAATGACAGATTTAGAACAGGAGTGCTTAAATAATTTAGATTTTATACCGGTGTTTTACTACAGATATGTAGATGACACAATAATGTGCATTCCTGAAAATAAGATAACTAAAGTATTAGAGGTATTCAATAATTATAACGCACGATTACAATTTACTCATGAAAAAGAAAAAAATGGTGCTATAAACTTTTTAGAGTTATCTTTAATTAGAAATAACCATAGTAAAAAAATAATCACGAATTGGTATAGGAAAGAAACATTTTCAGGTAGGTTTTTACATTTTTTATCCAGTCACCCTATTGAACAAAAACGAGCTATGATATATACGTTGGTAGATAAGGCAATCTTATTGTCAAACCAGAAGTTTCATAACACCAACTTAAAAATAGTTAAAGAGTTTTTAGTTAATAATGAGTACCCAATTAAATTTATTAATCATAATATAAGAAAAAGAATGGAAAAAATAAAATATAGAACTGATAGCAATAATATTCAACAAAATAGATACTTTGCAACTTTAAGCGTTCCATATGTTCCAAATTTTTATAATAATGTGTCTGGTTTTATGAAACAGAAGGGTATTAGGGTTGTTCCTAAAATTTGTAATGGATTAAGTAATGTTATTGTTAGAGGCAAAGAAAAATTAGACAAACTTTGTGAAACAAATGTAGTATACAGAATTAAGTGTAATGATTGTGACGCAGCATATATAGGAGAGACAAAAAGGCAATTAAATTGTAGAATAAAAGAACACGAATCTAATAGTAAAAAGTCGGGTGTGCAATATGTTATAAATGACCATATAACAAAATATGACCATACATTTAATTTTAAAGATGTAGACGTGTTAGATAGAGAAAAAATTTGGGGGAAAAGACTGATATCAGAGATGACCCATATTAAATTAGAGAAGAATGCCATTAACGTAAAAGATGATACAAAAAATCTTAGCCAATTTTACAATAACATTGTTAATCAGCTCAAATTACGGTCCAAATTGTAATAATTTCCTTTCTTTCTTGAACGTAATTCAAAAATAATGCTAGTTATCTACAGATGGTAGATCAATTAGTTCAAATTTAATTACAAGTATTATAATCAGCGCTGTAATCGATTACTGATTAATACGCGCATAAATTTAAAATTGGGAAAAAATCAAAATTTAATTTTTAATTTGTAAATGGTAAATATATTTTAACAAAGTGCAATAAATATAGACTGAATTATTATTAATTTTTAAGAAAAAAATTTTTAACAGTAATTGACAATAATGAATGAATCAATGTTAATATAACTTTAAATTATAGAAATATTAAAGTACAAATAATAATATTTATATGGTTACGTGTTCATTAATTATTTTTTTAGTGGTATTTATAAAAGAATTTTTTTTAATATTATTGACTTAAGTTTGATGTTAATTAATGATATTACATTTCGTATAGGATTTATTAATATTCAAATTTTTGCTACACGTCTATGTCATGAATACGGTCAAATTGACACACACTACAAGTGTATAATGACGGGTCGCAAAAATTTGAATTATAGCTTTACCAACTATCTGTGATAATGACTAGCAAATTTTGTTTTCTGATAAATTTTATTGATATTGACTGCTTTTTGCTTAATTGGTGTTGTGTGTTCTATTAAATTATTTATTTATTTATTTATTTATTTATTAAATAAATTATATGATGTTATATAAGTACGATTCAGAGAAGAAAGGTAAAATAAGTTACATAACCTCAATCTTTGTGCAAATTTTAACACTGATGTTTTGCTGCTTGCTTTTGCTTTTGATTATAGAGCGACACATTAGAGATACTATGGAAATTATGAGAAAAGCCACATATGTGCATTAATTTGACCAAATAGTGAGTAATTATATTTAGATATATATATATGCAAAATTGTAAAATGCTGGTGTAACAAATGATTGTTTAAATAAAGGTATAGCCTGATGAGGATGGAGGACTTCCATCGAAACGTCGCCAATTAAATAAATTAAATGGTTAGTTCACTAAAAATCGATAAAAACGCCTCCTTTTGAACCAACTGCGTGGACGAATAGAACAAATTTATATTATATATATATATGTTTTATATATATATGTCATATATATGTTATATATATATGTTATATATATATGTTATATATATGTCATATATATGTTGTATATATGTTATATATGTTATATATATATGTCATATATATATGAGTGTGTGTGTGTGCATGTGTGTGTGTGTGTATGTGTGTGTGTGTGTGTTTGTGTGTGTGCTTGCGTGTGTGTGCTTGCGCGTGCGTGTGCGTGTGCGTGTGCGTGTGCGCGCGTGTGTGTGTGTGTGTGTGTGTGTGTGTGTGTGTGTGTGTGTGTGTGTGTGTGTGTGTGTGTGAGTGTGTGTGTGTGAACATACACTTTTCCAAATACCCATACGTGATATATACAATGGGTTAAAAATTAAATACATTAATTATTGCATTTTTAAGATAATTCTATTATAAATAGTAATGGCAAAAGAAAATTCAAAATTTGGCAGTGACAAAATTAATACAACAATTTATTTATTTAAGAAGAAAGTTTTATTACTCTTAAAGTACAAAATATTAATGACATAGAACTTTTAGCGATGATCCTTCGTCATTGAATAAATTTATTTTAGGAGGTAAAGTTTTATTTAGATCCGTTTAAAATACTCCAAAATTTTAATAAGTTTTTACTAAATACTACAATTAAGTATATGCACTTTACTATTTTTGGTAAGTTAATTTTTTATTAACATTTATAATTATTAAAATAAAATTTAAGCTTTATAAGAATTCATATAGTTTAAAATTTACAGTTAACATTTAATATGTCTCTATTATTTTTATTATTTTTATTCTGATTTCATTACACTAAAGTTTGGTAAAAACTTTTATTTATAAATTATAATCGTATTAAAAAAAAAATTAAATTTTTGGTATAAAACCAAAGCACTATAGCAATACCTCCAAGGTGTTGTGTGAAACTGTTTAATTTTTAAGGCGATATAAATAGTTTGCCGCCGTTCGGTATAAGATTTCAGGGTTCTAATATATGCCGCTGTGTATAAAAATTTTTCACTCCCCTTATATGGGCATACATATATATATGTATATATATATATGATTCCAGAGTCCATAGTACATACATAGATACATATATATATATATATGGGGTATACACGTGAAGTGGTCCGATCAAAATTTTAAAATGAATAAAATTTTGGGTACACATTCCAAATGTTTTTCAGAATAAAGAAAAAAATTTTTAGATACTGGAATCTATTTGCACAAAAGTTATTCTAACCTCAAAAACTGAATTTTTTCTAGTTTGTTTCAACACCAGCTGGGTTTACCACTATTTAACTCAAAATCTATCAATTTTTACTATAGAACATTATATGTATAACATTCGTTGCTAATTGTGTCTGGAATTATTCTTCTGGGTTAGAATTTATAATTTCAAAGTGAATGTTATATAAGCTACATGTCAATATTCAACTTGAAAAAAGTGCAAGGCCGCCACAATTGATTTTTTTATCCAAAAGTCTAAAAGAAAGCTTGGAGCAATACCTTTCAAATAGTCTGTAGCATTTTTATGGCCTTCAGTTCTGTAAAAAGTTATGATAATTTAAAAAACACGAAATTTTTTTTAAAATTTAAATGGGAATTATCATGTGGATTTTTGTGAATTTTTTCTCTTTCTTTAAATTATCATAACTTTTTACAGAACTGAAGGCCATAAAAATGCTACAGACTATTTGAAAGGTATTGCTCCAAGCTTTCTTTCAAACTTTTGGATAAAAAATCAATTGTAGCGCACTTACACTTTTTTTAAGTTGAATATTGGCATGTATTTTATCTAACATTTACATTGAAATTAGAAAATCTAACCCAGAAGTGTGTGTGTGTGTATGTGTGTGCGTGTGTGTGTGTACGTGTTATTTGTTTTTTCAAGAATAGATAATATATATGTATTTTTTCCGTGCGCAAAAAAAAGTAGTGAATATAACTTGAAAGAATGTGTATTAGTTTACTTATTCCTGATAAAACTCATAAAATAAAAACGGACCTAAAATTTAATGTAATGTTTTTAAAAATATCCACAATTTTACGAAGATAAAATAAATATTAATCAAGTATAACATACACTTTTCCAAATATCTATATGTGAAATATACAATAAATTAAAAATTAAATACATTAATTATTGCATTTTTAAGATAATTCTATTATAAACAGTAATGGCAAAAGAAAATTCAAATTTTAACAGTGGCAATATAAAATACGAATTACATTTCAAAAGTTTTTCGAAAATTATTATTTTAGTAGTTTTTAATTTAAATATTATTCAAATCAAATTTAAAAATTGTTTGGATATATAAGTAAGTAGATTACGTATATTTATATAAAACAATATCTTAAATAAACAAGTATGTATTTATTAGAAACAAAAGGTTATTTAAGGAATGCCTTTGTTTATAATAATTAAAATAAATATATGGGCTCTGTAACTAAAGGGAAAAATAAATTGGATATAATTATGGATTAAAACGCAAATTTTGAAAGAGGGTGCAAATTATGAATTACGGGAGAATTGGAAGAAACAGGTTTTTATTTATATACCGCTAAAATGTTATAAATAATTCTTTAAAACTAATACAAAAATTAATTTAATTAAGAAGAAAGTTTTATTACTTTAAAAGTACAAAATATTAATGACATATAGAACTCTTGGCGATGACTTAAATAAATTAATTTTAGGAGGTAAAGTTCTATTTAGATCCGTTTAAAGTAATCTAAAATTTTAATAGGTTTTTACTAAATACTACAATTAAGTATATGCACTTTACTATTTTTGGTAAGTTAATTGTTCATTACCACATATATATATATTATATATATTACACCTTTGGTGTAAGTTATGTCCTAAAATACGTGAAAATTAGTGATTTTATGAGGTTTATGAGGCATAACTTACAACAGCGGTCTTGGCCGATAAGCTAACCCAAGCCATTCGAAAGCTCGCGAAAAATGTGAACTTTTGAGAGGTGTTAGATTAAAATCGATTATGGTGTGGTAGCCTTTTTTGATATTCAATATGTCCGGGTGTTCTATCTCTTCGAGATTTCAAAATTAAGAAATGTAACCATGGTAGATAAGTTCTAAAGATTAATTTAAACAAAAGTTGTTTGTAATGTTTTTTCAAAAAAAATCAACATATTTTGAGATAAATGGCTTTAAAATTAGAAGTTTTTCTATAAAATTGAAAAATTTCCACTTTTCATGGTCGAATAACTCTTAAGCAAATTATTTTTAACACTTAAATTTTTTTGTATGTTCTGGAAGATGTTTCCAGCCTGTTCTCAAATTTTGGAGTGATTTCAAATTTTCATCGTACCACTTGACGTGAAATAGCCCATATATATGTATATATATATATATATGTATGTATGTGGGTGTGTGTGCATGCGGCGGAATATTTATAATATATATATATATATATTTTAAAATTGTTTTTTCAAGAATACATAATATATGTATTTTTTCCGTGCGCAAAAAAAAAGTTTGTGAACATAACTTGAAAGAATGTGTATTTGTTTACTCATTCTTGATAAAACTCATAAAATAAAAACGGATCTAAAATTCAATGTAATGCTTTAAATACAACTGCAAAATTGTTTGAAGATGAAATAAATATTAATCAAGTATAACATACACTTTTCCAAATATCCATATGATATATACAATGGGTTAATAATTAAATATATTAATTATTGCATTTTTAAGATAATTCTATTATAAACAGTATAGGCAAAAGAAAATTCAAATTTTAACAGTGGCAATATAAAATACGAATTACATTTGAATAGATTTTCAAAAACTATTAATTTAGGAGCATTTAATTTAAATATTTTTTAAATTATATTTCAAAATTGTATGGATATATAAGTGTGTAGATTACGTATATTTATATAAAACAATATCTTAAATAAACAAGTATGTATTTATTAGAAACAAAAGGTTATTTAAGGAATGCCTTTGTTTATAATAATTAAAATAAATATATGGGCTCTGTAACTAAAGGGAAAAATAAATTGGATATAATTATGGATTAAAACGCAAATTTTGAAAGAGGGTGCAAATTATGAATTACGGGAGAATTGGAAGAAACAGGTTTTTATTTATATACCGCTAAAATGTTATAAATAATTCTTTAAAACTAATACAAAATTAATTTAATTAAGAAGAAAGTTTTATTACTTTAAAAGTACAAAATATTAATGACATATAGAACTCTTGGCGATGACTTAAATAAATTAATTTTAGGAGGTAAAGTTCTATTTAGATCCGTTTAAAGTAATCTAAAATTTTAATAGGTTTTTACTAAATACTACAATTAAGTATATGCACTTTACTATTTTTGGTAAGTTAATTGTTCATTACCACATATATATATATTATATATATTACACCTTTGGTGTAAGTTATGTCCTAAAATACGTGAAAATTAGTGATTTTATGAGGTTTATGAGGCATAACTTACAACAGCGGTCTTGGCCGATAAGCTAACCCAAGCCATTCGAAAGCTCGCGAAAAATGTGAACTTTTGAGAGGTGTTAGATTAAAATCGATTATGGTGTGGTAGCCTTTTTTTGATATTCAATATGTCCGGGTGTTCTATCTCTTCGAGATTTCAAAATTAAGAAATGTAACCATGGTAGATAAGTTCTAAAGATTAATTTAAACAAAAGTTGTTTGTAATGTTTTTTCAAAAAAATCAACATATTTTGAGATAAATGGCTTTAAAATTAGAAGTTTTTCTATAAAATTGAAAAATTTCCACTTTTCATGGTCGAATAACTCTTAAGCAAATTATTTTTAACACTTAAATTTTTTTTGTATGTTCTGGAAGATGTTTCCAGCCTGTTCTCAAATTTTGGAGTGATTTCAAATTTTCATCGTACCACTTGACGTGAAATAGCCCATATATATGTATATATATATATATATGTATGTATGTGGGTGTGTGTGCGTGCGGCGGAATATTTATATAATATATATATATATATATATTTTAAAATTGTTTTTTCAAGAATACATAATATATGTATTTTTTCCGTGCGCAAAAAAAAAGTTGTGAACATAACTTGAAAGAATGTGTATTTGTTTACTCATTCTTGATAAAACTCATAAAATAAAAACGGATCTAAAATTCAATGTAATGCTTTAAATACAACTGCAAAATTGTTTGAAGATGAAATAAATATTAATCAAGTATAACATACACTTTTCCAAATATCCATATGATATATACAATGGGTTAATAATTAAATATATTAATTATTGCATTTTTAAGATAATTCTATTATAAACAGTATAGGCAAAGAAAATTCAAATTTTAACAGTGGCAATATAAAATACGAATTACATTTGAATAGATTTTCAAAAACTATTAATTTAGGAGCATTTAATTTAAATATTTTTTAAATTAATATTTCAAAATTGTATGGATATATAAGCGTGTAGATAATTTATATTTATATAACACAATATTTTAAATAAACAAGTATGTATTTATTAGAAACAGAAGGATATTTAAGAAATGAATTTGTTTATAATAATCAAAATAAATATTTGGGCTCTGCATAGTAAAAATAAATTGGATATAATTATGGATTAAAATGCAAATTTTGAAAGAGGGTGCAAATTACGAATCACGAGAGAAATGGAAGAAACAGGTTTTTATTTATATAGCGCTAAAATTTTATAAATAATTCTTTAAAATTAATACAAAAATTAATTTAATTAAGAAGAAAGTTTTATTACTCTAAAAGTACAAAATATTAATGACATAGAACTTTTGGCGATGATCGTTCGTCATTAAATAAATTAATTTTAGGAGGTGAAGTTCTATTTATAACCGTTTCAAATAATCCAAAATTTTAATAAGTTGTTAACTAAAATACTACAATTTAGTAAGTATATGTACTTTACTATTTTTGGTAGGTTAATTTTTCATTATCATTTATAATTATTAAAATATAAATTTAAGCTTTATAAGAATTCATATAGTTTAAAATTTACAGTTAACATTTAATATGTCTCTATTTTTTTTATTATTTTTATTCTGATTTCATTACTCTAAATTTTGCTAAACTTTTATTTATAAATTATAATAACTATAGCAATACCTTCAAGGTGTTGTGTGAATCTGTTTAATTTTTAAGGTGTCCATGGTAGTGAAAAAATAATACAATTTAAAACATTATTTTAAATAAATTAATTACGAAAAACCTTTTTCGAATTAAAAATAGGGGGTTGGCGCGCGAAGCGCGCAGGGTGGCGAAGCCCCCCTAGTATATATATATATTTGTATATATTATATAAATATTTCGCCGCTGTCGTGTCTAAGATTTCAGGGTTCTATATATATGTATGGGTTGTTCTCCGTGAAATCGAAGATGAACAACATTAATATTGTTATAACTATGGGAATATGTTTAAGAGGTATCCAGTAGTTATCCAGAATTTTTTCAGATTTTATCGGGGCCATTAATTTAAGTTGCAGAGAGTCAAAGTTGACATTATAGCACTTTTTTGCATTATATGCCCATTTTCATGAATTTGTGGCTCGCAGGGGAAGCATTTTTCACTAAAAACATAAATGTGACTTTTTTTATAAAATGTTCTAATCTTTTCATTAAAAATACTTTTAATGTCATAAATGTATGCTGTCACACTCTTGTAAGCCATTTAAACCTTAAATAGTGAAAATCAGCAATTCTGCTCCGGACTCTGGTAACCTAATACTGTCTAAAAGATTCTTTTTATAGTCAGAAACTACCTAAAAATTTCCAGAGTGGGTATATATCATTAAGATCACTTATGGTCAAAATATCTGGGAAAAGTGCCCGAAATATCAATAGAAATGTATATTTGTTGCCTTATAATGATGAATCTAAAAAAATTTATGCCGTTACCTTGGAGTGGTAGAAAAGCATCTCCTTTTTTCACTATCAATCTAATCTTCTGTAAGCTGCTAAAAATACAAAAATTATTATACAATTATAAAAAATTAATTATTAAACATTTCTAACGCTGGATTTTTAGTTTTATAATCCTTACAAGTATTATATATGACACTAATTTGAAGGTTTACTATAAAAGTATCAATATTATTATTATTATTATTCAGCAATACATTGTTGAATTTTATAAACTTGTCACTGTCAATTAATCATATTAATCATTATAATCTCAGATCTGAATTGTTGATATATATCTTCAGTTATTGTAATAATAATAATAATAATTTCCCAGATATTTTGACCATAAGTGAACTTAACGATTTAGACCCACTCTGGAAATTTTTAGCCAGTTTATGACTATAAAAAGACATCTTTTAGACAGTATTAGGTTACCAAAGTCCGGAGCAGAATTGCTGATTTTCACTATTTAAGGTTTAAATGGCTTACAAGAGTGTGACAGCATACATTTATGACTTTAAAAGTATTTTTAATGAAAAATTCAGAAAATTTTACAAAAATGTCATATTTATGTTTTAGTGAAAAATGCTTTCCCTGGGAGCCACAAATTCATGAAAATGGGCATATAATGCAAAAAAGTGCTATAATGTCAACTTTGACTCTCTGCAACTTAAATTAATGGCCCCGATAAAATCTGAAAAAATTCTGGATAACTACTGGATACCTCTAAAACATATTCCCATAGTTATAACAATATTAATTTTTTTCATCTTCGATTTCACGGACAACCACCCACATATATCTGTAGGTATATATAATGTAGAAATATGTGTGCACGGAGAAAAAAAATATTAATGGTTACTAGAAAATTAGTAATGGTTAATAGATTTTATATTAAATTCAATATATCGGATACACTTTTGACTGATTAGGTATAAGATTTTGTACTGCGAGTACTAAAAAGTTGCGTAATCTTTTAAAAATTATTTGGTCTCCAATCGACTGTGACAGAGTATAATGATATTTTATACTCAGTCGAAAGATAACCTTATAGTTTTTTATTTAATATATCTTTAGTACTTTAAAATAATAGAAAAAATCAACAAACAAATAAATAGCTAAGAAAAAGTATTGAATTAGTATCATGTACATTATTATTAGTAAATAGCAAAACCGAGTAAAACCCGTACTTATGCACGAGTAATCATATATATGTAAGTATACGTATGTATTGCAAGTGTGCCTATGCATCTGACTATGAGTTTTGACTAATCAACAAAAAGATACAACGATTACCAACAAACGGTCAGATCCTAACAACCTAAGTTTATTTTTATATGTGTATACATACATATTTGGCTATATCGCGCGTAAGTGCGATTCCCGGTAAACATAACCTAGCTAACCCGCGATTCACGTTGCATTTAAACCACCAATTTTTTTAACCATCATTGCACGTCATCGTTAAATAGACTTTTTAAGCACAAAGAGAAATCAGATCATGATTTATAATACTTTATATTCAGTACTATATATTTATTCAATACTATATATATTTAAGTTCAGCACGTAAAAAAGCTATTTACTGACAAGGGAAGTACATGACCTCCGGGAAACGGATCTCATCCTAACTTTGGTATGTCTTTTATAATATAAAAATATGAAGAAAGCTAAGTTATCTCTTGCCAATGGCCACTTTTACGGAAGTTATTCGACATCCAATAATAATAGCAGTAAAAAATACTTCCGATTCGGTCGCTTATAACTCGGAAACAAATAAAGATAAACAATCGAACCAAAAACCAGATAAGAAAGTTGAGTTCAAGTAGATATGGTTTGAAAAAGAGAAGCTCAAATTGCTTAATTTGAAGCAAAGTTATGAAGTAAATAAGAAATTGAAGACTATTAGGCCAAAATTTAATATGAAAAATTTATTGTTTCTTTTGGCCTAATAGTCTTCAATTTCTTATTTTCTTCATAACTTTGCTTCAAATTAAGCAATTTGAGCTTTTTTTTTTCAAACCATATCTACTTGAACTCAACTTTCTTCTGGTTTTTGGTTCGATTGTTTATCTTTATTTGTTTCCGAGTTATAAGCGACCGAATCGGAAGTATTTTTTACTGCTATTATTATTGGATGTCGAATAACTTCCGTAAAAGTGGCCATTGGCAAGAGATAACTTGGCTTTCTTCATATTTTTATATTATAAAAGACATACCAAAGTTAGGATGAGATCCGTTTCCCGGAGGTCATGTACTCCCCTTGTGAGTATAAGTATGCTTCTTAATTATTGATAAACTTTTCCCGTCATCTTGAATTTAATAAAATGTTTAGTATAGAGTCGCAGAAAATCTAGTGATTATTAAAAATTTTTTTCTCCGTGTGCGTGCATGTGAATGTGCGTGTGCGAGAGTTTTTATTACACGTTAATTTTGTAAGAAAGCATGGAGGGTATTATCTTTTATACTGTGATGTTCTAGAGACTTTAAAATCCCAACCACTTATTTAACTTTATATACATTTATATAAGATCCCTTGTTATACCAATTCTTCGCTATGCTATATTTAATATGTATTCAGATAAGATTGAATCTGTTTAACACAGATACCTATGTGCTCTTTCTTTTAATGCGGCGATACCTTTGTCGAGATTCTCTCATGACTATGAAGACATTGCATAGCGTTTTAGTGTTGCCTCATTACGGTCTTTCAGAAGTTATCAAGATTTATTGTTTTTATTTAAAACCTTAAAAGGGTTAATGAATTCTCCGTCTTTACTACCTTTAATTGGATTGCGGGTTCCTGGAAGAGTGCTGCGTGCAATAAATGATACGTTTATGGTGAATGTTAATCCGTCAAAGTATTCATCGAGATCTTATGCGGCTAAATCATGTAAATTGGCAAATAATTTAAGTGTGAATGTGGACTGGTTTGATTGCTCGATTAGTTTGCTTAAAACGAATATTAGGAAGGAAGTATATAAATATAACTGAGATTGTTACCGCTTATCATGCACATCTAATTATATTATAATTATTAAGTGATTTAGTCGTCCATGCAGTTTATTTAATATAGTCGGGTTCTTTTTCAATTTTAATGAACCAACCAATTTACATATTTGGCGACGTTTCGATAGATATTCTCCATCTTTATCAGGCTATTCTTAAATATTCGCTTACATCTGCAAATCTCTTCAGCAACTGAGAAGTGCATCGTAGCGTAGATGTACTACTCAGTTACTGAAGAGATTGGCAGATTTAAGTAAAAAATGAAGAATAGCCTGATGAAGATGGAGAATATCCATCGAAACGTCGCCAAATGAATAAATTGGTTAGTTCATTAAAATCGAAAAAGAACCCGACTATGCAAAACTAATGATATTATGTTATAATGATTTTTATAACATTTTAACCTCAAAGTCTCAATTTCATTTCAGATTTTGAAGTTCTAATGCTATAAAATATCGTGTGAAATATCGTATGAAACTATTGTGGAAGATGTTTACTATTGTATAAAGAGTCAAATCCCATGAATTTTGTTAATAAATAAATAAATCAATGAATATATATATCATAGGTATATGCATACCATGTGATTGGCTAATCGTGTAGTTTTCTGCATCAAAACGTAACATTTTTTCGGTAATATCTGTAGTAGCGATTCTGCCGGACGATAAGGGCATTATAGTGTGATAAAAGAAACCACCTCCGTACATAAATGCAGCACAGACGAGAGCTAAAAATCTGCCTAGCTTCGCGTTCCTCCGCATCACCTCCAATTCCGCCTGTAAAGCGCATGTAACGTAGCATCATATATTTAATATAATGTAATATTTTAAGGAAGTATTGACAAGACCGCACGTTTCACCATTGCCTAGTTTACCCAAAACAAGTATTTTTAGATGTTCATGCTAAAAAGTATAAATAATCTAAAAATTCTAAAAAATTACTTATACTTACAAATGCATTGATATCACGGTAGGTTTTCCAATCTTGCTCGACGTGTTCGAAACAAGTCCGGATTTCTTTAGTCATTCCAATTAACGAGTAATACTTGCCAATCGCCATGAAACAAAAACTCATAGGTCCAATAAGCTTGAGCTTAATCGCTGGGTTTGGTTCCTCCAAGAAGGTATGTAAACCACAAGGTACAAGCAAAAAACAAATTAAGAAACAGCACGCAATGACTGTCGCGCATCTCCATATCTTTAATGCTATTGGAGCGTCTTTAGCTATCGGCCAGATACCAATCGGTATGAGAAAGTAACGGCTCATTTGCACCGCGTATTTTGATTCTTCACCAAGCATTTTTTCATAAATTAACTATGTTTTGTCAGATGATCTCAAATGATAATTGATACTCGTGAGTAGTATTCTGTTAAAATACTGGGCGAAAAATCAAAAAAGCGAAAAGCTTAGATTAGGTGTAGGTAGAATACATAGAGCCATAGCACGCAACGTAATGTTAATTCTCTCGCGCAATCAATGCTCACGAGTCGCTGCGGATCGTACCCGATAAAACAAAAAGTTACGATAAATCAATATTATATATGTGCACGAGATTGCAAAGTTCCAGAAACTAGAGGGAATTATGAATGATAAAAGTTTTAGTTGCGGTACGGATCATTTTGGCATTGTGTATACATGTACCTTTGCATGCACTGCACCCACACCAATATATCACAGCAGCTGTGTTCATAAGAAGTATTACATTGTTAATTACGTGCATATAACAGTTGGGTTTTTTGATCGAATGTCGAACCGAAGGAAGGTTCTTTTTTCCTGGAGGTTCATTAAAATCTAATAATTATCGTATCTCTTTGATACCCTTTGTACGTGTATAGGCGAGAAATCGCTTGTACACGTAGCTTCCATATAATTGCAGGCTCTGATGCTTTTAACTTATTCAAATACCGTTATACTTATACTGGGTATTCAGGGAGATTCAAATGGCTTAATTATTGATTTGATTTCATGTGTGGACATAAGGTTTCTATAAGTCTAGAACCAACAATTTACTCTGGAAATATAAACATAAGTGAAAACAAAGGAAGGAAAGAATAAATCAAACAATATACTCTTCGAACCAATATGTTTATTTAATGCCACTCGACTATGTAATTACCGCGATAAAAAAAGAAGAAACCTTGGGTTATGTTTATTGTCGGAAGGGTAAAAAGAACCAGTATACAAGTATACGGTCACTTATATCTATTGTTATATGTATACAAAGGATAGATTGCTATACCTTATAATTAATAAAATATCCACATTGTTGTTAAATATATTTTCTATTTCACTATTCTATTGCATAGACGCGTACGTGACAGTAATCACGTATATCGTTGATTTATTCAAAACAGGCAAGTATTAAAAAATTGTTCATCTAGGCTATAAATGTTAAACAATGTGCAGGTTACTTTCTACGCGTTATTTATTATAACAAATAAACATTGTACTGTAATGAAGTCTATATCCGATGACAAGAAGGTAAAGTAGGAAAGTGAAGCTTTCAAATCCTGAAATTAAGATATATAGTGTATTATTAATAATTATTGGAGATTGATATAATATTATTCACATAATATTATTGTATTTGTTGTGACGCAGCTGCAAATCAATCATTTCCACCAGTTAAATATATAAATACATAGGTAATATTACAAAGGTAGAAAAAGGAGAAGATGATTACCGTTGAATAATTTTCCATTCCTAGTAAAGTATGTAAAGTCCACCTACGGTTAAGCAACTTGACCTTTGACTTCTAAGTATCATATCAAACATATTAATTTTTTCCACTTTTCAGAAAAATTTTTGCCGTACCATCCACAATTGTAACTGTGTAATTATATTACCAACGCCGGAAAAAATAAACCAATTCAGATAGTTAATTCAATAGTGACTCTCCAGTGTCAAAAACTTACAAATTACTGGCTAAGATATTGCCAATACCGCAAAAAATAGGATTTTTATTAAATTATGGTACATTATGTTTCTTTTCAAATTTTTTCTGTCCATTGAACGTTATTTTATAATTTTAATAACTTCTTAATACATCAGATTATAGAGGACTCATTTCTTTTTAGGTCATATTTAAGAAGAATTCTGTTCGAAATAAGCAATTATCAATGACAATATAATGATACAATTTTGAGTATATGGTAAAATACATGATTAGTGAAACTTAGCAAAAGTAATTAAGAAGATTTTTGGTTCAATTATAATTGGATGAATTTATGTACCATGAGATAGTGCTTAAACGTGGAATTAAATTAAACTCTAATAAATGCATCTAAAAGATGATATAAATACATGAAACATGTTTTATTATACTTTGAGTAAAAATGTTTCTTCTGAACTTTAGTGCAAAATTTAGCCTTTACTGTGTATAAACATATATATGTTTATAAACGTTCATAAAGCACACAACATTACCTCCATAGCATTTGCTTGTTCACCTTTATATTATTAAATTAGTAATAATTATAATCTATTCAAATTTAATTTTTTATCATGTAGAATATATATTGAAATAAATAACAATAATTAAAATTGCATGAAATTTATAAAATAAATAAATATAAATAAATGTATATATAAATAAATATAAATATGAATAATTGTATAAAAATAAAATTTTCAAAAAATATATTAGTTATAAATCCTCATAAAAGGTCCAGAAATCCGTTTGTTACAGTAGAGCACCCAAATGACGCTTCGATGGGCATTGTCTTTCTGAAGTCACGTTTTGTCAAGTCCTCTAGGTTATTCCATTAAAGCAGAAAAAAAATATTCAAATTTTGTTATATTTGTTATCGTAGATGATTTGTAATTCTTCACATTCTAATATTTGAACACATTTACTAATTTTATTCAAATATCTGCCAAGTTATTTATGAAATGTTTATTTTTATTTAATATTAGTAACTGTTTTCGCCTACACTAATAAATTCTTTGGTAAAAAGGGGCCATGTACAATCGTTTTCCTGTAATCAAAATAATAAATTAAAAATTACAAGCCAGTAGTAATTTTTTATTGCAAAATCCTAATTCGTATCTAATAGAATCTACACGGAAAGAGAAAACAAAACAAATTTTGACTATCCATGTAAAAAAATAACATATAAAATAATCCTAAAATAGATATATACTTAGCTGTACATAGTGTAGAATGAAAAGCATATCTTCTAGATATATAATAATAATAATAATAATAATAATAATAATAATAATAATAATAATAATCCGCGCGGGGTGTCCTGTCCCCGTATGCGGCGCGTCCCCCGGGTGGCGGATGGGGGAATGCTCGTCACTCTAGCGTGAAGGGTAGAGGTGAAATAAAATAATCTCCGTGGACCAAACAGTACAACCAGAAGTATGAGCAAGCGAGATGAAAACATACTACCCCAAGCGGGCAACTCCAAACTAGGAGTGAATCCCGTCGTCGGTTCCGATCGGGTGAAAGCCCCGGTGGCCGGCGCTGGCCTCATGGATTTTGGGGGAGGCCACAAACCGCTTAGTTCTAACATCACGTCAGAGGCGGGGTCCTCGAAAGAAAACCCCCAACAGCAGCCGCTATCCCAGATGCTGAGTCTTGCTTCTGCAAGCAGGTTACGAAGCGGCAGCGTTACCAGCATTGGTAGCGCCATCAGCGGCATCTCTGCCTATAGCAGAGAATCTCAAGAGGAGATAGAAGTGTTCCGTAAGGAATACAAGAAGGTGGAGAAGGCGCAGGAGGAGATCGACTCCACTTACGACCATCTGAAAAAAGAACTTCAGGTAATGTTGGCAGCTTGTGCAAAGCAGCCTAACATTTCCATGGTCGTCAAAACAGGGCTGAAAACCGTAGACGCTCTTGTACAAGAGCTCTACGGGAAAACGAAGAAGATGTCTTTAGCAGTCGATGATTACAAGTGCCAAGTCGAGGATTATCGAGTTGGCCACGAGAATCGTCGGCGGCCTAAGAGAAGAGGCATCATTGCTAAAGCCGTCATCGTGGCTACAGCCAAGATACAGGCTCAAAAGAGGAGTAGGGAGGGCCCTCAAAGCCCACCCGAGGCCTCTAAAAGCCGTAAGAAGAAGAAACCTCGCAAGGAGGTGCCACCACCTGGTTAGGACAAGGAGCAATCCAAGTCCAAGCCTGTGGTGGAAAAGAAGAAGCCGACGGTTAAGTCGGGACAGGCGCCTCTTGACAGGAGAAAGCGCCAGAAGGCGCCGGTATCCACCCTGGTGGTCACAATCGCGAGGGACCGTACGTTTGCTGAAGTCTTGGGGAAGCTCCGGAAGGAAGTCAACCCGGACGACAGCGGCGCCCAGGATCTGAGCGTACGGCCGACAGGGCGGGGAGATGTCCTGCTCCGGCTGGGCAAGAAGACGGACGCAGCAGCATTCGCGGAGAAAGTGCGTACTGCTACCCAAGGAATGGGAGAAGTTCGAGTCCGAGATCGAAGGGTGACCCTGGAGATCAGAGACCTGGACGCTCTCACAACGAGGGACGAAGTGGTGGCGGCCCTAAACAAAGTTCTCGCGTCTCCTTCTGAGAGCCGAGAGGTGACGCTTTTGGGCCTAAACCGCAGTCAACAGAAGACAGCCATCGTAAAGCTGGATCACGAGAGCGCTGACAAGCTGAAGTCGATGCGGCATCTCTGCGTCGGCTTCGTAAGCTGTCGCGTTCGGGATCGAGTCTTGGTCGAGAGGTGCTATCGGTGCCTAGACTTCGGCCACACGAAAAGGAAGTGTGAGACAGTGGACAGATCCTCGTCGTGCTAAAAGTGCGGCGAGCCTGGACACAACTTTAAGAATTGCAAGAGCGCTCCCAAATGCTTTCTTTGTCCATCAAAGGATGCTGAGGGAGTGTCTCACATGGCGGGGTCCGGAGCCTGTGCCACCTTTAGGCGCGCGCTCGCTACCGCCAGAAAGGCCGCTTCACGATAAGTGGCAGTCTCATCGAGGGAGGAAAGAAGAAACGGGACCGACCGAATTGACGCATGTCACAAGACACGCCTCCCAGCTTGAAGTAATGTGAAAAACAGTTCCGGGCTGGGCAGGTGAAAGCGCTGGGTTTGGAGTTTTAGCCGGTAAGAATCCGGCACTGGCGACGAGTGCGGACCCTCGTCGTCGTCTTATGTAAGATTTCTCCAGTTTCCCACGAAAAAAAAAAAAAATAAATAATAATAATAATAATAATAATAATAATAATAATAATAATAATAATAATAATAATGTAATAAAATATAATGTATATATTTATTCAAATTAATAATTAATTTATATCAAATATTTTCGTATATTTCCGTACATTATTGTACATTTTTGTACATTTCTGTACAAAAGTCTAATAAGTACCAATAATGTACCAAAAATGTACAGAAATGTACGGAAATGTATAGAAATATGCAAAATTGTATGATAATGTACAAATTATACTTTCACAATTATACATAATTTGTATCTAAATTTAATTTTCATTTAAATTATGTCTAAAATTGAGTATTTTCAATATAAGAATATGTGCAAATTATAAACAGTCAGTTCTTGAACTATAGAATTATGCAAAGATTAGTTATGACATACCTATATATGATGTATATTAATATTGAATTATACACATAATTTAGAATTAGATTATACGTATCATTTGAACTTGAAATTACATAGAAAGTTAGATACGAATAGCAATTTAAATACATTTATGTATCTTATTAATTATTTAAAGTTTCTTTTCATAAACGTTTGGCGGAAAGCAATTTACAATCATCAACTAATAACACATTGTTTTCTAATCGAGTTATATTTTATACTGTAAAACAATATGTTAATCGAATCGGAATAAAAATCGAAGTTAATTCAATTCGTATACGAGGATGAATAAGTTGTGGATTCTTAACAATTCTTGAAAATTCTTGAACATACGCGTATATATACAATCATCAACAACAATGAAAAATTGTATAATACCAAATGAATTTCTGTTGTTCCAGCAAATACATGAATTATTTCTTTTTTCTGCGCTGCATACATTTTTGACGTATACATTTTTTTGTTTATCTTTATCCTAGTGTATACCAATATAATCTATTGTCATTAAGGCTTATATTATGAGTGCTAATTAAATCCTTTAGACCACTTCTATCATTTTGGTTAAATTTTTACTTTTTAATCGA
The DNA here is from genome assembly GCA_026168455.1 of Theocolax elegans. Taxonomy (NCBI): domain Eukaryota; kingdom Metazoa; phylum Arthropoda; class Insecta; order Hymenoptera; family Cerocephalidae; genus Theocolax; species Theocolax elegans. Next base: position 37,255,479 of record CM047426.1, on the reverse strand, counting down.
CCAAGCACTGTTCTATGTTTTAAATTTTTTTGATGGGTATTCAATTCAAATTCAACAGATAATTTATCTTTAAAATGTAGTAAGCGTTTATCATTTTTGAAATTTTCACTATTTCGATGTCCACATGTAAATTAATAGAAGTAAAAAGGTATTTATTAATTTCAATTATTCAATTATTTAGTGAATCGTATTATTTTACCTTATTTGGCCAAAGATTTAATCTTTTATAATAACCATTAGCATGTTCAAACGGAAAAGCAGACCATGCCCATACAGGACCCCATTGTTTTACCGATGTAGCCATATGAGAAAGTTGATGAACGTTATAAGAACATTTATCCTCTCCGTATGGAGTTTGTACATTCAGCTAAGTGTCTATTTCGTTTAACGTCATTGTTGATTGCAATAAAATTCTTGTTCCAAAAGACAAAAGTAAAGAAACTTAAGGATTACTATAAATATATAAACATCATTATTACAATAACTGAATATACGTATTTAATACAAAAAATATATAAACAAATCAGATCTGACATTATAATGAGTAATATGATTACGTGACAGTGACAAGTTTGTGAAATTCAAACACTGTATTGCTGAATAATAATAATAATAATAATAAAAATAATAATGTTGATACTTTTATAGTAATCCTTCAGATTAGTATAATAATTCTTAATGTGATTTAAAAATTAATTTTTTATAACTGTATAATAATATTTGTAGATTTAGCAGCTTACAGGAGATTAGATGGATACTGAAACAAGTGGAGATACTTTTCTACCACTCCAAGGTAAGTGCATAAATTTTTTTACAATGATCATGCTAATAGATTCATCGTTATAAGGTAACAAATATACATTTCTATTAATATTTCCTGCTACACCTGATTAGAGAGGTGAAAGAAGGAGATTCGCGCGCGCTGCGAAGAGAGATAGCCTCCTTACGTGTAAGTGGTATCACTTGTGACGTATTATTCGTCCACCCCGCTGAAATTAATTAGGTTAAGTAATTAAAAGTAACCGTTGGCCGCGTTGCCGAATACTGCGTACACGAGTAATTTATTTATCGCGTACTGCGGACTGTCGCCAGGAACACGAGTTCGCTGGGACGAACGGTGTGGAGGATTCGGCCGATCCTCCTTGCCTCGACATGATTATTATAATTTAGAGGATGTCGGCGGGAGTGGGGAAAACAATAAACACACAGAAATAAAAATAAAAATAATAAGAATATTTATTTTAATTGAATTGGTTAACAATTGGCCATCCAGGCCGTGTGTCGCGACAAAGGTTGTTTCGCGCGGGCGGAAGTATCGGGAGTCAACCGGATCGAGTTACTCGCCTGCGGTTTACTGTACCCCGATCCCCGCTATTCGGGTACCGGCGTACCCGAATACACTCCCGAGTTCACACACTCACATACACTCGGGAAGGGGGGGGGGAACGCGCGGTAGTATAGATAAAACTTACCGGGATGCGCCCCGTGGATGGCGCAGCCGATCCCTGTCCCTGCGGCCTCCTGGGCAACGGAGGACCGACGTCGGCTGCGGTGGTGAAAAGGCGGCCCAATGCCGCGGTGAGTGCTTCGCAAACCGTCGCACACCAAACTCACTCGCGGTTCACCTCGCGAGGATGATCCGTATACCGACGGCTTTGCGCCTCACGCGCCTTTTCCTTAGCCGTAAACAATATACTCGATCGGCATCAGATAGATTCGTCCGCCTCGAGCGGCAGATCGGGACGTACTGACTATAGGCAATTGTCTAATGTTTCGAAAAAGGGATGAGAATGGGAAACTCACACACACACTCTCTCGCGCTCTCAGCCCTACGTACTATTGCGCGCGTAATTGTACACATTTGTTCAAGTAAACAAATGTCGTTGGTTGGCCTTGATATACCAAAGGCTCCGACGACTTACAATTAAAATGAATTTAAATACTTCATCTGCCGCGAATAGATTGTGTGACGATTTCCGTCACAAAGCCCCCCCCCCCCCCCTAGACACTACTTCCCTCGGGAAGGCCGAGTCGAAAGAAGGCACAATCTATTGCGTTATACCAGTCCCGTTGACGGGGTATATTATTTTAGTCCGCGATATTTTTCCCCCTCTTTATATTTATTTCAATAAATTCAATTTATTATTACATTTCAATCCGGTGTTCGAAGAATTGAATTTTAACGATTCCTTCCGTAATCCTAAGAGCTCGTATATTTCTGGTTGACAAGTGCTCGACGCGATATCCCTGTTTCGCGGTCAATTTCAGATTTGATTGATTTACCTGGTTGTTATCTGAAACAGTACCTCGGTTTCAGATTAACATTTAACAGATTTGGTAGAGCGGACAGGTAACCGCCGCTACAACGCGGGAAATATACGTAGCCGCGATATTAACATAAACATCCGTGCGGCAACCAAACTGTTACAATCTATATATGTTGTATCTCTATATATTTATTTTTATTGTATAAAAGTCTTTCCTACTGTATTTTAACAATGACATTCATTTATATATGTATTTTATTCGTATATGTATACATTTTTGCTACTCTTACTAATTTTAATTTAGAGTTTTTCTCCTATTTCCTTTTTAGTTCTGTCTCTTTTATACTTTTTTTTATTTTTGTTTTTTTTTCTCTTTTTTCTTTTTTTTTTTGAGATTATCCTAATGATAGGAAATGTTTAGGTGCAATATGATATTGATATTCTGCTAATGTAGGTTTCGTAAAGATATTTAATACAATAATAATAAGGAACGTTATTTATTTTATTTTTGAATGTTCTATTACAAATGCTAACACGCTAATTGCTTTTAAAGGAATACTATACTAATGGTGGAAAAAAATACTTTTTTTGCAATTATTTATCATTACGATTTACAAGACAAATGATACATTTAGGGATTAAATGATTTTTTATTCATAAAAGTAAAATTTAATAGTATTATATAAGTTTTGTAAACAAAGAAAAAATAACATTATATTATAATATTCACCCTCTGTAAACCACGTGTGTTATTTATAGCAATGCTGTGTTTTCTTGGTACAAAAATGCATTTTTTTTTTATTTATTTAATTTTTTTTTTCAACCAAGACCTATGGTGATTGGATGGTTTAGTATTATTAACAGTAGTTCGCACAGATACATGCATGATTTATTTATTTTCCTTAAGCTAACTGCGAATATCCTTACGAATATACATGTACACGTGTGTATATGTGTATATATATTTATACAAATCCGTGCATGTGATCTGTAATTTTGTCCATCGTAGTATTGTTCTTTTTTGTTTGTCACAATCATTTTTTGATTTAAGAAATAAAGATGGAAAAAAACTCATCAGCGCAACTATTGTTGATTTATAGAGGTGTGCTTTAACGAGATAATTATAATAATTATATTATTATTGTCTGGGAACTTTAAATCTAGCCCTCCTGCTATTGTAACTTTTATAGCGTATGTCTCTTATATATACTTATACGTATAAATAAAAATGAGAAAGAGAAATGTCTAATTTCATTCCTTGAAATGCAATTTGAGAATTTATACATGCTTGTAAATAATATATATGTAAACAAGCTAATCGAAAATTTTAGTCAATACCTACTGATTTAAATAAAATTTATTTTTTATAATAACTTCTAAATATTATAATAGTTTAAATTTTAAACATTTATCGATCGTGCCTGGAATGTAAAAGCGTATAGTTCTTACATATTTCGATCCCTCTACAGTTAGCATTGTTTTTCTTTTAATATGAAGGTTTATAAATCATATGCGCTACTGATTATATATTAAATAACAATAATTTCGATAAATAGCAATCAGATGTTTATTATTAATATTATATTTTTTTATATCAGTGATATAACACCAGAATAAAACAGAAAAAGAAGACTATTTATTATGATAATATTCACAATTTTGTACCCAATAGCAAGAAAAATTCACGTATACATGTGTAATGATTTTATGATTTTGAACACTGATGTGCGGGTAGGTAGCTAAGGAAAGGTATATGGGTAAGTAGGTGTAGCTAGGGACTCTATAGCTCGTTCTTGACATGTGCAAAGCACATTGTCACAAATTATAATTATACTTGCTTGAAATTCAACCAAAGTAATCGTTCCACCGGTAATCGCAGTGACAAACATATTGGCAAATGCACAAGTCAATTCTAACAAATCAACGAATCTAATTTTTAAAAGAGAAGAAATTAACGATCATGTACTCCCTGTCATATTAAAATTAATTTAATACTTAACTGTATAGCATTTTTATTCAGTATAACATCTACCATATCTTGATACAATCATGAAGCGGACGTTGAGTTGTATTGAGCTGTTGGGACCGTGTGCGATTTTTAAAAGGCAGTTAACTGCGAACGATAGCGTTTCGTTTTGAAATTATTAAAAAAAATATTAATTCTTTTTGTTCATAGATTATTATAAGTAGTAAGGGTACCTTATAGCGCGCCGACATGGGCGTGGCCTAACAACAATGGTGTCTGGCGCGAACAATGGGAACAATGGGATTGTCTAGCGCGAACAATGGGAACAATGGGAACAATGGGAACAATGGGAACAATGGGGAACAATGGGGTTGTCTAGCACGTACAATGGGGTTGTCTAGCGTGGACAATGGGGTGTCTACCCCGGTGGTGACGTCACGGTGGGGGCCCGCGCGTGCCAGAGAGGGAGTGAGAGGGAAAGAGTACTTATGTATAGGTGGGGTGGAACGGACTCTGTGACGTCACAGCGGGCCCCGTCGGAGTACATTGGTGCGAGAGAGAGAGGTAGAGGGAGTGCGCGCGCAGTGCGTCTCTCTCTCGTACTGAGAGTGTTCTGACGTTACAGCGGGGCCGAAGGCCCGCGCGTGTATGTGTGAGAGAGAGAGCAAGAGGGGTTGCGCGCGCAGTGCGTCTCTTGCAGTAAGAAGAGTGACGCATGTAAGAGAGAGAGAGAGAGCACTACTGCGCGTACCCACGCTCTCTTCCTCTACCTCTCTCTCTCGCACTCACGCAGAGATACTGATGATGCGCTAGGGTATTCTGACGCCGTGTTATAATAGCTGACCCAGAGCGTCTATGTTGGTGTGTGTGTGTGAGAGAGTATGCATTTGTAAGAGAGAGAGGAAATGATAGGTGACAATTTTAGATATTGAACGAATATGTTATTTACGTTTATTATTGGTGGCCCTAAAAAGGGCCGTTTATTATTATTTATTAAATATAAATTTACAATTTTTTGTAACCGTCTTTCTGTGGCAATGATTTATTATTTATTGAAACTTTTTCCGTATATTTTTTCCATTGCGACGACATTGAATGATGATTACTGTTATCCTTAGTATTGGATTTTTTATCGATGAGAGGAACTCGATCTGAACTTTGGTTTGGACCCATCGTGTTTGAATAATCAAACGGAAATGAAATAAAATTTGAACGTAAGCTTATTTTATAAAATATAAATGTCGTAGGTGTATTCAAAAAGGTTAAAAGTCGACTCGTCGTGAGAAAAGGTCGTATACCCAAAAGTGCAGGTGTGCAGACAATAGAGGCGAGGGTGACCGGAGGATTTTGGTTTACCGGGAAGCTATTTATCTTAATAGGTAAAGTAAGTATTGCGGTTAGTACGAAAGAGAAGCAATAAATTATCGTAAGGTGAGCGTATTTAAGAAAATAGAATAAACGCGTGAGAAGATTTTCTTTTTATTTTCATGTTGTAGCAGGAAGGAAAAATGTTAGGTAAGTAAATACGAAATACAAAATTATGTACGAGGTAAGTGCCGATTTATTTAAATATTTTACGAGATATTACAGGCAATATATATTATACATTGTAATACATACGTATTATTTCATCACAAATATAATTAGAATGAAAGCATGTTAACTCCAAGTATACAATATCAAAGTAATATTCTAAGAAAAATTTAGACTCTTCGTAATTAAATCGATCTTTTACTCTCGATTTTATGTCATAATTACCGATCACAAAACTTTTAAAGAAATTTCGTCCTTCGCGTGAATTTAAATTATAATCGGTAACTTTTTCTTTCACAATATCGCAAATAAAATTTTTACATTTTTCAATATCGTTGATATAGCGTTCGAGTCGACGATATCGTTCTTCCACACAAAAAATACTATCCTTTAGTCCTTCGAAAGTTGATTTTTGCATAACTATAGCTGGTTGAAAACATTTTCTCTTCTTTTCTGTTTTGTTTCCGTTGGATAATTTTGACGTTTTATTCAAAATAATAGATTTTCCTCCATACGAAGTAGCAAAAATTATTTCCAAATCGTTGATGTAGATTCTTGTTCGACTTTTATAAGATAAGTCATTGTCGTTATTAAAATATTCCGATATTTCGTCGAGTTTATTTTGTAGTTCTACCCAAGTATCCGAATCGATTACTAGTCCTGTCGAGTGAGTTTGATTTAACAATTGAATAACGGGTTCCATTTTTTGATTATGAAAAACTTGTACACTGACATTTATTATTTTTGTAGCCGATTTATTTAGCGAGTACGAAGTTTCGAGTAAATTTCGATGCAGCGTATGTCTTTTATCTTCTAAATTCACAGACACTTTTTTCTCACTATCCATTTGTTTGAAGGTTTCGTCTTCGGTAAAAATAAAATCAGTTTCTAACAATGCTTGAGTCATCTTTGTAATACTTTATGTCGCACAGGTCTCGACGAGTTTACCGATTATAGGAAAACTAGTTTACAGAAAAGATGCTGTAATACTGCATTCAGGGTGAACGGTGTGTCCCTTTTAAACCCTGGCCGGTTCCGCGCAAAGGTCGCTCGTAAAATAGGAGGGGGTCTAGTTAGAGGGTTACGGGTTTGTACAAGTAACTTCAAAGTCACATGTATTAAGAAAGAGGTTCTTTTACATATTTTAGAAGAGAAGGAAAACGCGTAAAGATACTTGTTTCGAACGAAAATGCATAAGGCAAAAGACGACGATGTCTCGAAAGAAAATTTTTGTTCGTACAAATTTCAAAAGAAAACCCTGATCGTAAAATTCTGCCAATTATTGAAAATTTGTAAGGCGTTGGTAAAGTAACGCGAAACGCAAAAAATTTATGTTTCCTTCTTTTTCAATCAATCGTAGGTAACGTTTTTCGAAAGATTTTTCTAAACGTCTTTGAGGTTTTTCGTTGTGTCTAGAAATTTACAAAAAAAAAAGTAAGAGTGGGGTTGTCATAGAAAAAGTTAATTTGCTAGGAAAAATTGGAGATCGTAGTTAGTCCAAATCTTGCTCTCGACGCGAAAGAACCTTAACGCGTACATAAAAATATAATTTCGTGTTCGAGTTCTATTATAAAAACTATATATTATAAAACTGTGAAAGTGTATTTGTGAATGTACTGAAAAAAGTGACACTGAATAAAAAAGTACACACATTCGCAAATTAACGCAGGAAAAATTTTAAACTGCAAAAAACGAACGTTTAAAATAATTATTAAAAATAGAAATCGCGCAACGCTAAATAAAACAAGTGTTCGCAATGGAAGGAAAAATTTATAATAAGTTTATATTAATTTTATCTCGCATTATTGGATTTTTATCGGTTTTTATACCGTCATTAACGGAAACGTTCGATCGCGATTTTTTTATTTTCTTAGGGAGCAACATGACGTTAAATCAGGCTCGCGATTGTATGATCGAAATTATCCGAATTTTAAGTGTAGAACAGTTTATTTTAATTTATAAAATGTTTTTACATGACGAAGAGTTTGCAACGTTGATCGCGGGTGATATATTAATTTCTCGCGGTCTTAGAAACCATATGTTATTGGACGAATTTTTTAAACATTACGAAAGATTAGGTAGTTATTTCGGTTTTAAAAATATAAATACAAATAATAATTATACAATTTTTTAATTATTTATCTTAAATAAATTTTAGAAATTATAACGGATACGGAGGACAGCTGTATTCCTCGATTACGTCGGCAGTTAGGCGACATAGCGGTTCAGAGAGAAATACCCGAACCAACCATTCGTCAAGCAGAACGTATAGCGGAGATACGTAGTCGAGGGCAGAGGACGCTAAGTGAACTCGAGCGCGAGGCTGCTTGCATCGACAAAAAGCTTGCGCGAAATTCCAAACAAGCTATCGAGAGGATGGAAATTCAAATGTCCAGCCGAAATGAAAATCTCTCGGACGATGAAGATGACGACTATGTTGTCCAAGCAGCCCCAAATTGTAGTCGTAAAAGGAGGATATCGGGTCGCGACGAGAGGCCACTTGGATCTGGATGGATATGTTGCAAAACTCCTAAAGTATCAGAATATGCGTTAAATGATTACGCATTAGGTCAGATATCGCAAATCGGTGAGTAACACTTTATTACTTTTTACAATAGATATAGAAATATTTTAACACTTTTTGTTCAATACAACACTACAATAATCTGTATTGAAAATTAAAAATTAAAATAATGAAAATAATAAAACGTGTTAAAATAATTCTATAATTCTAAACATATATAGGTTTAAAAGTAATATTAATTTAATAATATATATTTAAGCTCGAAGACGATTGTTTTTCGACAATCGAGAATATCTGTCGACGGCTTGGCGAGTCGGGGTATGGATAAGCGAGGAGTACGAGCTGTCCCCTCACTTATATCCGCCAACAGCCGATTCAATTTTACGAGCATTCGATTCTTTACGGCATCGCGTTGAAAAATAATTAAAATAATAACTTTTAAATTTTTATAAAATTAGTAAGCGAATTATATAGTAATAATAATATTATATTTTTATTTAGCGTCTTCGTGTGAAAAACAAATAGGTGGAGGCCGTACCGCTGAATTTCAACGTGTACATCTTCAGGCAAATAGCGAACGATACGTGCCCCGTTTTCGTACATTAGGTCGCGAGATAAAATTTAAGATTACAGATTATGCAGGAAACGAAAATCCTGTTAAATATGTCGAAGACGCGTTTCATGAAATAACTCGTTATATATTAAAAGATCGCTCGAACAGTGATATGATCGGAATAACTTTAAGTTCCGACAAATTTGCGTTAGGAAGTGCCGGGTCGCGTTTTACACGCGTACAAGATTTTCGATCAAAAGAAATATGGGAATTGTTTGGCAAGGTCTGTCAAAGCAATACCGATTTTTCAATTGATGAATCGTTGAATATCAGTGTTGTTTACGTTGAAATGCCCGTCGGAAAGGGAAATTCGGGTGTTGAGAACAAAGAGGTTGATTTTCATAAAAAATCAATTCTCAGAATAAAAAATAAAGATAATTTATGTCTACCCCGCGCTCTTGCTTGCGGTGAAGTCTACTCGAGGAAAGTAGACACTCCCGAATGGCGAAGCGAATGGAAGGCTATTTCTCACCACATGCGTTTTCGACAAACAGAGTGTGCACGAAACTTGTGCACTCTTGCGAAAATAAAAGTTCCAGAAAACGGATGTGGTCCTGATGAATTTAGGTTATTTCAAAATTATTTTCTTGAAAAAAATATAAAATTAATAATTTTTGAAGAAAATAATTTTGGAAAAGGCGCAAAACCGATTTTTGACGGAACATCGTATTTTTCTGACGAAAGTATAAATATTAAAACAATTTATTTATTGTATAATTTTAATAATAAACATTTTGATTTAATCTTAAATATATTAGGTATCGTGTCAAAATTTCGATATTGCATAAATTGCAATGTAGCATACAAAAACGTTCTGTCTCACAAGTGTACGAAACAATGCACTCAATGTTTAAATGATTCAAATTGTGAAAAATTAAACGAAATTTCGTGCATTGATTGTAAGCGCGTATTTTATAATGACGCGTGTTTTCAAATGCACAAGCGACCCGGCTCGATAAGCTGCAAAGCATCAAAAAAAACTGTAAAAAGCGTATGCGATAGTTTAAAATATTGTTCTACATGTAACCTTATTGTAGATTTAAGAAAAGAATTACACATTTGCGGTGAAAAATATTGTAGTAGATGTCGTTCGAGACATTCTATAAATAAATTATGTAATATTGAACCAATTCAAGAAACGCGTGTAAGGAGGAAAAATAATTATCATCCGACTACTCAATTTATTTTTTATGATTTTGAGACCCGTCAAGATGAAATTTACGGAGAAAAATCTTTGAAACATAGTGTTAATTTATGTGTCGCACAATTATGTTGCGACGATTGTAAAAAAACCGATTTGAAAAATTTGTGTTCGTTTTGCGGTGTTCGTCAACACGTATTCGAAGGTGATAATTCGATACGTGATTTCTTAAATTTAGTCATTCGAAGAAAAACGAATTTTAATGATATTATTTGTATTGCGCATAACGCACGGGCTTTCGATTCTCAATTTATTTTAAAATATTTAATCGATTTTTCTAAAATTTATTTGAATGAAAATGTTTCGCCAACCGTTATTATGAACGGTCGAAATATTATAAAATTGCAATTAAAAAATACAAAATTTATTGATAGTATCAATTACATGCCAATGAAATTGGCAAATTTACCCAAAGCATTTGGGCTTTCAGTTGATGTAAAGAAAGGCTACTTTCCACATCTTTTTAATACAAAAGAAAATATAAATTATGTAGGCTCGATTCCGGATGATAAATATTTTTCCCCCGAAACGATGTCGAACGAAGATCGACAAACCTTCTATAATTGGTACAATAGTATTGACAAAAATAATGTATATAATTTACGCAACGAAATAATAAAATATTGTATAGACGATGTAAATATATTGCGAGAGGCGTGTATAAATTTTCGCGAAATATTTAAAAAATATAACGTTTGCCCATTTGAAGAAGCTGTAACGATAGCTTCAGCCTGTTCGATATTATACCGTAAAAATTTTTTAAAAAAAGATACAATAGGTATAATACCGTCAACTGGCTATGCGCAAACGGGACAAAATTCACAAGAAGCTATTTCGTGGCTTCTGTGCGAAGAAAAAAAAATCGGTCGCGAAATTATACACGCCGCACGCGCTCGAGAATATATTTTAACCGAAGGTTTCCGAGTTGATGGTTTTTTACCGAGCGTAAACCATAAGGGTACCGTTTATGAATATCACGGTTGTTTTTACCACGGGTGTCCTCGCTGTTTTTCGTCGAGTCGTGATAAAATTTTAACAGACGGTTCGACTTTTAACAGTCGTTACGAAAAAACCGTTTTAAAAACTAAAAACATTGAAAGCTTCGGATATATTGTAATAGAAATGTGGGGGTGTGATTTCAAAGAATATTTATCAGATAATACCGATTTAAATAACTTTTTAAAATCACATCCTCTTTTAAAAGGGATTAAAATAGAACCGAGGGATGCGTTTTACGGTGGTCGTACAGGTAATACCGTAATTATGTACGAGACGAAAGACAGCGAAAAAATTAAATATTTAGACGTATGTTCGCTGTATCCGTACATTAACAAGTACGGAAAATACCCGCTAGGTCATCCAAAAATTTATATTGGTCAAAATTGTAACGAATTAGCAGGTACCGATTTTAAAAATTTCAATAATGTCGAAGGTTTAGTAAAATGCGACATTTTACCTCCGCGAAATTTATTTCATCCCGTGTTACCGGTAAAAATGCACGAAAGATTACTTTTTCCATTGTGTCGTACGTGTACAGAAATGCTAAATGAGCAAGAGTGTACGCACGACCGGGAGGAAGAACGTATTTTTACCGGTACATGGGTGTCTGATGAAATAAAAAAAAGTTTAGAACGCGGCTATAAATTAATAAAAATTCACGCGATTTGGCAGTATAGTGTTTGTCAATATACAGCCAATACAGACGGTCTTTTTAACGAATATATTAATACTTTTTTAAAATTAAAGCAAGAGGCCAGTGGGTATCCCAGTGAATGTACAGACGACATAAAAGAAAAACAATTTATAGAAGAGTATAAAAATAAAGAGGGTATAAATTTAGATCCGAAATTAATTAAAAAAAACCCTGGTTTACGCTCGGTAGCTAAATTATGTTTAAATTCATTCTGGGGAAAGTTTGGGCAACGCGATAATCTGACGAGAACGGAAATCGTCAAAGATTATCAAAGCTTGCTCAAACTTTTTTCAGACCCCGAGATAAATGTGAAACAAATCGTTATAGCGAACGACGAGGTACTCTATGTCTCTATAGAATACATTAAAGAAACAGAAACTGAGTCGGGGGGTAGTAACGTAGCGATCGCCGCCTACACTACAGCACAGGCTCGTTTGTTATTGTACTCGTATTTAGAAAAACTAGATAGACGCGTACTTTACTACGACACCGACTCAATTATTTTTACAAGTAAACCGAGTGATACGTACGAACCAAAGGTAGGGTCCATGCTAGGCGAATTAACCTGCGAATTGGAAATTTACGGTAAAGGTTCATATATTGAAAAATTTGTTTCAGGAGGTCCAAAATTTTATGCTTTCAAGGTAAGAAATAGTAAAAATGAAACATTTGAAATTTGTAAAATTAAAGGAATAAAATTAAATTATGAAAATTCAAAAAAGATTAATTTTGACAGTATCGTAAATCTTATTAATAATAGAAACGATGACGATAAAAATAAAATACAATTGCAGTTCAATTCGATTGCAAGGACCCGATTCCACGAAGTTATCACTCGCGAAGAAACAAAAACTTGTAGCGTCGTTTTGAAAAAACGAAGATTTGTTTCAAATACTTTGTCTCTTCCGTTCGGTCATATATAATTATCCTGCGTTCAATTATAACTCTATGTATATATGTATATAAATATAACGTTAATGATAATTAAATATTTATTTTAAAAATTAAACATTTGCAATTTACTTTTTTTCCCCTATTCTGTTCCTTATCCTTTTATTTTTATTTTCAGGTATTTAAATAAACGTACAATCAATTATATTTCAAACATATATTTATTATCAAATTTTAAATTCTAATAACAATAATATAACATTTCCAAGGTAAGAGTTTTTATTTTTAATATTAACAAGGTGTATCGGTTGGCCAGAGTGGATGATGAATTCCGCTTGCATCGAATATCGCTAAATCTAACGCTACGAGTAACCAACCTAAATGTATCTCGGTATTATCTTGACACGTTAAGCAAGTATACGCAGAGTCGTGAAATAGTCCTTTATGCTGAAAAATTGCGGTTAACTTTCGATCAGTCATTACGTCCTTCATAATTTTACAAGCTTTGACGGTCCATCGATGCGGTTTATCAGTTTTTGGTAATATGTTTGAAAGTCCGCATAGTATGACTCTCGAGGGTAGCAGCATGAAACGATCGTCCAAGTCATAGATCCCATTTTCTATTACGTCTTGGGTAAGCTCGATACTATCTCCAGTGTCTACCGATCTGCAACGTTCGATGACGTCATCCGTGATATATCGTCCCCATTCACCGTTTACCTTTATAGCAATAAACTGACTTGGCTGAAAAAATAATATTAATAAATTATTTAATTATTAAATTAATTTTCATTGTCATTGTTTAAATTTCTTTGTATACTTACATAAAGGTCTGCATAATTTAATTTACTAGTCACAGGTACAATGACTACTCTTTCTTGATTATTTTCAGACACAATTTTTTCGGTGTGAATGTATTTCGGTACTACTTCGTAATACTCGTTGATTTCCTTCTGTTGAGCACTGTACGCTTCGTCTTCGTCGATTATTTGTACGTAGAAAGACGAAGGGGTATGAAACGTTGACACTCTTACACTTTGTTTCGAATTAATTATTCTTCTCATGTCGCGATGTTTTAAATCTCTCAAAACGTGTATCCTACAGTTACTCGACATTTTGCCAAAATTCTATTTTAGCTGTAGTTTTAAAAAATGACTGACTCTCCCTACACAAAGTTTCGATATTTAAGTCGACGACGAGTAGAGGTGGAAAAATTAGCAGAGGGAGTAAAATAAAATAGGAAAAAATTTTGGCCAATGGTGAGGTTGCAGCGTTACTTAGGTACCACCTCCAAGGAAAATCGAGGGTAAGTTGTAAGGGAGGATATCGTGGGAAGGTGCGTATACGTAAAAATTATTTTTCTCGCAATATCGCAAGAAAAGTTTGAATAGATTTTTATTCCGTGTACGTTTTTGTGTAGTTGACAAAGTAAGAAACGGATGAAACGTCATAAATTTAAAAATATACAATAAAAAGTCGTAAAGATTATTTATTTCTTACTATAAAGAAAGTTCACGCGTCTACGTTTGTCGGTAAATGAACAATACGCGTAATAAATAAAAACTTCTTTTGTAAATTTTTAAAATTTTAAGAATTACATAAATTTTTATAGAGTCGTGGAATAATTTTGAGAGTATAAAGAAAATTCTATAAATAATTCATTTAACGATAATCTTTGAACAGATGTCATTCTCTAAAAGTGTGGGAATCTAATATTTGAATATTGTTATTTAAAAAAAGTTTAACAATCGTATGCTCAAGCTTTTACTCAATCTCGTAAATTAAATTTTATACGTTACGTGTACTCAAAAGATTTTTTCATGTATTCTTCTTGGACACCTTGTCTTCGCGGAATTCTATTTTTAAATATTTGAAAAACTAATACATTGACAAACTAATAAATTGACAAACAGATATAAATTTAGAAAACGTACAATAGAAAAGTAGTCAAAATTTTTTATTACATTTCTTTCTGTAAAAAAGGAAAAAGGACAACGCATCTTCCTTTGTAGATGAGTCAACAATACCTCGTAATAAAAACTACGCCTTCCTTTGTTAATTTGTTAAATCGCAGTCATCCTATCGTGGGAGAATATTGGATTCAAAAAAAGGAAAAATCGATAAATTATACGCTTAATGGTTGTGATTTTGAACAGATGGCGTTACATAATAATAGTTTTAGTGAAATAGTACCTCGTCCGCTCACCCGCGCTCATAAATCAGCTATTCTAAGCGAACGCGTTCAAAAAAGGTTTTTCCGCGTGCGCGTTCAAACAAGCTTTTTTCAGCGTCCGCGTACAAGCAAGGTTTTCCCGCGTACGTCGCTGGGTCAGCTGGTCTGCGCAACGCTGTAAAATTAACATTGCGCAGCGTCCGCTAAATATGCTTTTTATTCCGCGTTTAGCTAATTAAATAAAACGACACTAAAACTCTAGCAGCGCGTTGACCGCCGCCGCCGCCGCCGCCGCCGAACGCGGAACGACCTTATCACAAAATGGATACGCGTTGGCGTCATCCGTGGACTTGTACGATTTCCGGTCCTACGAGTTGTGGTAAATCGGTGTGGGTTCGAAAATTCATAAAGTTTCGTACTCAAATGACCGACGTTGTTTTCGATAGGATTATTTTTTATTACGGAGAGTGGCAAGACTGGTTACAAAAGTCAAGAGTTTTCGTGTGTTGAATTTCGCGAGGGTCTACCGAGACCCGAAGATTATTCAAACGATCCACATTTGAAAAAATTAATTATAATCGACGACTTGATGCGTGAATCGTCAAACAGTGTTATAATCGATTTATTTACCAAAGGATGTCATCATAAAAATATAAGTGTTATTTTTATAACTCAAAATATTTTTCATCAAGGACAGGGTCAACGCGACGTCAGCTTAAACTCAAATTACATAGTGTTGTTTAAAAATCCTCGGGACCAAGCTCAAATTCGATATCTCGCGCGACAAGTGTACCCCGAAGACGCTAAATTTTTGCAGGAAGCATATCTAGATGCTGTAAAACAGGCATACGGTTATCTTTTATTAGATTTGACGCAGGCAACACCCGACGAGTTTCGATTTCGAAGCTGTATATTTCCAGACGACGAGTTTCATTACGTCTATGTGCCTAAAAATCGTAGTAGTACATTTATAAAATATATTTAAAAATACAATAAATAAAAGTATCAAGCAGATGATACTTCAGTTTAAGAACGATAATGGCAAAGACTACATCGAAATCTTTCCGAGTAAAAAATAAATCAAAAGTATTTGAACAAAGGTACGTTGTTCTGTTGCACGCTTTAGCACGAGCAAACAAAGAGCAACGTTTAGCAATATTAAAAACCGCCGATAAAAAATTAATTAAATATATTTGTGAGTGCGCTTTAAATACTTTACAAGGTGTAGTACCTTTGAAAGATTGTCAATTTAAAAAATTAAAACGTCACAAAAATATTCTCAGAAAATTATGCAACAAGACTAACGGCTGCTGGAAAAAAAAGAAGTGTATAATCGTGCAAAAGGGTGGTAGTTTCTTACCGTTTCTACTACAGCCTATAATATCGACGCTCTTTTCCACGCTTTTACAGTAATAATGGAAAGAACAAAGAAAATGATTCTTGTCCCCGCCGAACATATGGAAAGAATTCAAAAGCAATCAGTTACATCAAACTCTACGGACGGTAAACCCAACGAAAATGTTTCAAACTTACAAACAACGCAAACTGTCGGCGATAATCTCTCCAGACTCGACGATGAAATGAAAAGAGTTTTAGATTCTACAAACATTTTAGATGACAGAGATCGTTTAAAACAATATATACAGTTGTTACAACGTTACTTATTTTTTAAATCTGAAAAAAAATATCCAAACCCACTGACAAACGATACATTTTAAGAGATTGAAAACGAAATTACTTACGATAAAATAATAAACAGTGTTCCATCCGTTTATAAAAGAAAATCAGAACTTTTGTTGAACCACTTGAATAATTTTAAGACTAGAATTTTTTGGAACAGAAAGGGACTGGTGACCATTGACGGTAAGACGATCAAAAATTCAAATATCATTGATTTAATCAATTTTGCTGCACGACACAGAAAAACGACCAATCCAGAGGGAAAAAGAGAATTTACCAAGTTTTTAAAGGATGTCTTGACACCTCAAGAGTATATCGGTAATAGAAGAATGTTTGACGATGTGACTCGAAAGTTAAGTTTTTCAGACACTCCGAAATCAAAAGATGTACATCAATCCGACAGTGACGAATATAACTCGATGTTTAATAATAGTTTCGACAGTCTTAAAAACAGTACCATTGTCCAAAAACCGTCTTCGAAAAAAAAGGAAATTAAAAAAAAATGGCTCAGTCTAAATATGTAAATAAAAGGTTAGAGTCTCAGTATTTTGATCCTTCGCACGAAGCAGGGTTTTCGGGTGCAAGAAATTTAATCAGATTGAATAAAGATGTACCGCGGGAACAGATCTATAAATGGTTGGAAAAATACGACGCTTATACTTTACATCGTCCTGTACGAAGAAAGTTTAAGAGATTGTGTTACAACGTGTCGTATTTAGATCAAGTTTGGGAGGTCGATTTACAGGACTTGCGCTCAATCAAAAATTACAACGACGGAGTGTCTTACGTTTTGGTGGCGATCGACGTTTTAAGTAAATTTGTGTGGGTGGAACCTTTGAAAGACAAATCGAGTGACCAAGTAACCGAGGCATTCAAAAAAATTTTAAAACGAAGCGGAGAACGTTTTCCGTACATGGTTCAAAGCGATCGAGGAAAGGAGTTTCTCGGTAAATTTATGCAAAATTTTTTAAAACGTAACGACATTCGATTTCGCGTTGTGCGTAATCCGGATGTGAAGGCTGCGGTGGTTGAACGAGTAAATAGAACTCTGAAAGAACGTATGTGGCGTTATTTCACACATAAAAATACTCGTAGGTACATTGACGTATTACAACACATCGTCAAGGCTTACAATAACACAAGACATTCTAGCATTAAAATGACACCGGCTTCGGTAACTATTCACAACGAAGAGATTGTGCGAAAAAATTTAGAACGTCTGTGCAGAAACAAATTACCGAAACGGAAAAAGAATATATACAAAGTCGGTAGTTACGTTCGAATCAGTAGAGACAAGAACGCTTTTGAAAAAGGTTACGTCAGAGGATGGCAAGAGGAAATTTTTATAATTAAAAGTGTTGCGAAAAAACAAAACATTTACGTTTATACTTTGACCGATTTGGACGGTGAAAGCATTGAAGGATTCTTTTATCCCGAAGAACTCACGGCCGTTGATAGTTGTCGCGTAGAAAATCGTGAACACAAAATAGATAAAATTTTACGTAGTAAAGGCAAAGGTAAACGTAAACAGTATTTCGTCAGTTGGGTTGGATATCCTGAAAAATTTAATTCGTGGGTCTCTGTCAACGATTTAAAAGCATTGTAAAATGGATTCCGACGATTTTACCATTGTTTTACCGAGCAACAGTAGTATGAAATATTTTCCAGACAATACAACGACGTGCTTTTCAACTAAATTACCAAAGCAGATAGCTTTACAAGGACGATGGATGGTTGGACTATCCGAGATACACGTACCCTGCACTACCCTGCACTTGAGCAGAGAGGAATCAAAATTATCGGCAACGGAAAACTATTATTTTCAACACGGTATATACGATGATATTAATCAGCTTGTCGATTGTATAAACGTTGTCGATTGTATAAACGACAGTTTATTCAAATATCACGGCAACACTGAAATTGAAAAATTAGTCTATAACGAAAACGGAGGTTTCGTACAAATGATAAAATTCAAAGAAAATGAAAATCGTACGAAACCGTTTGCTACATTTTCAACGACGGTTAATCGTATTTTAGGTTTCGATTTGAACGAAACGTTAGAATTTGAAAGTTACGATGGATCGACGATTCAAGTAGCAAATTTTCCCGCCAGCCTCTCGAGAGCCATACCCGATCAACTTTTTGTTTATTCAAATCTGTGTGAACCTTGTATAGTAGGAGATTCTCACGCACCACTGCTTCGCATAGTGAATATTCAATCGAAACACTTTAATTATGGAAACACTGTAGTTAAACGTTTTGCACCCGTCAGTTATACACCCATACTTTACAATTGTTTTCAAGTTATCGACATTGATATAAGAGATCAATATGGTCATCCAATACCATTCGAGTTTGGTACGTTGACCGCAGCGTTACATTTTAAAAGGATTGATTAAGTGTCGTTCGTTTGGCATGGCTTATTACTCTCTTTATTACGATAGTCAAATTGGAAGCGGACGGGGCGTACATCACGTTTATGCAGGTTCAACATCGCAACGAGGACACGGTGTGGGTAGTTGGCTCGCAGGTTTATTTAGAAGAGCGGTGCCTTTGATTGCTAAAGGTGCTCGCGCCCTTGGTAAAGAAGCAGTCCGAGCAGGCGTCAACATATTAGATGACGTGTCGGATGGAAATCTGTCGTTCAAAGAATCGTTTAATAATCGTATGAACGAATCTGGTAAAAATTTGAAACGTAAAGCCGTAGACAAAATTAATAAAATGATGGAGGGGTCTGGATATAAAACATTCAACAAAAGGAGAGCTCTACAGTTTCCGTGGAACGGTGAAAGTGTACGTATCAAACAGCTTAAACCTCGTAAAAAGTACAAACGTCGTCAAAGTATAAAGAAAAGGAAACGTACAAAAAAAACCAAGTCTTTAAAACGGTTACAACCAAAAGTGAAGCGTAAGAAACAGAATAAAAAGAAGAAATCGAGGAAAATATCGAAAACAAAAAAGAAGACAAAGAATAATTTTGACGTTTTCAATTAAAAATGGCGTTTTTACATTCTCACAGCTCAGAGTGTCTCAAAAGCGAGTTGGATATATTTTCACTCCCTCAAACGCAAACCAGTATCGAATCGAGTTGTTGGACTACTTATAATCCAATTTCGTCGTTAAACGACGATTCGCCCATCGAATTTTGCGTTCAAAATCAAGGAGAAGATTACCTGGATCTTGCGCATACACTTCTCAAAGTTTGTGTAAAAATCAAGCCTTATTCGAAAGACGATGACAAACACGTAGGACCTGTAAATAATTTCTTACACTCGTTATTTAATCAAATCGATATTTATTTTAATCAGAAACCAATCACTCCTCCGAATAACGCTTATCCGTACAGAGCGTACATAGAAACACTCTTGAATTACGGCCCAGCAGCTAAAGAATCGCATCTATCGACGATTTTGTGGTACGCAGATACACCTAGACAGATGGACAGCACCCCTGACGAGGGTACAAACGCAGGACTTGCAAACAGACAAAATTTTACATCCGATGGCAAAACCGTCGATCTCATTGGACATTTGCATTGCGATATTTTTAATCAGGATAAATTACTCATCAATGGCGTCGAAATGAAAATACGTCTTGTACGTTCAAAGGATTCATTTTGTCTAATGGATTCGTCAGCCGCAGGCTCATACACCGTAAACATCACCGAAGCAAATTTACTCGTAAGACGCGTGAAAATAAGTCCTGGAATTCTATTGGCCCATGCAAAAACTCTCGCAACTACAACCGCTAAATATCCCATAACCAGAGTGGAAATCAAAACATTCACGATACATAGCGGTGTCTTGGGTGAAACACTCGACAACGTGATTTTAGGACAACTACCGAAACGAGTGATACTGGGATTTGTTGATAATAAGGCTTTCAATGGAAACAAAACTTTGAATCCTTTCAATTTTCAAAATTACGGTATAAATTACTTGTCTCTCTACGTAGATGGTGTACAAGTACCTTCGAAACCTTTACAACCTACGTTTTCGAATACAAGACCAATGTACGTTGACGCATATCACACCTTGTTCTCAGGTACTGGTATACATTTTCTTAACGAAGGAAATTCTATCAGTAGAGAGAATTACCCTAATGGTTATTGTCTATTCGCTTTCGATCTTACACCAGATTTTTCGGCAAATAGTTTTTCTCATTGGAATTTAGTAAAATCTGGAAGTCTCAGAATCGAAGTTAAATTTCAAAGTGCATTGAATAAAACGATTAATTGTATCGTTTATGCCGAGTTTGACAACGTTCTTGAAATCGACTCTGCTAGACAGGTCGTAACAGATTTTCATTCTTAAACTCAAAGTAGGAGGAGTCAAAAAAAAATGGTAGGGATTTTCTTTGAAAACTTTTCTTTTCAATTCAGTGAGAAGAAGGAGGTCTTAAAGGTATTCTGCTGAGCCAAGGAAAAACATTTTGTCAGTTCAGCTTGTTACCTTGAGTGGTGTAGTACAAGTGACTCAAGTTCTCCGCAACTCAAACGGCATGGAGAAGCTCGATTATATAATCGATATTCAAGCGTTTCACGACAAGGAAGGTCTCTTTCTACCGAAAGAAATTGCTGTTCTCGGCGTAGATTGCAATTTCATAGCGCACTGGCTGATCAAGGCTCCATACGACTACACAGAACTGTCCAAGGGTATCGTAGCCACTAGCAGTTACTTAACGTGCTATCACCATGGCATAGAATGGTTCGACGGTGAATCCAACAGTGTCGACGTGTACAACAGTCTACGAGAAGTTGCACGAAACGCTTTGAGGATCTACGTTAGGGGAATACCTAAAGTTTTATTCCTTCAAAACCTTCTCGCTAGACAAATAATCAATTTGGAGGAGTTCAACTGTCCGTCGTTTAGAAACCTTCCACGCGTTAACGACCACTTTTGTTTTTTACATGGACGGAAAAGGGAGTACATGAGTTGTGCATTGACATATGCATATAAACTACGTATTTGGCTGCATAAAACATTAGCCTATCGCCCTTCAACCAGCAAAGTCATCGATCTAAAAGAAAAAAAGAAGGAAACGGAAAAAGAGGACATCAACAAGGACAAAAGACGACATACAATTATTGCGTCTACGAGACAAGGAACTCCGTCTGGGAAACCACGACAAAAAACGCCAACACCAACCAAATCAAGACAGAGCACTCCGATAACCGTAACTTGTACTGCATACTCAACTCCTATAGATGCTAGCAACACAAGTATTTCCACAATCTCCCAAGATACGATCGATGCCGATCATTTATACGACATAGTACGCGAGGAGGAGGAAGCCGCTGCAAAGCATGAACACGTTGCAAATACTCAACGCAATAAAAATTTTGCCTCTGCAGACAGTGGGAGTGTACCCTGCGGACAAGATTCCTCAGATTCTGACGAAGCCGACTGCAATTGTTGTTAACAATGAGGACCACCGAAAACCCGGTAAGCATTGGCTGGCCATCTACATCGATAAACGCGGAATCGGATACTTCTTTGACAGTTTCGGTCGACCACCCACCGTACCACAACATATTCAATGTCTCCGAAGAAACTGTAAGGTTTACACCTGGAGTCCTAAGCAGCTACAAGATTTCGCTTCTATCCTGTGTGGTCAGTATTGCGTTAATTTCATTCATCACATGTCTCACGGTCATTGCATGGACAGTTTTTGGAGATTGTTCACCGACGATACTGCATACAACGATAAATTAAATTTAAAATTATTTTATAAGAATATCAACAATAATTTTCATTATAATAATAATTGTAAGAAGAATGTTCATTGTATAACTCATTTGCAAACATGTAAAAGAATACATAATAATAATAATAATAATAATTTTAATTATAATATATAAACAGGTACATTAGGTGTAAGTTTCTATTATTAACGTAATATATATTTAACCGAATGCAAAACACGTATAATTTTACTCTTATTTACTCTATATCTAAGTGTGTGAATTACTATAAGTTTTATCAGGTCAACCGGAATCACTGTCTATTTATAAGTTTCGTATAATAAAATGTGTGTGAGTGTCTTTGCGTCTATTCTTAAGCTACTCTTATACTTAATATTAACCGAGTGTCAAATCTAGTTTTAATTTTATGTATTGTATAATCATCTATATGTATATCTCTGCGTGCGTAATTATTCATTCTATGTCTCGTTCTCTCCTTTTATATTATAATACTTGAATAAACATCTGGGAATTTATCTACAAATTACGTACATTTAATTATTTAACCCTCTCACCTCCAACTCCCATTCGTACCATGCTAAATATAAGTCTATACGCATACTGTATACACACACACTCTCTCTCTCTCTCTCTCTCACACCAACATAGACGCTCTGGCTCAGCTATTATAACACGGCGTCAGAATACCCTAGCGCATCATCAGTATCTCTGCGTGAGTGCGAGAGAGAGAGGTAGAGGAAGAGAGCGTGGGTACGCGCAGTAGTGCTCTCTCTCTCTCTCTCTCTTACATGCGTCACTCTTCTTACTGCAAGAGACGCACTGCGCGCGCAACCCCTCTTGCTCTCTCTCTCACACATACACGCGCGGGCCTTCGGCCCCGCTGTAACGTCAGAACACACTCAGTACGAGAGAGAGACGCACTGCGCGCGCACTCCCTCTACCTCTCTCTCTCACACCCACGCACTGCATCGGGGCGTCTATGACGCCGGAGCAACCTCAGCACGAGAGAGACGCACTGCGCGCGCACTCCCTCTACCTCTCTCTCTCGCACCAATGTACTCCGACGGGGCCCGCTGTGACGTCACAGAGTCCGTTCCACCCCACCTATACATAAGTACGAGAGAGAGAGAGAGAGAGAGAGAGAGAGCGAAGCTTTCCCTCTCACTCCCTCTCTGGCACGCGCGGGCCCCCACCGTGACGTCACCACCGGGGTAGACACCCCATTGTCCACGCTAGACAACCCCATTGTACGTGCTAGACAACCCCATTGTTCCCCATTGTTCCCATTGTTCCCATTGTTCCCATTGTTCCCATTGTTCCCATTGTTCGCGCTAGACAATCCCATTGTTCCCATTGTTCGCGCCAGACACCATTGTTGTTAGGCCACGCCCATGTCGGCGCGCTATAAGGTACCCTTACTACTATTATATCTTCATTATTAAATATATTCTTAATTACTTGGAAAATTATATTATAAGGAACAATTATTTCTCCTCTTTATACACTCTTAACAATTCAGAAGTGGGATAAGTGTAAAAGTATTATATTAAAGGAACTGTGACGCAAGTGTTGAGTGATTCGTGAGATTCCGATATTTAATTAGTTTAACACGAAGATTTATATAAAATGGATAAGAATTTTCAGGCGGCACTTGCCGAAATTAAAAGGCAAGAAGTAAGACGTAAACAAGAAAAGGAAGCGTGGGATCGAAAATTGCAGGAAATGCAAGCTCAATTATCGCAAATTCAGCAGGCAGCAGGACAAAATTTTGAGGTACAGATTCGTGAGGGAACTAATTCTCAAGAGGCATTTGCTCGCGCTATCAAGCACTTAGGAGATGCGATAGTGAATCAGAATCTTCGAGCGATCAAGGACAATCAAAGACGCTGACGAGTGTGCATAGTTTTATACGTGAATTTCACGGGAGCGAAGGACCCGAGCAAGCACGCGCATGGTTAAACGAACTGAAGAATACTAAGACGTTGTATAATTGGGATAATATCACAGCTTTCAGTGTAGCAAAATCTAGATCGCGTAATGGAGCGTACAAATGGCTACCAGGCAAGGCGGAGACTGTAACTAATTTCTCGGAATTCAAGAAGGTTTTCAAACAGCTTTCATGCAAATCGCAACGCGCAGCGAAATATTAAATAGGATGGTGGCGAGTACTCAAGGTCCACGTGAAAATGTGCAAGATTACTTCCTCGATAAAACTTGGTTGTGTCAAGGTTTAGAATTGCGCATTAACTTTTTGGCTACGGAAAATTTTAGTACTAAACGACCTTTTATAAAATGCAAAATGAATACATGAGATCATTGGATATTTCAGGTAGAGTCCCCACCCTGACTGCTGGTCGATAAATGGACCACCCCCGCAGGCAACGTAACGTACAATGTAAAATTTTTTTCTCATTTTCTAGGAAAACTCTAAAGGGTATTTCTATGTAATTTCTCGCGCTGAACATGAAAAAAATAGTAAAAAAATCCTAGAGATACTCTTGACCTTAAAAATCTATTTTACAAGGTCAAATTTTTTTTCTAGCATAGATAGAATTTTTTGAAGATTTTCGTACATAGTGTCATGGTCTGAATAAAAAAAATTCTGAAAAAAAGCTGAGGTATCATTGATCTTAAAAATTTAGATTCAAGGTCGCATTCACTTCTAAAACAAGTGCAACAAACATCTGCTACATTTGTCAAGATGTCAAGAAATATTCTGACATTCGCTCTTAGCATAACCCAGGATCAACGGCGTGGACGTGGCGAAAAAGTGATCCCATTGGGGTGCTTGATTTTCGTGAGTCCCCTTGCCTCTCACGTTTCGAGGTGCTTGATTTCCGTGAGTCCCCTTGCCTCTCACGTTTCGGGGTGCTTGATTTCCGTGAGTCCCCTTACCTCTCACGTAGGAATGATTGGCTCTACGGTAATGTCTCTTTTGTGTGTTACTCTTCAAAGCATGGTGCTGCGCATAGAGGAGTTTCACAACTAGGGCAAATGTATGTCGTTCTACGTGGAGTCTTACGCAAAGAGCACAAGTGGCATCTTCGACTTGTACCTTGCCTCGGGAAATGGCGGCCAACTAACCGAATGGGAGAGTCATTGTAAGGAGAGATGCTTGCAGAAGGATCAAGTTTCAGTAATGATTTAGCAACCTGTAATCTAAATGAAAAAAATGATATAGCTTTCACGTTTCTCATTTTATACAACGCATGAGCATTGGATAGACTAAGATCAATAAGATGAAAAAAAGCTTTCGATACCATTTCATTGTTTTTCGCACTGTTTCTGTTATAGATAATTGTCTATCAACATTATCAATACCACCCATATTTTGATTATAATCGTGGACACACCTTGGCTTTATAATATCTTTATTTGTTAGGTAACATTTTTTTCCAGTTGCACAGAATTCAAGTTCGTGCACAGTTGTAAGCATACGAACGCTACGTTTATCTTTCCACCTCACTGCCATCCACACATCGTTGTGAGAGACTTGTACTTCACCTCCAACTA
This sequence comes from Theocolax elegans, assembly GCA_026168455.1. Lineage (NCBI taxonomy): Eukaryota > Metazoa > Arthropoda > Insecta > Hymenoptera > Cerocephalidae > Theocolax > Theocolax elegans. The sequence goes on along the minus strand of CM047426.1, from coordinate 37,229,718 downwards.
ACTTGCTTTCAAGCTTTGGCATTCCCTTTCTATTTGCTTGCACTGTACCACACATACCTGTATCACGATCGTGTAAAAATTCTGCCAAAGTGGGAGATGTATACCAATTGTCTATATATACAGCATGATCCTTATAAAAATAAGATTGTAAAAAGTGAGCTACAATATCGCCAGTAACACCCAAATCAAACTTTTGATACTCAGTGTCTGCGCCAGTATAAACAGTAAAACCCAACACGAATCCCGTCTCGCAGTCTACAATCATGAATAGCTTGATGCCAAAGCGATTTCTCTTCAAAGGAATGTACTGCTTGAATCGAAGCCTACCTTTCCATAATAATAGACCTTCATCTATGCACAGATTTTTTCCTGGAGTAAGAACTGCTGAAAATTTGCTTTGCACATGTTCTATTACCTGCTTTATTTTCACTAAAGGATGATTTTCGATTTCTTCATTATTATGAAAATGTAAACATCGTAGAATGTGAATATATCTATCGCGAGGCATTATTTGGCCAAAAATTGGAGTGTGTAGCAAAAGCTCTGTGGACCAATAACTTTGTAAATCGCCTTTACAAACATGGCCCATTAGAATGGAAAAGCCTAGAAAAGTTTCCAATTCTATTTTTGTGACAGGGGACCAAGCTTTCACGTGGGAAGAACGAGTTATGGAATTTTGAGTTGCGTAACGATTGGTGTCCTCTACAATTTTTTTGAGCAAAGAAGAATCACAAAAGTAATTTAAATAATCAATTGGTGTATTTCTAAAAAAGAGATATTCGAATTTATTTCGGAGCTACCTTGAAAATCTTTGATTAATGAATAAAAATACGCGTCCTCAGACAATTCAGTTTCCTTATAAGAAAAGTCTTCCAAATTGACTTCCCCGATGTCTTCATTTTCTGCTCCATTGTCTAAAACCTCGTTTTCTAATACTTCATTTTCTGGTTCGGTCTCGCCACTACTCCAAGCTTCTTGTTCAGCCATTTTATCGAAGATAGAATATTACACTATTCAGTAGTGTAATATTCAAAAAGTGAAAAGAGCAAAAATTATATACTGTGCAAATCCTGGAGACTAATAAGTTATGAATGAGAAGTACCAATCTGCATTGTATTATAAATTTATAAATATGAATGAATAAAAAATAAATTAATTTTTTGAGATTAAAATATTTTTGAAGATTAGACGAGTTTCTGCAATAAATTATGACATTTATTTCGTACCCAGTTGACGAACAACAAAGATATATCAACTCCCAGACCGAAAAAGTAAAAAACAGATTTTGTGTTTACGTCATTGATTTTAGATCACGCTGAAAATGAATGCCGCAGCATTTTATGTAACCTTCAAAAATAAGGTTGAAGCTCGTATTTTGTTTCGGAAACTAAAATTTCATCGCGAAATAGACATTTTCATGAACAAAGATAATTTTAGGATTTTTTACTTTTTTCCCGTTTTGACCTCATCAATAACGCTAAAAAGCTAGATCGAACTTTCGCTTATGCAAATAAAATACAATATGACCTTGACTTTAAATTTTCAAGGTTAAGGATACCGCAGTGATTTGTGAAAGTATTTTTTATAAACAGTATATAAAATTACGAAAGAAATCACTCTAAAATTCTCGCTTCTACTAGGGATGAAATTTGACCTTGAAATACTTATTTTCAAGGTAAATAATATTTTGAGGAATTATAAAACTATTTTATATACATTCAAAACATCAAAATTGATCTAAAAACATTAAATATGTTGTGTATTTTAAGTGGTCGATATATCGACCACCCCCGGAGTCAAAAGGTTAATGACATTCGGGATGAAATCGCGTCTGGTTTCTGGTCACGAGATGTTGCACAGTATTTATTAGGACGCACATACAAATCCACTGACGAAATGCTGCAAGATATCGTGCGGTTTGATAAAATTCAAGATGTATGGCGTGGCACCGTCAATTCGAAGAATATAAAATCGTCGCGTTTTGATGAAATTCCAGTTCGAGAAGATTCTACGGTATCTACTTCGACAGATCAGCATGATTTATCGCGAAAATCAAGAAAATGTTTTCGATGCGGACTGAATGGTCATTTATTGCGAAGATGTAAAAATGGTAAGCGTAAAATAACTTGTTATTTGTGTAAGCGTATAGGGCACATATCTTCGCGATGTCCGGAAAATTCGAGAGTTCGTATTAGTGATCAGCCGTCGAATGTCGAGATTAAAGAAATATCCGTAGTGAGTTCTACTGAGATGTCATAGTCGGGAAAGAAATTTATCCGTGAAATAAAAATAGCTTCGAGAAAACTAACGGCGCAAATAGATATGGGAGCATCCGTATGCACCATTAAATCTACGATAGTGTTGCACGAAGGTTATGTTTTAGAAAAAAAAGTTCTATATTGGAAGGTTTCGGTTCGAACTTCGTTAAATCACCGGGAACGAGGCAGTAGCTATGGGTGACTTGAAACCGCGAAAATTAACATTGCGAGTAATACCGGATACCGCGCAAAAGCTCGATGTAATTTTAGGAAGGCCTTTCACAGAGACGTTAAATTTAATGTATAATCGAGTGAAACGTGGATTAACCTTTGCTGATATCGATGTAGATGGTTTGAATGAAGATCTGTCGAGTAAGCTCATATCACGCGAAAATGCAAATTTACAACCAGGAACGGTGAATTTTATTAATTTGAAGGTTGATTCTGTAAATATTTCTATGCCGGTAGCAAATATGAGTAAGAAATGTATAAAGAGCGGAATCGGAGAGGTAGTCGGAAGAAATATTTTGTCGATAGAAGGAGCAGATAATAACAATGTTGCGCGAGGGAAAGTGATTTCAAGTGATGAGGTTAGTATAGATGAATCGGTCACGCGTGAACAAAAAACCGAGTTAGTGACGCTTCTTAATAAATATAGGACCTGTTTCGCTAAAAACGTCGACGACTTGGGAAAAACAGATAAGTTAACAATGGAAATTGAGGTTGAACCGAATGTTGCGATAAGAGCTAAGCCATATAAATTTAATGCCAAGGACCGGAATGATTTGGATGAAATTATAAATGAATATAAGCGCGTGGGAATCGTGACCGAGACAAGTTCAGAATATGCAAGTCCAGCATTTGTGGTTCGTAAGAAATATGGCACGGCGCGTATGGTAGTTGACTACCGTAGATTAAGGGGGTGCCATAGCGAAAAACTAACGACGAAGCGTAGGTAATGTAGTAAGCTGTAATGTGCTAGCAGCGCCATCATCCGTTGTAACATTAAATTACGATATAAGCTTACAGTAGATGGCGCTAATCGTACATTCCAGCTATCATATTCATTTACCAGTAAATTTTTAAGCCTGCATTATTTTACAAAAACCATTGTTGCATCCTCAACAATTATCAATAATGGTATCGGTAATATAATATATCCTCTAAATAGATGATAATACTAGTATCTGCATCTTTCAAAATAAAAATGATATTTATAATAATAAATTAAATATCTGAAAAATTTAAAGCGGATTGCTTAAAACACTAGAAATATCTTAACTTTTCGATTTTTCGATTTTTTTAATAATTGATGAAACAATTTGTAGTCGGTAGGTATTACTTAAAAAAGGCATATATTTTCAACCCAAACGAAAACGAAATAATAAAAAGTGACCCTTTTCTGAGTACGACGTTTCCTTTTCGCGAACGTCTGCTTTTCGCGCAGCAGATTGCGTCACATTTAAAATATTACTTTTGATTATGCAATGTAGTGGTTTGTACCGTTTACTATACTTATTTACTACACTGCAGTGAATAATACTGTAAATACACTTATTTCTGCATTTCTCTATGCAGCGGATTATACCATCTAAAACGCAGCTAGAGCCTTTTACCTTTACTGAATACATTCCTTACATTTCGCTATGTAAGTACTCGTCGTATTCATTTTGCTTCAACCTTTTTTACCTTTACTGAATGCATTCCTTGCATTTCGCTATGCAAGTACTCGTCGTATTCGTTTTGTTTCAACCTCTTACCTTTACTGAATACTTTCCTTGCATTTCGCAATGCAAGTACTCGTGGTATTCGTTTTGCTTCAAACTTTTTTACCTTTACTGAATACATTCCTTGCATTTCGCTATGCAAGTACTCGTCGTATTCGTTTTGCTTCAACCTTTTACCTTTACTGAATACATTCCTTGCATTTCGCTATGCAAGTACTCGTGGTATTCGTTTTGCTTCAGACTTTTTTACCTTTACTGAATACGTTCCTTGCATTTCGCTATACAAGTACTCGTGGTATTCGTTTTGCTTCAAACTTTTTTGACTTTACTGAATACATTCCTTGCATTTCGCAATGCAAGTACTCGTGGTATTCGTTTTGCTTCAAACTTTTTTACCTTTACTGAATACATTCCTTGCATTTCGCTATGCAAGTACTCGTCGTATTCGTTTTGCTTCAACCTTTTACCTTTACTGAATACATTCCTTGCATTTCGCTATGCAAGTACTCGTGGTATTCGTTTTGCTTCAACTTTTTTACCTTACTGAATACATTCCTTGCATTTCGCTATGCAAGTACTCGTCGTATTCGTTTTGCTTCAACCTTTTACCTTTACTGAATACATTCCTTGCATTTCGCTATGCAAGTACTCGTGGTATTCGTTTTGCTTCAGACTTTTTTACCTTTACTGAATACGTTCCTTGCATTTCGCTATACAAGTACTCGTGGTATTCGTTTTGCTTCAAACTTTTTTGACTTTACTGAATACATTCCTTGCATTTCGCAATGCAAGTACTCGTGGTATACGTTTCCTTGCATTTCGCTATACAAGTACTCGTGGTATTCGTTTGCTTCAAACTTTTTTGACTATTACTGATACATCCTTGCATTTCGTTATGCAAGTACTCATCGTAGTCGTTTTGCTTCAACCTTTTACCTTTTCTGAATTATTCCTTCATTTCGCTATGCAAGTACTCGTCGTATTCGTTTTGCTTCACCTTTTTTACCTTTATTGAATACATTCCTTGCATTTCGTTATGCAAGTACTCGTCGTATTCGTTTTGCTTCACATTTGAACACGTGTAGTGAATAGTATTAATCTCTTAATTTTTGTGTTAGACCATCTGGAACCCGATATTTCTGAATTTTTCTATGTTATATATAGGTCCAATTAAGTCCATAAGCATATACATCTACGCCGATCTCTGGATACAGAAAAGTATCTGTAAAACAAGAAAAATAAATATAGGACAACAGTATTTCAAAATCTAGCATAAATCATACTTTCAACTTTACTGACCTGGTGTGTATATATCTGAATCGCGGAAACGCTTGCAGATACGTAAGGTGTTAACATAGATGGATCATCAAGCAGTAGATGAAATAAATAATTTTCAAGAGTGTCTAGACAGGTTGTACGTTCCAACCTTGAAGTAAGTCCATATGCGTATAATATGTGGTAGGTTCTCTTGAGATTAATATTGAAATTGTGGAAAATATCTTTGGTTAAACACAGATATACGTCTACGCTGATCTCTTGAAACATAAGTATCTTTAAAACAGAAAATATAAATATATGACAAGCGAATTTAAAATCTAGATTTAATCACACTTTCATCTGTGATGTAGTCACATCACTAGGCGATACCTGAAAATAAAAAATATATATATTAATCAATAAGTATTCAATAGTAAGAGGTAATATCATGTAAATATACTTATCTGTATTGACAAGGTGATAACGTGAACGTCCAGAACGTTGTACGGTGTCAGCGTGTCCGTGGGGTTTATCGTTGTTAGCTACTCCTTGGCACGCTGCATCTGAAATAAGAAATATGTTAATATTGCATAATAGAAATTATTTATTGGTTGGTAGGAACATATATGTAATAGGTAGGAAGTAAATAGAATATATAATATAGAATATAAAAGGAAAATAATGTACAAGTGAACAGACGTTTTGGAAGAAGTAATCGAAGAGTGGATATTCAATTTATGAAATTCAAACGGGAGTTATCAACGGAATGAAAAAACAGCTGCCAATTAATTGACATGTAACTTCCTCAAATTAAAATGTCGATCCTATATGTAATACATTACTCAAATATAGTATTATTTAATTATATAAAAAAAATGTTATAATATTATAATATCTAAAAATATTTCCTTTTCTTATAAATAAATAATATTTTACGATATATCTAAAATTATTTATATTTGTTTAAAAAGTATATTAAAAAGGTTAAACGAATACTTCTGTATTAGCCTGTTTTTTTAAAAAACATTACATCTTTTCACAAACATAAAGAATATTCCTATAATTTTGTTCAATATTCAAATATGATTTACATAAAAACAAATTATTCATATTTGCATATGTATAAGTTATTGACTAAATAGAGACTGACATAGAACGCTTTAGATGGATCAATTAAAAATATAGAAAATAATCTTTTTTTGCTTTTCTTTCGATTTTCTATAAATATTTTCTTCCAAAAATATGGTTAGTTCCAGATTAAACTACTTTAAAAGTAAACATATTTTAATAAAAATTACATTTTAGATTATAATGTTTTCTGAAAAACTAATCCATTAAAGATTTTGTAATGTTTACAGCATAATGCTATTAATATTTACTATTTTCACGATAACGTGTCGACATAAAAACCCAAATTTTTCACATTTTAATTTTTCAAATCAAAACTAATGGATATAATTACTTGAAATTTTTATATTTTATGACTTTTATAAGGTTCCTTCATCATAAATATTGTTAGCTCATTTAACTGATTAATTTCCAAAAAACTAAATAATTAAAAAAAATCTTTTTTTTTTAAATAACAAAAACACTAATAAATATAAATAGTCAACCCATAAATTAATTATACAATAACGAAAATTGTCTTTAAAAAAAACTATTTGGGGGAAAAATATTTTAAAAAAATAATAATAATATTTATAACATGTTTTCAGCGAGTCGCAAAATTAAAGTATACTTACAAGTGCACTAAGATAGTGCATACTGCATAAATGAAAAACATTTAAAATTTCACCGGGATCGGCTGCGTTGTTGACCGCGTCGAAGTCCTTTGTACGTAGTGGACTGCGTCACCAGGGGCCGTCTACTTGCGTATGCGAACACATTCGCGCACCACTCCACGTCAGTGCCCGGCCAATGTCCCAGACGGTAAGGATCCCGTGCACATGGTGAAACTTACTCGAAGCACATTGTTTACGTGCTGACCCGCGCTCAGCTGTCGCCATCTTAAATCTAACTAGATACAAGCGCGCGCACACTGAATACACGCGGTCCGCGCTTGTATTGGCACAAAGATTGCGTATATCGAGTAAAGAGAATTCGGAACGCGAGTAGTGGGGGAACACGTGAGTATTGTAATATAATATACACGTTATTGTATATAAGGAGTTTAATTCATATTCGAATTTTCTATGGTATAAAAGAAATACATATTAAAAATAAAATGGCCAATAAACATATGTGTACGATGCCACTACTCAAATGTTACTTCCAAAAACGAGAATTTTAATCGTTTATAATTCCAATATAGCGGAAAACAGCGACCAAAATACTACGAGGCACGCTCCCACGTTTGCTTATTCGCGGGAGCGTACCGTGCGGTGTCGAATATGTCTTCTACGGTAAAATAAAAATGCATTTAGTATATAAAATGGGCAAATAAACATACGTATATGATGGCATTAATCACATGTTACATCCAAGCCAAGAAAAAAATTTTTTATTGTTTATAATTCCGATTCAGGTAAAATCGATGATCAGGACACTACGAGGCACGCTCCCCCGTTTGCTCATTGGCGGGAACGTGCCGCGCAATGTCGAATATATTTTCTACGGTAAAAAATTTTGAGCCACTAAAATGAGCGAGAGGAGATATATTCTTGTCTTAAATATTCAAAATTTACTTTCTAGCATTTTTAACAATTTTTAGACCGTTTGCAATTGCTGATTTAGCCGTAATTTCCTAACCAGAACGCTACGAGGCACGCTCCCGCGTTTGCTCATTGGCGGGAACGTGCCGCGCGGTGTCGATTATATTTTCTACGGTAAAAAATAAATATTTTGAGCCACTAAAATGAGCGAGAGAAGATATATTCTTGTCTTAACTATTCAAAATTTACTTTCTAGCATTTTTAACAATTTTTAGACCGTTTGCAATTGCCGATTTAGCCGTAATTTCCTAACCAGAACACTACGAGGCACGCTCCCGCGTTTGCTCATTGGCGGGAACGTGCCGCGCGGTGTCGATTATATTTTCTACGGTAAAAAATAAATATTTTGAGCCACTAAAATGAGCGAGAGAAGATATATTCTTGTCTTAACTATTCAAAATTTACTTTCTAGCATTTTTAACAATTTTTAGACCGTTTGCAATTGCTGATTTAGCCGTAATTTCCTAACCAGAACGCTACGAGGCACGCTCCCGCGTTTGCTTATTCGCGGGAGCGTGCCGCGCGGTGTCGATTATATTTTCTACGGTAAAAAATAAATATTTTGAGCCACTAAAATGAGCGAGAGAAGATATATTCTTGTCTTAACTATTCAAAATTTACTTTCTAGCATTTTTAACAATTTTTAGACCGGTTGCTATTGCCGATTTAGCCGTAATTTCCTAACCAGAACACTACGAGGCACGCTCCCGCGTTTGCTTATTCGCGGGAGCGTGCCGCGCGGTGTCGATTATATTTTCTACGGTAAAAAATAAATATTTTGAGCCACTAAAATGAGCGAGAGGACATATATTCTTGTCTTAACTATTCAAAATTTACTTTCTAGCATTTTTAACAAATTTTAGACCGTTTGCAATTGCCGATTTAGTCGAAATTCCCAACGAGAACACTACGAGGCACGCTCCCGCGTTCGCTCATTCGCGGGAGCGTGCCGCGTGGTGTCGATTATATTTTCTACGGTAAAAAGGAAATATTTTAAATATAAATAAAACAGGCCAAAAAGCACACGTGTTTGATGGTACTGATTATAATTCTGATTATAATTTATAATTGGTTATACGTGAATATTGGAAATAAGATACATATGCAGTTGGTAGTTATATTCGCGACTATACTAATATTTGTATAATAATTTTAACATATTCCCATATTTATAATAAAGATAAAATGAACATGTAAGTGTGATATATTTTAAAAATAAAACTCGTTAGATAGCTAGTAGTTATTTGAGGTAATGTTTACAAGTCTGTTTTTACTGAGACATTGGTAAACCTGTAACGGGACACGATCCACGTGAACTTCGTCAGTGGTGACGCAAACGGTGCGAATGCGCAAGCGCATATATACTCTTGTTGAGAGAGAGAGAGAGAGAGAGAGAGAGAGAGAGAGAGAGAGAGAGAGAGAGAGAGAGAGAGAGATAGAGAGATAGGGCGAGAGAGAGAGAGAGGGAGAGTCACAATGACGTGGGCACACGTAGCAGTACATGATGATATCAAGCATTTATCTTGATACATATATGTATATATGTATATATGTATATATATATGTACATTAACGGATGCACTGGCAAAACAAATTAGTCTTTCTACAAAACATAAACACGATATTTATTATAATTCTGTTTATTGACGTAAGCCCGGTATATTAATTATGGTATTTACCGCCATGTTGCAACAACTATTTGCGCAAGTGCTTCCACTCTAAGTATAATACCACAGACTAAGCGCGTCGCGCACTCTATCGACGAAATTGGTACTAAGAAAACTTTATTAGTAATATAAACTATTTATTTTTTGTTAATATTATGTAAAACGCAAATACAGAAGCACTAGATAATGGTATAATATGTCTTTCTACAAAGTTTCAGGTCAATACAACAAGGACACCCTAAAAAAAGTTTGCACGGAAAAATGACTATTTTTTCCGTGCAAACTTTTTTTAGGGTGTCCTTTTCATATTGACTTCAAACTTTGTATAAATACGTTTTATGTTATTATCTAGTGCTTCTGTATTTGCGTTTTGCAAATAAAACCAAAATATCTCCGTTAAATGCAATAATGCATCTATCTTACTCAGTCGGTAATAATCCAGTATGGCACCCCTTTAAATAAAATTACTAAGCCAATATCATATCCTATTCCACAATTTGACAATATGTTCAAAAACGTTCACAAAGCAGAAATTTTCGGAACATTTGATTTAGCTTCCGGTTATTTACAGATGCCATTGTCGGAAAAGACGAGATCGAAAACGGCATTTATTACAGAGACGCAAACGGGTGAGTTTACGCGCGCGATGTTGGGTTTATGTAATGCGTCACGATACTTTGCTAAACTTATCGATACGATTTTCGGGAATGTGCGTAGAGAGGGAATTTTGATTAATTTTTTTTGACGATTTCTTCATGTTTGCAAAAAATTGGACGCAATTTTTACGTAATCTCGAGATGATGTTAAGTCTTTTAAATGAAGCCGGGCTAACTTTAAATATCATAAAACCGGGCGGTCGAAAGGTTAGTGCTATAGAGCAATTTCCGAAACCTAAAAATCAACATGATATACAAAGATTTTTAGGACTGGCAAGTTTCTATAGGCGGTTTGTGCCGAGTTTCGCAAAAATTGCTCGACCTTTGTCATCGTTATTAAAGAAAGATGTAGATTTTAAATGGGATTCCGAACAAAGAGAAGCTTTTGAATTAGTTAAGCAAAAATTGGTCAGCAAACCAATCTTTAAAATGTATAATCCTAAAGAAGTTGTAACTGAGCTTCACACAGACGCTTCTGCTATAGGGTTGGGAGCTATGTTACTGCAAGCTGATAACGAACAAGATTCCCTAATGGTTAATACTATTAGCAGATGCACGACGGAAGCGGAATCGAAATATCATTCGGGTCGTTTAGAGTTGTTAGCAATTGCGTGGGCTCTTTCGAGATTCAGACCTTTACTAATTGGGTTGCGATTTATAGTAAAAACGGACTGTCTAAATTTAATACATTTAGACGCTTGGAAAACGAAAAATTCGCAGGTATCGAGATGGATGAGCGAGTTATCCGAATTTGATTTAGAAATTAGGCATAAAAGCGATGAATCTATGAAGCATGTTGATGCTCTGTCTCGAACTCCAGTTTCAAAGCCGTGTGAATTAGAAGACGATGCAATTATGAAATTGACACTCGGGATGAAGAAATCCTTTTATTTCAGCGAGCGGATCCAGAAATTCACGAAATTATAGCATTTCTTTTGAAAACTGAAACAGAAAGAGATAATGTAGAAAAACGATTAGTAAAAGATTATGTTTTGCATAACGGTATGCTTTATAAAAAAAATTGTACGCGATGCTAAAGAAAATATTTTGTATTTTGTTCCTAAAGCTTTAAGGAAAAGCTTAGTTATCAAATACCACGATCTTTCGAGTCATTTCGGAGTAGAAAAGACAGCTACACAAATTGAAAATTATTATTATTTTCTAAGACTACGACGTTACGTGCGTATGCATACTCGTAATTGTTTGGAATGCATTTTAGCAAAAAGAAAACCTGGACCTGGTCAGAGAGCGAATTGCACCCGATACCGCCAGGTAAAAGGCCTTTAGTACTTAAGTAATGTAACTTCTCGAGTAACTATTAAGCGTTTAGAAGAATTTATCTATAAGTTCGGAGCGTCGAGAAGAATAATTTCGAATAGAGACTCGTGCTTTACTTCACAAGCGTTTCAAGAGTTTTGCGTTAAGTGCGGGATAAGGCACACACTTAATTCAAGTCACCATACGCAGGCTAATGGATTATTTAAGAGACTCAACCAATCCCTTTTAGGTATGCGATTTTAAACATTCAAAAATAGGCTATTTTTCATCATTTTTTAACATTTTTCAAAGTAGCACCAAAATTTGAGAAATTAGTATTTTTTTATCCAGTCCAAGGCAAAGTCTTCGTATTACTATAGACTTTAAATCTAGCTATATAGAATACAATTATTTTGTAATCAAAAATTTTGACACAGCTAAATATAAACACTTGTTTTTTCAAATTTTGCACATTTTCTAAATGCTACCAATTTAACAGTTTTTAATATTTTAAAAAAAAAACCAATGCGGTTAGATTTGTATTGGTATAAGCTTTCTTTCTTTTGACCTAAAACTCAAAAAACACGTTTTTTGGTATTTTCTAATGCTTACAACGTCGGTCTACCTAAATTCCTTTTTACCAAAATTTGGGTGAAACTCGGTTTTTGTAGATAGAAAATGATCCCGTAGTTACTGCAATGGATATTTGACCTTGGTACACGTTTATTAACGTTTGAAATTTTTTTTTGCATTCTTGCGCAAGACTTATCGGATTACTGCAAGGTCTAAAATGTCTTGTATTTTGAGTGTTATCACAGGTAACATCCATGCTATAGGTAACTTTTAAAACTAATAGGAATATAGTTAAAAGAAATTTTTATTTTTATTTTTTTATGACAATTTTTGGCCTGTTTTCGCTATTTTACTCATTTTTGTACATTTATCATTACAATGCGTCGAAAAACTTGTCATTTGTATAATAGGAAAAAGGTTTGTGATTGCGTGACAAACATTTTATGTATTTACGTTTTTTAATTTGGCACAACAGATTTTGGGATTTTTGTACAAAAACTGATTTTATGGAATTGTAAAAAGTGTCAAAGCTTAAACATATTACTGCAGGTTTAAAATAAACCTCGTATTTTATAATATCATGTTAATATTACAGGTGACTTTCAAAATTAACACGGCTCAAGTGAAAATAATTTATAAATTTTTTATAAAAATTTTATAAAATACGTTTTATATAGTTTTTATAAAAAATTAGCCATATAAAAATTGTATAAAAAATACACTTTATAAATTTTTTATAAAAAATATATAGAAGGACTGTTTAAAAACTAAATTAATCGTTTCAAATGAGCTGCACCATCCTGCAGTAACGGATAAAAAAATTTAGATGGCACAACCGAGAAGTCATGGGCACCAAAAATATTAGTATTTCAGCGCGACGAAGAATTACTGCTGCCACCGACGATATTGATAAAAAAGTCCACAGTTACGCCTTCGATTTGGCTGAAAGTTTTGAACGCCTTCTTGCTTTTTTCGAAGTTGTTGCATCCGGCGGACTTTTTAACATCGACTTGGACATCGTGAAGGTTAGACGGGGCCTGACCAAATGTTTTGTTCTGCGGTTGTCAAGTCAATATTCAACTTTTTCATTAGCAACCAAAGAAAAAATTGAATATTGACTTGCCTACCACAGAACAAAACATTTGGTCAGACCCCGTCTAACCTTCACGATGTCCAAGTCGATGTTAAAGAGTCCGCCGGATGCAACAACTTCGAAAAAAGCAAGAAGGCGTTCAAAACTTTCAGCCAAATCGAAGAAGGAACTTCTTTATCAATAATAATAATAATAATATGTGGACTTTTTTATCAATATCGTCGGTGGCAGCAGTAATTCTTCGTCGCGCTGAAATACTAATAGTTTTGGTGTCCATAACCTCTCGGTCGAGCCATCTAAATTTTTTTATCCGTTACTGCAGGATGGTGCAGCTCATTTGAAACGTTTAATTTAGTTTTTAAACAGTACTTCTATATATTTTTTATAAAAATTTTATAAAGTGTATTTTTTATACAATTTTTATATGGCCAATTTTTTATAAAAACTATATAAAATGTATTTTATAAAATTTTTATAAAAAATTTATAAATTATTTTGACTTGGGAATTTTTCTTTTCCTTTTTTCTGTGACATTGTAGTTATACTACATGTCACTTAGAAATAAACTAGCGAGACAAGGTATAGTATAGCACCTGTCAAGCTTACTATGCGAAGTAAGCGTGCTATACATACCAATCTAGTCCTAATAGACACACATATGCGAATGTGTGAAACCGATATAGGCTTACAGTGCGTAGTAAGCAGGAGAACTCGAAGCAAAGGAGATGCGACTCCTGACTGCGCACAATTACACACACACACATTGCTCCGTCGATCCAGCATCCTAATGCCTTCTCCAGCACCAGGAATGACCCGTACTGTATCCCCAGGTCCCATCCAGCCTGGAATGCCCTCTCCAGCTGTCCGGACACTCCGAGCCGAAGATCCCGTATTGACAATATACGGCACCTGCAATAAAGAAACTCGAGGGGCTCGATTTAGCTTAAAATCGAGATAAAAAGGAACGATTTAAGAGCTTACCTCGCAGATAGTATTCTCAGCAGGGCCGCAGTTACTCAATCGCCATCCAGCACCACGAAGTCAACGTCGTCGACGACATCTCCGTCGAGGCAGCGAAATTACGGCCCAGTACGAACTGAGCCGAGCGCGCACGACTCGAGACGCGAGAGTAGGCGCGCCTGCGCAATACGCCGAGGAAAAACTCTCTCGCTTCGTGCGTGCCGATAATCGAGAGACTGCGACCGACCACCGATCGTGTAACACGAGATACGGCAATTTTACAAACTACGTGTGTGTCCGAGGGATCCAGGAGACGAGCGTCCAGGTGAGCCGTGCTCCTTCCTCCCAAATCCAGCTTCCTTTAAGTGTGTGTGCGCGACGCGTGGTTAGGTGCGGGACGGCCCGCAATCGCGCGAACGCGAGCGACCGCGGCCAACGTGACTGGCAATTTTTGAACGGCAAAGCCGCTGCTTTGCCGTGTAATACTTACGAGCACATTAAGTGCAATAAACCTGCAATCTCTTTTTAACGAAGTTGTTTAATTTGTGTTTTAACCGTGACTCCACCCTAATCCCCAGTGGACACGTCACATGGCGACCGTGACTTTTTGATCCGAAAAAAATTGTGATCGTGGACTTCGGGATTTCTTCAAGTATTAATCCGCCATATTGCGCACACACGAAGGAAGCGTCGAAAGTGGTTTTGGACGGCCATTTTCTTTCGACCACGTGTAACCAGATTTTGATTTTTTGTAATAAATTCAATTTTGGTTAATTGAAATTGTTGATGTTAGTGAATTATCTACAAAATTCGGTGAGTCTATTCAATATTATTTGGTTTGAAATTTTTTTCTGCATATTGTTCTTTTTGTATATAATAGCAATAGTTTTATTTTTCCCTTTATAAATATAAATTTTGCAATTAGTTTTATTCCCTTCTAGCTCCAAAATATTTGATTTTGCTTAAAGGCTTTTTGAAGTTTGTGAAATTAAATTACATTAAAAGTTAAATGAGTATGAGAATTTTGGAGTACGAGTAAGTACGTAGTAAATTTTCATTTCAAGCTACGTTCTCAACTTAGAAAAAGAAAAGTAAGGAAAATGTTTTTTTTTTTAAGTTTATTACAATTAATTATTGTTAAAAATTAGCAGTCAAAGTTAATATTGTACCCTGTAGCCTGTCAAAAATATACAGCTGTAAAAATAACTGGAAATACAGGTGTAAATCCATGTCATAATACAGCTGTATTGGATTTGCCTGGATTTATTAACTGGATTTACAGGTGTAAATCCATGTAATATTAAATGGATTTTTTAATTTTACAAATGTTTTTTTATTTAGATTAACATACAACCTTTGATGGATTTTAAACGCAATTTACAGCGATATTATTATTAAGAAAGTGCCCCATTCGACAAATTATCCATGTAATACAACTGTATTGGAGTGAGATTGCGTGGATTCATTAACTGGATTTACAGGTGTAAATCCATGTAATAATAAATGGATTTACAGGTACACATCCACGTATTATTAAATGGATTTTTTAATTTTACGAATGTTTTTTCATTTAGATTAATTAATCTCATCGAAGGTTGTATGTTAATCTAAATAAAAAAACATTTGTAAAATTAAAAAATCCATTTATTATTACATGGATTTACACATGTAAATCCAGTTAATAAATCCAGGCAAATTCAATACAGCTGTATTATGACATGGATTTACACCTGTATTTCCAGTTATTTTTACAGCTGTATATTTTTGACAGGGTAGTTATAAATTCAAGGGACAAATAGCAAATATCGCAGTTACTTGATTTACTCAACAAGTAATTTTTGTGAAAATTTTTGTTTACAATTAAATTGAGATTTTTATTATAAATAACCATTCTTTCAGTTAATTAGAACCTTTAGCCACCAAAATTATATTCAATTTAATTTATTTTTGAACAAAATTCGACCCTTCAAATATTGAGAACGATAGCCAACCAAGTGTATATACAGTTATACAGTGTTAAGATAGTAATATTTAATTGCTGTACGCTTATTAATTTTGAAATTGCATTAACAAGTAACATTTCACTATTTATTTGCATTGTATATATATCTTTTTAATCCAGCACCATATATACCCATATATACCCAATACGCTTAAATATTTCAAGCTTGGCTTGTAAATCATTTACTTATACGCTTGCCTTTCACTCAAGTTAGTTGTTTGTGAATTCTTGCGTAGGTACTCAATTAGTTTTGTTGATAAATTTTGTCATAACGGTATCGACAAAAATAATTTAACAATTTTTTTTTGCTTTGGCTTTTTGTGCGCTTAAATCAACAATACTGACTTGTTAGTGTGTTATATAATTTTAATTGCTTAATAACTAAAATTAAGTTTTGTTATCATTTTTATTGGCTTGCTCATAAATTAGTTTGCTTAAAATTAAAGCAATTTGATAATTTCATGCTTGCATAATTTTAATTAATTATTAAGTCAAAATTTTGTTTTTTTTAAGAAATTAAGCTACAATTGAGCTGTTTATAAATAAATTTAATTTTTTTTTGATTGACTACAAGTTGTATTGAGCTGCACGTAGTATTAAAATTTTTTTTTGACGAAATAGCGTGAATTAATTTACGTGTCCTAAGAAATCCTCAAAATGTCAGAACTAAATGGTAGTTTGACTCTGCATACGTTGGCAGAGGAGGATTATACTAGGTTATCGTTGGAAGAGGGCATCCAGCGGATACGGCAAAATGTTTTTCATTGTAGTAACCAAGAAATCCTACAATATGCCGATCTAAAAAATTTAAACGCCACAGATTCCATGTATAATATAAGAAACCGAGTTGAAAGATATGAAACACGGAAATGTTTTGGGTTAGCGGCGGCATATTGGGATCCTGAAGTAGACGAGGCGAATTTCGTTCCATTGGATATACCCGGTAATAGAAATTTGAATTTAACCTCGGAAGGGGAAAATTACTTAGCTGGCACATGGAGGAATCCGTCCATCATGAGGCCAGTAAGTAGGGAATTACAGCGGGAAATCCTACGGTACCAATGGATAACATGGAAGTGCACAGTGGTGCTTACCCACGTATTCATGGGCAATTGCCGACAGGTCAAACATTGGGACCATATGCAGATCCGTTAACTTTCAGCAATTCGCGGAATTCGACAGCACTGATTGGCGGAGAAAATGTGGTAACGACAAATGCTAATGTTAGATTACATTTCAACTTCCCATTGCCCACTTCAACGTCAGAACCCCTCCAGCACCCAGATAATAATTATAATTTAAATAGTAATAGTATTAATCTCCCATGCGCGCAATCCACCCAACATCCAGCACACGGAAATGTGATAGAACATAGACAAAATGAACAAAACGCGGCAGATCAGGTTCAATTTAGATTTCAAGATAGACAATTTTTAAGTGCGAGTTTTAATTCGGGAAATGCAGGCGGATATGATCAAACATCGTATTTGCAAATTAGACAGTTTGTGGCAACTAACACAAACACAGATAACATGAGATCACCACCAACCCCGAGGCCGAGAAATCCAAATACAATCAATCTTCCGCGAAATGTTCAAAGCCATGAATCACATGTTCCACAGATAACGGAGGAAGATCTGGAGAATAGAACATTTCCAATCTACACTCAGGCGGGTAATAGGACACAAAGAGTGAGATTTAGTGATGAATTCACGAGAAATTGTGAAAGACCAATACCTGCAACGAGTAGTTCGAACGAAACGAGGTACCGAATCGGAAATGAACGACAGTATTACGATCAGCGTAAACTGATCCAGCAGCCTTCTTACACCCAAAACAATTCCTTCCAGCAACAGGAAAATCCTAGAACCGTCCAGCAATTCCCACGAAATTATACTAGTTCATCTAATCCTAACCTCGAACGACAGCCTCCAGTTATGCCACAATCCCAATATAATATCCCTCCAGCACCATCACAAAATAATTTTAGACAATATCCCTACAATTATTCCCAACCCTACCCCCAGTCAAGCACCAGGCGAGAAGGATCACTTTTGGATAATTCGACCTTCCAAAGAGAAAAACGTGTCAGCGAAATTCTAAAACAATGGCATATTGAATTTAAAGGTGATAAAAGGAACGATCCAGAGTCATTCCTAGTAAATTTGACGGAATGTGCACGCTCATACCAATTGACTATGGATGACATCACTAGGTCATTGCCAGTAGTACTGGATGAAGATGTCTGGTGTTGGTTTCGCAGAGAACATCGCAATTGGTTGATATTGGAAGACTTTCAACAAGCATTTAGACTCCAATATTGTAAAGAAGACTTACAATATCAAGTAAGAAAAAGGATAATGGTAAGAACGCAGGGACCGCAAGAAGAGATTTCGACATATCTTTCGAAATTCCGCAACTTATTGGATCAGTTGAAGCCTCCAATGCCCCTTGGAGAACAACTAGCGATCACATACGATAATCTACATCCAGATTATAGGCGAAGAATCGACAAAGACCAATTTTCATCGTTTTTGGAATTGCAGCTGCTAGGAAAGAAGGAAGAAGCACGCAAACGCCAAGACACACTCTACCGTCCTCCGCCAGTAGAAGACGACGAGCAACTCTTCAACTCCGCGTACGAACCAGTAAAAGTGAAAAAGTCTGGTAAAACTGCTGCAATCGCTGGGAATGCCAGTGATGCAGGCACTACGCACGAAGAGGCACCTGCTGCCGCCTTACAGCAACCTCCAGCACCCCCAAACCCCACGTCGTATAACCCCAAAGGAAATAATAAAAGATCATTTATTAAAAAGCGAAACGGAACAAATTAAAATGGAATAGGGCCAAATGAGAAAAACAAACAGGCCCCAGCTGGAAATGGTAATAATGGAAAACAGGAAAACGGGACAGATAGCCCCACTACGGAAAATAATGGCAAAACAAGGAATAAGGAAACAGACACTTGCCACACATGCGGCATCACAGGTCATTGGTCTTATGATTGCCCAGACAATTCTTGCAGAGGGTGTGGTAGGAAAAACACTCTGAAACGGAATTGTCCCGCATGTAAAGTTCCTAGACCGGCGGGAAACGACTCGCGGAGGAACCAGTAGGAGTCGATGTGTCCTCCTTGGTAGAAAACGTTATAGTAGACTCCAAAACTACCAAATTTCCAGCAAATCCAAATAAGAGAAAGAAAACAGGTTCCATGAATCCAAAAAGATTAAAAATTTCCTCTCCAGCACCAATTATGAATACCGGACAAGCCCATCCAGCACCATACAAAAAACAAGAAAATTCCCATCCAGCACCCCAAAAGAAAAGAAAAAATTCCTCTCTAGCACCCTCCATAATCCAAGAAAATTCCCATCCAGCACCCCAAAAGAACAGAAAAAATTCCTCTCTAGCACCCTCCACAACCCAAGAAAATTCCCATCCAGCACCCAAAAAGAAAAGGAAAAATTCCTCTCCAGCACCAATGGTAAAAATAGTTAAACTGTCGGATGAATCGGGAGATAAGTCGAATAACAGCGTAGTAGAAAATATGTTTTCAACCGCTGTCCTATCACCAGATTCACTCATCCAAAGGCATCCGTTAGGTAAGCTTGAGCCTAGGTTGTTTTTCTCGATAGAACTAAACGGAAGAAAGATGATAGGACTTTTAGACGCCGGATCTGTTTATTCCTATATAGGAAAAGGTTTAGGAAAACAGTTTAGCGGGAAATTTAAACCTTGCAAGGGCGCCGTAAGCGTAGCCAATGGGATATCAGTTCCTGTGGAAGGAAAATTAGACGTAACGGTTAGTATCGATGGAATTGAGAAAACCTTACCTTTCCGAGTAGCAGATGGACTACAGTACGAGTGTATCTTGGGAATTGATTTCAAACGTTTATTTGAACTCAAGATAGACTTCGGAAACGACACATGGTGGACACCAGCAGGGGAAGTTCATCAGTTTTATCCCTATGGGCAAGATCCCAGCTACCTTCCAGCACTAGCTAGTATAGATGGCCTTCGTCAAGCGTCAGAAGAAGAGGAAAAAGAAATAAAAAAGGTCCTAGACAGTCTTATCCCGAAAACCCCGAAAACACTTGGTGCGACAACTTTGGCTTACCACAAAATAGATGTCCAGGGTCACGAGCCTATAAGGCAAAGGGTGAGGAAATACTCAGCAAAAATGTTGAAAGCAGGGCAAGAAGAGGTAGACCGTATGTTAAAAGAAGACATAATAGAACCATCAGAGAGTCCTTGGTGTAGTTGCCCAGTAATAGTACCAAAAGCTGACGGCAAATACCGATTTTGTATTGACTATCGGCAGGTCAATAAAGTAACAAAAAGATTTTCTTATCCATTGAAAAATATGGATGATATACTAGATAAGTTAAGAGGAGCAAAGTATATCTCAAAATTAGATTTGTCGCAAGCTTATCATCAGATTTTACTGGAAGAAGGCAGTAAAGAAATAACTGCATTTGGCATACCGGGACGAGGCCTACACCACTTCAAGAGAATGCCCTACGGCTTAACAAACGCTCCAGCTACTTTCCAGAAGATCATGGAAAAACTAATCAAACCAGATTGGGAACCACATGTTTTCGTGTACTTAGACGATATAATTATTGTAACCCAAACGTTCAAAGATCATGTTTTCTGGTTAAGTAAAGTACTGAAGGCGTTAAAAGAAGTGACTTTACAACTTAATCGAGATAAGTCAGAATTTTGCTGTGCCGAAGTAAAATATCTTGGTTATGTTGTAAATGAACATGGTCTGTGTACTGATCCCGACAAAACTAAACCCGTAATCGAATATCCAGCACCCAAAAACCTCAAGCAACTCCGCAGATTTCTAGGGATGATCGGATGGTATTCCCGGTTTATTCCGAATCTATCCGAAATAAAAAACCCCCTTACTCAGTTAACTAGAAAAGGTGTTCGTTGGCACTGGGATGCAGAGCAACAGACAGCCTTTGAAAAACTGAAAATATCCCTTACTCAAGCACCCATTCTAGCACGACCCAATCTCACCTTACCCTTTACGTTGCAGACGGACGCAAGCAATTACGCGATAGCAGGTGTGCTTACGCAGGTAATTGATGGGGAGGAACATCCAATCTACTATGTGAGTAGAACAATGACCAAAGCAGAACGCAATTACACTGTAACTGAAAAAGAGTGTTTAGCGGTTCTGTGGTCAGCAGATAGGCTTAAAGGGTATCTTCAAGGAGAACAGTTTACCGTAATAACAGACCATTTCAGTCTTTTATGGTTAAATAATCTCAAAGACCCTGCAGGCCGACTGTCACGATGGAATACAGCGCTACAAAATTACGATATCAAATTTGTACATCGTAAAGGTGCTTTGCATCAAGTTCCGGACGCTTTATCAAGAGCGTGGGAAGAGTCAGAAGTAGCAGCTGTAGTTCCGACCACATAGATGATCCATGGTACATACGAAAAATGGAGAACGTACGGAAATTTCCAGCTAAGTATCCCGATTTTAAAATCGAGAGTGGTTTTCTTTACGCACATCGTCCAAACCCATTAGTCGATCCATTGTTCCCTGATTTGGATGCGTGGAAATTAGTTCTTCCAGCATCAAACAGACCCCAAGCTCTTTTCGAAGCCCATAATACTCCTCAATCAGGACATTTAGGCATAGAAAAAACTTACGCACGTCTTGCGACTTATTATTATTGGCCAGGTTTTTTTACGATACCTCTTGTTATGTCCGATCGTGTCATGAATGTCAAATCCACAAAAGTTGCCAATTGCCCCCGGCAGGGCTAATGGCGAAAGAAATATCGAGGGACCATGGAAAGTTGTGGCTGCCGATATTATGGGCCCGAAGCCAAAATCTAAACGAGGTTTCAGATACGTAATTGTTTTTGAAGATTTATTCACTCGTTACGTAGAAATTCAGCCACTTAGGAAGGCAGACGCTAAAAGTGTATGGCAAGCTTTTGAAGATTTGATCCATTGAAAAATATGGATGATATACTAGATAAGTTAAGAGGAGCAAAGTATATCTCAAAATTAGATTTGTCGCAAGCTTATCATCAGATTTTACTGGAAGAAGGCAGTAAAGAAATAACTGCATTTGGCATACCGGGACGAGGCCTACACCACTTCAAGAGAATGCCCTACGGCTTAACAAACGCTCCAGCTACTTTCCAAAGATCATGGAAAAACTTACTATATGTAACCCAAACGTTCAAAGATCATGTTTTCTGGTTAAGTAAAGTACTGAAGGCGTTAAAAGAAGTGACTTTACAACTTAATCGAGATAAGTCAGAATTTTGCTGTGCCGAAGTAAAATATCTTGGTTATGTTGTAAATGAACATGGTCTGTGTACTGATCCCGACAAAACTAAACCCGTAATCGAATATCCAGCACCCAAAAACCTCAAGCAACTCCGCAGATTTCTAGGGATGATCGGATGGTATTCCCGGTTTATTCCGAATCTATCCGAAATAAAAAACCCCCTTACTCAGTTAACTAGAAAAGGTGTTCGTTGGCACTGGGATGCAGAGCAACAGACAGCCTTTGAAAAACTGAAAATATCCCTTACTCAAGCACCCATTCTAGCACGACCCCAATCTCACCTTACCCTTTACGTTGCAGACGGACGCAAGCAATTACGCGATAGCAGGTGTGCTTACGCAGGTAATTGATGGGGAGGAACATCCAATCTACTATGTGAGTAGAACAATGACCAAAGCAGAACGCAATTACACTGTAACTGAAAAAGAGTGTTTAGCGGTTCTGTGGTCAGCAGATAGGCTTAAAGGGTATCTTCAAGGAGAACAGTTTACCGTAATAACAGACCATTTCAGTCTTTTATGGTTAAATAATCTCAAAGACCCTGCAGGCCGACTGTCACGATGGAATACAGCGCTACAAAATTACGATATCAAATTTGTACATCGTAAAGGTGCTTTGCATCAAGTTCCGGACGCTTTATCAAGAGCGTGGGAAGAGTCAGAAGTAGCAGCTGTAGTTCCGACCACATAGATGATCCATGGTACATACGAAAAATGGAGAACGTACGGAAATTTCCAGCTAAGTATCCCGATTTTAAAATCGAGAGTGGTTTTCTTTACGCACATCGTCCAAACCCATTAGTCGATCCATTGTTCCCTGATTTGGATGCGTGGAAATTAGTTCTTCCAGCATCAAACAGACCCCAAGCTCTTTTCGAAGCCCATAATACTCCTCAATCAGGACATTTAGGCATAGAAAAAACTTACGCACGTCTTGCGACTTATTATTATTGGCCAGGTTTTTTTTACGATACCTCTTGTTATGTCCGATCGTGTCATGAATGTCAAATCCACAAAATTTGCCAATTGCCCCCGGCAGGGCTAATGGACGAAAGAAATATCGAGGGACCATGGAAAGTTGTGGCTGCCGATATTATGGGCTTGAAGCCAAAATCTAAACGAGGTTTCAGATACGTAATTGTTTTTGAAGATTTATTCACTCGTTACGTAGAAATTCAGCCACTTAGGAAGGCAGACGCTAAAAGTGTATGGCAAGCTTTTGAAGATTTGATCATAAACCGATGGGGATGCCCTAAGTTTTTGTTGACAGATAATGGGACTGAATTTGCCAATAAATTAATGTCTGAACGCTTAGATGCTTACGGTATTAAACAAACTACCACACCGCCTTATAGACCCCAAGCGAATCCGGTAGAGCGAGTAAACCGTAATTTAAAGCCTATGATTAACAGCTTTTTAGCTGAAGATCATAAAGAGTGGGATCTGCATTTAAAGGAATTTTGTTTCGCTTTAAATACAACGATTCACTCGTCGCTTAAAACAACACCAGCGTTTATGAATTTGGGTAGAAATCCGGAACCATCCATCCTAATCCGAAAGCACCTCGAGAATCCCATTCCTATCCTTCCTGAAGACTCAGAAAAGTGGTCAGATCGTATGAAGAGACTTCCAGCTCTTCACGATTTAGTTAAACATCATATGGATAAAGCCACTGCTAGGCAAGCCAAATATTATAACAGGAATAGAAGGGATATTACTTACCAGATAGGAGATATAATAGTTAGATTAAATCGTGTCCAATCTTCTGCAGAAGGAAATTTTGCAGCCAAACAGGCTCCGAAATTTGTAGGTCCAGCAACAGTAGTCGAAATTAAATCCCCTACTGTATATATCGTAGAAGATGACGATACAAAGAAAAGAACTGAAATATCCATAGAGGATATTAAGCGATACATTCCGCCCCGAAAGGTAAATATCAATCCCATTTCTATTCCAGATGTTACAACGGCAAAGCAGCCTACGAGGAAGGGGAGGAAGAGGCGGAACGTCGGCAGTGCAACGTCCTCTGATAGGCGAGGCGCCGATCTACCCACCTCCCCAAAACGTAGCAACGCTACCCACCCCAGTGACACCTCCAGCACCACCATCCCCGGTGCCTCAACGGACGCTTCCGAAGAAAGAAAAGAGTCCGGAAGGGTATCGGTACCGGGGTTACGTGCCGTACCGGGCGGATGTGACGGAGACGCCGAGCCACTACGGCGAAAGCGTCCCGCGGCACAGGCCCCCGCAACCACGGGGAAGAGGAAGGAGCCAGACGAGGGAGCCGGTGGCGAGAGACCTCCAAGGCACCGAGGTCGGCCACGGAAAGCCGCCTGCGCCATGCGAGCAATCGCAGGTCCCGGTGAATCCACCGCCTCCTCCAGCACCAGTCCCTCAACCCCAACCCCATCCAGCTTCACAGCCCCCTCCAGCACCATCTCACCAACCCCATCCAGCACCAACTTCCCAGTCCCATTCCCATCCAGCACCATTCCCTGTGACCCGTCCCCAACCCCTTGCGCCGCAATCTCCCGACCCCCTTCCCGCATTCCCCAGACCCATTACCCAAGTATACCACGATCCCTCCCAAGACCATGCAATGCGCATTGTGCATTTTGTCCCTATCCCTATCCCGTATACCCCTTCCCTTACCCTTTCCGGATTGCCCCCACCCCTATTGGCCCCTATCCAAAACGCTCCTCCAGCACCCCGTCAAACCACCCCACCTCCCGAAGAACGCCGTACGGGACCGGTTTCCCCAGCTATTCCATCCCTCTTGTCCCTGAAAATTTCCCCACCACCCCAATTACCCTCACCATCCCGCACCAGATCCCTAACACCCCCCCGACGATCCCAGCGAACCTGCTTCCGGCCCAGAACCTTGCCGTGTCCAGCACCCTGGCCCCCCGTCCAACGGCGTACAGTGGCCGTAGAAGGCAGGGATGCTGGAACTGTGGAAGCAGGAACCACAGTTGGCAGAGGTGTCCGGAGGCAAGGACCAAGTTTTGCCGCGGATGTGGCAGGACCGGGACGACCATCGAGGCCTGTCCGGAGTGCCAGGAAGAATGGGTACAAGCCCTGAGGCTTCATCCCAAATAGGGAATTGTAAAATTGTTTTTTTTTCTTATTATTTCATTAAATTGATAAAACTATTGAAATATGACTTGCATTTTACTCCCTTAAGACCCACACCATTCCTAGATATAGAGAAAAATGTACACACAATGTTAGTTAATACAATAATTAATTATTTCGAATTACATACAAACTTCACAAAGTATAATGAATTAATTTTTAATTATTAAAAAATGAATTAATTAAGAAAACCAAATAATGTGTTTGATTCACTATTAGTTACTCATAATAGTTTCATTATTATAGTCAAATTCATGTCATTATTTAATCTCGACGTAAAGCCACTTTCGAAAGAGGAGAGCAACTCACCAGGTTAGCAATGAATGAAAGTTTTCTATTCTAATACATTTTTTTTGGAATGATTGTTTCATGTTAGTTTGGGTTATGAATGTCGCGAATTTCGGAATTGGTCGGAAAGCGAGCGTGATAAGAGTTTGTAAGCCAGTCACACGTAATTCGAATCGAATAAAGTAATTTAGTTATCGGAAAAATAATAATTACACACTCAGCGTGTTACACGGTTACACAGATTAACTCTAAAGAACAGCTGTTCCAGATTCCAGTGTTCCAGAATTCAAGAAACCCATTACACTAATCAATTGGAAAATTCTTTTTTTGTGTTATTTATTTTACGACACAAACAACACAGACAGTTACACTTTACACCGCTGTAGATAGCACCGGCTATCTTAGGTTAAGTTTTTACGTACTAGGATCTATTTAGAATCGTTTTGATCGCTAGTATTGTATTCATACTTCTGTGTGCATTGTGCATCCCCTTGCGTATTCTAAATCGAAGTAAGGTATAACTTCGGTTTGGGAGGGGGGAGTTGTGACATTGTAGTTATACTACATGTCACTTAGAAATAAACTAGCGAGACAAGGTATAGTATAGCACCTGTCAAGCTTACTATGCGAAGTAAGCGTGCTATACATACCAATCTAGTCCTAATAGACACACATATGCGAATGTGTGAAACCGATATAGGCTTACAGTGCGTAGTAAGCAGGAGAACTCGAAGCAAAGGAGATGCGACTCCTGACTGCGCACAATTACACACACACACATTGCTCCGTCGATCCAGCATCCTAATGCCTTCTCCAGCACCAGGAATGACCCGTACTGTATCCCCAGGTCCCATCCAGCCTGGAATACCCTCTCCAGCTGTCCGGACACTCCGAGCCGAAGATCCCGTATTGACAATATACGGCACCTGCAATAAAGAAACTCGAGGGGCTCGATTTAGCTTAAAATCGAGGTAAAAAGGAACGATTTAAGAGCTTACCTCGCAGATAGTATTCTCAGCAGGGCCGCAGTTACTCAATCGCCATCCAGCACCACGAAGTCAACGTCGTCGACGACATCTCCGTCGAGGCAGCGAAATCACGGCCCGAGCGGCCAGTACGAACTGAGCCGAGCGCGCACGACTCGAGACGCGAGAGTAGGCGCGCCTGCGCAATACGCCGAGGAAAAACTCTCTCGCTTCGTGCGTGCCGATAATCGAGAGACTGCGACCGACCACCGATCGTGTAGCACGAGATACGGCAATTTTACAAACTACGTGTGTGTCCGAGGGATCCAGGAGACGAGCGTCCAGGTGAGCCGTGCTCCTTCCTCCCAAATCCAGCTTCCTTTAAGTGTGTGTGCGCGACGCGTGGTTAGGTGCGGGACGGCCCGCAATCGCGCGAACGCGAGCGACCGCGGCCAACGTGACTGGCAATTTTTGAACGACAAAGCCGCTGCTTTGCCGTGTAATACTTACGTGCACATTAAGTGCAATAAACCTGCAATCTCTTTTTAACGAAGTTGTTTAATTTGTGTTTTAACCGTGACTCCACCCTAATCCCCAGTGGACACGTCACAATCTTCCCAGAAAATAGTTTATTATTTGTCACATAAATACATAAAAAAAGCAATTTATCATAATATATAATGTTTTTATAAAAATTTTGTAAAATTTTTATAGAACCAAATTTATATAAAAGTTTTATAAAGTGATTTATATAAAAATTTTATATAAACTTATAAAATTTTTCCACATGGGGGTATTATAGTTAAAAGAAATTTTTATTCTTTCTAACAATCAATTAATCATAATTTTGTGTCAAGCATTATTTACTGATGTTTTCATAATTATTTATAACTTTTAAATTAAATAATATTTAAAGTATATTGTTTGTACGAATCTTTTAGCACGTGCCTCCTGTATTATTATTATTATTATTATAGATGGTGTGCTTAATATAAAAATGTCAAATAAACAATAATAAATAAGCTTAATGTTAAAATTAATAATTGAGGCTTAAATTAATCCAGGCTGATACCGCATTCCGTTACCGATTCTTATTCTCTTCAGCCCGATTTTCATATCGACAATTACTTATCTATTTTAAACGATCTACTTGAAATGTTATAAATAATGCGTGTAATTCTACGTATTAGATTAAAAGTAGGTACCATAAAAGATTCGTACAAACAATATACTTTAAATATTATTTAATTTAAAGAACCGACACGGTACCGGACTGGCGGAGACGCACCTCGACCGGTCACGGAAGTTAAGCAGCACTGAGTGCGGTTCGCACTTGGATGGGTGACATTCTCGGTCGCTGGGCTTTCGTGGCGGGTTAGGTGTTTTTTTCACACTTCACAACGTGAGCGGGAGGTGTGAAACATTCGGTTTCGGTGTCAAGGCCTACGCAATGTGAGTTTGACACCCAAAAAGAATGTTTCGAATACACCGGCCATCTCGGGTGAGGTTTTCCCCTGCTTCACAGGTTTCCCTCATCCACGGGCATAACCCCGGGCGAATGCGAGATGGTGGGGTTTTTAAGGGAGGGACAAAGCACCCACACATAGGTGGTAGGTGGACACCGTTAAAGTCCCCAGGGGGATAAACGGTAGGAAGTGCCAGGAAAAAGAGAGCACAAATCAAGAATATTATTTAATTTAAAGAACCGACACGGTACCGGACTGGCGGAGACGCACCTCGACCGGTCACGGAAGTTAAGCAGCACTGAGTGCGGTTCGCACTTGGATGGGTGACATTCTCGGTCGCTGGGCTTTCGTGGCGGGTTAGGTGTTTTTTCACACTTCACAACGTGAGCGGGAGATACGGCAATTTTACAAACTACGTGTGTGTCCGAGGGATCCAGGAGACGAGCGTCCAGGTGAGCCGTGCTCCTTCCTCCCAAATCCAGCTTCCTTTAAGTGTGTGTGCGCGACGCGTGGTTAGGTGCGGGACGGCCCGCAATCGCGCGAACGCGAGCGACCGCGGCCAACGTGACTGGCAATTTTTGAACGACAAAGCCGCTGCTTTGCCGTGTAATACTTACGTGCACATTAAGTGCAATAAACCTGCAATCTCTTTTTAACGAAGTTGTTTAATTTGTGTTTTAACCGTGACTCCACCCTAATCCCCAGTGGACACGTCACAATCTTCCCAGAAAATAGTTTATTATTTGTCACATAAATACATAAAAAAAGCAATTTATCATAATATATAATGTTTTTATAAAAATTTTGTAAAATTTTTATAGAACCAAATTTATATAAAAGTTTTATAAAGTGATTTATATAAAAATTTTATATAAACTTTATAAAATTTTTCCACATGGGGGTATTATAGTTAAAAGAAATTTTTATTCTTTCTAACAATCAATTAATCATAATTTTGTGTCAAGCATTATTTACTGATGTTTTCATAATTATTTATAACTTTTAAATTAAATAATATTTAAAGTATATTGTTTGTACGAATCTTTTAGCACGTGCCTCCTGTATTATTATTATTATTATTATTATAGATGGTGTGCTTAATATAAAAATGTCAAATAAACAATAATAAATAAGCTTAATGTTAAAATTAATAATTGAGGCTTAAATTAATCCAGGCTGATACCGCATTCCGTTACCGATTCTTATTCTCTTCAAACGATCTACTTGAAATGTTATAAATAATGCGTGTAATTCTACGTATTAGATTAAAAGTAGGTACCATAAAAGATTCGTACAAACAATATACTTTAAATATTATTTAATTTAAAGAACCGACACGGTACCGGACTGGCGGAGACGCACCTCGACCGGTCACGGAAGTTAAGCAGCACTGAGTGCGGTTCGCACTTGGATGGGTGACATTCTCGGTCGCTGGGCTTTCGTGGCGGGTTAGGTGTTTTTTCACACTTCACAACGTGAGCGGGAGGTGTGAAACATTCGGTTTCGGTGTCAAGGCCTACGCAATGTGAGTTTGACACCCAAAAAGAATGTTTCGAATACACCGGCCATCTCGGGTGAGGTTTTCCCCTGCTTCACAGGTTTCCCTCATCCACGGGCATAACCCCGGGCGAATGCGAGATGGTGGGGTTTTTAAGGGAGGGACAAAGCACCCACACATAGGTGGTAGGTGGACACCGTTAAAGTCCCCAGGGGGATAAACGGTAGGAAGTGCCAGGAAAAAGAGAGCACAAATCAAGAATATTATTTAATTTAAAAGTTATAAATAATTATGAAAACATCAGTAAATAATGCTTGACACAAAATTATGATTAATTGATTGTTAGAAAGAATAAAAATTTCTTTTAACTATAATACCGTGTTAATTTTGAAAGTCACCTGTAGTATTGACATGATATTATAAAATACGAGGTTTATTTTAGACCTGCAGTAATATGTTTAAGCTTTGACACGTTTTACAATTCCATAAAATCAGTTTTTGTACAAAAATCCCAAAATCTGTTGTGCCAAATTAAAAAACGTAAATACATAAAATGTTTGTCACGCAATCACAAACCTTTTTCCTATTATACAAATGACAAGTTTTTCGACGCATTGTAATGATAAATGTACAAAAACGAGTAAAATAGCGAAAACAGGCCAAAAATTGTCATAAAAAAATAAAAATAAAAATTTCTTTTAACTATATTCCTATTAGTTTTAAAAGTTACCTATAGCATGGATGTTACCTGTGATAACACTCAAAATACAAGACATTTTAGACCTTGCAGTAATCCGATAAGTCTTGCGCAAGAATGCAAAAAAAAAATTTTCAAAAGTTAATAAACGTGTACCAAGGTCAAATATCCATTGCAGTAACTTCGGGATAATTTTCTATCTACAAAAACCGAGTTTCACTCAAATTTTGGTAAAAAGGAATTTAGGTAGACCGACGTTGTGAGCATTAGAAAATACCAAAAAACGTGTTTTTTTAATTTTAGGTCAAATTTAAATAAGCATAACTTTAAGCCAAATTAACTTTATATAGTAAACCTGGAACAGAAAGAAAGCTTATACCAATATAAATCTAACCGCATTGGGTTTTTTTTAAAATATCAAAAACTGTTAATTTGGTAGCATTTAGAAAATGTGCAAAATTTGAAAAAACAAGTGTTTATATTTAGCTGTGTCAAAATTTTTGATTACAAAATAATTGTATTCTATATAGCTAGATTAAAAGTCTATAATAATACGAAGACTTTGCCCTGGACTGGATAAAAAAATACTAATTTCTCAAATTTTGGTGCTACTTTGAAAAATGTTAAAAAATGATGAAAAATAGCCTATTTTTGAATGTTTAAAATCGCATACCTACGACCTTAATTGATTTAGAAGGCTACAATTTTGGCTCACTTACTTTTTTTTATAGTATAGTAACATACTAAATTTTTAGCCCGATTGGTTGACACCCCCCCGGACCGATTTACAAAAAAGTATTGGAATGACCCATACATATGCAACAACAAAATTTTTATTATATTATATGGCACTATTCTGCGAAATTGTATTTAAAATATTAAATAAACAATATCGATTAACAAATACTTATTCCCAACTTGTGATCGTGTATGTACAATCTTTCTATGGTATTTTGATCTTTTAAGAAAAAATAAATTTGTTAATAATAAATGAAAAAATAATTTTCAGTCGGTAATTATTTATCTAAAAAGACACGAATTTTTAACGCAAAAATCAGAATTAAATTACAAATTTAATATTCTGAATAAATTTGAGTATATTATTAAAAACATGCCTAAGGGGATGGCACTCAGAATTTTTAAAAAATTTATTTTTTTGTTTATAAAAAAGTATTAAAAATTACCATTTTTGGAGTCCGACGTCCCCTTAAATGTTTTACCTTTTCTAGTGTAATAATAAAAAATGTCAAGACTTTCACCTTCGTAAGTTTCAAAATCATGTATAATATGACGACAATACATCCTGTACTGATATAAATAAAATGAATTACGTGTATTTATTAAGTATATATTCTATATAAAAGTTCAAATCGTCTATAATTTTATAAAACCGAAAACATTGACCTCAACTTCTTTGAAAACGACGCTATCAATTTTCGTTATATATTGCATATAAAAGACAATAGCAGGAATGCATAATAAAAGATAATGAAAATAATGTCCCATTTAAAATTATACAATTTATCCCTGGTTATCCCTGAAAATAAGATGGAAAAAGTATTAGATACATTCAATAATCAATAGTACACCACTTGAATTCACCCATGAAAAAGAAAAAAATGGGGCTATAAATTTTTTAGAGATATCTTTAATTAGAGACAATTATAGTAAAAAAATAGTCTCTATATAACTGGTATAGAAAAGATACATTTTCAGGCAGAGATTTTTACATTTTTTATCTAGTAATCCTATAGAACATAAAAGAGCGATGGTTTATATACTTTGGTGGATAAGGCAATTTTATTGTCAAATCAGAAGTTTCATGAAATCAACATTAAAATAGTCAAAGACTTTTTATTAGATAATCAGTATTCAATTAAATTTTTTAACCATAATGTAAGAAAAAGAATGGAAAAACTTAAATACAAATCTGATAATAATAATAATATTCAACAAAATACACAAAACAGATATATAGCAACCTAAAGTGTCCCCTATATTCCGAAATTTTATGACAATATATCTGGTTTTATGACACAGAAGGGTATTAAAGTGGTTCCCAAAATTTGTAATGGCTTGGGTAATGTTATGAGATTCAAGGAAAATACTGATAAGCTTAGTGAAAAACAAACGTACTATATAAAATTAAATGTAACGATTGTGACGCAACATACGTAGGTGAGACGAAAAGACAACTACAATTTAGAATAAAAGAACAAAAATAATAGTAAAAAGTCTGGGGTTCACTATGTTATTAACAATCATATAGCAAAATATAACCATACTTTTAATTTTAATAATGTAGAAATACTAGATCGAGAAAAGATTTGGAGAAAAAGACTGATAAATGACCCACATTAAATTTGAAAAAAATGCGATTAATGTTCAAGATGATACAAAAAACTTTAGCCTATTTAACAATGGCATTATTATCCCGCGTAAAAAAAAATAAATTTTGCATAACTTTGGCCAAACTTCCGCCAAATGATAACTTAGCAAAAGTTTTCCCAAACTTGTGCAACGAGACAATGCCAAACTTTATTGCTATAATAATCAAAGTTTTGCACACATTTGGCCAAGCTTTTACAAAGTTTGCATAACGTTTAGGAAACCTTGTCGAAAATTGTTGATACAATCAATGAGTAATTTAAAAAAAAATCTTTACAAAAAAATATATGTATACAATTAAAGTTTTCGCATAATTTATAGTTTCCAATAGTTTTACTAACTATCTTTTAAGGTTTATCAAGCTTTGACATTAACTTTAAAAAAATATTGCTTTTAATGAAAAAATAAAACCTTGTTATATTTAGTCCTTTACTTTGCATAGTTTTATGATTTAAATTTAAATTTTTAGTGATTATATTACTAAAAATAAATAGAAACTATATTGCAAAGTAACAAATATTGTATTTATTCTATATTTATAAGTATATACAACTACAATTATTTATAATAACACGCATATACAATCATTTCAGTATTTTAAATCGATTTTTAAGTTCCTTCGTTATTTTTTATTGATTGAACAACAAATTCTTTTTCGCCGACATTTATATAAAAATATACATTGTACAGATTTTCTAATTTAATAACGCGCAAAACATTTGAATCATTACATTTAAAAATGGTAGGTATATAATTATTCATTACGTCACACTTATACGCTTTCAAATGAAGGTGAACATGAACAAAAACATAATCTGAAGAATGTTTGAATAATACCTGATTTAACTGTATCAGACTGAAAATACTGTATATAAGAGGATTTCTTTTTTTTATTTGCACTATAAGCCTCAGTTTCGTAATAAATATTTTCTTTGAACAACCTGTGGAAAAAATAACATTTTGCAGGATTTATTATTATATTATTTTCCAACGCAGTCCGTTCTACATAATCAGGTATGTTGCGAGCTTTTTTATGAACACCAACTATATAAGTATGGTTAGCTATTTTTTCAAGTTTTTTTTCTATGAGTAGCTGATTTTTCTATTTTGTTACAAAAGGTATCAATTGAACTACCATTTATCAAATATCTATTTTTTAACTCAGTTAAACTTAAAAATGATTTTACCGACGAACAGATTTGAAGTTCTGGACTCTTGGATCCATGTACGTATCTCTTGAGTATTCCGTTGAAATTTTCGAAGTAAAAGCAGAATGTGTTCAAAACGGTCCAAATTTCTTTATTTCATTGGGTAAATGAAGTAGTAGGTGTACATTACATGTCATTGAATTTTCTCCATATAAATATTCATATCTTGATACGTTTTCTGTTAAAGCTCGGCTTGTTTTTTCTATCACCTCAGTACTAACACTTGGTAACCTTAAAGAGACTATAGCAAACACTAACAAAATGTGATGCTCGAAATAATTTTCAATCATTACATTTTCTAGAACTGTCAAACTGTAAACTAATAAAAATGTTCTCAACTCGGAAGCTTTCCAATACGAATAGTCACTTACTTTACGTGGTATGCGATTTACAAAAGATGGAGGTGTAAGGCGTTCAATTTTTTCATCAATAATCTTAATAAAAGGTATCAAACTAGACGGGTGCCCTCGATAGTCTTCATCAAACCAAAATTTCATCAATTTTTTTGTAACGCCTTGAAAGACGCAATGCATCTCGTCGATAGCAGTCGATTCCACGTAATTATTAACTATTAAAAACAGAGCAGTAGGTCCTTTAACACCGCATACTGGAGCTTTTAAGTCTAGTGCTTGTTGAGCATAAACCTTAGTTGATTCTATGGTACTTAAATTAAATTGATTTGTAAATGGGTACGTTTGTACATTGTCAATTCTTTTTGTTTCGATTTCACAGTTCGGACATCCGTTTTTTCCATTGAATTGAACTATATTTAAAAATAGTGCCTTTGCCGGCAGGTCGCAAGTACCGCTCAATATCATACCTCGTACTTTATCTGGATTAATCTCATTAGTAACTTTAATTTCTACTCCTCTAAATAATTTCTCTAAATCATTTTCGAATACAGATACAAATATATTTATTAATGGCTTATTTGGACCAAACCACAAGCCTGCAACTATTGTATTTTCTTTTCTTATTCGTACTTCGTAAGGAAGCTCATTTAAAGTTAAATAAAAAGGCCAGATACTGTACTTCGAAGATTTAAAGAGTGGTACTCCATCCGTGTTCCAAATAAAAGTAACATTATTAGAATATCATTTATAAAATCTTGTGGTAACGAC
Source organism: Theocolax elegans (assembly GCA_026168455.1). Classification (NCBI taxonomy): domain Eukaryota; kingdom Metazoa; phylum Arthropoda; class Insecta; order Hymenoptera; family Cerocephalidae; genus Theocolax; species Theocolax elegans. The sequence goes on along the minus strand of CM047426.1, from coordinate 37,194,467 downwards.
TTATAGATAGATCCATCATAGACATCTTCATAATTCTGTGCATTCACTTTTTCGCGCGAAAAACGATGATTTAATTGTTCCCTACAGCCAGATCGATTAAACATTGACGATAACTGAGAGATAATAGAGATTTCTAAAATATAACTCATACACTCATTTTGGTTGCATCTATTACAAAAATTTTTTTCAGATTTTGAACAGCATAGAGTGCAATAAAAATGCTTAATCAAAGGAGCTTCGATTTTTAAAAAAAATTTTTTAAGCTTGTATAATGATTTTACACAATTATTTGGTTTCAAACAATGCAACTCAATTAATGATAAAATAGATGATAATAATATTCCTGACATGTTAAATTTACTTGATACGCTAAAAATAGCTAAGATACTTTCCGCTACAGTTATAGGAGCACCTTCGTATATAGGTAAATTTCTACTATCGAAATCGTTATCATTATTATCTGAATTTTCAGAATCCTCTGAGTCTGAGTCTGATGAAGTTTCGCTTTCTTGAGAAGAAGTACTTTCAGTATCATTATTAGAACTGCTCTCTTGAGAGTCAAATGAATCGTTACTTCCTTCGTAATCTATTTTATCAAATCAAGCAATTTTTAAATCGTTACTTATACAATTTTTTAATACTAATTATTTAATTATTCATACTCATTTTAATCTATATTTTACACATAATTTGTATGCTTCAAAGAATACTTTAAGGGGTCAAGCCTGGGTTAACTGCTCAAAAAATCGATTTTTTTTTTATTAACTTTTTTAAAGTATTTCTTACATAAAACATTATCCCAAAATTTGAAAAAAAACAAAAAATTTTTTCGCAAGTTATAATTGAAATAAAGTAAGCATCAATAGACATTATTTCTCTAAAATTATTTTTGCAAAAAAGACATTTATTTTAATTTAACTAAAATAATAATTGGGAGGTTTTCGACGTTTACATACAAGTATATTAAACGAAGCAACTATCAAGCGTAGAGTTTGGTAAAGTAGAAATTTACTTTACCATACGATTCAAATTTAATAGTTAATAAATAAATGATTCTTTTTACTCTAATATACTGCACAAATACGTACAGTTCTATTTGAAGTAAATATTGCCTGCATTGATAAAGTATTTACATTATTTTAGTAAATACTCAGTGGATTTTAAATTAAAAGTATATTTTTAACTTTAAATTTTATTAGTTTTAAGAAATTAATTATAAGTTTATACAAAAAACGAGCAGTAAAACAAATGCCAGACTCAAGTAACAGAATACCTGGTACATCTGCTCATAAAAAAATTATCAACATCAGTAAGATCCAACTACGATGCACTTCCATCAACATTGATCCAGATCAAGTAAAAAGTTAAAAACTGATACCATTGAAGAAAGTAGCACAGAAAATAAAATTATAGATATATCACTACTTTTCCCAACATTAGAAGAATTTTTAGTTTGTCAGAATTGTCATGGTACAGTTAAATTTTCTGAAGTTGATGTGAGAGGTTTGGGAAGTAAAATAACAATAACATGTACAAACTGTTTTAAGGTATTTGTTATTGATTCAAGTAGAAAAGTTGGAAAAAAGTAACGCTTATGAAATAAATAGATGTTAGTGTACACAATGAGAACTCTTGGTCATGGGCATGCTGGTTTAGTTACTTTTTGTGGAAATATGGATTTGCCGAGTCCAGTTTCTCACAGTAATTATGACATTATTAATACAGAGATAAAAAATGTTTGTAAAGAAGTTGGTAAACAGTCTATGAAAGCAACTGTCGAGCAAGTATATGATTCAACAAGTCAGAATTGCCATATAAGTGTATCAGGTGATGGTTCTTGGAGGAAGCGAGGATTCAATTCTCTTCAAGGTGTTGATAATGCATGAGAATGAAAAAGTAATTGACGTTCCTCCAAAGCAATATTTTTGCAGAGCATGTGAATTGCGACCAGAAGAAGAAACAAAAGAATATAGAGAGTGGTACTTTACGGCATGAAATATACTAATTATATTGGAGGTTTCAAACACTTTCACAAATAAGTACACATAAAATAACTTCAACCACATAATATCGCACTAAGCACAAATACACTGAGCATAACAAAACACTTGTTTATAATTTTATCTGTATTCTGCAAATATTGTATATCTAAGTGTTGACACATTGGTTATGCTGAAATGGAGAAACAAAGAATCAATTTCTTGACATAAACAAAATATAAATTTAAGGTTATGCAAATACTTATCTGATATAATTTGTTCATGCAGTTTTATAAACCACTAGTTTTTTTTACTTATTTTATTTAGATATTATATAATATAATATATATAATATATAATTCTACTTGATATTATAATAGCTTAAAACTGAACTACAAACGTGTGGCTGGTGCACACTTCCATTAGCAGCTGTAACACTATTTATGCCTCTCTCTTTCTCTATCACCTGACAAGGCTATTCGAGAAATCAATAATCTTATGGAAGACTTGTCATGTGAGAGAGAGAGAAAGAGATATTGTACACAACTGTCAAACAGTATTTGTTTTTACTGCATTCTTTACATACTTTTAATTAAATTTAATGCTTATAAAAAATTATAATCATATAATATAATATAATAATCATAGTATAAATATTATTATATAAAATAGTCATAAACTATATATAAAATAATCATGTATTAATATTCAATAATAGCTAAGTATTCTTTTAGTTTTAAAAAATTTTATTCCTCTTTTTATAAAGAAACTGATTCTTGAAGTTGACTTTCTGTTATTTTAGATAATACATGTATATTAAAAAAATATACTGAGTATTATATTAATAAAACCAGAAAAAAGTCACTATAAACCTATTAAATATACATATTATTAAGATTACACATACAAATTGTACGATACCTGAAGAATATGGTATTAGAATTATAAAATAAGTAAAACTTTAAATCTAATAAGTGAAACTTTAAATGCATTTATCTCATTAATGCTTTTTTAATGATTTTAGCTTACTTGCCGCAGGATATTTCAGAGCCAGGTTGATGAATCACTTTGAAATTTTGGGGAAACTTTTAAAATATATATTTCTACGGACTTATGTTGCCCAATTTTCAAAAAGATAAGTTTTAGGTGAATGTTATGTACGTATACGTACATAACATTCACTATTTTTCTTGTTATTATCAACTTTTATATTTAATACATTGTTATTAATTTTTTTTCAGAAAAGGAAAAACATAAGTCTGTAAACGTATATTCCATGAACATTTTAAGCCTTATTAGACATTAAAAGATGCATTCAATGCTTCAATATCCTACGGCAACTGCAAAAATTAATCAATTTTTAATATCATTATAAGTTTAATAACCAGGATTAAAAATGCATTATAAACATTTTTTATATTGATAAATATAATGTATAATACATATATATTATGTAAAAAAAATTAACATGTGAGAAGAATTAAAAAAAAAAAAATTATTCTAATAATAATTATTTATTTATTGAAAACATTTAACCCAGGCTTGACCCCTTAAACTAAAATGTACCTAATAAGTATAGGAGGGTAAAATACTAGTGAATAGTATATTATGACAGTTCTACCGTGCCCGAGATTGTTCGCACGAGCGAAGCGAGTGCTAACATCGAGCAAGGTAAAAAAAACATCTCCCACAACAGTTTCATACGAAATCAAATTGTGATTTTGAGGTTAAAATGATATAAATATTTATTTCATAGTGCATAAAAACCTAGTATAAAAAAGAAAAGCAGGATCGATTATTCCACGATTTTCGATCACACGATGTTGTATAATTGTGCACAATTGTTAGGACACATACCATACGTTTTGTACATTTATAAAAAAACTTTAAAGCGTACAGTATGAAAAAATACTTTCTTTATTCATATAGATTATACTGATTTAACAATCTTTGAAAATAAAATTGAATGTATAATTTTTTACCTATCATTGGCGAGGTTTGATAAATATTTTCATTACGACCATTTGCATTACCATCAATCAAATTCATTATTACGTTGGAAATTATGTAACTCTTCTACTTGAAAATCTTGCATTGAATCGTCTAGAATTTAAATAATTAATTAATAGATAAAAATAGAATTCGTACGACCAGGGACCGTTTCAAAACAAAAGTAAACAAAAGAAAATAATTTTATTTTTATTTTGTTTGAAAAAACAAAATAAAAATACATAATTATTTTGTTTTCGTTTTTAAAAATAAAAACAGAACTAAATTTGTTTTTATATAAGTTTTATATTATAAATATTTATTATATTTTTTTATTTAATTTTTATTTAGTTTTTATTTTTAAATAAAAACATAATTATTATATTTATTTAGTTACGTTTTTCAAAATAAAAACTAAAAAAAAAATTATTTTGTTTTTATTGGAACACGAAATTTAAAAACAAAACAAAATTAAGAGTGGATTGCGCTTGGAAAATTTTTTTCGACACTCCTTGCGAAAAGCGCAACTTCTCACACGTCGTATCGAAAAATACCGTACGACACAAGTGCGAGAAGGAGATTTTCGTCTTGTATAGCGTTTGGCCCGAGCAAAGTAAATATCGCGATGAATTATTTTCGATTTTAGTTAAAGTTTTTAATATGATGAGATTATACACTTATTTTTACGCTACGATTAAAATTTGGGATATGTATTGAGTTAAAAACGAAAAAAATTTATCTCTTTATGGATAGAATTTTAGAATAGAAAATCACGCAGTGTTACGAAAAATCTTTTTTTTTAAATTAATATTGAATTTTGTTGGTCTTGCTGAGCTAACGTCTAACGACTCTAAGAACTCCAAGTTGCTCGCTCGAAAAGGCACGACAATTCGCCGCGTATCAATCCCGAGGACAACATTATGAAGGCCACAAGCCGCCAGACATAAACCAAAAGAAGAAGCAAATAAAATACTAAGTAATAAAATTGAAAATATTTTAATAAGAAAGAAAGAAATTTTAAGTCTATGTGTTTCGTCTTAATTTAAAAACTTTTGCCTGGGCGAGAAAAAATTATATTTTTAATCTTTTTTTTTGTTATTAGAAAGTTATGGCTAAATTTATAGCAAATTTAGTCGACGATATATTAATTATTCGATGCAACGGGCATTTTAGGAAAGGATTAAATAAAAATAAAATACAAAAAAGCAGTAGCAATAATGAAATTGCCACATCGTCTACCGACATGCTTCAATAACAGTTTTATAATATATATATATATATATATATATATATATTACTTTACATTTAAAAAATACTATGATTTTGTTTGTAAGTATGCTCTTTCTCTTTACCTACACCTGACAGTTTCATCATCTTTTCGTCATCCTCTTCAGGATATACTACTTGTCAATATATCGAACGTTTAACATTTCTTCAATATTGTTTTTGTTTTTGTTTTTTATTTTTACTTTTGTTTAATTTTAATTTAATTTTGTTTTTATTTCTAAAACCAAAAATAAAATTATTTATTAATTATGTTTTTATTTCAAAAACAAAATAAAAACAGATCAAATTAGATTTGGTTTTTATTTTCACATTGAAAATAAAAACTAAACTAAAATATATTTTATTTTTGTTTTTATCTAATAAAATAAAAACAAAATAAATACTAATTCAATTAATGATTTTGAAAATAAAAACTAAATGTTTTGTTTAGTTTTGAAACGGTCCCTGCGTACGACTTATCTACGTATACTACTGTCTTTGTACTACTCGTATTCGTACTACTGAATTTGTACTACTTGTACCTAAGTTTACCTCCTCTTAAAGTATTACATTAATTTATATAATGCAATAATAATCGACACTTTTAAACTAATAAATATTAATTTTGCATTAAGAAAACTCGTATTGATATTCAATAATGCATGAAGAATTTGTTACATATTAAATATTATTAATCTTTTACAGAAATAATTTAAAATTATTAAAAAATTAAGATAAAGTTGCTAAGGTAAATATGAAATTAAAAACTTTTAACCTTTTCTAATGACTGCATAGTTAATTATATTTTCTCTTGGAACATCGTTTTGAGATGATTCGCTTTCAGTATGAGGGTCCATTATTCTTGACAATAGTACATGCTTTTTTTGTCGAGAATATTCTTACAGTGTAAATTTTCGTTTAGGCATTTTTAAACCTAATTAAAAATAAGTTTATAATACTCAATCAGAAAGGTTTAAGGAAATGGTAAATAAAGTTACCATTTAAGGCCGGTTTCATTTGTTCAGTCCTTGATTTTACTTTTTTAAACGTTTATATAATAAGAAATATAATAAAAAAATATGTTAAAAAAGGGTATAAAATGATATTAAAACCCTTTCAACAAATAGCTTTTAACCTTACTTTTTAATAACCAAATAAGTATTGTAACGTTACCTTTCAATTTTTAGAATCTCACACTATTAACAATATATCATATAATTTAAATGTTTATACTGTTTCTTATGGATTTAAATATTAATAATACTTTTTTGATTAAAGTTAAATAACATCGATAATCATTATATTTTATTAACCTACGTGACAGTTAAATAAAAACAATAATCATCTGATATTTGAAGTTATGCAAAAGCAATGAAATATGCCGCAGCTGCGTGCATCGTACAAAATGTCATATTCACCCAACTATATGCAAAGCATACTTTACTACTAATTAGTTGATTTTGCAACTGACATTGTAAAAATGTATGCTTTGATTTTCTGGAAGGATACGCGAGAAATAAGTGTTGTTCATAAAAATAAAATTAAATCTAAGATAGAAGGAACGGTAGCTAAGTGGGGACAAACTTTTTACGCTGTCAAGGTCTTAAAAACCAGTGGTAAGTATATCAATAACCTAAAAGTTACAATGATCGAATTCGATCTTAATTAAATTTTTTTCATCTGATAAGTCTTTTTATTTGCCCCATTCTGACTTCTATAATTATTGTTTCTAAGTACACATCTAAATTTGTAGAGAAAAAAGATTGGTTAGACTCCCTTAGTGTCACGAAGGATGGCCAAATAATTACTCAGGATAGAAGGTCTTCAATTTCCGATCATTTATTAATTCAAAAGAGGGTCTTAAAACAGAAAGAGCGTGAGAACTAAATCAAGAAACGACAAGTTTTAGCAGAACAGAATTCATTCATTTTGCAGAAACCATCGATTTTTGAGAGATCCTCGTCATTAAAATGTGCTGTTAACAATACTACGTAAGTTTTAATTTTCTTAATCTTAAAACGCTCTTAAACTAAAAAAAATTAACAATATTTTGTACGTTTAAAAGTCACGGAAATCACAAGGAAAATGCAACAGAGAGAGTTCAACTCGATTCAGATATTGAATCTACAACTTTCCCTGAAACCACAAAAGAATCAGAAAATAAAAATAGTTCAGAATTAGAAGCAGAATTCAGCTCTTCCGAAATAGTAAGAAAGACTGACGGCGATACAGAAAGCGAGCAAGAGGGTCAATCGAGTAAAGCTACGTCAGTCGTAACGGAGGTTCAATCGAAAAATGATTTTAATATTGGATCTGAATTATCAGGTATTAATAAAAAAAATTTCATTGTTGGTTTCGATTTTTGAAAGTTTAAATAAGAAAGTCCATAATAACAAATTGTTTTTATTTTTAGTTACTTATGTAAATATACAAGCTCTTAAAAAGATATTAGCTTTGGCCGAAGATATTTATGGAAAGCAAAACGAGGTAAACTGCAAAAAAAAGTTTTATTCTAAAACAAAAATATATTATAAATTTTACTTTATGTTCTTAGAATGGACCAAACAAAAGTAAATTTGTACCATATGTAGCAGAAAAAAATTCCAATAATAGCGTATGTATATTTTTAACTATCTTAAGGGCAGTTCGTACTCATAGCTTCACAAATCCACCACCCGAATTTTGCGAGCAAAAGTGGCGCTGCCGTCAGATAAGCTAAGTTCATATTCGACAATAATTATGGGCAATTAAAGAAAACAGAGTTTTTACCACACAAAATCAGAGTTGAGCGCCATAGCTATTGATGTAATGATTAATTACATATTGCTTAGCTGATCGAAAAGTCAGTATTTTCGACGAATAGTGAGAAGTACGAATCAATTCTGAGAACACATACCGAAGTCACTTCGTACTTCTCACTATTCGTCGAAAATACTGACTTCGATCAGCTAAGCAATATGTAATTAATCATTACATCAATAGCTATGGCGCTCAACTCTGATTTTGTGTGGTAAAAACTCTGTTTTCTTTAAATATCCATAATTATTGTTGAATATGAACTCAGCCTATCTGACGGCAGCGCCACTTCTGCTCGCAAATTTTCGGGTGGCGGATTTGAGAAGCTATTAGTACGGACTCCCCTTAATAATTTTTATGAAAATTTTTTTTATTAAATAGTATATTTCGTAACGAATGCATAAAAAGTTATTACCTTATGTGCTAAAAAGGCACGAGGTTTGGCGGAGCCGGACCAAGGGTTTTTTTGTTACACGAGGTCTGAATTTTGCAGCGCATGTGTTGCGAATGATATTTTTCGATACATTACACAGAAAATCGCAATTTACAAAAACGTAAACAATGAGGAAAATGCGATTTTCCGCATACTATATCGAAAACTATTTTATCTACGTGCAGGTAGAAATAGTAGCTGGATCGAGAGTATTTGTGAACGAGTTTAAATTGAAACCCTAATAGCACTGTCCGCCTCGAAGACGTTTTTAAAACGTTTTTAAGCGTTTTAAACGTTTTAAAAACGTCTGATAACGTATTTAAGACGTTTTGTGCTGGCAGGGAAAGTATACAGACAATCTATCGCAAAAAACCTAGAGACATGGTTCGACACTTGATGAAGTTCATTCTAACCGACGAAGTTTTAAAAAAAAGCTCTCCAACAGGCAAAAATGGTTGGACGCCAATTCCAGAGAGCATAATGGTAGCTGTTGAAAGTACGTTAATAAAAATTTATTTACACACACACACACACACACGCATTATGGGATGACTTATGGCAGCACTTCCAAGTGCCACTCTACCTCAGGGAGGTCACCTCAAGTTACCTGACTGACCGTACTCTGCTCTACGACACCGACGACGGTGTGCACTCCCACAACATACGAGAGGCGTGCCGCAGGGTTCGGTCATTGGGCCCCTACTCTGGAACGCTGTCTATGACGGCCTGCTTAGGAAGCAACTTCCGGAGGGTGTCTCGATGGTGGCTTTCGCGGACAAAGTGGCGCTAGTGGTGGTCGCAAAGAGTGTCGAAGAGATCGAATATCTCGGAGACGTCTCTATAGAAGTGGTCGCCACTTAAAAAATGGAGGCGATGCTCATCTCTCGCACAAAAAAGGAGAGGACCGCCACCTTCACGGTAGGTAAAGAACGGATACGGTCGGTGAAAACGTTGAAGTATTTAGGGGTCACACTAGACGCGCGGCTGCCGTTCAAACACCATCTCGCGAACGCAGGCTCAAAGGCGGCAAAGGTGGCCCGTGCGCTGGCGGGCATCATGCCCAACATCGGGGGACCCCAGCAACCGCGAAGGTCCCTTCTTGCCTCGGTGGTGAGCTCCGTAATTTTATACGGAGCTCTTATCTGGGCTGATGCCCTGAACAGGCACAAGAGCTTTGGCGCTCCGTGCCAGAGAGCCTGCAGGATTCAATACTGCTAAAAAATCATCCCTTGCGGTTTTTCACCTGGAATAAGACTTTTGTACAATTTTTTCGCGGTAAACGAAGTACCGGATGAACGAAATATGTATTAGTTACCGATTTAATGACAATCGAATTCAGGGCCACCCCTTAGAAGGCGCACAGTGAGGGTTTGGTACTGCTAAAAAATCATCCCTTGCGGTTTTTCACCTGTAAGATAATTTTTGCACAATTTTTTCGCGGCAAACGAAGTACCGGATGAAAGATATATGCATTAGTTACTGATTAAACGACAATCTAATTCAGGGCCACCCCTTAGAAGGTGTACAGTAAGGGATTAGTACTTCTGGAAAATCATCCCTTGCGGTTTTTCACTTGAAATAAGACTTTTGCACAATCTTTTCGCGGTAAACGAAGTACCGGATGAAAGACATATGCATTAGTTACCGATTTAACGAGAATCTAATTCAGGGCTATGCCTTAGAAGGCGTACAGTAAGGGCTGTTGGAAAATCTTTCTTTACTTATTTCCTTGAAGTCATCGATTATAGATTTTGTCTTGGAGCAGTACCTAAATATGGCGTTCTCGTCATCTTCTATTTAGAAGATTTATTAAACAGAAATATTTTAAAGGAAATATAGATAGTTTGATCACCGCACTCGGTCGAATCCGGAACCACGACGAGGACGTGGCGGTTTATTGGTTCCATTTTTTTTTCACATTTTCTCACATTTTTTTTTTTTTTCCTTTTTAATTTTTTTTTATTTTTCCTTTTTAACTTTTTTTCATTTTTCCTTTTTAATTTTTTTTTCTAGTTTTTACGTTGTTACATATCAGTGTATTTTCAATCACTTTCATCGTCACTCTCTGTTATTACCGATGTATTTTCAAATATGTCGTTAAGAAAACTTGCAGGCGCTTTGATTTTATCTAAATGTCTTGCGTATCCTAAAAACCAAATAATGGACATTGTATGGGCGCAACATCCTACTGTACGTAGCCCATTTTTGCAAGTACAGTAGTACCCAACGATCGAGTTGTGTCCGGTTTTTTTATTAAACAATGGATTGTCCACGTGGATATAGTAAGCTTGTAAGTGTAACGATTCGACATGCTCATACACGTGAAATTCATAGTTACCTGTCTCATTAATATGATCTCCATAATACGATACAGCCTGCTTAATTTGATAGGATCCACATGCAATAAAATATAAATCATTCATTGTTAATATTGGAAAATTCTGGATAGAAGATTCATTCATGAGAGTAAATACTGTTTGTTTTCTAGTCAGGTTCTGCTCTGCCACTATTTGTGATACAATATTTCTCTTATCAATTGATGATAACATTTCGGTAGCTATATCATCTACATTATGAAAATCTGATTGAATACGTTGATAAAATGCATTGTACATAGCACAAGCTATTCTAAAATCAATAATTGCATGTGGAATTGCTGTATTGCACCATACCTGGTCGAAATATTTGAATAAGGTTTTAATTTTTCCATTTATGACTTCAATAATAAATCTAACTTTTGTGACTAATCTAGTAGTATTTGCTTGATTTAATGTCAATTGTTTTTCTTTGGAATCCATGAAACTGGGCATTTTAGCAATAAATCCATTTTGTTCCAATTCTTTGATTACATTTCGGAAGCCTCTATCTAAAATAAATATATCACCCTGTTTAAATAATTTGTGGAACCAATTCTCTGTCATTATTTGCTTTAAAATATCAGCATCAGACAGATTTGCGGGATAAGGCCCAAATACTTCTATTATCATTCCATTTGTGGTTACCGACATCATGGGTTTGATCAAAGGTCTATGTTTATGCATACTGAAAGATTTTCGCTGAAATTGATAGTTTCCACTTTTTTGGATATATATATATACGTCCCGTCACATACACTCAACACTGATTCTGATAAGTGATCATCGAAAAGTAATCTAGCCATTGTTGTTTGATTTAACAAAAGTTTTTCTCTTTTAAGCGCATTTACACCCAAATATTATGGTATAAAATTCAGTAATAGTGAATTTCTAACATCACTAAAATACTTTTCGACAGTTGCTCTAGGAATTTGAAAAAAGTTCGATATGACATCGTCTGAATGCCCATGTCGCAATTTCCACAAATATATGCCAAGTGCTAGTGAATTTTTTTCTACGTATATTTATGTTCAAAAATGACATCAAGGTTGAAAAATCTTGTCTAGTAATCCCTGTTTGCGATTTAAGTCGGTCGTTATCAATTACATCAAAATAATCTTCAGAAAATTCTACATTTCGAACGCTTGGAGTTCTTAAAAGGTTTAAGAAGGATACAAGTTCATCAATTGCCATAGATACACCTGTAGCTTCAGGGTCAAGCATAAGTAGGTGAGAATCTTCAATCAAACCAGAATCATTAATGTGGTGTTCACAGCATTTAGATGATAACGGAACGTACAGACCCATGTCGTGAAATATTTGAGATCTACACTTATCGGGCAGCTTTACTCGCGATAAATTATTTTTGCATCGAAATATGCAAATATTGTTTGAAATTAAAGTTCGTTTTATTGGTAGATTAACATAAGTTTGTTTTTCATTATGAATATTTTCTAAATCATTATTATACTCAATTTTAACAGACTTATAATCAGATGTATGTGGCGTTTCCAAAGCTGTATCAAAGGACTTTGATGAACTAGACTTTCTTTTGAAACCAGTCCGTTTAAAGTCAAAATAACATTTTTTACAAAAATATTCATCACTACTTTTAATAAAATCTAACTTAGCAATTTTTCTCAATTTTTTTTCACACACAGCGCATTCCATTATAAATAAAGTTATGTATTAGTACAAGTGTTTTAAGTTTGCGATTATTTTACAATTTTTCTTCATTTGCTATTGTGTACTACGCTATTTTGTACGTAAATAAATATGAGTTTATCTAAAAGTTTTTCGAATCAGTTTTCTGTAAAAACTATAGCAGAAGGTTTATTTCATAATGAGACAAATATCAATCTAAGAAACAAAGATTTGGATTTATTTAACAAATCTCAAGATTCAAAAGTGTATCATTCTAGTGATTCTGTATGATCTGAAGTTTGCTACTTTATATTGAAAAATCGAAATATACACAGAAAAACATTGGCAAAATATTCCAGGAAATGTTACGATATATATAGAAAAAAATTCAGGATGTGTACAAAACTTATTCAGAATTATTAGAGAATAATAAAACAGACAATTTGATATATAAAAGTGACGTACTTCAGCTTGAAAAAAATGAGTTGGAAGAGCAGGACCCAGAAACTATTGCGACTTAAAAATCGAATTTTCAACTGAAGACTGGAAAAATAAAAGCAATGATACTGCTGAAAATTCTGAGGTAAATTCTGAAAACAACTGTTTAGACGTTAACAAAGAATCAATGGTGTTCTTGCATAACGTGTTTAACCAGGATTTTGATTATCCTGCCAATTTTCCTACTATAGTATTGCGGGAATTGAACTAAACGCTCATAGTTTTCAAACATTGTTTCCAACACAAAATATCGACGACAACATAATTAACGCATTTAATATCGTTATAGCCTCTGAAGCAAATACAAACGGCAGATCGATATTACCTTTTGAAACATTTTTTGTATCATCAATCATACACCGAAACTTTGTCAGCGTTGGATACGATAAATGGGTACAACGATCTGAGTTGTGGAACAACGAAATATGGATCTTGCCTGTTCACCAGCAAACACCAATCAAGCATTGGTCATTGTTTATTGTATATACGAAATTGAAACCTGGTGGCCCTGAATTATATTATCGTTTCATCGCTAACTAATGCATATATCTTTCATCCGGTACTTCGTTTGCCGCGAAAAAATTGTGCAAAAGTCTTATTTCAGGTGAAAAACCGTAAGGGATGATTTTTTAGCAGTACCAAACCCTCACTGTGCGCCTTCTAAGGGGTGGCCCTGAATTCGATTGTCATTAAATCGGTAACTAATGCATATTTCGTTCATCCGGTACTTCGTTTACCGCGAAAAAATTGTGCAAAAATTATCTTACAGGTGAAAAACCGCAAGGGATGATTTTTTAGCAGTACCAAACCCTCACTGTGCGCCTTCTAAGGGGTGGCCCTGAATTCGATTGTCATTAAATCGGTAACTAATGCATATATCTTTCATCCGGTACTTCGTTTACCGCGAAAAAATTGTGCAAAAATTATCTTACAGGTGAAAAACCGCAAGGGATGATTTTTTAGCAGTACCAAACCCTCACTGTGCGCCTTCTAAGGGGTGGCCCTGAATTCGATTGTCATTAAATCGGTAACTAATGCATATTTCGTTCATCCGGTACTTCGTTTGCCGCGAAAAAATTGTGCAAAAATTATCTTACAGGTGAAAAACCGCAAGGGATGATTTTTTAGCAGTACCAAACCCTCACTGTGCGCCTTCTAAGGGGTGGCCCTGAATTCGATTGTCATTAAATCGGTAACTAATGCATATTTCGTTCATCCGGTACTTCGTTTACCGCGAAAAAATTGTGCAAAAATTATCTTACAGGTGAAAAACCGCAAGGGATGATTTTTTAGCAGTACCAAACCCTCACTGTGCGCCTTCTAAGGGGTGGCCCTGAATTCGATTGTCATTAAATCGGTAACTAATGCATATTTCGTTCATCCGGTACTTCGTTTACCGCGAAAAAATTGTGCAAAAATTATCTTACAGGTGAAAAACCGCAAGGGATGATTTTTTAGCAGTACCAAACCCTCACTGTGCGCCTTCTAAGGGGTGGCCCTGAATTCGATTGTCATTAAATCGGTAACTAATGCATATTTCGTTCATCCGGTACTTCGTTTACCGCGAAAAAATTGTGCAAAAATTATCTTACAGGTGAAAAACCGCAAGGGATGATTTTTTAGCAGTACCAAACCCTCACTGTGCGCCTTCTAAGGGGTGGCCCTGAATTCGATTGTCATTAAATCGGTAACTAATGCATATATCTTTCATCCGGTACTTCGTTTACCGCGAAAAAATTGTGCAAAAATTATCTTACAGGTGAAAAACCGCAAGGGATGATTTTTTAGCAGTACCAAACCCTCACTGTGCGCCTTCTAAGGGGTGGCCCTGAATTCGATTGTCATTAAATCGGTAACTAATGCATATTTCGTTCATCCGGTACTTCGTTTACCGCGAAAAAATTGTGCAAAAATTATCTTACAGGTGAAAAACCGCAAGGGATGATTTTTTAGCAGTACCAAACCCTCACTGTGCGCCTTCTAAGGGGTGGCCCTGAATTCGATTGTCATTAAATCGGTAACTAATGCATATTTCGTTCATCCGGTACTTCGTTTACCGCGAAAAAATTGTGCAAAAATTATCTTACAGGTGAAAAACCGCAAGGGATGATTTTTTAGCAGTACCAAACCCTCACTGTGCGCCTTCTAAGGGGTGGCCCTGAATTCGATTGTCATTAAATCGGTAACTAATGCATATTTCGTTCATCCGGTACTTCGTTTACCGCGAAAAAATTGTGCAAAAGTCTTATTTCAGGTGAAAAACCGCAAGGGATGATTTTTTAGCAGTACCAAACCCTCACTGTGCGCCTTCTAAGGGGTGGCCCTGAATTCGATTGTCATTAAATCGGTAACTAATGCATATATCTTTTGAAACCAGTCCGTTTAAAGTCAAAATAACATTTTTTACAAAAATATTCATCACTACTTTTAATAAAATCTAACTTAGCAATTTTTCTCAATTTTTTTTCACACACAGCGCATTCCATTATAAATAAGTTATGTATTAGTACAAGTGTTTTAAGTTTGCGATTATTTTACAATTTTTCTTCATTTGCTATTGTGTACTACGCTATTTTGTACGTAAATAAATATGAGTTTATCTAAAAGTTTTTCGAATCAGTTTTCTGTAAAAACTATAGCAGAAGGTTTATTTCATAATGAGACAAATATCAATCTAAGAAACAAAGATTTGGATTTATTTAACAAATCTCAAGATTCAAAAGTGTATCATTCTAGTGATTCTGTATGATCTGAAGTTTGCTACTTTATATTGAAAAATCGAAATATACACAGAAAAACATTGGCAAAATATTCCAGGAAATGTTACGATATATATAGAAAAAAATTCAGGATGTGTACAAAACTTATTCAGAATTATTAGAGAATAATAAAACAGACAATTTGATATATAAAAGTGACGTACTTCAGCTTGAAAAAAATGAGTTGGAAGAGCAGGACCCAGAAACTATTGCGACTTAAAAATCGAATTTTCAACTGAAGACTGGAAAAATAAAAGCAATGATACTGCTGAAAATTCTGAGGTAAATTCTGAAAACAACTGTTTAGACGTTAACAAAGAATCAATGGTGTTCTTGCATAACGTGTTTAACCAGGATTTTGATTATCCTGCCAATTTTCCTACTATAGTATTGCGGGAATTGAACTAAACGCTCATAGTTTTCAAACATTGTTTCCAACACAAAATATCGACGACAACATAATTAACGCATTTAATATCGTTATAGCCTCTGAAGCAAATACAAACGGCAGATCGATATTACCTTTTGAAACATTTTTTGTATCATCAATCATACACCGAAACTTTGTCAGCGTTGGATACGATAAATGGGTACAACGATCTGAGTTGTGGAACAACGAAATATGGATCTTGCCTGTTCACCAGCAAACACCAATCAAGCATTGGTCATTGTTTATTGTATATACGAAATTGAAACCTGGTGGCCCTGAATTATATTATCGTTTCATCGCTAACTAATGCATATATCTTTCATCCGGTACTTCGTTTGCCGCGAAAAAATTGTGCAAAAATTATCTTACAGGTGAAAAACCGCAAGGGATGATTTTTTAGCAGTACCAAACCCTCACTGTGCGCCTTCTAAGGGGTGGCCCTGAATTCGATTGTCATTAAATCGGTAACTAATGCATATTTCGTTCATCCGGTACTTCGTTTACCGCGAAAAAATTGTGCAAAAGTCTTATTTCAGGTGAAAAACCGTAAGGGATGATTTTTTAGCAGTATTAAACCCTCGCTGTGCGCCTTCTAATGGGTGGCCCTGAATTATATTATCGTTTAATCGGTAACTAATGCATATATCTTTCATCGGGTACTTCGTTTGCCGCGAAAAAATTGTGCAGTCTTATTTCAGGTGAAAAACCGTAAGGGATGATTTTTTAGCAGTACCAAACCCTCACTGTGCGCCTTCTAAGGGGTGTCCCTGAATTAGATTGTTGTTTAATCGGTAACTAATAGATATATCTTTCATCCGGTACTTCGTTTGCTGCGAAGAAATTGTGCAAACATTTAATTTGATAAATAATAAATATGGTAAGTAGTACAAGTCAACTTAAGGGCAGCTATATTTTTAACTTCCATTTTGAATATGTTCCCGTCACTTGTAACTCTTCATTTTAACGGCATACGTAAGAGAATTTGTTACTTTTGACCTGAGAATTGGTTTTTTGCGTTGCACTCTCCTTTGTAAAAGCTTGGCCAAATGTATGCAAAACTTTGATTATTGAAACAATAAAATTTGGCATTGTCTCGTTGCACAAGTTTGGGAAAACTTTTGCTAAGCCATCATTTGGCAGAAGTTTGGCCAAAGTTATGCAAATTTTATTTTTTTTTACGCGGGTAACCAAGTCAAATTGCAATCTAAATTGTAATAGTTCTTTTCTAGCTTCGAATATAATTTTAAAAATGTTAGCTATTTATCTACAGATGATTATCACTTGCAACAAATCTATTTATTTGATAAATATTGCGCGAAAATTTGAATTTTATTAAACTCAAAAATTTAATATCTAAGTGATAAATATAATAAAAAAAATTACAATTAAATATCGACTAAATTATTATTATTTTTTAAGAATTTTTAACGACAATTGACGGGGAGTTACAAATTTATAAATATAATAATATACTTTATTTCGGCCATATAGGCCCAGAAATGGACTTGGTTTACAAAAATTTTCTTTTCTTATCCGATTTCACCCATTCTCTTTTTAGTCGTACTTTTTTACATTATTTGCTCCTGTACATTATTATATAAAAAAACCGGAAAATAATCATACGTTTATCTCTAATTAAATATATTTTTTCCTCTTTCTTTATTTCGTATAGTAGCATACATTTAATAGCATACTTCATTCTCGTCGGCTCTTCAATAAACGCAAATTGACTTACAAGGAGACCCTCATATGTTTGGGAAACGGATCGTGCCCAGCACGTATAGTATATGTTTTCTAATATAAAAATATGAAAAAAGCCAGAGCCGCAGACTCTAACAATCGTTTTTTCAAAAGCTATACGCTGTTAAAACAAAATTTCCAAAAAAAAGAGACTTCACTTTAAACGCTTATAACTTCTGATCTATGAAATATTGTTAAAACCAAAGTTTACTGAAAAGCTGAGATAAAATAGATATATTTTAAAAAAAAAAGTACGTTCAAATCCGTTAAAATGGAGCAGAGTTATAACCAAATTAAGAATTAGAAGCAATTTTAAACAAAAATTGGGCTGTACAAATTTTATTGATTTTTTTAAGCTAAATTTCTTCAAATTCTTAATTCGGCTATAACTCTGCTCAATTTTAACGGATTTGAACGTACTTTTTTTTTAAAATGTATCTATTTTATTTCAGCTTTTCAGTAAACTTTGGTTTGAATGTCAATATTTGATAGATCAGAAGTTATAAACGTTTAAAGTGAAATCTCTTTTTTTGGAAATTTTGCTTTAACAGCGTATAACTTTTGAAAAAACGATTGTTAGAGTCTGCGGCTCTGGCTTTTTTCATATTTTTATATTAGAAAACATATACTACAAGCTGGGCACGATCCGTTTCCCAAACATATGAGGGTCTCCTTGTTAGTTTCATTTCTAATCTAATGCTACAAACTAAAATTACCTGACAAAATTAAATGATTTACAATTTTTACTATGTTATATAAAAATTTTTACTACGTAACATATAACAAATTTTTCCTATCAGTATAACAACTTTTACTATATAATATAGTAAATTATTTCTTATAAGTTACGTTGGCTATATAAAATATAGTAAAATTTGATATTGTAAGAAACAAAATTCTTCACAGATGAAAACAGAGGAGACTCAACGTCGCGAGTTCGTAACCTCAAATACCTTCAATTTGATTTTATTCTTTGGGGATCGTACATATACTTATTACACGTTAATGTTAAACAAACAAACCGCTTTGAAAAGTTTTTTTGGAAGTTGTTTTGGAAAGTTTCGTGTAACATATAAGGACGATTCGAGTTTACCAAACCAAAGTGTTTAAATGGCGCAGTCGCTCGCAAGGCACAGGACTTCTACCCCAAAGGGTCGTCGATTCGAACGTAAATATATTTATTAAATCTTTAATATCTCATAAATGTAAATAATACAATAATAGACTTATCCTTAATGTGTAGTAAAAAATAGAATATTTATTTTTCGTCTTTATCTTGTCGTCAGAAAAATTACTATGTTAAATATTAAAAATTGTTACAATAAAAGTATGTCTCATCCTTCTAATATAATAAAGCAATTTTTACCACGACTTTAGTAGTTTTTCCTACAACACTTTTCTCAGTGTATCAACTTAAAGTTTGGCTAAACTTCATATGATGTAGGTCAACGAGATTGAGCCAAACTTGTCTAAAAGTTTCTATAAAGTTTAGCTAGAGATTATAATAATAATTTTTCATAAGTTTAAAATGCCTTATCCTTGTATAAATCTGCATCAACATTTTCTATTTAATTAAAAATAAAAAAAGTTATTTTTCGGGAAATTGAACTTTTATATCTTCTACTTATACTTATATAGGAGGTTCCTTCAAATTACCAACTGAGCTATTTTATTGTTTCCGTCGTTATATTAAATTTTAGTTATATAAATAGTATAATCGAAACATACGTGCTAATTTATAACCTAAATTTAACATATTGACAGAAGCAATATAAAATAGCTCAGTTGGTATACAAATCTCCGAAAAGTACAAGATCAGCGAGGTGTAAGTTGAGATTTTCTAAAAAAACCACATAATTCTTAATCTTGAGTCATCAAAACATGCTTATTTTGCATAGTGTTTTTAAAAAATATCTTTTTTTTATTTTGGCAAAGCTTAAAAAAATAGTATACATTTGTCTGTATATTTGAGTGGATTTACATATTATGAGCGTGTGTGTGCGTGAAAGGGCGTCTTTCTCTGTGTATTTTATAAATTTATTATTGCACCGAAGACAAAAATGCATAATACGAAATTGATGCTTTGAAAATCTAAAAAAAAGAGAAAAATAAACATAATGTATTTGGTTAATATATACTCAACATGAAAAAGATTATATAGTTAATTTGTTATGTTTACATTATGAGTCTATTAACATTACCTTGACATAATTCTGTAAATCGAGAGTAAACAGCTTTCCCGCAGTTAACCCACATGGTTGAGTACTTCGGATCATCATGCAGATTAATAATTTTCTACTTTTATTAGAGATATCTATCCCGTACCATTCAAATTCGTAGCTGCATAAAAAAATTGATGTTAACTTACACACACACACGCGCGCGCGTGTGTGTGTGGGTGTGTACGTTTTAGTATGTTAATCCATTTATTGTTATTGTTAGTTTTCAATAGAAGGTTTTATTACCACGAAAAATAAACACGCAAACTGTGATCCTTGATGCGTTGACCTGGCCAATTTTGATACATAACATTAAAGAGTTGACCAACCGAGAAAAATGCATACCGAATCATCGAGACGAAGTCACCTTTGTAAGTCGCTGTCTGCCGAGAGATAAATATTTTACTACATATACGAAATGTTGATCATTGTTTATAATATAATTAGGTAAATTGTTTCGATTACTTGAAATTCTGTCAAAGTCAAAGTAACAACCGAGATTCCAATCATCAGGAAATTAACAAGTGCATAAATGGAATCGACGTCATTCACAAAACTGAAATGTCAAGTGACGATAAATCGTTTAAAACGATATGTAACAATATAATACTGTCTTTGTAGCTCTAACTTAACTCTAATGCACGTTTATGATTTATTATTATCTTGACGATTTTTCTATATAGTATATCTTGGCATTCCTCCAATGTTTGGTTCGAGTCGATTGCACTTGCAGGTACATTTGTACAACTTTTTAATTCGGTTCTATACCCAATAAACAGAAAATATATTTACATTTAAACATTAGGGAAACACGTGCGCAATTCTGCGTGCAGTGTATATAATCTATGTATGCATACGTATATATATGTGTATACGTGTATACTTGCGCGCGCGCGCGCGCGTGTGTGTGTGTGTGTGTGTGTAAACGTTATACTGGTTTTCTTAATACCGTTTAATCGAGCAGTACAAAACATTACCACAAATTGAATAGCAAATAGATCTCAAAACTATTAGAAAATGAATATACACAGTATACTTGTAAAGCTCGAATATACGTTCAATGAATAAATTCACACGTACACAACAATTTGAAAAAGAGCACATGTATGCTGGGCGCAATGAAATAATAGCGCATCGAAACCTACGATCACGACGAGTGTCAAGTAGTCCGTGATAAATCCATGTAACATAATAAAATAAAAATTGTCGTCAAAACCAGGTACGTAGTATTTCACCAGTCTACCAGATTCTCGTGGTTGTGATTGCGACGTATTAGATGGCCAAAAGACATCCAACACGCGAGGAATCAAAACGGAGCTGTTATAAGCAGTTGCTGCCGTAAATATGTAAACTGAAAATTGGATAAATCTGTTTTTTTCAACTTTTCTTTCAGCGCATCGTGCAGCCGCGTGTGTAACCAATAATATTCGACCGAGCGGAAAATATTAAAAAAACCTAGGTTACTAAAAGTACACCCTTCAAAAAATTTACACGGACAATTACATTGAGTTATGCATTAAATACTAACAAAGAGAGTGTCACATCTCTGGGAAACCTTACTAAACTCTAGGATATGGTAAATGGTTACTACTATAAAAATATGAAGAAACCCGGAATTTTAGATTCCAATGCCCTTTTTTACAATAGATGTAAACTTTGTAAAATATATGTTTTATATAAATACGAAGTGGTATTAATAATACTACTAAGGAAATAAAATACACAATTTCTAAAAGCGGATTTATTATTGAAGTTAACAAAATATAATAGTATTTGCCCTGGGCCAGCTTATTCGGTAAGTAAAATAATAATACCATCATCCACTACAATTTCATCAATCTTCATATAATACACTTTGTGTGAAATTTCGCCACGTGAATATTTTTTATTTATTATAAAAAAGTAATTTCTTTTGTTTCCGTCTCGATGTTCAGGTAAACTTAACTCGAGATCGTCTTTTCTTACAGGGCAAACCTTAATAGTTAGTCCTTAAGAAGCGTGGTTGGAACTAATGTCGACTCCTTGGCGATCGAATCGCTTATTTTCCGTGGATGTGTGAGGGACAGCAACGAGAGGTCCTACTCGTCCCACGATCCCTAGACGAGAGAGAGAGAGAGAGAGAGAGAGAGAGAGAGAGAGAGATTTGATTTGAAAGCATTTATTATGCCTAGGAGGAAAAACCACCGCAAGGCAAAAACAGTAGAAATACATAATACAAAAACAACATATACAAGCTTAATGCATGAGTGCCAACTACCTCCGCATATCAATATAAATAAAGATATAAACAATATATGAAAATATAAAAAATATACCATGCATAAAAGTTAAAAAATATAAAAATATAAACTATAAAACGCTCTTAATAAACTTATAAAAACTTATAAAAACTCAATAAGTACACTAAATAACCTGTATATAAAAAATCAAAAAGCAAAATGATTACTGGGATAGTTCCATTAAATACTTATATAATCTACTTTTAAACAAACACACACTCGTACTTAGTTTTAATTCAGATGGTAAACTATCCCATAGATCCATGGCCTGTATAGAGAAGGATTTTTTATATTTTTTTTTTATTCTTGATTTTATGCACTCTTTTTCCTGGCACTTCCTACCGTTTATCCCCCTGGGGACTTTAACGGTGTCCACCTACCACCTATGTGTGGGTGCTTTTATCCCTCCCTTTAGAAACCCCACCATCTCGCATTCGCCCGGGGTTATGCCCGTGGATGAGGGAAACCTGTGAAGCAGGGAAAACCTCACCCGAGATGGCCGGTGTATTCGAAACATTCTTTTTGGGTGTCAAAGTCACATTGCGTAGGCCTTGACACCGAAACCGAATGTTTCACACCTCCCGCTCACGTTGTGAAGTCTGGAAAAACACCTAACCGATCCCGAAAGCCGCACAAGAATGGTGTCACCCATCCAAGTACGAACCGCACTCAGTGCTGCTTAACTTTCGTGATCGGCCGAGGTGCGTCTCCGCCACTCCGCCACCGCGTCGGTTAGAAGGATTTTTTATATATATTCGTAGAAACAATTTGTCTACCGAAGGAAGATTGGCAATTTCGTTCTGAGCGCCGTATGTCAGGATTCGGGGCAGGGAATAACGCATACAAATAATCCGGTTTTTTAGTCGTTAATACCTGATAAGTAACTCCACCCATAAAATATATGCGACGTTTGCTCACTGACAACCAGTTTAATTTCTTATAGAAATGATCTAATCTCGCATCCTTCTTTAGACGAAAAATGAATCGCACGCATACATTCAATAGACGCTGGAGTTTCGTATTCAAATACTCGGGAATATCACAATACACAAGGCATGCATAATCAAAGTATGGCATTACAAGGGCTGCGACTAATTTCTTCTTCATAGTGACTGATAGAGAACTACCACGGTTACGCAACTTATAAAGTACACCATGAACTCTTGAGACTATACCCAAAATATGTGAGTTCCATTGCAAGTTTTCATTTATCACTACTCCAAGATTCCTCATTGACTTAACCAAATCGATCTGCTTACCATCTATTAAAACAGGTGCCAAGCAATCTCTATTTATAAATCGAAACTGCTGAGTTGACCCAATCAGGATTGCCTTTGTTTTGCTGAAATTTATTTCGAGTTTATGTTCACGAGCCCAATTTAATATTCTAGAGCCATCACTAGAAAGTTTCTATATATACACTTGTAGATCATCCGCAAACAACATCCCCTTGGTGTATAAAAGTCGGCTCATGATTGAATTTATAAAAATGAGAAAGATAACTGGCCCAGGTGTTGAACCCTGGGGAACACCTGAGAGATGATGATGAATTCATTTATTGAAGCCTTGGGGTATAACCCTATATGGCTCTTTAAGAGTATACATTTTGCAGTACACAGTAATGTTCTTACAAATATTTATGGTACATTGCGCTGATATTCTAAACATTACGTTGTTAGTTTAAATATAATAATTTGTAGTGATATATAGTATAATCAGTTGAAATAATATAACATAATATAGTACAACGTTGTGTAATACAGTAATAGTAATACTAAGTAATAATAATAATAATAACAATAATAATATGAAGTTAATAGTAAGTAAAAATTTTCGCTGTACAATTTCCAAGTTAATTTACGATTCGTTTAAATTTACTTACTCCAATAATACTCTTAATCTATGAGGATACCCTCAGAGAGAACTCTATTTTCCCATTCCGTCTCATCTCTGTGAATGAGTTCTTTAAGAATTGAATTTTTAAAGGAAGGGAGTTCAAGAGGGTCAAACGTATGCGAAGTAAATAATGATGAGAGGTCGTTTATTAATTTAGAACTAATAATCGTAAAAGATTTATTTACGAGTGCTGAGCGGCGCTGTGTGAGATTTTGGGTAGCAAGTATAAATTTCTCTGATATATACACAGGAGTATTATAAGCTAACGATTTGAAGGCCAAGCAGATAAGCAAGTACTCCCTTCGTTTCTCAACGGGAAGCCAACCCAACTTGTGGCGATATGATGTTACATGTACAGCACGCTGAATATTACCAAAAATAAATCGTATACATTTGAAGTCGTTGAAGTTTTAAATTGCGTGTAGCATCAACGCTGTGGTAGACTGCACAAGCGTAATCAAAGTGAGGGAGTATGAGACTTTGAACAAGTTGTTTGCGTACATCGAAAGTAAGAGCATGCCTGTGGTACCGTAGTGCGTGAAGCAGTCCGTTAATTTTTTGGGAAATGCTGCGAACATGGCGATCCCAGTCGAGAGAAGAAGAAATCCACAAGCCTAGGTTTTTCACCTCTGTTTCATACGAAATAAAAGTATTTGAGATTTTAATTTTTTCGATATTGTTTAAGTTTATAGCTGAAACATATGGCTTAGTACCAAGTATAATAGCTTTGGTTTTATTAAGGTTTAAGTTTACGCCGTTTAAATGAGCCCAATCAGCCTAAGCCTGCGCATCAGTCGTGATATCGTTTATGCCTTTAGCTAAATCGGCTGGACGACAGTGTAGATATATTTGCGTATCGTCCGCAAAAATCATAGCTTTGGAGCACTTTAAGATGGATGGAAGATTATTGATAAAGATTAGAAATAGCAAAGGCCCTAGGACACTCCATTGCGGAACTCCAGCGGTTGTGGCAATCCATGTTGAAAGATTGTTTTCATCGTCGGCGACTGACTGTTTCCGGTCAATTAAATAGTGAAAAAACCACTTAATAACTTGGTTTGAACAATTTATATTTCTAAGTTTACAAAGAAGCTTCTCATGTGGTATTGTGTCAAAAGCCTTCGAAAAGTCGAATAAAACTAGAATAGTTATCATTCTTTGGTCGATTGCTGTCCTGACATCCCCAATAACGCCGATAAGGGCTGTTTGGGTGCTGTGCCCCTTACGAAAACCTGCTTGCCGGTTATACAAGATATTATTTGATTCTAAGTAATTCATGAGTTGTCTGCGTACTACTCTTTCAAGCATCTTCGAAAATTCGGGCAATTGGGCTATGGGCCGAGTATCAGACGGTGTTAAGGGCATTTTAATTTTTGATAACGGTCTAAGAATAGCCTGTTTCCATCTATTCGGGAGTAAACCTTCTTGTAATGAGCAATTGAAGATGGAAGTGAGGTATGGTATAACTTCATTTGGGATGAGTTTTATCATATCAATTGAAATGTCATCAATTCCTGAGGCTTTAGAATTAAGTTTTTTTACAATAGTTAATAGTTCGGATTCTGACACATCTTGAAAGTTAAAACTGGAGTTTATACTGCTATTTAGTGGTGTATTTATAACTGAATCTAGGAATAATCTTCTGAGTGTCTGGGCGGCGGATGAGATTGATGCATAGTATGAGTTTAGTTCGTCGAGTGAAAATTTTAGAGTAGGGGAAGGAAAAGTGTTTCGCATAAAACCTAATCTGCGTAGTTCACGCCATTTGGATCGAATATCAACAGCGGATTCAATCTTTTGGTGAATAAGTTTCTTTTTGCTGTGTTCAGTAGGTTTGAAACCCTGTTTCTTAAGTTCTTAAATATGCTAATAGCTCGGGGTGCTGACTTGTGCGAGCAAGCTGATAAGCTTTATTTCGCTTGCGCATAAGTGCGCGAATATCATGGAAGACCCAAGGTTTAGCCTTAGCAGGAAGATGGCGAGTGTGCTTCGGAGCATGTTCCTCAAATGTAGTAGAAAATGCTTTTTCTAAGGCCATTACACGATTTGCGAAAGTTGATTTAGCTGACATAAATGAGTCCTGTGACTCTTGAGATTTATGATGGTTTAATGTCGGGTCAACTGCAGAGAAGGGTGCAATATGCTTATTAAACCTAGTTTTTAAGTTTGCAATCGATACCGATGACAAATACCTGAAAGAAATGATTTTTTTATCAAGTTTAGGTTTTTCTAAGTTTAGAACCAACTCGATTAAATCATGCCCAACAATAAAGGGCGCATCAGATTTATTGTAAGAATATACTAATGGTAAGTCATTGATTATAAATAAATCAAGCCAAGTATGAGCCATTCTGTCGTGCCACTTAGCATGATGAGTTGGTTCAGATGGTACTAGTTAAAGTGAAGCGGAGTCGATGGTTGCATATAAAAAGTTAGAGGCAGTGTTTTTGGTCAGCATATTCGAATTTAGATCACCAGTAATAACAACGTAGTCAAATGCGGATTGAAGTTGAATAATATGATCGAAAAAGGAGATCGGGAAGGAAGCGTGTGGGCGGCGGTAAATAACGGCAAATAAAAGTTTTTTTGTAAAGATTTTAATTTTAAGTATGATAAATTCAGACGAGTTTGAAAAAGTGGATTCTGAGTTAAATATAATGTTGCAAGAGAAAAAGTTTTTAACATAAACGCCTACACCACCACCCTCCTTACCAGTTCTATCTAATCTATGAAATTGGTAATTATTTATTGCAACCTGTGAATCAAAGTCAATATCTGATAGGAACGTTTCCGTAATTGCAAGTATATCATAGTCGTTTTCGATACATTGTAGTTCAATTTCATTATAGTGTGTTTTTAAGCGATTCGCATTGATATGAGCTATTTTAAGACGAGTAAGGTTGTTGCTATTACTAATAATAGGCACATGCTGTCGACTCGATCCATCTCAGCAGCAGCTTGCTTTTTCCGGATAATCGGTAGTGCGTCTAAATCTGATTCGTTGGCGATGATATATTCGAGACCATTTTTGTTTTCGCGTATAACTACTTGAACCGCTCTAACAAACACAAGGTGCGTAGCCTTAGGATTTCGCGATATTCCTTGCTTTACGCAAAAGAAGATAGATTTCTTTTGGCCAAACAGCAGTGACAAAAACTTTACCATTTCCGCCACTTTCAAAAATTTGCTGAGCCGATAAGTCACGTAAAGCCCTTGCTCTTTCGAGAAATGCATTTCTCGTGATAGGAGCTATAAAGAAAAGCACTAATGCATATGAGTTACGCGTAAAAACGTTAGAATTTTCAATCGTTGAGTTCGAGCTAGAGGATTGAGTTTCGCCATCAGATCTGTTTGCACGAGCAGGCCAAGGGCGAATTTAAAGCACTTGATTTGCGAGACCCTGGAAGTGTATTTCACGAAAAATTGAAGTAATCGCGCTACTAGTATTAACGCCGACGGGAACGCCTGAAACTCTTACTTCACAAGGGTCAGCGAGAGCTCTTTCGCGTATCGGCATAACGGCCAATGTTGAAACTTTATCTTGGAGGTTTGCTAGATCATTACGCAAATCCTCTAATTTCTCACTATTAAGGATAGTGTTTTCGTGTAACTTTTCGAGCGCTGTAATTCTCGTAGCTAAATCATTGATTGATTTTTCGTTATTTGCTTGTGCAGTACGAAATTCTAATAAGTAAGCGGACCATATTTTACTGAACCAGGCCGGAGGTTCCTCATTGTTTGTATTGTTTGTATTAACATTATGCGAATTATGGGGGTTAGTCTGAGACGAATTTGAACTAGACATGATCGATTTTAATTCCGGTGAGAGGTTAGCTAAGCTCCCAGCTTTGAACTGTTTACTAATTTGTATTTTTGAAGGCGTAAGTGGCGAAGCTTGTCTTTTGTACCTATACGAACTGGTGGGGGGAGTACACTCTATAGCTAAGTAAGTCTGAGTGGTAGGCGACGTCAACGTGTCGTCGCCAAGGCAAGGGGAATTCTCAATCAGCGATTGAATTGTTTTATTTAGATCCGCGTTCGTATCGGTAACGAGTGATAAACAAGTCACGCATGAGCCTTCGGAATTTGCACAGTGCGGATGAACCTTATTCCTACAGTTTATACACTTAATAATAAAACTGTCGCATGCTTTTTGACAGCTAAAGCATATCGCGTTATTCATATTACACGAAGCGGTTTATTTTCATGTGGTGTCCGCGTGATAGGCTTACAATATAACTTGGATACTGATGATTTCTTAATTTGTAGGTAATTGCCGTATGGATAACGACGTATATTACTAGAGTGTAGCACCTACGACTACTTAATTAGGCGAGGAGAATAACGACAATTATTTTAAGTTTAATGATTATATATATTTAATGTGGTCGTATCGATACAAGCTCTGATCAGCCAAGGAAAGAGAGTAGGGACCAACTGAATACTCGCGGGAGAAACGTCTCGGAAGAAGGCCGAGGAATATATAAATTCTAGATGGTAACTGCGCGCTGCTTGTTTACCCCCACTTCCATCATTGCTCGTGAGCATTGGAGGTTGGCCCTACAAATTAGTGTACAGGCTTGATATCTAGTGACGAGTACTCGAACTAATACGCTTGTTGGAGGACGCAGGTTGATATACTGGAACCTCAGCGCCACCTCGTGCTGCATCTTGGAATGATGAGTAACAGCACGTGTTTTTCAAACTAACCTAACTTTTTGAAGACCTTTTTTCAAATTTGCAAGTATCTAGAACAAAAATGCCCGTAGGCAGGCCGCAGCAGAAAATATTCTTTTAGAACTCAAGAGCGAAGATCTAGTCAACTGATTATACTCACAGAGAGAGAGAGAGAGAGAGAGAGAGAGAGAGCCCCGCACATTTCGTTACACTTTGAACTCTTTGTCAGTTCATGGAAAGGGTAAACCATCTCGTGCCGTGTGCGAGCATTATAACTTCGCTTGTAATTTAAAATGTGCCCTTACAACTTTTAAGCAAACAACGAAAAATATCCCAAAAAAACCCTTGACTTTCATCGTTTATACTCAAATCGGATATAAATAAACATAAATACATCAAATCGGATATAAATAAGATAAAAGTCCAAATTCCAAAAAGAAAGATGAGATCGAGTAGATTGGGTTTATAAAAAAGAAGCTCAAATATTTTTTAATTTAAAATTCTCATCAAAATATTGTTAAATTCCTTTTTTTCATTATTTTTAACGTAATCAAGATATTTGAACTACTTTTCTTTTTAACCTTTAGAGGACCGAAGTGGCTTTTTTCGGGACCACCTGTCACTTACGGTGTCCAAAATTAGTGGTCCGATGTTTCTAGACATTAATTTTAGTGAAAACAGAAACTCGTTTTGTACCAACAAAATCCCCGTCCTCTAGAGGTTACTCTAATCTACTCCATCCTCTGCTCTCTTTCAAACTTATACTTAAGTATCTATCTTTATTTGTTTCCGAGTTATAAGCGATTAAAGTCAAAGGTGTTTTTGACGAAATTATTCGTTAAATTCCTTATGTCTATCGTTAAAAAGTGCGTTAAAGTTTAAAACTACGAGCTTCTTCATATTTTTATAATAGTAAACGTATCCTAGAGTTGATAAAGATTTGTTTTCCGTAAATGTGACGCTTTCCTTGTAAATATATATATCATTAAGTAAATCTAATGTTTACCATATTTCACTCGGTCGCTAACAATGAGGTATGACTCTTCATTAAGGTCTTAAAGCTAATCACAATTTCAGAAATAGTATACTTTTTAAATACATCGTCGCTTCCAAATAAAAGGGTCGTATCTCAGCGGCCGGTTCGAAAAGGACGTATCTCAGCGTCCGGTTAGAAAAGGTCGTATCTCAGCGGACGGTTAGAAAAGGTCGTACCTCAGCGGCCGGTTAGAAAAGGTCGTATCTCAGTGGCCGGTTGGAGAAGTTCGTATCTCAGCGGCCGGTTAAAGAAGGTCGTATTTCGCGGGCTAAATTTTTTTTTCTTAAATTTAAGTTGGCAACATTGACAAAAATCTTGTGGCATTAGATTTAACATGTGAAAAAATTATAAATACTGTACGAACACACATATATTTGTGTATATATATGCGGTATTCCACGCGAAGTAGTCCGATCAAAATTTTAAAATGCACCAAATTTTGAGTACACATTGCAAATGTTTTTCAGAATACAGAAAAAAATTTTTAGGTGCTGGAATTTATTAGCTCAAAAGTTATTCTAACCTCAAAAAGTGAACTTTTTCCAGTTTTTTTCAACACCAGCTGGGTTCATCGCTATTTAACTCAAAATTTATCAACTTTTACTATACAACATTATATGTAACATTCGTTGCTAATTATGTGTAGAATTTATCCTTCTGGGTTAGAATTTCTTATCTCAAGGTCAATGTTACTTAAACTACATGTCAATATTCAACTTAAAAAAAGTGTAAGTTCGCCGCAATTGATTTTTATATCCAAAAGTCTAAAAGAAAGCTTGGAGCAATACCTTTCAAATGGTGTGTAGCATTTTTATGGCCTTCAATTCTGTAAAACGTTATGATAATTTAAAGAAATACAAAAAATTCACAAAAATTAACATGGTATTTCCCATTTAAATTTTTAAAAAAATTTGGTGTTTCTTTAAATTATCATAACTTTTTACAGAATTGAAGGCCATAAAAATGCTACAGACCATTTGAAAGGTATTGCTCCAAGCTTTCTTTTAGACTTTTGGATAAAAAAATCAATTGTGGCGCAATTACACTTTTTTTAAGTTGAATATTGACATGTAGTTTAAGTAACATTGACCTTGAGATTAGATATTCTAACCCAGGAGAATAAATTCTACACATAATGAGCAACGAATGTTACATATAATGTTGTATAGTAAAAGTTGATAGATTTTGAGTTAAATAGCGATGAACCCAGCTGATGTTGAAAAAAACTGGAAAAAGTTCACTTTTTGAGGTTAGAATAACTTTTGAGCTAATAAATTCCAGCACCTAAAAATTTTTTTCTGTATTCTGAAAAACATTTGCAATGTGTACTCAAAATTTGGTGCATTTTAAAATTTTGATCGGACTACTTCGCGTGGAATACCCCATATATATATACAAATATATGTGTGTTCGTACAGTATTTATAATTTTTTCGCATGTTAAATCTAATGCCACAAGATTTTTGTCAATGTTGCCAACTTAAATTTAAGAAAAAAAATTTAGCCCGCGAAATACGACCTTCTTTAACTGGCCGCTGAGATACGACCTTCTCCAACCGGCCACTGAGATACGACCCCAGATGGCAAACTCAATTCTAAAAGAATTCTTTATGAATTCGTATTTACCAGCATGAATTCTTGAAAGTAATCCCATTTCATACCATTACAGTTCTTTAAAATTTCATAAAGAATATTAACAATGTCCGCTTTTTTGCGTATAAAGAGTTCAATAAGCACATCTAAAGAATACTTACATAAAATACCCATAGCAAGATAGCTAATAAAAGCACAAAATAGGTTTATAATGAGTTAATTTTCAGTACCTAAATAACTCGAAATGTGTTCATATTAAAGAGTTCTTTTTAAACTAGAAAAGAACACTTTTTTTAAATAACTGTAAATTGAAACCTACCATAAATAGCAGTTTCAAGGAACCAAAAAAAAAGGACAAAATAGATTCATAATGAATTAATTTTTAGTACCTAACTAACTCGAAACGTGTTCATGTTAAAGAGTTCTTTATGAACTGCAAAAGAATACTTTTATTACGTACCTGCATATTGAAACCTACCATACAATGTACGCATTTGATTCTTGAACTTATTTCATTAAGTATTCTTAACGTACACCCAAAACACTCCTAGTACTGTTTTATAAAAGTATACTATATGTATATATATATATATATATATATATATATATATATTGGGTTCTTTTAGACTAACTATAAAGCGTAGTACAAATACTTGTATTAAGAATAACACAAAACATATTTATAATATTCTTAAAACATTTCTTGAAATGAGACAAAATGAATTTATCGTTCGTAAATATCTCTATCTGTATATAATTCGATCTTACTGAACGAAATACTTTACTTTAGAATAAAGCAGGCCTATTGTACTCTTTGTCCACTATGATTGGTGAAATTTCCCAGAGCACGGCCTTTTAAAAAAATTAAAGGCGTTTCGTCCTCAATATCCAGCTTGGACTCCTTAGTAACGAACTGGAGATCTTACCTTAGACGCCTGTCGCAAGATGAACCGCGACGCCAGCAAGATGTTCTGCTGCTATATATATAGAAATAAGACGACGATCTGTCCAACGAGTGTCGAGAGATAGTCGTCTCCATCTGGTGGTGGGAAAAATATTATCCAGATGGCAAACTCAATTCTAAAAGAATTCTTTACGAATTCGTATTTACCAGCATGAATTCTTGGAAGTAATCCCATTTCATACCATTAGAGTTCTTTAAAATTTCATAAAGAATATTAACAATATTCGCTCTTTTGCGTATAAAGAGTTCTATAAGTACATCTAAAGAATACTTACATAAAATAGCCATTGCAAAGATAGCTAATAAAAGCACAAAATAGGTTCATAATGAATTACTTTTCAGTACCTAAATAACTCGAAATGTGTTCATATTAAAGAGTTCTGTTTAAACTAGAAAAGAACACTTTTTCAAATTGTCGATAGTTGATGGTTAATAATAAATAAGTTGGATTTATTTATTATTGACCCTCAAAAATCGACAATTTATGAATTAATTATAAGCTAGTGTATTATTAATACTGACACAATAATCTTAATTGCGACACAATACATGTCTTTGGTAAATTGTTACAATTGCTACAGTATATTATATATTACTGTAATTTAAGTAGGTATATTTTGTT
The DNA here is from genome assembly GCA_026168455.1 of Theocolax elegans. NCBI lineage: Eukaryota > Metazoa > Arthropoda > Insecta > Hymenoptera > Cerocephalidae > Theocolax > Theocolax elegans. The sequence goes on along the minus strand of CM047426.1, from coordinate 37,161,294 downwards.
GAACAGTATAATTGGTTAATCCTTTTCTGAGCAAGTGAACACTTTCTTATAATGTATATTTGAGCATTATGTATAATGATAAAAAACTAATTTAATAAATTAATCAACACACATTTCCGATGTATTTTTTTTCACCTCTTTCGAATGCCGTTAACACAATAGTGCTAAACCTTTTTTTTAAAGTTATAAACATTTTTTTGGAAAAAGATGTTTTTTTTGGTGTTCTTAAAGAATACTTTACAAGTATTTTTCGACTTCTTTTATACGAATACTATATCGAAAATATAATTAATCTTAAAAGTGTAAAAGTATTCTTTCGAGGTTCTTAATGAATTCTGTAATACGAACATTTCATGAGTACTTTAGACATAATAATAGATTGCATTTGGAATTCAATCTAAGAATAAAAACGAAACCATTTCGAACGTATTTTGCTTTTTTATACACTTCAAATTATTAAGATATATTCACATGAAAACTCTTTTATATATTTAATTATGTGAGAATTGTAATATATAAGCTCTTTGAAACTTTGATTTATGAATTCAGAATGAAAATAAAAAAATCATTAATGTAAGTACTCATTCTGACCTGTAAATGAATTCTTTATGAATTTTGTTATACAACAAATCTAGGCCACAAAATTTTTTAAGCTAATTCTTCATGGAGTCTTTAAGAATACTTTAAAGCTTCGGAATGTATTCAATAAAAGCTTTTTAAGAACTCATTAGGGATTAAAATAGTTCATTATGAATTCTTTTCCTGTTCTATTCGGTCCAATAATCGGACATAACGAGAGTTCTTTAAAAACTCTTCAAGTTTTGTATACGATTACATTCTATATATAAAAGAAATACTTTAAGAGCTCTTTATGAAATCAATGAATTCATTAAAAAGTCTTGCTGAACTCTTATGTAAGAGTTCTAAAAAGATTCATTACACGAACAGTTTAAGAATTCATTCGGATTAGTTATGCCGTCTGGGGACCTTTTCTAACCGGCCGCTGAGGTACGACCTTTTCTAACCGGCCGCTGAGATACGACCTTTTCTAACCGGACGCTGAGATACGTCCTTTTCGAACCGGCCGCTGAGATGCGACCCTTTTATTCGGAAGCGACGACATTGTCATTGATATTAAAATGATAACAAAATTAAAGTGCGAGAAATTTCTATTTTTTTATAGCCTTTAACATCCCCGTCTTAGTGTAAACTTATGCTGAACTTATTCAATTGAAAATAATAAAAATGTAAACTATATCTGTGCGCGACCATCGAAAACTTACAACAGAGATAAAAAAAATAATAAAAGTAGTAAAAGTAATACAAATAACATAAATAAGAAAGAGGATGTATATATACACTAAAGAAAACTTATTTCCCTCTTGAAAGAAATTAAAAATAAAAGGTTTAATTATGATTAGTCACTTGCGCTGAAAAAAAAAATTTCTTATACATAGTAAATAAATTTACTAAAAGTATACATTTACCAAAAGTAAATAGATATTTCCTTGAATTAAACAACAATTGTTAGAATCAAAATAATACTTACTTATGATTAATACTGCTACGTACGTATTATTATTATTTAATTCATTAAAGTCAAGTATGGAGTATGGTAATAAAAGTAAAATTCTTTTAAAGATAGAAGATTATTTATTAATATCAAATACATTAATTTATTTCGTTCTAAAAGCCATTTTTAAGTAAATAATTTACTTGTTTTAAAAGATTATTATTTCCAAAAATTTACAACTATTTGCTATATCAACTAATTTACTGAAATTTAGTAAATATTATTATTTACATTTAAGTAAATAATTATTTAAATTAATATTTAGTGTATTTAAAAGAAAAAAAATTATTTATATAATTTCACGATACTATGTAAGTAAATATATGGTACTATTAAGAAATAGATTACTAATTTAAAAAAGTTTTATTGGATCAACAAAATTTATTTTACCAATTATTATTAAAAAATAATTTTCTATAGTATAAAAAATATAATTACTTCTTTTTATTATAGCTGTAAATAACAAACTAATTAAGTGCAGTTAAGTAAATATTTATTAGTTTTATTTATTTTATATTATGTACGTAAAGTAATTATTTTCTAAAATTAGGTAATTAGTTTAATATTTTCTAAAATTGTTGTGAAAAAAATGAAAAGCATTCAAAAAAATTTTTTACTTGCATCCAACACAATTCTGTTACATATAACTGTACATCCAATTAGTCTAATACATTTTTTAATTTAATGATGTAAAAAAGTGAGCTCGAACAAATTCTTATTATTATTATTATTATTTTTTTTCAAAATCTTATTTATTGGCTAATTTTTTTTGCAATCGTAGTTTTTTCAATAACGTTTGAACTAATTCAGAAATTTAAACTCACAGCTTTTTTAAAATTATATCTATTTGATGGGAATAAAATGTATGATAAATAATTAATTGACACAATATTTCAATGATTTGATTTGAAAACTTTGATTACGGAATAACTGCCCAAAAAGTACACTAAAAAATCCAGAACCCATACTGTTGATAATGTCGTAGTCATTAGTTTTTACTTTTTTCGTCAGGTGTATTTTGGAGTGATTTGTCGACGTTACATCACCTGCCCTTGTGCCGTAAGGGATACTTACTTGTATACAACGAATTAATCCTTTTAGCTTCAGCCGCATAGTAATTAAGAACATTACGATTATTACTTTTGCATCTAAAAAAGTCATTTCTCATTCGTGTCAATATAGCCGTGAACTAGAAAAATATGAGAAGAACATTCTTTGATTTTTAATAAATTGCCCCGGTAAAATAGTTATCAATGTTAGGCCAAAATTTAGCAGGATACAATGTATTCCACCAGAAATTGACCAAACGATGATAAAATTTGTATTAGAGTAAGTGCATCAATAATATGCATTGAACCTTCTCGAACCGTAATATGATGTATACGCATTTCAGCAAGCAATGGAGAAAATATAATAAACTTGGAATACACACTAATAATTCTTTGAAATTACTTCGAAGTTCGTACGCTTTAAGAATCTAAAAATATAATAAAAAGCGCATGAAGTTTATAAGACACCAATCAACAAGTGTTAATGACTCTCAATTTTTACATAAGGTAGGATACAAATGAAAACCACTGTAAAAAATGAAATTCTTGAGAAATATTTCCACACAGATTGTTCAAGTGGCCACAATCCAAATGGTTTTAAAAATTTTTTACTATACTTGTAGTATGGTCCGTCAAATATGTCCATTATTTATATTAGCTACGACAAACGTATATGGATAACAAAGTTGAATATTAAATTTTTTTAAAATCCATAAATACAATTATTACTTGCGAAAGAATAAGTACTTATTAATTTGTATCTACAATATTGTATATTACTCTTATTTACTTTGATTGTCGCACTTTGTTTTCTTCAATCGAGAACTAATAGTAAATAAGTGTTATATATAAAATTACAGGTCATTAAACCTTAAATAAATAAAGATGGTCTGTCTCAAATCGTGGGTGACAACATTTAACTACTATCGAAAACCTTACGTGTAGTTGCATGGACATACCCACAGTAAGTTAACAAAATTCGGTGCTCAGACCGTTTCGGTTTCCTTCAAGTTTCCAGGAAATATAATTCACACATGTCACATGTAAAATTAAAAGCACACCGCACACGTACATATGAAGAGAGAGAGGGAGAGAGAGAGAGAGAGCGAGGAATAATCAAACGTCATATTCCTCGAACCAATAACGCATATTTTATTCACCGATTGATATAATCGTACAACACATAAGACTGCACAATTGTTGTCTTGAATAATGTTTATCGAGTATATCGAGGAAACAGTCTATGCGCTTATTATCTTGGATTAATTATTAAGTAGACACTATATCAGAAATATCGGTCTCTAGTTTCGTAACCAAAGGTTATCGTACTTCCTTTCATCATACACTTTGCCAATGTTTGCACATAATGTTTGTTTCGATAAAATTTATTCCGTACGGGTAAATGTCAAGAAAATCTTGTACGTATTATTATTCTCGTTATCTCGACGATAAAACGTTCAACGAAAAAACTATCTACTTTTTTTTATAAAAAAAAAGACTATTGATAAAATTAATGTATAGCTATCCGTATGTGGATTAACGTATAGTAAATAAAAACAGTTTAATTTCGTAAAATTGTTACATGCTACGTACACCATATGTAATATATTATACACATGTAGGTTTTATTTTTAAAATATGAACTTTCGGAGTAAATCCATTCTTTAAATTATACATATACCTACACTGATTTTTTTTCTTTAAATACAATATTTCAGTAATAAATGTAGCCATCTCTAATAATATATCCATCAAAACTTGCTTATAACGTAACAATTAAATATCAATTTAATTTTAAATAAATAAATCAATTAATACTATTATAACTATTTTAACCTAATATTGGTTTATTTGACACTTTCTTGAATATACTTGTAAGTGCACCGACAGAAGATTTAAATCTTCATATATTTATTAACCTTTTATAAATATCTTAATACCATGTCCGAGGCAAAAAATTCAGTATATAAGTAGTTTAAAAGTGCTTCGCGATAGTCATACCTTTAATTTTAAGTCAATCTCCCTAATTGATCAACCAAGGTTAACAAAGAATCGAATTATTATTTATAAAATACGATAGTATTTAAAAAAGTATAGGAGAATATATATCAACGACGCGGATTTGTTTAATTTACAATCAATTAAGGGGGTACCAAAGTCAAGTTTTATCCCCCTACCTTACCAGCCTCGAAAGTCATAGAAAATGAGTTATAATTAAAAAAGAACAATAATTTGAGCAAATTGAAGACAGTCCCCTTCCTTTATTCATAGTCTATCTCAGTTCAAAATTTGAAGCAAAAATATTGATTGGTTCTCGAGTAATCCCTTACTAAAATTTATGATAAATTCGTGCAATTTGAGGTTACGCTCGACTAATTGAAAGGCATGTCAAGATTTTTGGTAGAGGTTTTTACGAAAACTAGTCAATATTTTTGCTTCAATTTTTAAAGATATGTAGATTATTAATAAAGAAAAGGGACTATACTCCTAGTTTTACGTAAATTAACTTTCTTATTTAATATATAATTAATTTTATGTAATTTTCGAAGTCGGTAAGGTGGGGAGGATAAAATTTGGTTTTGGTACCCGTACTGATAGCTTCACAAATCCGCCACCTGAAAATTTACGAACAGAAGTGGCGCTGCCGTCAGATAGGCTGAATTCATATTCGACAATAATTATGGACATTTAAAGAAAATAGAGCTTATACCACACAATATCAAAGTAATTTTTTTTGTGTGAATAACCCAATAAATACTTATGAGTTAGAAAATTGAACCTCCCATTCCAACTTCCCAATGAGGTTAATTTTCAGGTGCGGACAATGCAGCTGCGCAATATAATCATTGGATTGTTAAATTATTGCTCTTAGCGATGGATTAGTCAAACGCATATGAAAATTAGAGGTAGGTGATTAGAAAATTTATGTAAAAGAATTATGTATTGACTAGATACGCGAAGAATAGATCAAGGGGTGCGCTCGCGCTCCCAACGCAAGTATGGGATGCGCGGCTAGCCTTATATTCAGCTAATTCGCTATGCGTATTTTTCCTTGGCTGAATCTTAAATTAAAAAATAATTTTTTCGTATTCTGTCTTCCCCTAAATTGTTTATTAATTGTTTTTAACTTTTATACTTGCATCAGGCGCTGTTGCGCCTTTTGATAACCGTTTTCCGTTAAATCGTCAATAAACCTATAAACTGCATAAATTGCGGAACCGTGTTACGCAAATGCCCAATTGTTATAAGTATACTTAAATTAACTACTTAAATAGTTAGCCCAAACCAGTAAAATTTTGGTGCAATTTGTAATATTCGTATGTCGTAGTAACGATATAGTAACGTAAATAAACAATCCATCGAGATCTACCATGAAAAGGTATAAGAGAGGATATATTAGGATGTTGATTGTTGAACGTCGAATGGATGGGTCGGAAACTCGCAACTGCAAGCTCAACCGAGCATTTATCTGCAACCTATCGAAGACAAGAGAAGCTGAGATTATCGCATAATTCGAAAGGCTTGAATGACTTGTATACACTACTATATAGTAGTGTAGTGGAGTGCCCAAACTTCCAACAGTCCCAAAAATCCCAGCTGCTGAACTGCCGATGAATATGTGTCACTAGATGTACATACATGTCGAATTTCCGATATGTTCCCATATACTTATATATATATATACGTCCACGGAGGCCGAGGGCCGACCCGAGGCCCGAGGCAAAGGACAGAGCTGCGATTATACATAAAAAACTGTTTAACTCAACTCGACCAATCGGGAGAAGCGTTCCGCCCCTAAAAGGATTCCCCTGTACACGCCGACCGATGTTTTCGGAACGGTACTCCGTCTAACTGCCTCTAGTGTACCCTGCCCACACTTCCCACATATCGCCTATCGGTACGTCGGTGGCTCGGTGCAGTGCACTGCGTACTGCGTGTCGCGTGTATACCTGACGATTAGCAGCAGTAACACTTGACAGTATTGCACACTACAAGCACCACTAGCGCGCGCCCTGCCCTGCCAGCCAGACAAGGCTCGCAACTCGCAAGTCGCAGCTCGCTCGGTGCTCTGCATCTAGTCGCGTAGTTCGTCATCGGTGCTACAGCCGCCCGCCCCTCCTCATCGTCCGCGACCCGCACTCGCACTCAGCGCCGCTATATATATATATATTTTCTTTGCCCGCCATTTTGTTTTACGTCCCCCACACTGCGTACTAGGTACTGCTCTCTCTCTCTCTCTCTCTCTTTCTCTCTCTCTCTTTCTCACTCGCGCGCGGAGTCTCTAGTGTCGCTGTCTACCAGTGTCTTCTATGTCTGTCTGTGCCTCTGGCTCTGGCTCTGGCCTGGTCTCTGTTTTTGGCCGTGTGCGGTGACCGTAGCGCGTGCGTGTCCGTCTCTGGTCCTATTCCCAGTCTTTCATTTTTCCCCCTTGACCCTTGACCCTTCACCGTTTGTCCATCGACGATCCTCACGCCTACGTACCACGTCCTGCATACCAATTGTCCCTCCTATACAGTGGGCTTTGACTTCCGAGTGGTGTATACACATAACTACGTACTGACTACGGAGTAGGTAGATAGTGGGTACTCTTTAACGACACGTATCGGGGCCGCCGTTGCGATGGCTTCGCCGCCGTTCGGCCCCGATGACAACTAGCATCGAGGCAACCCGCAGCACCAACCAACACCAGCTTTCACACGGGTGCTGCCGCCGGATGGCCACTTACCACTCTTACCAGCGTCCCTCGGGATGCTTTGTTTGACTCCTTTACACTCAAAACGCTTTCGATCTTCTCACCTTTGATTTCGACCCGTACCTTTTTCGAAATTATTCGAAATGTCGGGACAAAGTGGAGGACCGAGGTTGCGTTTGTCAACCCTCAATGACCAGTTGACCTGCAAACTTTGTGGAGGATACTTTATAGATGCCACAACTATCATAGAGTGCCTACATTCCTGTAAGTTATCCTATATTTAATCTACTTTTACATTTATTTACATTATTTCTCGACTTTCTCATCCCTTTTTTCTCTTTTTATATTTTAGTTTGTAAAAGTTGCATCGTCAAGTATCTGGAAAACAATAAGTTTTGTCCTATTTGCGATGCTCAAGTGCACAAAAATAAACCTTTGTTAAATATTCGACCAGACCAGACATTACAGGATATTGTTTACAAGTTGGTACCTGGTTGCTACCAAAGTAAGTTTTACCTATGCACTTACACTTCTAGCTTTTCATTTTTTATACATTTTATCTTGAGAGTATATTCTTTCCAACAATGTGTCTACACAGAAATATCGAAAATCACAATTAGTCACGATAGAAAATAATATCTGTTACATCAATTATATTAACTTTTCAATTTTCTAGTTAAAACAATTTTAAATTTATTTATTTTTTTAATGCATCATTATAAGTTCTATAATGCAATAATAATACTTTAATTCTAAATAATACAAGAAATGGACATTTAGTACAGATGAATATTATGCTAAAGATAAAGAGTATGCATCTGATAAAGTTATTTGCTTATTAAATTGCAGTAACTACTTTAAATTACTCATTGACACAATTCAAAAAGATATAGCAACAAGCACAAACATTCAAATTCAAACAATATTTTTCAATTTTATATTGTAAGATTTTGAAAATTTCTTGTACAAACAATGTAATCGTTTAAAGGATCCAGGTCAACGGAGTGAATTAAATATGAATTCTAAAAAACAAAATCATTGTGTTGCATGCATAGGTGACAGAATATTGAAGAGGTTATATATTGAAGATACAGAATTTTTTAATCATTCACAAAGTGAATCTAGATAGAACTTGTTTAATTTACTTACATTAGAATCATCAGAATAATTAATACAGAAATCATTTGCTTTATCTTTTAACTGAGCTTACATATCAATTAGAATTACCATTGCTTTGTTTACTTAGGAAACATTTATATGAATATAAATATTCTTTATTGTTATTATTATTAGCCTTTGGAAAACCTAAAATTAATCAGTTTACTATTGTTTTGTGAAATGGAAAGAAGTTCATTTATGATATCATTTTTCTGCAGAAATTTTACTCTTATACAAAGATTCTGATTCATTATATAACATTATTATGAAAAAATTAAGACATGGGTATTTGAAAGATTATAAAATATTCAAAGAATAAAATAAAAAAAATGGTCTTTGCCAATTTGGCTAGAGAAAAAACAATGCAAAAAAAATGTTATAGTAAATACATGAAATACTGTACATAAAAAGTTTTAGTTACTATTACTGAATTTCACCTTTTTTTACGAAAAAAGAATAATAAAAATAAAAATGTATAAATGAGAAATATTAAAACATATTAATATTGTTAATTAAACTAATAAGAAAAGTATAAATCTAATTACTTTAATGGCACCATTGCATTGTAGAAAATTCACATTGTAAACTATTCATAGTTTAATATACATTTAATAATTTTATACTGGTATCTATAGTTTCCTTTATCAGGGTCCCAAATCTAATTTGTATCCCCTCCATCTTATCAATCTAAAAAATCTTAAAATTAAACATAAAAATTCATTTTTAAATTTTTGATAGTAATTAAAGAATATTTCTGACAAAAAATTAAATAATTGTTCTTGCTGATTTATTATTATCAAATTATTTTTTATAATTTACTTTGATTAGGTAAGGAAAGTAAATTGAGTGTGGGATCTCTTTAAAATCTTTTAGTAATATAACCTGAATGAAACTTTAATTTTACAATATCGTTGCATATTTAATAATGTGACTAATATTAACTTTTATCTAGATTTATTCAGAAATTTGTATAATCTAATATAGTTATGTGTAGTCCACGATTATCCAGTTTTATAAAAGTTTATCCATTAATAGAATGTTGTCAGTGATCCTTTAAAAAGTATAAAAGTGAAGCTTTTTGATGATATATAAAATAATAAATTTATGTATATAAATAATATTAAGCAGGGAAATACATTTAAGGTATTTTATTATAACAAAGATAAGTAAATGAATTTTATAGTTATTGATATCTTAATTTGGCATTCTTTGTGGAGCATGAAAAGAGAAAAACCTAGACTATTTTTAAAATGCAAAATTTTTAATTTTTTTTTAATTTATCTTATAGAAGAGATTGCAAGAGAAACTAGAAAATGTTTGATATATTTCTTAAATGTAACAGAAAATTTCATAATTACTAATTTGGGTAAGATATTCCACAAAGTACAGAAAAGTGATTTTTTTTTTACAAAATGTCGATCCATCAGATTCTATCATGTGTTTAAAACTTACTTGTTAACTTTTTAAGCTCTTTCATAACATTTTTTAATTGGAAAAATAGATCCCTGTAATTTGGGTCCAGAAATTCCTTAAACAAGATATTTAACATATTATTCAAAACATTAGAAGAACTTCTAAATCAGAATAGTGAAAAACTACTGTAAAACCAAGTGAAATGAATGTGCATAATTAGTTAATAGTTAGAAAGAATGTACAGACGTAGTATTAAAACAGACTCTATATTGTAATTATTGGTGAAAAGATATCATTAATTTTTTATACTTATAAAAGTTTTTTTATAACTAATTATTAAAAAAAAACTAGCTCAAATAATAAAATGATTACAAAGCAATCTCTGATAAAAAGCAAGAAAGTATATTTTACCAATACTAAAATTTGTAATATGTTTAAGTTCATTTAATTTCTTTTTTTTCAGATGAAATGCGATGTCGAAAGGAATTTTTTGCTAAGCATCCAGAGGAAAAAAATAAAGTGACTTCTCCAGAAGCTCGAGGAGAACTTGTTGAAAGTTATATTTACTCTCCAGATGAGTCTCTCAGTTTATCTTTAGAGTATTATAATCCAGAGATGACAAAAGAAGCAGAAAATGACAAAGAGGCAGCATTAAAACATTTACCAAGGAGGTATCTTCGGTGTCCAGCTGCAGTTACTGTTTTCCACCTTCAAAAGTTAATAAGGGCAAAATATGGGTTGAGTGAGGCACATCGTGTAGATATTATGTATGAAGAAGAACCTTTGGGCGCAACTTACATGCTAATGGATGTTATGTATATATATCATTGGAGAAGAGTAAGTTTATTTATATCATATATAACATGTATAGTACTGTGTATTAATATTTACATATTGAATTTTTTTATTAGTTTTTAATACACTTTAAGCTAATTGTAGAGAATATTATGATAAATTCACTAAATATTTTTTGTATCTATTTGCTTGAAAATTATAGCATTTATTTATTCATTTATTTACCAGATACAAAAATTACAAAATTATTATTGTAATAGTGTAACTACAATAATGCAACTGCCTGTAGAGATAAAAATATATTTATCTGTGCACAGGCCTGGGTTTATAAAATAATTTATATACTAAGAACCTTAAATTAATAATTTATGACTTTCTTTTAATTACAGAAAGTTCCACTTCATTTGAACTACAGGATATTTGAGTCAGCTTCAAAAAGATTAAAATTGTCCGAAGACAATAATGACTTCAAACAGTCACTCTCTAATAGTAACATGGAAGTTGAATCAAAGGAAGAAGATCAGTCTATAAAACCAGAATGGAAAGAAGTGCAGTTAAAAATTTCCGAAACTGGAGTAATGAGCGTCACCGATATATCGAGTTTAGATACAAAAAAGAGTACAAAAGTCAGTGAGATTAATCAACAGAGTAGCCAAACCCAGGTGACATCAAACGCTAGCAATGTAAATAAAACAGTGGTGAAAATTGAAGAAAAAGAACTTTCAAAAACATGTACAACTTTGTCAAAAAATAAAAAAATTCAGCAGGAGAGTTCCTCTATAAAAAATGTGTTAACAGCAGAGGAAAAATCCAGAAGTGGGTCATTGAGTGCAATCCCCGCATCTCAAAGTAATATGAAAACTGAGGAGATGGAAATAAAAACGATCGATCAAAGCGATTTGTCGAACGAACTCATAAAAAATAGTAGTACCGAAAAGTATGAGTCAAAATGTTCGAAACCGTCGGATCTAACACCTATAACTTCAAGCAACGTTGACAAAATTCAAATCGAACAAGAGTTACCAGTCAAAATCGAAACCGTGTTTTCAAGCGACAAGCGTCCCGAAATCAGGACGAATATAACGAACAACAACTCCATAAACACCGAAACCAAAACAGAAACCAGTGCAAAGCCAAATGCAAAACAAAGCGAAACTAAAGTAGCAATAAGCGCGGGTTCTAAAATAAACGCACTCAGTGCGAAGTTACAGTTTCAGCCCAAAATAGGTCAAATCAACAACACATACTCAAAAAAGACTACAGACAGAAAGGCAACCGCCTCGTCACCAACAAAAATTGTCGAGCTTAAGTCCCCGAAAAATTCACCGAAACCCGAAGTGAAACCTACATCAACAGATCCAGTTGAGTCCGTTGAAACTAAGCCAGATGTAACCACAGCACCGTCAGTTGCATCGTTAAGTAGCGGAGTGGTCGCCTCGGCGAACCCACCGATTACAGTTCCAAACTTGACAACTCCACCAAGCACTGAGAGTCTTGCATCGATCGGCCTGCATGTGTCAACGACGGTGTCTAATCCAAATAACTGGTTACCGCCAACCTCAAAATCCTCGAAGGAATTGACCGCTGACCAGAAGCTCCGTTCGATACCAGGGATGCCGCAAATCGGCAAAGACATCGTCTGCTCGACAACTTCAGGAAGCCCATCTAGCTCGATGGGTCGGTTTAGCATTCAGACACCTTCAATGAGCATCTACTCAATCACAACGTCGATAAAAAATAATGCATACACCAGCCCATCTCATTCGTACACCAGTCCCACTAAGCAGTCAAGTAATAAGTCGAATTTTGACGTGACAAGTATGTACCCTGTGCCTCCGTGTCCCGATGCAATACCTATATCTTTGATGAAACCAGTAAACACGCGAAAAGAACCCGTTGCCAAAGGCTCGACGTTAAACGAGATATGCGCGAAAATCAGTAACGCCGGCTCGGGATCAAAAATCAATGACATTTGTGCAAAAATTGGCGAGAGTACTAAAGAGAAAAATAAAATCACAGAAGCGCAGAGGAACAAACCTGAGGTGCCTGACTTACTCAAGATTTCGAAGAAACCTGATTCTGGGAAGCGTGTACCGAATATACCCAATGTTCCGAGTTATACGCCGAGCAGTAGCAGCCAAACATTGCAAGCTACTAACGAAGTGAAAGATAACTCTAAAAGACTAGCTTCCTCGATTACAACTTCTCAAGCGTCCCTGATCCCAAATCAAATGCCGAAGATGGCCACGCAAAAAAAACATTCTCAACCAGTAGGTTACAAAACTCTTAGGGATCCACCTAAATCGTGGAATCCAACTCTCTCCAAGAATAATTACGTGGCAGCGAAAAATCAAGCAAAGGAACTACAAAATCAAGCTTATGGTCTCAATGATGGGAGTAGTGCATCCAAGCAGATACCTTCCAAACCAGCTAAAATATTTAAAATTAGAAACACACCACGTTATTTAGGTAAATAATATTTTATTTCAATTATACTTACAAACATATAGTTAGATTTTTATTAAATTTTACCTAATTATTACATCTGACTCATAATCGTTATATTTGTAACACGTTTAATAACAAACCACTTTACAAAAATGTATCGAATCAATGTATCGAATTATTTCTATGAAATTGAAAAATTTAACTACAATTACAATTACTGCAATTATTAAGTTTCATAAATGCATTTTTTAATATATATTCACGCATACGGTTTTCATAGATTTAAGTGGATGTGATACCCAAATTGCAGGATCTACCTTGAAAATCTTTTTAAAACATGACAGATGATCTTTAAAGGTAACACAACACCGTTAGGGAACGTTTTTTACCGATAAATTAAATTCTTCGTTTAATAAAAAATAAATCATTTTTCTATTTTTTAGAATTCACATTCCGTTACACATAACAAAATTTTTTTTATTTCAATAATATAAGACATTAATACTAGTGTATTATGATACTGTTGTGTGAGATGTTCAAAATAGGGAGTAAAATAGGCATTTATTCCCGGGACGAAAGTTGCTGCCTGAGCTTTGGAGAGAGTAATAATACATCCAAGGGAATAATCGTCTTTTACTCCCGAAGTGCATATAAAATTTTTCACCCTAATCATTTAAAAAGTCACTTGTTGCAATAACAAATTTTTTGATATTTTTAATTTAATATAATAAATTTAATATTGTATATGTAGAAAAAGGCTAAGTGTTCAAAGCAATAAAGAGGGTCTAGAATGAATAAAATAGGTGTAAGGGGAATAAAATAAGTCTACAGGGATTTAAGTGAGTCTGCGGGTAATAAAGTGATTGAAGGAATAAAATACAATTTTACTCCATATATATTGGAGGTAAAGTAGACTTTTTAGATGATCAGAGTGAAAAATATAATATACCCTTATTCAATTATTATAGATATATTTTAAATTGCATAAATAATTGATTATCTATTGGCCTAAGATCTTGACACAATAACGAATTTTTTATAAATAATATTATCTCCCCCATTTTTTATTGCGTTGTATATTCAATGAACGTATTGTGCATTAATCACCACATTGTAATTAAAATTTACTATAAACCTGAAAACACCACAATTTAATTTTAAATTGTAAGTTAAACAAGAATTTAATAAATTACAGGAAACCCCGCTTCCGGAGTTAAACCAATGTACGGCGTAGTAAATGATCAACCCGATGACAATGACCAATCCACTGTATCAAAAAGCAGTCCTACCATGAACATGATGAAGATCGATCCACAAACGCTTTGCCCGATTGTCTCTTCACCCAACTCACCGATCGTCTCACCACCACCGCCGTATTCACCTACAGCCCGGAGTTACCAGAAGAGTCCATTCTCTCGTGACATCCGTAATAGTAGCTCGCCAATCTCCCCTCGAAATTCCCCAGTAAACATGCTTTCGACGAATCCATTCATCCCTTCGCATACGCCCAATACGAATCCCCGGTTGATTTACTCCCACTTCCCACCAGCGTTCACCGATGCCAGTCGATTTTCTAACCCACTTATCCGCTCGCCTATCATACCGCCCGACATACCACCCCCAAGTGCCTTTCACAACAGCCTGCCACCCTCGATAAACAAACTGTACCAGCGCTCGGGTTACCTCGCTCAACCCCAAACAAGCGTAGCTCCTGGATTCTCTGGTTCTGGCCCACCTTCGGTACAACGGATACCACCAAGTAGCTACTCGTCTTCCTCCTCACCGTCCTCCAAGAACTCACTTAGCAGTCTTGTGACATCCTCATCATCCGTCTCTATGGTTGATACGGTTGCGCTCCAGCTGGCTAAAGCGCATCGCGATCTTAACGCCTTCGATCTTACACGGCTCGAAAAGCCAAGTGGTGAAAAAGTTTCGCCAGCTCGCAGTAGACCTACCGAGGCTAAATCCAGGTTGGAAAAACTTGACTCAAAGTCGAACGATGTTAAGCAGCCTGAAAGTACCTCGGTAACCAAAGAATCAGAGAAGGAGACGAATCTAGCTAAGGTCAATGGTGGAATCGCAACTTGCACGAAACCAAAAGACGAGTTACAGAGCAAGTCCGACAATACAGTCGAAAATAAAAGTGCCACGGAACGGGCGGAAAGTACCGAGTCACCGTCCAAGTCTTCACCTAGTGAGGAGTCTGCGAAATCTGATGTTAAAGATGTAACTCGAAAACCTGAAGTAGATGCTGTCGAGTCGGGGAAGACGGTGCAAGGAAAAAAGGCTCTTGAGGCTCAAAAAGGCAAAGCAGAGTCGTAATTCACAGCCTTCGGAGGAAACATCCTCTCTCGCTAATAATGTACATTTCTGTAAATAGGCATAACAGGTCGATGTATCGTATTATTTCTTACGGATGCAAATCAAGTTACATTTTGTGTTGAGCACAGTAATGATATCGAATATCCGTTGTGCACTCCAGTCTTTTTTCAACTTCGTCAATTTACGTATTCGTTAAAAACGCCAGTTTTTTCCATGTGCAACTAAACCTTAAATGAAATAGTGTAATGTACAATCGTTATTCGTTCTAACTTTTTAATTTTCTGTTTGAATTATTTTACACACTTGCTTTATCAAAAGCCCTTAAAAGGCAGCTACGGTTTTATAATATTAACGTTCGTCGGTAGACCATGCACAGCGACAAGGAATAAAGCATCACGTGCGACAATGTTTTAAATAGTTGTATACTCGAATAAATACTGATCAATCCTCAATGCTCTCAGAAAATTTATTAGTCAAATCGCAATATTAAGTACACTTGAGACGATAATCGCTGTTTATTGGTTTTGTAGATTGTCAATCTAGGACTTGTTTCTGTACTTCTATTGAAACTGAAGCTGTAACTGTTTAGTTTCTTTTTGCAAAAAGTGAAATAAATATTACACAAATTTTGAGATTACTGTACAATAATAAATTATTGAATGTAAATAATAAAATTACTTTTATTTAACGTAAAAAATACAATTGGATTTTTCATGTATAAAATTTTAACTTTTTAACTTATAATTCTTTAATGTACATCTAAGTTCCAAAACTGCATTATTCTAAAATGTGAATGTACAAAAATATTGTAAAATATATAATCACATTTTCTGCCTTTGTGAATAAAAATAGTATTACTGATTAAATATTTTTATTAGCAAAAGTACAAAGTTAATTATGTGTTAGATTTTCTGATAATGAATGATTAGAGATTTTTATTTTATTTAAAAATATTACATACAAGATTAAGTTAAAAGATATGATATTCAACATGATTTATAGTTGTAATTAATGTGCATTGAAAATATTTAAGGAAAAAGTTTATATTTTAAAATTTTGGATTCATTAATTCAGCCTACTTATAATTTTGCATGTATTTCCAACAGTTTGAGCTTCAGTTTACATGTACTACATGAAAGCGTACAATTTGTCAATCATACATACACACAACGCATGTATTATAAATTCATATTTTACTTAATCATCGTAGACATTTGCAGAGCTGATCAAGTTAGACAAATGTAAAATGAAACTGAAGTTAGCAGCCAGATAGCAGCAGCCAGATAGATTTATCATTAATTGTGTTTAAAAAAATTTCATGGAATTTTCTAAAATTTATGTTATGCGTTTACATGTCTTGTTTGTTATTTTGCATCGTTTAAAAGGGATAAATATAAGAAAAAGTTTTATTGAGAACCGCTGATAAATCTATCTGGCTTCTAACTTCAGTTTCATAAATGTAAAACAAATATTAACGTGTTAGATGTATCTAAATGAATTAATATAATGTCATTTAAAAAAATGCATTTTTATATCATGGGTTGACAAATTTGTATAGTTTATAGTCTCGAATATTTTTTTAAGCTAATTGAAAAATAAATTTTTATTTTATTTACACATTACATTATTAGTTTTATAATGTTTACTTTAAGAATTATTTCTAGAAGTGAAAAGAATCTAATATCTAAATGAATTAACTTATTTTCTTAAGAAAAAAGTTTTGGAATTCAAACAATTTTAAGTGAAAATATTCGGGGACTGAGACATGTAGTAGTGAACGCCCGAGGCCTTATCATATCTTATATTGAGTAATGGACGCGGAACAATAAATCTATTCAAAGAATCTGCAACTTGTATTGCATGACTCTAGTAAATAATCTAACGCTGTGATCGTTATGCCGTTTTTGTACGAACGGACCATGCGATATTTTCTCCGCTAAATACAGAGTATCTTTCCTCAGTGATGAGGAGAATCTATCGTCATAAATATAAAAAAGAAAATAATAACAAAATTATATATTATCGTACTTTTTTTAAGAGATGAAAAATTTGAGAAGAGAATCAGGTGCGTAAAATATGTTTTGAAAAATAAATAAACAGCTAATATATATGCTGTATGAAAACAAAAAATGATAATTCAATAATAAGTGCAACAGATTCACTTCTCTTCTGTTTTTTTTTAGAAGCGAGTGTATCTCCAGTTTATTTGTAAATAGTGTAACATGTTTAAAGAATTTATATATGAAGCGACAATTGAAAATTATTATTATTATTATTATGATTGTATTAATATAATTATCTATTTAATACTTAAGAACATAATGATATAGTATCTTTCTTTGTTGTCAAACGATATTAATTTCTAGATAAATATTTAACAGGAGAGTAATGTATTTTTAATCAGTTATTACACATGAATCAGGAGATGTTTTTTCTTCTTTCATGCAAAAATATAATAGAATGCACCAGTATTGTTGTTATTCTTTTATTTAACTTCTACATAACTTTGTCCTATATCAGTATAACAATATATTTACAAAAGTTTATTTTAGTTTGAAAATGCATTTTAAGTTTATTAAGAAATATCAAGAATTTGTCAATTTTTCTGTATGTCTTGCAGCATCTTTTAGCTTATATACTAATTCTTGAAGTTCCTGAATTGTACATGTAAATTTAAGGTACTCAATATTGCCATGTTTCAATGTACTAAACGAAACATTGTACACAAGAAATCCAGCAGGATTGTTTATACTAGACTATATTTTTATAGAAAGAATTAGAATTGTACATAGTAAAGTATATAAATATTATTTAATAATTTAATAAAATTACCTTTATGCAATAATCTAATTGCCAATCCATATCAATAATGTGTGGTAAACTATTACCAATTGATTCCAAGCTTTCTTGAAGTTCTTCCTTGTGATTAGTATAAAAATCACATAATTTATCAATGTAAGTTTTTGTTAAATTTGTACATTGTAGTGAATTTCTTATCTCTTCTGCATTACTATTATGTCTTGCAGCTTCAACAAACAATTTTGAGAAGTCTTCATATGCTGTTTTAACATCATCAAGTTTAGAGCCATATATTTGGGTAAGAACTAGAAAGAATACATATTCATTTTACCAAATTTGATAAATTTGCTTCAAATATATGAATAATATATAAGTATATTATTTAATTGTACACTCTGAAATCTTTAAAAATAATCTTCATTTATTTACATATATTTACTGGGACAATATTATGTATTACATTCTAGTCTGCAATGTTTTCAAAATAAATGAAAGGCATATTTATAAGCATTACATTTTTCTAACATATTCTTAAATGTTACAAAATGTTACAAAACAGAGTTTGTTCACCATATTGTAAATATAAACAATAATTTTAATAATTGATTTATAAATATTTTAAATGTTTTGTTTTATAACTTAAGATACTAGGGTGAATCTGTGTACAACATCCTATTATTTATTTGTTCTGTATATTTAATTTTGTACAAGGGTGTATAATTTAAATTTAATCTTGTAAATATTGACATGTATTCATCAGAAAACAATAAATACTTATAATGGATATATTCAAAGAATGTGTAAATTTTAGAACATAATTGCATCGAAAGAATAGATATGAATAGCAGCAGCAATTACAAAATTAAAATAAAATAGTATATCTGCATATATGTAGGATTAATGATTGATACAAGTGAGAAATAAAGTAAACTAAACATGTTATCAAATAAGTACATAAAAGCATACCTTCAGTGTCCGATTTTCCGCAAACGTGAGATAGTGCAATTTGCATTATCCGTTCGACAACGTCTTCGGATAATTTGTTTAAATTTCCTCCGTTTAATAAGCATTTTACTTTGCTTTCCGTGAGCTCCATAATATAAACCACAATATTTAGGTTAGAAGCGCCATCGATAGGGAGAGAAGGGGGAGTGTCATGAGATGCGCTTTATGTCAATACAGTGTGACAACTGTGGATTGCGAATGTATCATATGTGTATGTGTTGTATTACTTGTATTGCGCGCACGCGGCACGCGGCACATCTATTGCCAAGCCAACTTAATTCAGTTGCGCTCCAATTCGTGATAGATCTCTTATTCTTAAGTACCTCTCTCACCTGATGGTTCCCGCATTCGATATGAAAATTGAAAAATAGTAATACAAACGTAGTTACTGAAAAGAAATACAGCGAGATAAGTGAATATATACATTTAGTGAAGACACTGATAACGTTTAGACAAGATAATACATAACATTACTATCTTTTGCTTGGTTTTGCTTGAAAATTAATTTGTCTTACATACGCGTTTAAGTGCATAAGGTAAAAATCTTTTCTGCTTTTTTAACGTCAGGAATAGAATGACTTGTTCATAGTTTTGTCGATTTTTATTTATGCATATCATGCCAATTAATGTTCTGTTAGTGCCCATGTTTTTTAACTTAGATGTACAGTAATTCTGTTAACTTTTGGTTGGTAGTTTCGTTTTAAAACATTCAATTCAATCAAAGATAGTATTGATTAAACCATTAATTTATTATTTATATAGCAATTCATTAGTACTGGCTGTAATACAATAGTTTCTTTTTGAATAGTATAGTATATACATACATACGTACAATCAAATAAATGTGGCTAAGTCATTTTAGATTACCTTGAACTGCAATTTAGAAAAGGTCAATTGACAATACATTAAATAAGTTTTATATCCTTTGATACTTATTACAGAATGGAAAGAAAGAAAGATGTGTCATCCGAGGAAGTTGCCTTGAACACTAAATCAAATAAAACTATCAATAATGAACTGAACAATTTAATTGTGTAAGTATGACTTTATTAGATATCTTAGTTATACATAATTTTTAATAACTATTAGTTTTTATTTAACACTGCTGCACACTAGAAATATACAATTAAGTGCTTTTCACATTTTATATTGCACTTTTAATTTTTATTTTAATTAAGGCACCTCACAATAACAATTAGATTAGTTTTATTTACTATTACATAATAAAATATAACTAACTTTTTTGTTTGGTCCATTGTAACTGCTTGAATGCACAAGTTGAATTATAAAATCTTTTATACCGGATGATATTTTTATTTACAGTAGATTATTGTTTATAATCAAACACAACTCAAGAACTGAGCTGCCTTTCACTTGCTGTCAGAGACTTTGCTCACAATGATATACTAATCAAGGTCAACTTAAGTGAATATTCTAATGAAAAAGTATGTGTGGTAGCCTTAGCCTTGAATTTGTGCAAAGTATAAAATTTGTTACATTGTTAGTTTTAATAATGGCTCTATCATGAAAATATTATTTATTGTATAACTAAACATATTACTATTTAAAAGTTGTAAAAAAATGTGAAAATTGTTATGTAATAAATCTAGTTTAACTATGTTAAATCATGTAAGAAAAGTATTTTTTAGTGAAGTTCTTTCTGACGAGTTTGATCAGCCAGTAGAACATAAACTTTCTTACAAAGATGTCCTACCTCAGGTAAAAGACTCTACATTACTTATTTTTATCTAAAATTTTAACTCTTAATTTTATGTTTTTAATCTTCATAGATATTTACTAGCTGTGTAGTACATTGCATTGTGATTCAAGCTGGAATAAACATGGCTTACAGTACTATTTTAGAAGATGGCTTGAAAAAAGATTTTTCGGTAACAATGGATCAATTGTCTTGGATAGGTATGTCCCTGATTTTCATGTTATTATTATTATTAATAGCTTAATCAGAAAATGTATATCTAAAGTCTTTAAAATAATATTTACAGCTAGTTTAGTGACAATATCATTACCTCTTGGTTCATTTATTGTTGGACCATTAATGGATCTGTTTGGTCGTAAAAGAATTTGTTTAGCTGCTTGTGTACCAAGTGTTATATCATGGATTATGTTGATATTAGCAACTAATTTGACTGTAATTTATATAGCCAGAGTAATAGCTGGTCTTTCAAGTGGATTGTCAACTGTAGGTCTTGTTTATATATCAGAAATCACCCATCCACAAATTAGGCCAATGATGTTATGTTTCAATTCAATTTTTGTATCACTGGGAATATTGTTAACTTATAGTTTTGGAGTCTGGCTTACCTGGAGTGAAATGGCTATAGCCTTTTTAATATTAAATATTTGTATATTTTTTATGCTACTACTAATTCCCGAAAGTCCTTATTGGCTTATTTGTTTTGCAAACAAAAAAAAATATGATCAAGAAAACCAAGTAGAAACAGTGTTAAGACATTTAAATAAGTCTGAGCATGTGAGTAGATATTTAAATCTAATAATTTAATAAAGTATTACAGTTAAGATAGAATAGATACAAATTTTGTGTTTAAATTTACAGATATATCAACAAGAGCTTCAAAGAATTAATGAAATCTCGCAAAATAATAAAATAAATAATGAATCCAATATTTCTTTTATTAAAAGAGGTTTATATTTTTATCAACAATTGAAAGTACCAACTGTTTATAAACCTGCTTTAATATTATTTATATTATTTCTAATGCAACAATTAGCAGGTACTTATGTTATCATATTTTATGCTCTCTCTGTATTTGAAAATATTGGAGGTCAATTTGGTAAAGGTTTAGATAAGTATGGTGCAATGGTGATTCTTGGTGTCATACGTTTTCTAATGAGTGTCCTTACATCCTTATTCAGCAAGAAATTTGGTAGACGTGTACTTTGTATAACAAGTGGACTGGGAATGGCTTTTTCCATGTTCTTCTCAGCTATGTATATTTACCTCACCTCGTCCTGTGATGAAAATGGCAAAGTGAAAGAAGTTATGGCTGAACAGAAGTGGGTTTTATTAATGATAGTGCTTCTTTATGTGTGTACAAGTTGTTTAGGATTTGTCATTATTCCATGGACATTAATTGGAGAATTACTTCCAATATCAGTCAGAGGAATGATCGGAGGCTCTATGATATCCGTTGCATATATAATGATGTTTGGAATGATTAAGGGCTATCCTTTTATGATGGCTCAAATGGGTGCACAAGGTGTATTTTTCTTTTTTAGCGCTACCTCTTTACTAGGTGCTATTTTTGTATACATATTTCTACCAGAAACTTTAGGAAAGTCTTTTTCAGAAATAGAAAAAAATTTTAGTAATAATAAATGTAACAGTATTAATATTGATACCAGAAGCTGACAACTCTATTAAATAAGTAACATTCTTTATATATTTGTATGAACACAGTTTATACTTAAAAACTAATAGAGAATTTTTAATTTGTATACTTTTTAAAAGTATAAATTATAATATCTGATACAATTGTATCTTAAAGAATGATATTTAAAATTTTCTTTCTATTAAGGTAGTTTAACATTTGAATTTGAGTGTTTCTAATTCAAATTGCCTAATAAAAATAATAGCAAGATATAATTTTTACAACTTGTCACATACTTCATTTATGTATAAAAAATAATTTAATTTTTATTCAAATGACAAAAAAAATTTAGTAGTGAATTTTCTATGAAAAAATAATTATTTAGTAAAATGCAAAAAAATCAATAAAAAGGGATTTAAAAAAAAACAAATAGATTTTTTCTACATTGAACACATCAATCAAACTGAATGCCAAATTTATATTCAGATAACATTCATTATACAAATTTGTATAAATATTTGAATATACTGTGTTTAAATATATTGATTGTTGTTTAAAAATTATTAAATTTTTTAAAAAAGCTTTTATGAGAAAGCAAAAGTAAAATTATTATGTAAAAATAATTAAATAATTTATCTGTGTAAAGATTCCACATTATATCATCTTCAATTATTTTGTTAGACAAACATAAAGATATAAACTACCTTGAAATTGCACAAACAATCAAAGAATAGCAAAATTAGTTTTTAATTCATTTCTCTTATTAAATGTATATATAGTATACTTAAATAAATTTAAAAATTGTATTTGCACTTGGATTTTGTAATGTACCGATGAAAATATAAATCATATATTTGTTTAAATAAAGTGTTTTATTATTATTATTTATTACTACATTTAATCTTCTAACATCTAATAATTATTAGGCAAACTCTTTTTATAGAATGTATGATAATTGCTGTGTTCTTAACTGCTATTAAAAAAGGAAACAAATCCTATGAAATGTATGTCAACAACCTGTTTGCCCACACACTAGTATATATATATAATACACACACGTATATGCATGTATTAGTATTATAAATACATTTCGTATCGTACGTCCTCTCTTTTATGTGTGCAGAGCCTAACCTTACCTTTTTATATTTCACGTATAAAAAAATATAAGGTGCATACGGAAAATCGCTTGACATTCCAAAAGAAGCACGACCATGAGAATTTTTAAAAATGAGAATTTTGCGGTGCAAAGTTAGATATATTGTTTACGTATTTTATTCGGTCTTTTTCTTCATTATTATTAGGCGAATCGTCTTTACCAGTAATAATTCAAACGTTTTTACAGAAAATATACAGCTTCTAAATAATAGTCAATACTATGAAAAAAATGAAAAGTAAGTGACAGAAGTGAATGACTTTTTTTTAACTCACTTATATTTTTCATTAAATACTTGTAAACAAATTTTTATTTTAGATACGAGAAGTGGATTAATGAATTCACAAAACAAATTTTACCAAAATTTGGTGAATATGGTAAACCTGTTTATCTTAGTGGAGTAGAGAAGATAAAAGGAAATGAAATTTTAAAACAAAAAGCTGTAAATATTATTACTTCAAATAAAATACCATTACAAAGAACATTACCTGATGTCAGAGATCCATTGTAAACATAAATCTTTAAAAAAAACTTTATAAATAATATTAAACTCAAAACCTTATCATTAAATGTGATTACAGGTGTAAAAATGTAACATATGACATTACATTACCCACAGCAAGTATCATTATAATTTTTCATAATGAAGCATTTAGTGTACTTTTACGCACAATATATAGTGTTCTGAAAAGAACACCACCAAAGTTATTAAAAGAAATTATTTTAGTTGATGACAAAAGTGATGAAGGTACTTCAAAATATTTCTAAACTGTATTTTTAAGAAAATTAATATTAATGATTAACTTAATTATTAGAAACACTTTTGGGTTTATTGGAATATTACATTAAGACCCGATTGTCAAAGAAAGTTAAGTTATTTAGACTGAATCAACGCAAAGGATTAGTAAGTGCTCGACTGAAAGGAGCTAAAAGTGCAACTGGAGATGTTCTTATGTTTCTAGATGCTCATTGTGAAGTCACAAAACAATGGTAAGTTTATAAAATAACAATGTACCTAGTAAATTATTATAATCATTAATTTTTAATATTTTTATTATTGTAACTTAGGTTGGAGCCTTTGCTACAAAGAATTAAAGAAAAACACAATGCAGTTGTAACACCTATTATTGATAATATATCAGAAGAAACTTTTGAATATTCACATAGCGATGAACCTTCATTTTTTCAAGTAGGAGGGTTTACTTGGTCTGGACATTTTACTTGGATAAATATTCAAGAAAATGATTTAAAATCTAAAACCTCATCCATATCACCTGTTAAATCACCTACTATGGCTGGCGGTCTTTTTGCTATTGATAAAAATTATTTTTGGAAGTTAGGAAGTTACGATGATAAAATGGAAGGATGGGGAGGAGAAAATCTTGAAATGTCATTTCGGGTAAAAGTGTTGCAGCTAAAGTATAGAGCTTTTTATAAAGTGTACAATTAATAATTGAAAATATTGTTCTAGATATGGCAATGTGGTGGAGTACTCGAAACCATACCTTGCTCTAGAGTAGGACACGTTTTTAGAAATTTTTTACCTTACAAATTTCCAATGGACAAAGATACTCATGGTATTAATACAGCGAGATTAGCAAATGTGTGGATGGATGATTATAAAAGATTATATTATTTACATCGTGAAGAATACAAGGTAATATAAAACTAAAATATAAAAAGCTAGTAAAATAAAATACATTCTTTATTTTATAACAGGATAAAACAGCATTAATTGGTGATGTAAGAGATCGTGTGAAATTGCGTGAAAAATTAAAATGCAAAAGTTTCAAATGGTATTTAGATAATGTTTATCCTGAAAAATTTATACCTGATGAAAATGTACAGGCATTTGGTAGAGTAAGAGTGGAAAAAAGTAATTTGTGTTTAGATAATTTACAACATGATGAAGAAAAGCCTTATAATTTAGGTGTTTATGAATGTCATTCACAACTTTATCCAAGTCAGGTATTAAAAAATAAATTCAAAGTATTAAATTATTAATATTGACTTAATTATTATATCTATTTATTATATTCAGTACTTTTCACTGAGTAAGGCTGGAGAGTTAAGAAGAGAAGATACTTGTGCTACAGTAATAGAAGATGAAAATTCAAAAGATATTTTTAAAGTCAATATGAAAGCTTGTGATGAAATTGAAAATGATAAAGAGTGGATGTTGACCGAGGTTGGTACCTAAATTTAAGTTAATATTAAATAAATTATCTGATAAAAATAATGTACTTAAAAATATTATCCAGGATGGCAAAATATTACATTTAAGGACTGGACTATGTCTTGACACAACTGGTATACACACTAAAGAAGATGTTATAGCAACTGCCTGTTCAGATTCACCAGATCAATTTTGGCAGTTTGATTTTTACGGCGACAAAATCAATCCAAGATAAAATCTAATTGACTGTTACATAATTTCAAAACAGCTTATGAAATTCAGCTGATATATATATATCTCATATTTTTATATTAAATTTTAAAATGATTGTTTATAGTTTTTATTATAAAAATTGTTGATATTATATTACAAAGGATTTTTTATAAAAATGCAAATGCAAAAAAATACAAGCCAATAGTGATGTATCTAGTATTAGATTGCATTGAGCAAGTGTTGTTAACATTTGGAATTTTTCTATTAAATTCTTATAATACAAAATTACCTAAAGTAATGACTCTTCACTTCTTATATATTCACCGATGTCAGCTTGATTAAAACACACTATAGCCATTGGGTCTGCTAGTTTGCAATCAACTGTTCCTTTTGCAGCAACTCCAAAACCCTAGAATAAAGTAAAAACGTTTGAGCTAAAAAGTATTAAAGTTTTTGTTATAATGTTAAATTGATGAGTAAATTTACCAAAGGTAAATCATTCATAGAGTATATTACTACTCCTTGATACTGATTTGTATTTTCTGTTATCCTCCCTAGACCAGCTTTATTTATATGGTGTCCATACAAGAATTGTTGTTCAGCAGATTGCTTCAACCAAATTTTGTGCTACAATGAAGAGTGAGATATACATGGATAAAAATAAAATACAGATTAAAATAATATTTAACCAATGAATTACCTGTGCATAAGGTGCCAAATAATGTAAGGCAGTGATGTGTAATTTGAATTTGCCAGATTTAGTAAATTTGCCAATACATGTACCAAAACTCATTAAATTATCTGGAGGTACTGTAGCTGCTAATCCCAAAATTTTCTCGGACACATAGTAAACTCTATCTTTCTTTTCCCGAAAACAATAAACACCATCCGGCCTGTCGATTAGAAATTTCACATTGTCTCCAATACTGAAATAATATGATGAGCGAAAGTATAGGTTTATGGTACATCGGTGTGTATCGGGGTTGTAAACATAACCTATATATAATTTAAAATTCATTTGACTAAACTTACTATTTCGTTAATTTTTCAAACACTACTTTTGTTCTTTCTTCGGACAAACGTTTCATTGCAGATTATCAATTAGAATTATGCAATGAACAGTAAAGTTGCACAAGTTGCAAGAAAAACAATAAAATGAAACAGACGCGCACCTAACTGGTGAGAACAAACACGTGAGAAAAACGAGATTTGAAGTTGGAGCCGCGCATTGACGTCATCGGGCGCAGCAGGCAGTCTCAAGTGTCTCAAAGTGAGTCTCACTGTCTCGGGCTACAGGCGTAAGTATATATATATATATATATATGCGTACACACGTATAATAAAATTTACATTTTACACTCGGAGTACTTTTATTTATACTTACTCCGAGAATATTAATCAATTTATAAAATGCACATTTATCATACGTATGTTCAATTGTTCATTTTGAGAAAACCACCCGTCGATAATTATATTTGTAAAATCAATTAATCCTTTACTACAGTTTGAAAATTCATTTACATAAATTTACATTCTGATCTTCTTTATACGTTTAAATAAAATTTCTATATCATATTTATCACTTTTTAAGTCAAAAAGTCTTTATTTTTACAAGGAGAAAAAAAAGTGACTCAAATATATATATATATATATACATATATGTAAATATATATATGATTATATTAATAAGATGTTTTTATACTTTTTCTGTAAAGTATAGGATTTTAAAAAATTTTCATGGAGTTTGATTTTATTTTGAATTTAATAATCATATGAAACAATATATACCTTGATCGAGAAGTTTATTTGATATGTATATATCTAGTTAAATTCGCAAAAC
The DNA here is from genome assembly GCA_026168455.1 of Theocolax elegans. Classification (NCBI taxonomy): domain Eukaryota; kingdom Metazoa; phylum Arthropoda; class Insecta; order Hymenoptera; family Cerocephalidae; genus Theocolax; species Theocolax elegans. The sequence continues at coordinate 37,133,307 of CM047426.1, read as the reverse complement.
GAAAATATAATAACTGTTTACTAAATTTGTATTTGGAAATTGGTATATAAATTTACATTGCATTAAAGTTGACAGATAATCTATTTATAACTTTTGGTAAAATTAGAAAAAAAACTTGGAAGTTGCGAAAGATGCGAGAATGTCACGCCCTCTCCTCTCCTCAATACACCATCGACACCATCGAATGCTGAGTGTATAGAGTCTTGAATATTTTGACTGCCGACTAGAATACTAGATATCGACCACCACGTTATATGCCTACTTACATTCACGCATTAATAATGATTAGATAGCTTCATTAGCGAGAATCATGAATTCGAGGGTGAGATAATTAATACCAGTATAAACAGTAGCGTATTCTACTTATAGTATCGTATCAGTATAAGCTGATATCTCCTCGTAAAGTAATATCCAGAGTACAGAAAGAATTTCACGAGGAATTTCACCCTTCGGAATTAAATGCCATCGGGAAATCAAATGAGAAAACCGGAGCCTGCGCACTTATAAAGATCTCGTTTATTTCACGCCCCCTGGTTCGTATTTCGTTTTGGATTGGTCGACCGACGTACGTTTATTGTATTTGACTATCTCTCTCTCTCTCTCTCTCTCTCTCTCTCAGCTCTCTCCTCCCGCTACGCTGCTTTTAATTTTCTTTCGTCCTTGCGGCTGCATCGATTGTAGTGCTCCGTACTCCGTAGTCCGTACTCCGTACTCGCGCTCGGGCTCGCACGACTGACGAGTGACGACACTGGAACTTATTCTCACACCAGCATACTACCAGCAGTCGTCGACTAGTCGCGAGACTGAACTCACCTGTTGATACTTTCGGGAGTTATATACGTAACGCTTGTTGCTTCAATACAGGTAACAAATTTTGATACGCGGATGTATACTTACAGCTAACCGGCTACGCATTGTTTTTTTTCTCTTTTACATTGCCTAATCGAGCTATTGTATTTATAAATTGTTATATGACTCCGTGTTTTTTTTTTAATTCGTTGCGGTTCTCTTTTGTAAGTTCTCGTTTTTTTGTTGCTTGTATACTTAAGCATGTATGTGTACAGATGCAAAATCATTCGCCTTGTTATGTTTCTTATTTTTCTAACTTTACGTTCGCGCTCTAGAATTCTATGAATGCCGTACTTATGTATCACTCGGATATATTCATTACTAACATTTATTAATTACAAATATAACTTTGACAACAAATTCTTTTCTTTCTTTTTTTATAAGTATTTGTTGGAATGAAGTGATTTCCACGGATCGTAAACGCAATGTTTATTTTATACAATTTTTAGCGTCAAACTACAACGTTCCATATGTCTAACGATTATTCGTATGAATATGAATTATGCACAGGTATGTTTACTGTTCCTCTAACCTTGTGTATCAAATAATTGCTCTAGTTGTTTTAAATTCATCTCAATTTACGTACTGAACGCTACATCCTTATAAGTACACATTTCTCACATTTATTTACATTTTATTTTTTATATCTTCATTAGTTATTGCAGTTTCATGTTTATTATTTTATTTTATAGACATGGATCAAATAGGTGATCCTGCTCAAAATCAAAATCTTGAAGGATTTGGGGCCTTATTTTACTTAACCGAAGCAATTGGTGGTTTATTAATTATATTAGTTATTGTATGGACTACTCATTATCGTGGTGGTTTCACATGGACATCCAATCCAGCTATACAATTTAATTGGCATCCTTTGCTTATGACCATTGGACTTGTTTTCCTTTATGCTAATGGTAATTATAGTAATAATTTATTTATTCATTTATGATATATTTAAAAATTACAGTATAGGTTGTAGGAAGGAGAGCGGTTTAAAATTAATTAAATACACAAATAGAGTGAATATACTATTTATTGCTCAACTATACACGACCAGAAACACGTAATCAATTGGTTAAGGGGATGCCACACAGTATAAATTGCCGAATTGATTTTTCAAATTAAATGTTGTTTTTCGTTTATCCCGATTTTGCGATCATACATCATACATTCTGCACGATTAACAGATTGTGCGTCAACTTGCAGAATCTTATAATTCGATACATTTCCTTATCTAAATGAAAAATTGTAATGTACTAAAATTTGTAACTGTTTACCGACATTGCAGTTTTTACAAACTATTTTTTATTTAATTAAATAAATATGTCGAATTTTAAGATTCTGCGAATTGACACACAATCTGCAAATCATGTAGAATGCATCTATGCACGCACAATTGGAATAAAAGATAAACTGAAGATTTAATTTGAAAAATCAAATATGTCGGTAATACGGCATCCCCTTAAGGAGCTGGCATATCCAGTAAGTTACCGACTGAGCAAAAAGAGAATTATTCCATATATTTAAAAAAAATGGGCAATTTTATGTGAAATTCGAATGCAGAAGCACTAGATAATTAAATAATAAGTCATTCTACAAAGTATTAAGTCAATACAACAAAGACACCCTAAAAAATTTCTGCACCGAAAATCTACGATTGTTTGTGATTCTTCGGTGCAGAAATTTTTTTGGGTGTCTTTGTTGTATTGACCTGGAACTTTGTAGAATGACTTATTATTGAATGATTTAGTGCTTCTGTATTCGGGTTTTGCATAAAATTGCATATATTTTCAAATGATGTAATAATTACCTTTTTTGGCTCGGTCGGTAATTCATCGGGTAAGCCACCCCCTTAAACTAACCGACTTGAGGAGCGAATGGTGCACTCCTTGCAACGCGCTTATCTTGACTTCCTAATTCCTACCCCTCACGAAGAGGCGGGGCAGTAGTCCTGCTCAGCCGGACTGTTTAGCAGGGCTTGCGGCTGCACGCTCACCTTGCCACTGACGAGGCTGGGTGGCAGAGCCTTATCCTTTTTCGTTCAGTACTCCGAACGTCAACCGCAAATACCTTCCACTTATCCGTTCTCATTAACAGATCGCGTTCGCAGAACAAGCACTTTCTTTTATTCCCCTACAAGATTAATCAAAGGGCGCGTCAGCGCCCGACGAAAGTATGGGTGCGTAATCTACTTTACTACTTTTTCAGGAATGCTGATTTATAGATCTCAGAGAACAATTCGCAAGAGAAGACTAAAGTTGATCCATGCTGGTATTATGATCTTTACGGTGCTGTTAACAATTATAGCTTTGGTTGCTGTTTTTGATAGTCATAATTTAAATGTCGGGGGCCCCATTCCTAATATGTATTCTTTGCACAGTTGGATTGGATTAGCAAGTGTTATTTTATTCTGTTGTCAGGTATATTTAATAAATAACTCAACTATATTAATCACTTAAATAAGAATGTGCTCTTTAAAATATTTTCTTATTTGTTACAGTGGCTTGCAGGACTTGTATCTTTCCTGTATCCAACTATACAATCACCTTTGCGAGCTGCATACTTACCTATACATGTGTATTTTGGTACTGCTGGTTTCGTTGGAACAATCGCCTCTTGTTTAATGGGTTTGACTGAGAAAGCATTTTTTGCATTACCAGTCACTAGTTCCCAGTAAGTCCTTTTTTTTTTTAATTCAAGTATTGAAATGATCTGTTTGGGTGTTTAGGTCACATAGTGTAGGTTTAAATGACATATAGTAGGTTGAGGGAAAAAACCTCAAAAGCAAAAGCAATTAGACCTCATTATGTATACTGTTTATTTTAAAAAAACAAAATCAATACAACTAACTCTCAATCCGTAACTAAAATTGACTTTTGATCAAACATAAAAACTTACAGATGTGGCAATATTGTGTCAAAAAATTAATAAATATATAAATAAATAAACAGCTATGACAAGTAATCATCTAAGCTTTGAACTGGAATAAAAGGAAACAATTGTATTTAAGCAAATAATTATAAAATGTTTAATGTCATAGAATTCTATTATATGTATTACTTAAATGTTGTACATATTCTTATGAATTAAGCAATTATCTGACGAAAAATTGCTTATTTTTTTTTTTGGTTTTTTCCATCAACCAACATGCCCTTATTCAAATTGCAAAAACATTATCTCACATAAAACAGGAAAGGTCAAAATAACGTTCATTTTAAAGATAAGAGCATTATCTATTTTCACTTTATTGTTTACCTATTATAAACTACGCAGCTTTATAATAAGGAGCTACCAAAGTCAATTTTAATCCTTCCTACCTTGACAGCCTCAAAAATCATAGAAAATGAGTTATAATTAAAAAGGGCGATAATTTGAGCAAATCGAGGACAGTCCCCTTCCTATATTAATAATATACCTCAGTTCAAAATTTGAAGCAAAAATATTGATTGGTTTTCGAGTAATCCCTTACTTATATAAATTCGTGCAATTTGAGGTTATATGCTCGACTTGAAAGGCATGTCAAGATTTCTGGTAAGAGGGTTTTCATGAAAACTAGTCAATATTTTTGCTTCAAATTTAAATAGATTATTAATAAAGAAAAGGGACTGTACTCCTAGATTTACGTAAATTAACTTTCTTTTTTAATATATAATTAATTTTATGTAATTGTCAAGGCCGGTAAGGTGGGGAGGATAAAATTTGACTTTGGCACCCCGTTTAACTGTTTTAAGATTAAATTTGCTTAATAATTAACAAAGTTTTTTTGGTAATTTGTACACTTAACTAAAATTATCTACTAAAATATAAGAATTAATTTTTTTACACTATACAAAAATATTTTAACTATAGTGTGGAATATTACAATTTTTATTTTTATATGTACAGGTCTTATGCAAAATTCCTACCTGAAGGTATTTTGGTAAATATAATTGGTGTTACATTTGTTCTTTTTGGTGGTTTAACTGTGTACTTAGTATCTCAAGAAAGATATAAAAGGCTTCCTCGTCCTGAAGATGATGTGTTATTAACTAGTAGAAGTAAATAAAGATATTCCATCCATTTATCTCAAAGACCAATTAAGAAAACTAAAACACAATAGAGTCGTGGAAAATGAAAGTATTTTTTATGGTGCTATTTATTTACACAATTTATGGTGCAAATATGTACAAACTGCATTTTACCATACGTATTCTATAAAAGTAACATACTCAGTCTTATATAAATTCAAATTTCATATAAACTTTCAAATTACATGTATTATATTATATATTGACTGATTACAATTAACAAATTTTATTTGATTTTATATACATTTTTTTCTAAAGACAACGTTTTTTTTATAATTCTCATAATGTATCCAAACATAATGGTGCTCATGATATTGCTTATAAAATTGATGCAAAGAGTATGGTTATATAAATATATTTTACATCGCATGATTCAATGTCTTTCTCATTTTTAAGTAGATATTATTATTTTTATTTATATAATAAAAGTAGTCAAAATGATTTACATTTAAACTTACTTTCTCTTAATTACTACAAAGCGAGTATTTTATGCATACATATGAAATAAAATGAACTGTGTAACAATGACTTATATAAAATATCATGTGAAAAAATATAAAAATGATTAAATAAAGACTTAATATATCTATATAATTTACAATATAAACATGCATAATACATTTTTATTAACCTGCCATTTCATAAGATATTAGTTATTTGTATATAAAGGCACTTTCTTGATTTATAACGTTCCACAAAAACGAGTCTTATTTTTAATATTCATTCATAATTTTTCTTATACTTCAAAATATTTAATATTTTGTGTTATCTTATCCATATTATTATGATTATTATGCAATTTAATTTTTATTTTTATTTTTTTAATTGTTAATTGGCCTTTCGCATTTTTTGTACTAACAAGGAGAGGTCCAACCCTGCGGGAAATAGATCTTTACCAAACTTTAGGCTATTTTGTCTACTATAAAACTATGAAGTAAGTCGGAGTTATAGATTTCAATGCCCTTCCTTTCAATAGATATAAGGAAATGAAAAATCCTTGACTTTAATTACTCATAACTTGCAAACAAATAGAGAGATGCTTCCAAAATCAATTCCAGAAGAAAATTGAGATCGAGAAGATTGTTGATTTAAAAAAGAAAAGGAGGGTCAATCGTTAGGTGCCGTAGTCTTTGAGAGGTCCCTTTAGGGCACTAATATTTTTACAAATTTCTATTAGTAAATGTTATATATAGTTTTCGGTGTTAATAATTATTATCCTAAATATGCAAATCATTGCGTAAATCAATGGTGAAAGAAAAATATTTTTTTTCACCGAGCGCCCTTTATGATCACCTAAATGTATACAATACTGAGTCGCAAAAGATTTGGCAACGTTGCGTACGGAGTATATCTATATATTATATCGGCGCTTCGACTTCCGAAACAGCGTTTGCTCGTATAAATATGGAATGCAACGGTTATTCTTGATAAAAATGAAATACAATGAGCATGCAACGAGAGGCAAAAAAAAGGAAAGATTATAGAGTCAATTTTTAACTCCATTAAGTAAATAAATTAAATATTGTTATAAATATTTTAAATACAATTTTATTATTCTAAAATAAAAGAGTTTAAAATGAAAAGTTTAAATATATGTTACTTGTAAAAATGTATTACAATAAAAGTTTAATATTTATCTATTTTTTTTTACCAATCGAATAATCGATGTTCAAACTATCTTCTGTTAAAGTTTTATCAAAAACTGTTGGTTTTCAAAAATATCATGGGAGACGATTGACCCTCCTTAAATAACTTGTTTGGTCAAAAGTTATGAAAGAAATAAAATATGGCTACATTCTTATTTCTTTCATAACTTTTAACCAAATCAAAATATTTAAACTTCCTTTTCTTAAATCAAATTTACTCGATCTCAGTTTTCTTCTGGATTTGAGTTTAGAAGCCAAATCTCTATTTGTTTATGAGTTATGAGCAATCAAAGTTAAGGATTTTTTCGGTGAGATTTTCTCGTTATTTCCTTATATTTATCGTAAGAAAGGGCATTGGAATCTATAACTCTAGCTTTCTTCATATTTTTATAGCAGAAAAAATATCCTAGAGTTTGGTAGATCCGTTTTCTGCAGTGTTGTTCCTCTCCTTATAAATATTTGTGCATAGGCCACGACCAAGTGTTTTTGCCATATAGGACTTACTTCAATTTACCAGGGGTGACTTACCCGGGGGATTACCGATCGAGCCAAAAAAGGCAATTATTACATTTATTTGAAAAAATACGCAATCGTATGCAAAATCCGAACATAGAAGCACTGAATCATTCAATAATTAGTCATTCTACAAAGTTCCAGTTCAATACAACAAAGACACCCTAAAAAATTTCTGCACCGAATAATCACAAACAATCATACATTTTCGATGCAGAAATTTTTTAGGGTGTCTTTGTTGTATTGACTTGAAACTTTGTAAAATTACTTATTATTTAATTATCTAATGCTTCTGTTTCCGAATTTTACATAAAATTGCGCATTTTTTAAAATAAATGAATTAATTAATTTAATTTTTTTATTATTTGGGATTTTTTTAGGAAAATAGTTTAATAATAAATCTGTCAGCTAAATATTTAGTCCTTATTATTAGCGGAGGCTCACAAGTTTCTGCGTGAATGACATTTATTGGAGTTAAAATTCCATAGCCCATGGCCATTCTTAGAGCTTTATATTGAATTCTATTTATTTTCACTTGAAGTTGATAATCTTTTGGTAAGTATAGAAAAGAGTTGTATTCTAGATTGCTTCTTATTAAACTTTTGTATACTGCTAACATTGTCTGAGGATGTCCACCCAACCATGTACCCGTTAACATTTTCAAAATGTTTATCATTTTACGAGTTTTTTCAATAATATAATTAATATGTTTTTTCCATTCGAGCTTTTGATATAAGATTATTCCAAGATATTTTATCTGAGGTTCTGGATGAATATCTCTTCCTTTTATTGTTATTTTGTAATTTTCTTTGTTGAAATTATTTTTGGTAAATATTATAAGTTGAATCTTTTCAGGGTTAACTTCTAAGTTTCTTTCCTCGAAAAACGAGATTATTTGATTAATATTAGTTTGGATGTTTCGGATAGAATTTTCGATGGTGTCACTAGTATTTGAGATCATGTGTCATCAGCGAATTGAGTTATCTCGTTGTTATTACTCATAAGTTTTTCAATTCCTATATTATATATTGAATATTATAGGACTAATTACATCTCCTTGTGGTGTACCAGTATTTCTAATTATAGAGGCCCAATTATTTCGTTGTTTACTTTAAAGTATAACTGCCTGTATATCATTACATTATATATAAACAATCTTATGTTTTTAGGATTATTAATTAATTTGTTTCAGAATATAAGAAATAGCTGGGAAATTAATAAATGGACAGCGAAAATGGTTAGGTATTGACTCCCGATGAAACGCTTTTTCGCCCATTTCTTGCACATTTATTGGAATGAGCATAACCACCAAACATAAAGTATTCATTTCTGGGTAATGTTCTAAACAAAATGCGAAGCATGTTGTGAAATTTGATCCCTTTTACCATTTCCGATCGAGTCCGACGATTGTTTGCGTTCGTAGAAACACTCATTTTCAAGATATTTTAACTTTTATAAATTAATCACCAAATTGATCCGAAACATTTTTGCAGACTTGTTCATAGCCTATAATGCGCCAGGTATCCTGCTTACGGAAACTAGTTTTACAACCTTCAAAATACTTAGTTCAATCCTAACATTTATAGATTATTCTATAAAATGGCTAGGAAAGGTTAAAAAAAGCGTTTCATCGCAAGCCCAAAAATATACTTAGTTTTAGCCTATTTCTAGTTTAACTGGCTTGGTACTGCTTACTAAATGGATTTCAATTCTACTAGGGTAGTATTGTCGGATTTACATGATCAAAAGCCGATTTTAAATTTAGGAATAAGCATGCTACTACTTTATTTGTATTATTTGCTACATGAATTTTTGTAATGAGAGAACTTAAGCTGTGTGAACATGATTTATTTCTCCTAAATCCGTTTTGTATGGTTGGAATAATGTTTCGTTTTTCTATGTAATGAGTTAATCTTGCCTTTAACATTTTTTCCATTAATTTTAATAAACACGATGTTAGTGTTATTGGTCTGAATTTATTAGGCGAATTTTTCGGTATTAGTATTACTAAGAACTGTTTCCACTCTTCAGGTAAGATATTTTTTTTTATAAATTTCATTAAACATATTAAGTATTTTTATCATACATTCATTTCTATCTTTTATCATTTTGTAATCTATTTGATCTAGTCCTGGTGTAGATTTGATTTTACATGACATTACTGCGTTTATTAATTCTTTAAAAGTGAAGTTTCGATTCATAAATTGGATTTCCTCATAATCTTCTTCGTTGATATTTTGATTAATTACTTCACATTCCTTAGCTTTATAATTAGGAGCAGGACCCATCGAAGGTTGACAAAATTCTTCAATGAATGTGTGAGCCGCATTCAATGTAATTAAATTATTGTCTTTGTAAAGATTATTTGGATATATTCTATTTTTAAATTTTTTAATAACTGATATTACTTCTTTGAACGATGATTCTCTACCAAAGTTTGTCTCTATGTATTCTCTAAAGTATTCTGTTTTTATTTTTTTTAATTCTTTTTTTGTTTCGTTTTCTGTTTTATTTAGAGATTCCACTGTTTCTACGGTTGGATTTCTTAAAAAGTTTTTAGTAATTTTTTAAATCTTTACATCTATAATTCCACCATGGGGCAGGAGAAGGAAAACTTTTCATTCTTTTTCTTATATCATTTTTTTCTTTATTATTATTGCTTAAATCGAAAGTTATTCTTCTTTCCTTTTCTATTGTTTATTTTGGTTTTGTATACTTTCAAATATGTCTTTTTTTAAAATTTTATATTTTTTATTTATTTCTTGATTTTCATATTGTTGGTCTTTTTCCGATTTTTATTTTAATTTATTTTTGTACAGTATGCAGTTAGATTTATTCGTATTAATTTTATGTGTTGATGCTAAAGGAACTCTCTCAATTTGTAATGTGATTTCTATTTCAATAGGGAAATGATCACTGGACATTTTGTCTTCAAGTCTTTTCCATGTTGAGTTATGTACTTGGCTAGATGTCATTGTTAAATCTATTGCCGACTCTATTAATTGGTTATTTCTTATGGTTGAGTAAGTATTTATTTTTTCATTAATAATCATTAGGTCCAACATATCTATTTTTCTATAAGTTGCTGGCCATTTATACACGAATTTTTTGATCCCCATGATTCGTGACGGCAGTTAAAATCGCCTCCTATAATTATTTTTTTGAAATTTTATACAGAATTAAATAAGTTGTTCCATTCTGTATCATTAAATAAATTATTGTCTGGATTTCTATATACTGATACTATAATTAATTCTTCTGTTATTGATACTAAATTATTGTTATTGTTTTCTTGATTCTTTTTTATTGTAATAGAAACCGCTAGTGTTTCTAACTTCATTAGTTGATTCTTTATTTTTCTTTGTTAATCTAGTTATTTTAATTATTTCTTTTTCTGATTCGATAAATTTTTTTATTTCTTCTTCTGTTATATCCACAGGGATACCTTTAATTACACCTTGTCTGTACATTTTAAATCCAGGAATAAACGTGATAAAATTATTTTTTTCAAAAATAGAATCAAAAAGTGCTCTATTTGCTTCTTCGCATTTTTTGAAGATAATAATAGCTTGAAATCTTCCATCTTTTTTAATTTCTTGTATAGAGTTATATCTATTATTTAATATTTTGCCAATTTTATAAATTTCAATAGGTTTTGAATTAGTATTATTACATTTTACCCAAATACTAAATGGCTTGTGAGATGTATCAGTGTATCCTTTTTTCGATAATTTGTTAGGATGATTATGTACATAGTTGTGTTCTTTATGTAATTCATTGTTATCGTCGGTTTTAATGTTGTCTTTCGATGTTGATTGAATCTTCTTCGTGAATTCTTTTATTTTTGTTTCGTTCAAAGCCCATACAATTAGCTTCGTCATCATCAACGTCCATTATAACCTATTGTGACACGTGTTCCCGAAAATCGGAAAACACGTAATTTCAACTCAGAATTCAAATACACTTTATATTTTATTTGAAGATGCACAGAAAAATGTAATTAATAATTTTTATAAATAATACTTTATATTCTATGTGCATTTGTAACGAATATATTACTCATAAAAATTTCGGTGTGCTCTCTCACAAGAACGTTTTCCTGAACTCCGATTTTGTAATTATCCGCGGAACGACAATTGCTCTACCTACCGGTATGAAATCAAAACATCTGAGTCTGACTTACTCACGACACGACGTCACGACGACGTCGACAACTGACGTCAACAACACTATATAGTTTGTGATTCAGTCAAAGAAGATTTTAGGTCTATCTTCTTTGATTCAGTTATTTCATATTTGTCAAAATTATATTTACATGCGCGTTGTAGTTTTATATTTCTATCTTTGGAATATTGAATGTAATCTTAATTGTTAAAATGAGTGAAGTTATAGCGACTACTACAAAAACGGCTGCTGAAAAGCATGCAGATAGGTTAAAACGTTTAAAGGCCCTTCATATGAAAAGAGTAAATATTAACGATCTAGCCTTATTTTAATCATGTTTTTCATTACCCAGTACATACTTTATGTGGGCTACTGTATTGTAAACTTGTAATTATAATTAAAAAATTCGATTTTTATTATAGAATGAAGCACGTCAACAAAATCATAAAGAAGTTGTTGAGGAAGATAAACGTAATAAATTACCTTCGAATTGGGAAGCACGTAAGCGTCAAGCAGATTGGATATTAAATGATGAAAAAGCTAGAAAAGATGCTGAAGATAAAGTAAGTATTTCAAAAGTACCTGTGTACTCAAATGTTTAATATTCTATTATTAAAAGCACAAATATTAATTGTAAAAAGAGGATGTTAAATAGCAACTCTAACAATTTTGTTAAACTAAATTTGTTCCTTTAAAACAAATGTTAATATTTTGGATGTATAGTAGCATGCATTTTTAGGTCAGATTAATTAGTCACAGTATGTAGTAAGCTATTAAGATTAAATAAACAAAGTTAACCTTACAACTAAAGCCTATGTACTATGATACTCTAATATGAAAGAATTTATTAATTTTTATGTGTCAAGTTATGTAAAAAAATAAAGAAATTATGAGTGTTTTCTTCTTTGTGATGATGATTATTTTGTGATTATTTTCATAAATTTGCATAAATTTTTTAATAAATAAATGTAACATCTCAGAATATACTTAATTATTATTTAAAATTGTTTAACAAAAACAATACTTCCTTATTTTTTCATATATTGTTAATTTACTGTTAGTATTTACATTTTTTTAACAAATGACACATGTTAGATTTTATGTACAATATTAAATTAGGGACTTTTTGTTTTGTATATGATATGTAAATACTGTTTATTCATTGTTCAATCGTTGATTTAATAAATATGTATTGTTTCCAATCAGAACTATGATTATAATTGACATCAAACTCATAAATTATTAAAATTGGCTTTTAGTTTATCCAACACAAAAAGTATCACATTTTTTAGAATTTAATTTATGTATAATATGTTTTTTATTGCTTCTTTGAGTTGTTTAAGTTTGTTTTACACAAGGTGATACCTAGACATCAAAATTTCACAAGGAAGAAAACACTTATTCTTTTTTTGACAATTTGACTCTATAGAAAACTGATACATTTATCATCTTTTACATGTAACCACCAAGTGATAATATACTTAAACAAAATAAATAAATTACTTATAATTTATTTTATTTTATTTTATTATTCTTAGGGCTTAGATTATGACAGAACAAAACTTCTACACATTGATGCAATAGAAGCAGAAAGATTGTCACGTAAAAGAAAAAAAGTATCACCAAATGATGGATTTGCTGATTATGAGCAGGCCACAGTGAGACAGTACAAACAACTTGTCAAAGGAATTAAGCCTAACATGGAAGCTTATGAGGAGGCAAAAGAGAGACTTGGTTCAGCATTCTATGGAGATAGAAATACAATTTTACATGGTTTGCACAAAGATAAAAAGGAGTCGATCGACAGAATGGTTACCGATTTAGAAAAACAGTATATATTTATTAAAAATTATTTGTTTATAAATTCTAAATTAAACACATTCTTAATGAGTATATTACTATTTTTTGTAGAATTTCAAAACGTGAGAAGTACAGTAGAAGAAGAATGCACAATGATGATGCAGATATTGATTACATTAATGAAAGAAATGCTAAATTTAACCAGAAACTTGAACGATTTTATGGTGAACACACAAGAGAAACAAAACTCAATCTTGAGCGTGGTACAGCTATATAATAAAGTTTGCATACTTACTCCACAGTATCTATAAGTTTATAAATATTATCTATGTCAATGAGAAATAAAAAAATTAAAAACATTTTATTAATGGTATTTGTAAAATAACTCATAAAATTGAATATAAATATATATATTTAAAAAATAATAATTTAAGTATTTTTAAAATCAAAAATGTTTGTTCGAAACCTTTAAATATTTTCCTATACATAATCTTTTTCTTTTTTCTATTCTTAAAATAATTTTAGTTCATTTTAATTAGTAATTTTTATTAATTTCATAGTCATTTAAAAGTTGGTATAACATTAATTAAAGTTAAAAACAATTTCATTATATATATACATATAAGTGTGTGTGCGTGCAAAACAAAATTGTAAATTTTTTAAAGAGTTCAGTTCATATTATACCACCCAATTGTGAATAGTTCCTGTAAATAAAAAAAAGTTAAACGAGTGATTAAATTGTATGATATTTTTTAATCATACAATACACTCCATAGTTAGATGTTTATGAATAAACGCTACGCGTTAGTACTTACGTTTAGGTGAAATATTATGATGATGCGTAACTCTTATTCGAATATCCGGAGTTTCGCCTAAGTAAAGAAATATAGTTTATAATATAAGAAAACAAAATAAAATTATTTTTGTTACAAAAAGAATAATAATTGTTAATTTGGTGTTGGTCCTAGTAGAAATCAAAGTATTTATGATATGTTTTTCGGTTAGAAGCTTGTCAGTTGACTTAAAATGTATAATAAGTTTGTAATAATTGGCCAATAAATGGTTTTAACAAAGCTGAAAATGCTCAATTTCCACTAGGGAACAAAAAAAAGGTAAGGAATATAAAAACCAGTATTAGTATTTTAATTGTAAAATCAATTTTATTTATCATGATTTAAAAATATGCAGATATTGCTTAAAATATAATGCACTGCGCACATTAATCGAATTGTTATATAAAACAAAATGAAAGAAGTAGCGCCAAAATTACTATCGTTAATAATAGCTCTCTAATTAGAAAAATTGATTCGTTTAGATGATATCACAGAATGACAAGGACTGAATCAAGTAAATATCAGTCACAAAGTGTTATTGTTTAGTTTGACACAGTACGCACGCACACATGCGGGCGCACGCGCGCACAACATGCAGTTAAGATTCATTATGATAACAATCAAAAAATTATCTCGACGTCGAAGGAAAACTCAAGGTGCCGCTTGAAAATTGTAGGTTCATACTCGTACCTTGGACAGCTTCGACAATTCTAGGCAGATCGCACTGTTCACATTTGTTTAACAAAGGATGATTGTCAAATGTACATCTAAGGCACACCCAAGAAGGGCCATCTGATTCTTCTTGATTGTGAGCACTGCTGCCGGGTTCAGGTTCCCAAGCAAGTGGCTCACTGGGTAAAATAGGTGGTATTGTACATGAGCTAGGATCACATTGTTGGCCAGTGTAAATATCTTGATAAAATTCCTCGTTCGTTTCGCCAAGTGGGACTATAATTTAGTGAATTACGTGTTAATGACATACAATGAAAATTATTTATTTTTTCGAGTTTTCTGCATTTGATCGCAAAAATAAATTTAAAATATAATCTTGAAAGTTGTAAGGAACTCAAAGAAGCAGACAAAGCAGACATCAAGTTGCTTATAAAATATATAAAATCTCGCTGACAAATCGAGAATGGTGAACGAAGTAATATATAATGTTTTGTTACAACTTGCCTTGACTATCAGATTTTCGATCAACTTCTTCAGCTAATCTATCGCATTCTAATTGCAACTGATATATTTCACTTCGCAATTGTCTCTCATACTCCTAAAATCGTGTAATGATAAAATGAATTAATAAAAAGAGGAAATGTAGATGGCATAGATTTATTAATTATTAATTAAAATAAATATATTTACTTATATATTACTAAAATAAAATATTACATAAATAAAATAAAATAAAATAAAATAAAATAAAATGAAATATAATTATAAACTTATAAATAACTTATAAATAAAATAAAAAATTTACTTGTGGTGTGATTTTTTTATCAGCGCATTTTTTTAAAAAATATACTTCTTTCTTCAGATTTGCTAACTTTATTCTTTCAGATTCCACCATCTTAGCCATTCGGTCTTTCGCGAGTAGCTGCTCCATAACTAATGGCTTGACTTCATCCTCGACTGTAAAATATTTTCAATTAACTTGTAAATATTGTAAATATTGTAAGTTGGAAAGTATCGTATCTGAGGAATGCCATGAATTTTCCGTTTTCAGAGATTCTGAAAATGAAGTTCGGGACATCCCTACCATTTGCGATTTATCTTATTCTTAGTTTGAAAGTAACGAGTTATGTATAGGTATACCTTGTTTCAAAATTTCGAAATACTCGGAGGGTAATGATTGGGCCGAGGGTTGACCGGGATCAGGTAGACGAGGAATCGCTCCGAGACTGGTTGACGTGGTATCCGTGGGAGTCGCGAGCTTTTGCGGTGGACTGGATGGTGTCGTTGGAGCACTCATCGCCGTCATCACTCGGGGCAATTGAAGCAATTGATTTGGTGGTCCTGCTGGTAATCCTGGTAAACGCAAAAAGAATAATCAAATGACCGTAACTGCGTGTGATAGAGAAATAAACGCGTATATGTACCTGTTGGTCTGGTTGTGACTACGGATTGTGCACTCGGATTGTGCATAAAAGTAACGAGGGTATTCGGCCTTTGAGGAACGAGTGGTGGTTTGAGTGGTGATTTGAATGGTGATTTGAGTGGTGGTTTGACCCTTGTCGTTGCCGACGTCTGGTGACTTTGATTCCCGTGGCCAATGCTGATTTGCAAACGGCTTTGAAAGCCACGTGGATCGAAAGACGAGCTCGAGTAGGTCAAGCTTGATCCTTGGGAAGTTATGTCGATCGGGGGCTGTGGCTCCGAGGAGGGTGGACGCAACGTCAGATTGACCGAGGTGAATCCACGTGTCGATCCTTCGAGAGGGGCAATCATCAATAGAGGTTGATGTGCACATGGTCCCTCGGCTGCACCTTCCTTCCCTTCCGCCTGCTTCCCTTCACCCAATTCCATACATTTCTCTTTCCAAAACAATTTAATTCTTATATATATTTACTATTTCAACGTATTTTATTAGGCATAAGTAAGTATAACATTCAACTGTGTTCAATTGACTGAATTGATTACTTGATGTGCTAGTAGCATCAAGAAATCAGCGAACGTTGAATCGAGGTTAACCGAAATAAGGAGTCACATCTTGTCACGTATATCTAGTAAAAGTCGTTACATATTTTATATCAACGGTTGTTTTGATATACTCGTGTTATACGAAATTTTACTCTCTCTCTCTAATATTATAATCATATTATCGCCATATTATCGCCATATTATCGCTATATATATAGAAACCGAAGAATTTTCCGAATTGAATCAATTGAAAATGTTTGCATGCGCAGCGAATATAGCGAATGAAAATATATAACAATTAAATGAAATTTACAGGTTTCACTCACCTGCGCCAGACTCCGTATTCCAGTCGAGATTGACGTTTAACTGCGATTCAGGAGTTTCATCTTGAAAGAATCGGCGAGTGGTGCACGCTGGAGGAGCTGAAGATACCCTAGATTGTTGAGATTCGGATTCTTGAAGTATCGAACTACCAGGAGTAGAGTCGATATCAAGGGAGACCGGTCGATGGGCTCGTAGACCCGGGCCGGCTTTTCTCGACCTACCAGACGTCTCGTTCATTCGTGACGTGGAATTCGTACGAAAATCTGCTAAGGTTCCACCTAATGCTGGGAAACCACCTGGTGGACGTGAATCCTGAGTATCGTGGAGGGCTCGCGCACATGACTCTCGATTGTACCTGTTCTGTAATCAAATGTTATCGAACGTTATCTCATACTTATACTTTTCTATTTTACTCGGTTTCGCGTCTGTTGTCACTCCCGGTCACTCCCGGTCACTCCCTGTCAAAAATATACAGCTGTAAAAATAACTGGAAATACAGGTGTAAATCCATGTAATAATACAGCTGTATTGGAGTGGATTTGCCTGGATTTATTAACTGGATTTACAGGTGTAAATCCATGTAATATTAAATGGATTTACAGGTGTAAATCATGTAATATTAAATGGATTTTTTAATTTTACAAATGTTTTTTTATTTAGATTAACATAATTTCTATATTATTTTTAAATAAATAGTTTGAATTTAAAAATTAGTATTATTTATTTATTTATTTTTAAATAAATTTATATTAGAAGAATGCCCTTTTACACATAGTAGCAAAATAATATATTATGTTTTAGGGTATAAATAAGTATTATAAAAGTATTCATATGCTTTTAAGAAATTATAATAATATAGAAAAAAGGAAGAAGATATCTCTTTGGTAGACATCGGTAAGACCATCATTATTTAAATTAGTTATTTACTGCCTAACATCTTCTGTATATAGATCAAAGAATAAATAACAATTATTAAGATATTAATACAGGGATGATCTGTATATACAAGTTCCAAACATTTGCATATGTAAGCGTTGCGTTAGCTTAGTGGATAGAGCGTTTGCGTTTGGTGCGTGCGTTGCGGGGTTCGATTCCCGGTTAGGGCAAACATTTTTTCAGCGTTTTTCTGCGTCAAATATATGTAATTAGTGTAAATATATAAACTAAAACAATATAAAAATAAATATAAGTTAATTAAAAATAATAATAAGGTTTCGAAAGAGAAATTCTTTTCAAATTTTTTTTGAGTTATGTATATATAAATACTTTTTAATTTCTGCATTATTTTTGTATTCTTTAAAAATGCTTTAAAAATCCTGATTGCTCAATTTATGAGATAGGTAAACTATTGTATATTAATAAAATATTGTTTCTGACTATAACGTAATAACGTTTAAGTAATTTATAAGCCTGAAAAATATAAGATCAAACTTATAACTACTTTATAGGTAGAAAATGCCGAATCCCAATAGACCATATTTAATGTTATATTTAGGGACCAAAAAACGTTACACATATAGGAATAAAATAGATAATTTTTATACCTAGAATATTGGAAGTACAGTATAAAAAATTCCTATTTTGTCGGTAAAAAATTGTTCGTATTTCCACCAGGGTTGTATGTTAATCTAAATAAAAAAACATTTGTAAAATTAAAAAATCCATTTAATATTACATGATTTACACCTGTAAATCCATTTAATATTACATGGATTTACACCTGTAAATCCAGTTAATAAATCCAGGCAAATCCACTCCAATACAGCTGTATTATTACATGGATTTACACCTGTATTTCCAGTTATTTTTACAGCTGTATATTTTTGACAGGGCTCCCATATATTTTCCCGGATATTAGTAACTATGTCGTAATATATAGGTTATCTAATAATAGATTGGTCATTGTCGCGATGTTACCACGTGTTAATCGATCGATTCGATTCGAAACTAATCAAAACCTCTTGAACAAAATGTATAACATATCGCCAGTCTCCCTTAGTGAAGAAATTTGTATAGAGAAGAGGGCACGATTGCGCCGGACGTAAGTATGTGACCGTGTAACCCGACCCCTCGTATTTTTCTTTTATAAACGTTCAGTAATTCAGTTACGCTCTCATAGAAGCTGTATACTGGATTAACTATTCAGTCACCACATACTGCCTATTCTTGTACTCAAAATTCTTCGCTCGTTGGCGTTCAACGCGGTAACGTATAATAAACAACGTTTTATATTGTTGTTAAAATAATAAACTACATGGCATCGATCATTTTTATTTATAAAATAATAAAATATACAGAAACGCAAGTGCACACAAGTGCACGAAGGAAAAGATTATTAAAAAAAAAAGATAATAATTACCTAAGATAATTAAATAATATAAAATACATACATTTAACTGGAATAACTAAATATACATTTTTGACATTGGAATTATATAATTAAGGAAAACCAATATAAAATTGAAAAAATTGGTAATGAGTTTTAGTTGTGTGAAGCAATAAGTTATAGGTAACTTTACTCAACTGAAAGTTAAAATGAAATGTCAAATAAACCTAGATATTATACGTGTGTATAGATCCGGAGCACACCTATAATGTAACGTACGCCGCACCTATGCACACAGTGTTAATTTCACACGGTTGTTAAATTATTAAATATCTCAACACATGAGCCACACATTTACAATTCATGATGCATCTATTTGATTACACTGCATTACTATAGACTTAGACAAGGTTATTATGTGCTATGATACTAAACGGTTAAATAACACCAATGATATATAAACACTTTAATATTTCACTAATTAAACGAATTCTTATATTTTAACGGATTCTTATAAATTACGAGGAAGAAAAATAACACTGTAGATTGTCAATCGATTGAAAACCGTAATTATACATGCAAACCCATTAAACCATCGACGAGTAACCATAGAAGCATTCAAAACAAAGTTAATTGCGTATTAATAAAAAATCCGCAATTGATAATATTGTACTTTCATCCGAATCTTACTTATGTATACTTGTAAGATCGTGGCTGAAAATAAAAAATAATAGCAACGAGCACGAGCAACAGGAAAATTTGCGAAAGAATTAAAAAGATTCACGTGAACGAGAGAGTGGAGGTGATACCTGTGCAATGCATTGGGAGACGACGTGATCGGGAAGCGCTGGAAACTGCTGCTTTAGCTCGTGGAACAGCTGCATGATGGCAATTTTAGAGCAGTGGCACTCCCCCATCGTGGTCCCCCATCCTTCCTAGCTGCAACTACCTGTTTTCCAATTTTTACGTATATTTTTCAAGTTTCCTTGAATCATATCAATATCAGATTTTGGTAATATTTGCTCTTGTGCCTATCTAACAAGTTCTATTCGAATTTGTAAAAAAAACTAACCCATGTCAATTTTCTTTTTTTTTCCCATCGTTCAGCATCGAATATGTGTGAGAACTAGTACGATAAATGGTACGATAAATGGTCAATACACCTTACTTTCATTCATCGCCTTTACAAATTAATTATACTTAAGTCTATTTTTATGTGCAGAGGTTCTTCAATCATATTATTTTTTCGTATTACAAGAGATTCTCTTTCGCAGGCTATTTACAATTTGTATAATGATTTTTGCGAACTAGATGTTCTACAGATATAGGAAAGAGGATGTCAAGACTTGTTAATTAATCGCTACACATTTTCCACTTATCAAACGAGTAATTCATTTTTTAGGCACGACCGCTACACGGGAGAGTCTTATATTTGCATCATCGCAAAATGTGTAACGCATCAAAATATACTAGATTGTATACTAGGTTGTAAGAAATTTTGTAAGAAATTTATGCGTATTAGAACTCATTTAAGGCCCTCCCTAAAATGTATGTATGTAATCACGTATCTAAGATTAATCAGTCAATTTTTCACCGATTTTCTTCAGATTTACAGGCCGGGTTACTTTGTCATAATGTAATTAGATAATATAATTAGAAACAGCTTGAGTTATGGCATTATTTTTATTTGATTAAAACGGTTATGTAGCACATATAAATTCTATACAAACGAAATGTTTGTCTCAATATAACAAAACGTTTTCCTATTTTACACTTTACGCTTAGAACAATATTTTCAAAGATAAATAAAGAAAAACGGTCAAAATAACAAAAAAATGTACAAAAAATCAAGTTTTTAAAATATTATAGGAAAAATTATTATAACCTTATCAAAAATTACTATAATGCATGTAGCAAAGGCGAAACATACATTCAATATATTAAAAATTATTATGTTACATAGTAAATTTATTTTTTTAAATTATAAAAATTATTATTCATTTGTTATATAAAATATTAAAATGTTGTTTCGCATGATAAATATTCAAATTAGAAATAAAACATGATAATGTTAAATCTAAATAAATACACATATGTAATGTTATTATTACAAATATTTATTCATTCACCGAGAAAAATTGTAGTAGTACGTTTTACCATATTACATAGTAAAATTGTATATGGCATACCATTCTATATTGTAAAGAAAAATATACTATAATTTAGTAATTTAACTTTATTTGTTTATTTTAGTTTTCTATTAAATATAGTTGAAATTGAATTTAAAAATTTCAATTATAAAGTAATATATAAAGATAATTAAATATTGTTTTCTTAAATTGAATATTAAAATTTAAGGTAAAATATAAGTAAATTTACAATAAATATATGTATAAAATATTGGTATTATTTTTAGTATTTTATACTCTACTTTATAGCACAGTTTTTTTATAAATTATAGTCGTTTATTCATAAATTCTTGTTGTATCTTAGTAATACTATATATTTTAGTATTTTTTACTTTATTTTATCTAATGAAGGTATAGCTATTGAATTAAATAATCAAACTTTTAAAATTTTTGTGGCGTTGACCTAAATTACAGGAATCTGCACGTTTTAACCCAAAAATTATATCTAATATATTGCATTAAAAATCTGAAAAAATTCATACGGATAGCTGAAAACATAAGGAAGGGCTTGACGTTTTGATTTTTTAATGAAAAAACATTACTTAAATAATACTTAAGTAAATAATGTTCGGTCGGTAATTATTAGTCAAAAAAAGCATAATCTTTCAACCCAAACATCGTAATCAAATTATGGATTTAAAAATCTGGAAAAATTTGGGTATATTATTTAAAACATGCCTAAGGGCTTGACGTTCGGCGTTTTTTAAAAAATTTATTCATTTGTTTATAAAAAAAAGTACATAATGACCATTTTCTGGGTCCGACATCCCCTTAAAAGTATTTATATACATTTATCGCGTGGATAAATAAATCAATATTGGTGATAAAGTAATCATAATTATATATTTGTTTATTATTTAAATGAAAATGTTAATGTAAAAGTTATGTTTGAGAAGCAATTGCCAACGGTATTCATCGTATCATTATAGCATTTTTAATTATAACCAATATTAAAATATGATTGACTTTAAATTAACGTTTTCTTATTATAACGATAAGATTTTACAAATCGCTGATTTTGATAAGCTTGCAGCTTACACATACTTAATCGAATTTCAAAAAAGGAGATAAGACTATTACATAGAAGATTGCAAATATACGTGATAAATTAACTAATATTAATTCATACAAAATAGAAAAAATGTAAACGTATAAACAAAATATATATAGATATATATAAACATATAAGCACATTTAAAAATGGGCCCATTTTTGGGCCTGGTACCCTCGAAATTCGGTTTCTACGACCCAAAAAACTTGGAAATACATAAGGTAAAGTACCCAATACTTGGACAAAACGAAAAATTGGACCGAAACTTGGACAACGGTTAGTAACTTATAATAATTACAGACGACTACAAATGTAACGAGAATATCTATTTGTTTCAATTAATTATTTATTTAATTAATTAATTAAAAACCATCTAATTATATCAAAATTACTTGCAGACTTTAATTTATTGTAATACGCAATAAAAGTTTTCGAGGTTATGTTTTGTCTTTAAGACTGTCCAAGTTTAGGTGCTTTTCTAATCCCCATAAGGTAGTAGTTGGACACAAGTTAAACTGAGGATGCATGTTATTTGAATGTCCAAGTATTGGGTCAATCAGCGTCCAAGTACTACTCCGCCCAAAAAGTTGTGTCCAACTACTACGATTTTGTACGTAACTTTTTAAACATTACTATGTATACTATTTTAATTGTGAATCTATTTGTTTTTGTAAAAATTAGTTAATTATACAGCGTACTAATAGTTCCATACAAAAATTTTGACATTGTTCGTTAATAATATTAAAATATAACCTCTAAAAGAAAAAGTTGGTAAAATCTGTCCAAGTATTGGGTACTTTACCTTAGTTCCCGAGGGGACGAAAAGTGGCTACTAAACCCCCCTCAACGTCCGGACTATAAAAAGTGGCGATATTAGTGACATGTAGTATCATGTATCAACAATAGGTATACAAAGTTCATATCACAGAGTGAATCGATATATTGGCGGTTTTCCGGTCCTCTGGAGGTTAATGAAGAGATATATGCTATATATATACACTATATAGACACTACAGTAAGTACGTTGAAAACACAAAAGATAACAACACAATGGATAATAATAAAATTCTTGCTTGCTATCGTATCCTAAGGAAGAGAGTTCAGATCTTCCGGGAAACGGATTGATTTGAAACTGATGATTATACTTATCTTTGATATACAAAAAATGTAGGTCTATTACCCGCGCGTGTCTTGGGACTTTGGACAACGAAACATATATCCGGTTATAGAACTATATTCTTTTGTAAACTTGTTTTATAAAGAAACTATTAATTACCACTTAATAACACTACTTATAAGAAATATTTTCGTTACACGTGAGCGTAAAATATAGCTTTAACGTATTTTTTACATTTTTTAAAATGCGATTTTTCACTCACTGTAACGAAAAATATCGTTCGCAACACGTACGTTGCAAAGTTACAACTTTGTTTGTTCAAAAAGATTTGTTGGTATCATAGCCGCAAAATTCGCTTTTGTAGCCTCATATGAGGACGCAAATTGCTATTTTGCGGACTCTAGTATGCACAGTAATAAGTATCATAAATTAGGAAATTACTTGTATACATAACTCTTTCTTCTTCTCGAAAAAGTATTTATGATAATGAACGAACAATTGTTTTTTTACAGGTAGGGGGCTGGCGGCTGCGCGCTGCGCACCCGTCCTTCTCTCCCGTCCTTATACATATAAATCAAAATATATTCCGAGTTTACTATCTAGCTACTCACATTAATAACATTAATATTCTTTACGAATTTTGCCATGTAAAGAAAAATACTATTTATTAATTTGTGAACCGTTTGAGCAAATAAAAGTTTAAATTAATTCATTAATATCAGTTTTTTTGTTGTATGCACCTACAATATTGATAATAATATAATATAGTATAGTATAAGGTTAATGCGATAAGTTATTGAAATTTACGTATAGCCTCAGTTTTTTCGAAAAATTGTCGCATCTTTGTCATCTGGTTTTGGTAAAAAAGAGGACCCCAAGTAATTATTTTAGAACAAAAAATAAGACATTCGTCAATAGTCAAGTCTTGAAATATTGTGTATTGAACAGCCTTGCCTTCATTTTGACTTGAATGTACAATTTTTTTAATGTTACAAGAATTTTTGTAAATACATTTGTAACTATTTATTCTACTAGAAGTTATTTTTTCAACAAAATAATAACTGCTTACGCCATTTATCCTCAGAAGTATAATATTTAAAATGTTAGTATTCACGAATTTTTTTTTTCGTCAGTTTGCATGGTCTGCGTTGTTCGTGAAACTGTTGGATTGCAAAATATTTAACATTCTGTTTGACATTTCATATTAAGTTATTGGAGTCAAATAAAGTAGAAACAATGTAATGGTAAAGTAATATTACTACACAGAAATTTCAAGTAATTATACGAGTAATGAAGATACTTTACATCTACGAATTATTACATTTATAATTAACAGCTATAAGATGATAAATAATAATGTGCGACCTTCTTTTATAGCAGCATGTTTAACACTATGGTTTATGGAAAATGAAAAATAAAATAAACCATTGGAGATTGGAGAAGGCTACACAGAGTTATTTAGACATCTTACTTAATTTAATATATATTGATATATTGATTGCGCATACATTTATACACTGCTGTAAGTAGATTACCTCAAAATATTGTGAGATAAATAGAAAGAGAGTGCGACCTTCAAGTATTTTATACAAATCAACAATAAAAATACCATTTGTTAAACAACATGTATAAGAATATACATTGATTGGATCTATATTAATAGCCAATAATTTTTGTCAAAACTAGAATAAATATTGTTACTTTTAGATGAAAATTATAGATTGAGATACTAATATAAAAACGTAATAAATATATAAATGAAAATTACGAATAACTTTTGACCGTAAAATGTATGAACATGTACGTAAATCAACAACGGATTATTGTTTGTTAAGATATTCGAAAAGCTCTAAGAGAAAACGATAACTAAGAATATAATAATACCTTTTAAATTTACATTAAAAGCAATCGCGAGAAAAACAAAAATAAAAATTGGTCGTGTTTCTACAAACGTAATGTATAGCTATTCTAACGGCAATGGAAAAATTTAATACGAGTGGACGTCTACAAATAATAAATAATAACTTGAAATTAAACGAGCTTTATTTAGATAATCCTATTGAGCAAATAAACTATAACAAAGCAGAATTGCGTAGAAAAAAACCAAGAGAAAAAATCGGTAGGGCTTTTGATGAGTTAAAACTCTACACACGCGTCATCCGAAATAAATTGGTGCGAATAATTTAAACAAAATTCAATTCAACAAAGTGTAACCTTTCTAAAATAATCCTAACCTAGAAAAGACAACCCACCCATTCCCAACAACCGTCGTTCCTAACCATCTAATCGAGTATCGAGCGTCAAACAGCATCGAGTACGCTAAAAACAAACAACCTCACTTAACCTCGATAGTAGAGCCACTATAAAAGCAAGATACTTAAAATGCGCAACACTGTTAAATTGAAAATTTCGACTTACCGAACAACATCCATCGAATAGTCCGTGTAATTATTACACATATAATAAACGATAAACTCGAAAAACTCGGTCAATAGGGAAAAATAAAGAACCAATATAAATATTCACAACTCCGGATTTTGATTTAACTATAGTTATTTTTTGTTATTTAAAACTCAACGATAGTTGATATTGACACGTATACCTATATATGCATGTGCGTGCGTGTGTGTGCGTGTGTATACGCACACGCACGGACACGGCAATCGGGCAACGGGCAACGGCATATACGACTAGATCAGCTGTGCACAGTGCACTGCGTCGGTCATATTCGTATTAACGCTCGGTGTCGCCCTCGCGTACACGCGCCAAGAAACTTCTTTGCGGATGGATATTCGATCGACCATGCGGATCATTCAAGCTCGTGTACTTATAAGCCGATTTTTTTAGATTTTTATTCGACGTCGTACATTTATTTAACTAAATATAGAAATCCTATAATTAGGGTAAAATTACGTTACATGACGACGACTCGAGAAGTGCATGTATAGCGACGATTTTTGCTTTATGAATGAGATACGAATTCCATGCGTCTGCACGGAGAGGGGCGATTTCAGTAGACTATATTTAAACCATATAATCGCGTATGTAGATGCACATATAATTGCTTGTCTAAGGTTTTTTTTATATCGTTTTTCTAAAATTTATCCATATTCCTTTTTACTTTACACTTCTTATCGATGGTATTTGTTAGTTTTGACAGGAGACACGTTGCGGTTCTTCAATTCCCGTGATTTAAATACGGCGGTGATGCCAATTTTTATATCTTATGCAATCACTATTTTCTTTTTCTACGTTCTCGGAAATCCTTAATGAAATTTTATCTTCCTTGTCTGTTTACTTGATTTTGGCCCGAGTTTCGCTGGGCCATTTAATACAAACTATTAGTTGCCCGCCAAATTTATTACGTAAGCTACACTACTGATCCTTCGTTCATATTAATATACAGTCAATTTTTCAAAAATATGCTTTTAAATTCAATTTCTGACTCGCAAAATTTGTAATTTATGTTAACGATTTTACAACCGACACATGCTTAAACCTATTTATCGTGAGTAATTATAGTTTCTTGTTTAGATTGATTATTGGTTCTTTTTTTAATATCAAATTTTAAATTACTATTTTACACACCTAACTATAACACACTAATTTATTGATGGTGCAAGGAGTTTAGTGAAGGAAATTTAATAATAACAGCTACACAATACTGTAAACACTGGTATATTAATTTTTACGAGTATAAACCAAATATTCGATAATACAATAATTAAAATATTAATGTTAATAATAATACAAGAAGCAATCTGCATTTCGCGTTGCTGATAAGCTTTTTTTGTTTGAAAAAAATGCCAAACTGTATAATATGCCAAAAATGCATCAACACATTTCATCTTATTCTTTGCAATGAAAAAACGGCCTGTTACGCAAGCGATCGTGTCGCAATTTATGCGATAACGGCGACCTTCTTTTTCCAAGCTCGCCTGCAGACGAACTATAAAGCGTATCACGCCTATGTACTAGTATACATTGGTCGGATTTGTGAAAACTACGATGTCGCATATTGAACGTAATTTTAGCAGCACGAAGACATTAATCGCACAGTTGAAAATGTGCATATTAATTAATAGATGCGTCGTGTTGTACAAAAATTATGGTACTATAGCAAAGTCGATGTATAAAATGCAGTGTACAAACGTTTAGTTACTATCAAATTTTCATCCCTGCTCTTTGTATATTCGAAGTTGTAAAATTATGTCCAATAAGTTTTCATTCGCTCGTGAAATACCTAAGTATAAATTGTATAAGTATCGAAGGAAGATCAGGATCGTTTGGTATCTGTTTCGTATTTGGCACTTGATTAAAATAAACGAACAGATACCGAGCGATATTAGCTGAAAGTCTTCCGCATGCCGCTCATGAAATTCGTTGATTGAAACGACGAACGTACTTTTAGAAGAATAAAATGTATTTAATATAGGCCACCTCCTTTTCCTCACGCAAGTGTCAAAAATAATTAGGATGTTCACCGATTTTCCCTAGATACATACATGTAATTATGTAAAACTTTACTAGTTAATGCATTTTTTTCGAAATTTTTAAGAAAGACTTCGAACATCGCGCTTTACTTTTGCGTAAATAATTCACATACTAAAATTTATTAACTGCTCAAAGTTATTTTTAATATTTCATTAACAAAATATGTTTGATATATGTGCAGCAACAAGTTAAATTTACTTTGAAAATATTACACAAAATTGCGTAAATTAGATTTTGAGGAAATCGAGAATATTATTATAAACATAATTAAAATATTCAAAAAATTAACCCAACACTAAACTAGTATAAGTAGCTACTACTAAAAAACGAAGCTCCAAAAAAATTCGATTGTGCATCGTTGCGCTTTCTTTCTTTCGCATACGTTCTCACTCTTACACACTCATTCAAGTTTCGTTGTTAACTACGGGTAATGCAAAATTATATACACTGTAAAAAGGCAACTGTAAATCGGTGCAGCGAAACTATAAGAAGATGAACAGTTACAATGATGTTTTCTTGTTAAAAAATGCCATATACTTCAGTACCGATCGCTGTCTATATAATCGTGTATAGCGTATAATCGATTACAAATTAATTTACAAGAGCGATTGTAATTTGACAATGTATGCATTAATGAGTACGTGTCTCTGTGTGTATCTGTCTAGCTCCGCGCGCGCGGGCGGGTGTGTGTGTGTGTTTTTGTGTGTGTGTGTGTGTGTGTGCGTGTGCGTGCGTGCGTGCGTGCGTGCACGCGTCCGTGTGCGTGCGTGCACCGACGCGCCAATATTACGAGTGACAAATAATGGGAAGTTGAGAGTTCTCTTCGAATTTGTAGGCTGATGGTGTTCATTGCTTATGCGTAGTTGCGCAGAGACCAAATGGATGTTACCCAAGTTTTTTAGTCGTCATTTACCTCGATTGGGATGCTCGTAGTGAACGTTGGTGTTTCCAGCTCCTCGTGTTTTTTCATCTTCATGCTCTGTGAATATAAAAGCAAAATAATTATTTTATCGAAGATACAAATAAATTGTCAAGAATATACAAAAGATGACATAGCCATTGTTAAATCGCGTCAGACCATTTTTTATATACTCGTATTAAAGCGTGATCTTCCCTCCACAAATCTCTTCTTCGGGAAAAGACAAAAATTGTTTCGACTTTATAATTGATCGCCGCAAAGGACGAGTATTTCGAATAAAACACATTATACCAGTTTTTCTGAATATAGTTTCAAAGTTACACAAAATCCCCTGCATATTATTTGTACGCTCATTATTATTTTTAAATTAGATATTTCTTCTACAATAAAAGGGGTATTTTATTTTACGTAAATAGTCAGTTTTACTTACGTCATTATGTTACGAGAGATTATTCGAATTTGTCACGAAACTAACAATAGAGAAATTACTGAATGAATATTCCTGATTTTGCTCACGTTTTATTTTTGAGGATTTTTTATTTTTAAATTGAATAATTACTAAATGCGCAACGTAAACGGTACAGACTAAATACATTCCAAGATGTACAAAAAAATTTTAGTTCATATTTAATAATTAGAGTCAACATAAGAAAAAAAAATAGAATTAATAAGAAAATATTAATTTATCATAAGCGAACAAAAAGTAATGGTATAGCTTTTCATTTTGCCGAAAAATAATTAAAATTCATATACCTAGTAAAAAAACCGTTCCGGCACTGGTACTTTTACCTTATACTATGTTCATTTAACAATATTAATTTATTTAATTTACATTAAACATATTGAATGAATAATTTTAATGTAACTAATGAAACTTGCTGTTAGGTTTTTATACCTTTCTCACCATCCTTGACAGATATTATTAATTATTATTAATAAAATAGAAGTATAACCTGTCAATAGTACTATAAAACACTATTGAATGAGAAGGGTATAAAAACCCCATCAGCAACTTTCATTGGTTACATTAAACTTATTCATGGTATATTTTTAATATAAGGTATATTTTAAATATAAATAAATTTAAGTTACTAAATAAACATAGTATACTTCGAATAATTACTATTTTTTATTTATTTATTTTGATTTAATTAAACTGTATCTACGGATTAATAGTCCTTTACAAAAAATGTAGACTATAGCATACATAACAAATTAATGATTAACTGAGATCCTTATAAATAAATAAATAATTAAAAGGTAACGGTACCATTATAACTTAGTAAACATTAAGAAACGATTCCTTAGCTTTTATCTTAAACATTGATATTTTTTAATAAATTTTATTGAAGGTACAAGACTATTCACCAACCTTTTCAGTCTAGGACAAGTTTGGCGTTAAAAGTAATTTTGTCTATAAATAGACTCCATTGATTTTTTATTCTCTAAATTCATATAAAAAATTTCTACTCAAAGAATTTCTCTAATTTCGAATTAATTTTACAGAGTGTCGGTTAAAGTTTCTCGATAAATATGAGTAGTCTTGAGAGTAATAATCCCACTGTATGCAACACTTGACTGTTAGATATCTCAAAAATCTATGCTAAACCATTTTCAATTTTTTTATATCACTAAGTACGTACGGATACCAAATACATGAAAGCGTACCACTGCAAAGATACAACTAACGATTTATAGAGATAAGTATAAGGCCAATGTGACCTGAAATTTGGCGTATTCCTAAAGATAAATCCTAGATTTTTATGAACAATTAACGTTATATTAATTAATTATGTGAAAAAAAGTTTTATCCAAGATAATAAAATTGTTAGGCACCATCCAATGGGTACTCGAGTACTAAAAATTTGTCACTTTTACTATTTCATGTATTTTTTGTTTACGATCCCATCTTAAATTAAATTTTGTTGAAATGCTAAAGCTAAAGTAGACCGCGAGTTCGTGTTATTCGGCTATTCCAAATAAATATATTAGCGCGGTAACTTTGTTGAGAATATGAAAGAAAAATGTGACCTGCTGGAGCTTGTAGTGATTGATAATATCCTGATCAGCAGGGCAGCTTTGCAGAAAAGCATCAAGCCTATACATGTGATGCATGTACCGCCACAAATGTACCATACTTTCTGGAATTTCGAAGTCCGCGAAGTATTTGCCAGCGACACGAATGTGTTGAAGCCGTGGCATAAGTTCACAGTCGAAGCAACACATTGTATCTCCGGTTAAGAAACGCGTACGTTTACGGCCCAGATGTTCATCGATTTTACGCAGATGAGCCATCAACGATGATGATTTTGGATCCTTGTCCTTGTCTTTTGCGTTCAATAACAGCAACTTAAGTTTCTACAAATACCAAAATTTTTTAATTATTTTTCATATATATTTATAACTTTTATTTTTCAAATATACTTATGTTACCAAAAAGTAATTAGTAATTCAACTAGTATCTTAATCTTATTTTTTACTTTTAACGTATAAGTAATGGTCAAATTTTACAGTTTCATTTGACATACGATGTCTTTGTAAAGAAAGCATCTATTGAAAAATACATTCCCCGGTGGTGCTTGTATCAATCCACTGAGTCTCTAGAGTCCACTGCTCTAACCGACCGAGCCATCGTTGGCACATTCATATGAATGATAAATTAAGAATTTGTTTATTTAAATAATAGTTCATTAAAAATAAACTAATTTACAACTTACACTAAAAAGGTTTTCGACTAAAGTTGCCACATCTTTATCTTGAATAAAAAGATTGTGACCGCCAGGTATATTTTTCATAATGTGTCGTTCGATTTTTTCATTCTCCAAAATTGCATCGCCATTGTCAATTAAAATCGGTGGCGGAGTCGCTTGGAAATTGGTACGAAAATCAGGTGGTGGTTTCTGCATGTCGACAGTTGTCACCTTGAGTGAAATTGTTTTAAGTTCTGCGAGCAGGTATAGATCCATAAAATATTCTTGACAGAATAGACAAGCACCTTTTCTACGTCCATCAATCGTCGAAGCCTGAAAAAAAAAGATCAGTCATTTATATAACATTCATATAACATTTGTTGCAAAACTTTTAGCAGTTCTTTATAAATTGAAAATAATGCGAAAAAGAACATTTTTTATTCAATTTGCAATTTGCAATTCAAAAATTGAACTTCACATAAACATTCAATTTAACCAAAAAATTATCAAATTCTTTAGATGATAATAGTAATAAACAAAAGTGATCACGTATCATGTTTCATGCTTTCTAATTGAAATAAACAATTTACAATAATAATAAAGTTATAATTTTGAATTACGACTGATAATGAAAACCTACAATACAACCTACATACCAAAAATACAACAGCAGAATGTACTTTTTAAACCACTTTTGTACAGTACATCCCGAGTAGAAACCTTACAATATTTTAGTCAAATCATCCTAAAAAATTAAATTTTTCACTTTCTAATTTGTCTCTTATAAAAAATTGACAAAGTTAACCAATTTAAATATTTTTCAATATTAAATGAGATAACATACTATTACCTTTTATTTAATTAATTTTTCAAATAAATAAAACTAGTTAAATTATTAAGTATATATATAGACTAGGTACTGGATTACAGAATAATTTATCGTGCTCAAAAGTTTTTACTATCAAGTAACAAAATTGTTTGGAGATGTCGTTTATCTGTTGAGTTTAGTCTTTACAGTGAGATAAATTATTTAATAATCTAGTGCCTCTGCATTTGGACTGCCCATAAAATATTATACATTTTAGAATATAGGTAATAATTAACCTATATTGCACGGCCGGTAAGAGTCAGATATAGGTATATATATATGCTATTCTATAAAATATTTACTTCATACTTTATCATGAAATAAATTTTCACCTAATAAAGATAATATTTTCTACGTATAACGTTTTGAGTAGTAGGTTCAGATTTCTCCGGTATCATACGGTCTCTCGCTCTCCCGCGTACACTTAACACACGCAAACGTACACACAATACCGCGAATGTTTGGGCGAGCAACAATCGCTACGCATATAATTATATATGCCATCGATCGTGCTCGATCGCCCTACTTGAGTCTGGGCAATCGACGGTTTTCACTGCATGGAAAGCAAATCGTTTAACTGCATCGGTGATAAAGTCAACGGAGCTGGATGTAGCGTTGTCGTTAGTGACCGTAACTGTTAACTGTAGGTCACTGTTAACACCTAGGTCTATCGTATTTGTGATTCACCGAGAGATCAAAGTACAACTCAGAAATTGTCGGAGAACACCCTTCAAGTAGGAAAACATATTATGCACATGTGCAACTAGTTTATTGTCCTTTTACTTAGCGGTATCGTTAGTTATATCCTCTAGGCGGTACTATATCTTCAGATTAAACTGCTCACTCGTCATTTTACGATAAAATTTGGGTGCAGTTATGAAGAATAGGTTACAATACATGTATGCATTCTTTACGATCAGCGAATGTACTATATTATTAGATTGATTGTTGCGCTATATTAGCATTTTTAATATAAACAAGTCATTATCTCGCACGATATTACGACGCTTAAAATGTGTTAACCATTTTAAAAATGAAATAATAAAAAAGCACGTACCAAAACTATGTAAAGTAATACATTCTATAAAAATGAAATATGTCGTAATTAAATGTATATAACAACAACGAATTCTCATTGTTTTTCATTTGTTTTTCACGAAAATTTGTAAACAAAAACGTAAAAAAATTTCTATGCGAAAAAAACTCTTTATATGTTTAAATAAGTCTAAATGAATCTTGACCAAGCAAACGCAACCAATTTGTACAAAAGTAGCATAAATAGCTTGAAGAAGAAATAAAATATCGGGTACAATTGTAATTTTTAAAAAAGTACAAACTGTCAGATTAGATAACAACAGTTTAGATTACAATAAATAAAATAATTAATAAAAAAATCTAAATCTATATTTATGAGATATTCCACGTGAAGTGGTCCGATCAAAATTTTAAAATGCACCAAATTTTGGGTACACATTGCAAATGTTTATCAGAAAACAGAAAAAATTTTTAGGTGCTGGAATCTATTTGCTTAAAAGTTATTCTAACCTCAAAAAGTGAATTTTTTTCTAGTTTTTTTCAACACCTGCTGTTTAACTCAAAATCTATCAACTGTTACTACAGAACATTATATGTAAAATTCGTTGCTAATTATGTCTAGAATTTATCCTTCTGGGTTAGAATTTCTAATCTCAAGGTCAATGTTACATAAACTACATGCTAATATTCAACTTGAAAAAAGTGTAAGTGCGCCACAATTGATCTTTTTATCCAAAAGTTTAAAAGAAAGTTGGGAGCAATACCTTTCAAATAGTCTGTAGCATTTTTGTGGCCTTCAATTCTGTAAAAAGTTATAATAATTAAAAGAAACACGAAATTTTTTAAAAAATTTAAATGGGAATTATCATACTAATTCTTGTGAATTTTTTGTCTTTTTTTAAATTATCATAACTTTTTACAGAATTGAAGGCCATAAAAATGCTACAGACCATTGAAAAGTTATTGCTTCAAGCTTTTTTTTAGACTTTAGGATAAAAAAATCAACTGTGGCTTACTTACACTTTTTTCAAGTTGAATATTAGCATGCAGTTTATGTAACATTGACCTTGAGATTAGAAATTCTAACCCAGAAGGATAAATTCTAGACATTATTAGCAACGAATGTTACATGTAATGTTCTATAGTAATAGTTGATAGATATAGCGGTAAACCCAGCTAATATTGAAAAAAAACATGGAAATATCCACTTTTTGAGGTTAGAATAACTTTTGAGCAAATAGATTCCAGTACCTAAAATTGTTTCTTTGTTTTCTAAAAAACATTTGTAATGTGTACCCAAAATTTGGTGCATTTTAAGATTTTTTAGGAAAGGCAGGACAAACTGTCAGAATAAGAAAAAATTGTTATAGTTATAGTAAAATTTAATAGAAGTTGCTATCAAAAATTAGTATATATACATACACATTAAATTTTACCATACAGTATAGCAATTTTTTCTCATTCTGGCAGTTTGTCCTGCCTTTCCTCAAGAGTATAGCAACTGCACATAAACGAATATTTTTCTCCGTGTATGTAATAGCAACGTTTCACTAATTAAAAATGCGCACATTCCATTCCACTCTTCCATTTTTTGTTATTTAACAACTAACAGAATGACTAGGATTTTAACTAGGGATTATGTACCGACGACCTTTGACATGAAAGGTAACCGAGTTACTTCGAGATGATATATTATTTGAATTCCCAAGACGAATGTTTCCTTTCCGATATGAATATCTGCGTGACAAGTAAGTTTGCGATATTCTGCAAAAAGATTTTTTTAAGTTGAATATAAATACGAAGGTTTAAACTTAATATCTATTACATATATATCGACTACGTGCAATTTTAATTTAAACTTTTCATTGAATTATATTAAGTTTTATTTTTAAAGATAGGCATGGATGTAAAATTACATTAGTCACTGAAAAATTAGGACGTATTTAAATTTTTTTTGTTGAATAATAATGTTTGCCGATATGGTAATTGCGCGTATATATATAGAATTTTTACAGGTTTTATTTTTACTGTTCGAAGGTCAAAATTTGCTTAACAAATTTACATCATACAGTCAATATTAAAATTATTTAAAATTCTATATTACTTGTAAAAAGTTAATTTTTGAACCATAAATTCGAACTTAATTAAATCAATTTCATTTTCATGCGAGTATATATGCGTTAAAAAATAGAAAATAAATCGTATTTTCAATTACAACACTTTATTATGAAAATAATGAATTGATTATGAAACTTTTATAATATTTAAAAATTAAATACAGAGACACCCTATGCGTATAACCGTCGCTTGGACCATAAAATGTTGAATCAATATGCTTATTTCCCATAACACAAATACAATATCCAAGAACTCGGAAAATAAATCAACTTTTCATATAAATGAAGGAAACTGTATAAAAAATGACGAGCCGTGCAAGTTTCCTGTACGATAAACAAGTATTACGTCACTGCCAAGCCCTTGAAACCGGAATTGGATTGGTTTAGTCTCGTCAAGGCGAGCGAATACACATACCTATACGTAAACCAAGTGTCAGAGATAGCCATATATATATATATACATATTTACATCGATAAATCGTGCACGACCGATTCCCATAAAAATAAAAAAAAAATTATGTACATACGTATATATACGCAATAATTGATCTAGAAAATAATCCTTCGTACACATGAAAATTCCCACGTAAAACGGCTATTTATCTACGGAAAAGCCGAGGTGATAATCTCGAGTTGAAGAAAGAGAGAGGGACGGTGAGTGTATAGAGTATATTGAATTACAAAGGCATAAGGAGCTTTGCGATCACGTGTGCTAAATCGATCAATTAATTAAAAGTGAGATAAAATGTTTATTCGTATATGTTGAATTTTTTATCGTTGCTTTAAAATATCTGATTCGTTAATTATTCCATTTACTTTTTTCAGGAACTAGGCAATTTGTTTATTATATTTTTTCTTTGGAAAAATTCATTTACATCGTCATAGAGAACATTTCCTTAATTCGGGATATTGTTACATAATAACCGTATTTATGTACTTCTACTTTGATGTATAACAGCGAGTTGTTTTAAAAATTATTATTTATTTTTGGAAAATAAACATTAGTGAGTTCTTTGAAATTATGTAACACATAGATTAAAGTTCTGTATATGTGTTATTATAAAATATGTTGTGCAATTATATAATAATATTACTAAGTAATTGATGTAAAAATTCTGAATTTCACTATTATAAATTTCAATATAAATTATTTTATAACATTTTGTTACATATAATAAATATTTGAAACTCAACTTTGAATTTACATGGTAACTTGGTAAATTGGTACTAATAATTAATATTTTCTTTTGTAACTTATGTTAGTATTAATTAATAAAATTGAAATGTTCCGTAAATCCTAATTTTTAAGTTTCCTCTGTTTACTTGACTTATCAATTCAAGTCGAATCATCAATGTTTGAATTTGAAATGGCGTATCTCGCAGAGGCTCAAATATTTTGAGTATGTAGATATGCTGTGCACGCGAAAGTAATCGGATGCACCTTTAGATCGGTGAAAATGAATAAACTCCGAAGTGTGTTGTGACAAGTTTATTTTAACTAATAGTTACAAGTAAGAGGGTGAACCTCTCCGTTTGACCGTTCGATTATAACTAACTATCTGTTTAACAAATTTGTGGACGCATAATGACAATTTCCTTGGCTCCGTCTAGTGTGAGCATAATGAACCTAAATATTGTAACCCTATTGGCTAAATCTAAACAAATCAACGTTTACTTGAAACAAGCTCCTCCTTTAGACGCATAACCTTAGTTTTAACTTGTTCGGACTCGAATTGGCCACCTCGGTAGATGGTTTATGGTTTTACCTGAACAAAGGATGCGTTGTGCTAAATATTTACGTCTTCAAGCGCTTTATGATATCGGTGATAATCTCTAAACGATGCGTCCACTTGAAATAAACCAATTGTTTTGAAACATAGTAATAAAAATAATAATGAGCGGAAAAGTTTCATAATCGTGTACAATAATAGATGAATTCGACTTATAATGTATTTACAGCCAACATGTGCGCTCTGGGGAAAATACTGGGGAAATTTTGAGGATAGGATGGGTTTTCTTTGAGTTTTGTCTGTGTATACGTGTATATAGAAAATAACATTATCGTATGCGATTACAATTCGCAACAATCAATTTTTGTGCAAAAAATGTGTAATTCTTGTTTGGAAGCATCAGCGAATAATCAAATTGCAGTATTTTAAATTGATAAATTAGAAATAAAAATATATGAAAACGTTGTTATTAAGTTATTGGACAATTCAATAAGAATTACTGAAAGGAAAATAAAAGGTTCGGAAAGACTGAGATTATATATTATACATGGATAATTTTTGAAAATGTTAGTAAAATCTACTCAAGCGTCTTACTAAAAAAATTAAATAAAATTAACTTAAGGCGCTAGTAAATTGTATTACAGTGATTTAGTTATAGTAGTATAGTTAGTTACTACATTTTGTTTAAATGTTTAATGATTTTTTTCTTATTTCTATATATTGATCAGTAATTGTTTCCTTAACACAAATAGTTATATCATTACGCAATAAATATTTATAAATACTCAACAAGAAATTTTACATGAAATTGAAAAAAGAGAAACAATTATATAGCTTAGTTCACATAAATATTACAATGACAGAAATCCATAAAAGATATCTCATCAGCGTCTATGAAATTAAACGTATAATTTCCATTTCTTTCAATTAGTAACCGTGAATAAACGTATAAGAAGAGAGAGAAAGAGAAAGAGAGAGAGAGAGAGAGAGAGAGAGAGAAAGGGGGGGGAGGGAGTCGTGGTATGTTCATTGCAACACGTTCAACGGGCAAGGATATTTCGCTTACTTAACGCAACGCGCATGGAATGCAATTCGTGGATACACACACGCAGTCGTATATCAAATTTTTGCTTGTTCTTATAATAATACGAATCACGGGGTGAAAAGTCAGAATCAATATTTCATACTTTGGCTTTGGATCGAATTAGCAGATACATCAGATCGATTTACGGATGACCGGTCAAGCTTGTCCTTGAATCAAATTTACCGTTCTATAGTTGTGTTATATGGTGCTCAAATATTAGTTATACAAGCATCAATCGAGATTCGACCGTAACTGTATTCTCGGTACTTGTATACAAATAAAACTGAACAATTTTAAAAATCTTGTAAAATCTGACTTTATCAGTATAAAAAATTGTCCACTGGGAGTCTACGTATATATCCAAAGACTAATCAAATCGTTGTTAAGTCTCTTGTGACGCGCAAAAGCATAAGTTATGTACATTGTAACTAAGTCGACGACGTAACTTTACGATCGTTCTGTAAGGCTTCGGTAATATATTTTTCAATTGCAAAGAAGACAGGAAATCTTTCGTACAGCGAGACCAGAACAAAATATATGTCTGAATAAAATTTGCCACATAATACAGTAAAAGTTGCTATATTTTTTATAGAGATGGTTGGATATGACCAGAGTTACCAAAAAATTAATTGCATCAATCTATAAATCATAATTCATTTTTGATTTATGAATCATATTCGCCTTTAATTTATAAATCATTTGTAATGTTTTAATGAAACTCTAAAATATTAAGATAATAAAATTAATAATGTATTATAATATACTATAATGTAAGAATTTATAATATTAATAAAATAATTTAAACTAAATTAAAAATAATTTGTGAATTTAGGATGATTTCAATTAAAAAATCAAAAATGATGATTTGTGAATTAAAGACGAGTTTAATTCATAAATCAAAAAAGAATTATGAATTAATAATGGAGTATTTAATTAAAGAAGTAATTAATTATTTGCAAAAGTGGATATGGCACGGTTTGTATGAAATTTGCAAGTTTGTTGAATAAAAGACGAAAAAAAAAAAATTTATTAATAATATCGATGCCCAGTCACTGGATGACTGGATTTACGCATACATATATCGAAGGGTAGGTTTTGATGTGCGGGCCGTGCCAGTCTTATCAGAAAGAATTAATTAGCTAGATATTTAGAGACTCCTGAAAGTGATTGGTAATTCACGTGATATACAAGTTTTTCAAAACAATGCGTAGTAAATCAGTTGAGTTCACCGATATGTGCGCATTATTTGACATATGCAATGTATAATGTGTGCGATATATTCGAGGCTATTTTTTACTTTGACACGATAGAGTTTACATGTGTAACATACACGAATATATAAGCTTTGATCTAAGGTTTTATTTCAAATTGTGAACATTATTTTGTAATACGGAGAATGTTAGTGTGTACGAATTAATTGCTTAATTAATTTTTAAAATTAGAATGTTAGCTTTCATTTCAACTTCCATGTAGCAAGAACTTTTAATAATCAGAGGTAGGTAAATATATAAGGTCCTTAATAAGTAATATGGCTTTTATCATTTTATTTAGTCAAATTGATTATAATAATTAAAAAAATAGATAAATATGTTACAGATTTATAATGAACATTGCGAACAATAAGGTGCAAAATTAATATTCGTCTTCAGGTAGGATGTTTATTACAGAAAAAATGATATGGGTCGTCTCGTAGATTTATATTTAAGTATATGCGCAAAAGAAGAATGATCGGACCAGCAAAATCTCGTGAACGCGTCACCAACTCGAGTTTATAAATCGGTCGATTGAATTACAATTGCCACGCAATACGATTAGAATGAAAATTCGTGATCGTAACCCGGCAGCAATTTTCCCTTTCGTTCTCGCACACAACTAAATGTACATTTCGCCATAGCTACATATCTTGAAAGGAGACAATTCACAAGCCCTTTCTCTATTACTTGTTACATTTGTCTAATTTTTTACCCCAGACTATTGAGTTTGATTAGTTCGTTAAATACGTTCTTTAGTAATACACGCATATATTTCATTTACACTTTAAACTTTTTAATAATATAAATTCAAAGCAAGGCAAATCAAAGCAATATATAGCTTTTGGAAGAATGTTTATTTGTACAAAATAACCATTAATTTAATAGTTATAAGTAAATTCGTATTTTATTTATCCAAATAAGAAATTTAACAAAAGCTATGGAACGTGAGAAAAATTGTAACATACATTAATTTTAATTATGCAGTGATCGATTACAATACCGCATTAACGTTGCCAAGAAAATTATTATAATGTATATAAAGAAATTTTTATAATTTTCCGCGTGTAAATTTTTGAAGATTGCGTATGAAACTTCAAATCATCGTAAACTTAGATTTTATACAAACATGTCTTGAATTTTTCACATTTTTAACAGTTTCATACCAGTTTCATACCAGAGAGAATTTATTAATATGTCGATGATTATTTTAAGCAATCACTGATCTAAATAATACAAATATTGAAATATTGAATTCTTTATTTGTGTATGTATTCTTTATTTTTTTTAAAAAATCTTATATATGTGTGTACATATATATATATGTCACGGCTTCCCATTATAGTCGCTATTTTAACTAATTGAAACAATAAATTAAAGTAGTCGTGACTTATTTTCAAATTTGTTTGGAATAGGGTGTAAAATTTTGTATATAAAAGGCATTTGAAACTGCACATCATGGTTTTCCTCGTACCGTTATGCAAAAAATCATCTCTTAAGGTCGAAACAAAATCCGTTACTCATTGATAAAATTAAGTACTCTCCCCGTAAGTATCACCTTCATTTCCTGTATCTTACTAGGTGGATATCAAGGTTAATGACCCAAGCGTGCAATAGCGTCCGAAAAATTAAACTTATTTAAAAGACACTAGTTAATTTCGCGTCATCTCTATGAGAACCCATCAGATCAAGACGAATTTTCAATTAACCCTCTTGAGTAATTTTTTCAGCATAGTCGAATCCCCGACAATTATTACCAATCTTTTTCTGAGTCAGCACAGCTGCGGGGCACGGAGAAAGAAAATGACGCGTCGTCTTCTCCAACGGCGCATAAGATACGCCGTATATGTGGGATCACGAGAGAGAGCGAGAGAGAGAGAAAGAAAGAGAGAGAGAGAGAGAGAGAAAGAGAGAGAGTGAGAGAGGTGGGGTGGAGATGGGAGGAGAGGGGGAAAGAGCGAAAATACGTCTAACGTCAACCGCTGCGTCTATAATACGCCATCATTCGCGTGCCATGTGTGTTTCGCATATATACCTTTCCCTCTTGTGAAATCCATCGAAAATATTTTCCTTTTATTATCAACATTCTACGCCTATATAGAAAAAGATGTTATATTGGAAAATTAAAATATAGATTTATAGTTTATAACTTTCTTCATAATTAGTATGATTTATTTTATACAGAAATAATAAGTAATCTATAAACTTATTAATGTTTATGTAATTTCCAGCCAATTGTCCGTCAATGATCATTAAGCAATCGGTACAAATATTTATTGGTTACCTATAGTTTATCGATCGATGTCTAAAATCATTCAGTATTAATTATTTATTGCGTCCTTTTATTAGCCGTAGTAAAATAAAAAATACGATGTCGAATGAATTATAATAATTACTTCTGTATAAAAAAATTAATTTCCGGCGATTTGAAAAATTATAAAAGACAGATACTTATATAGATTAGAAGTTGATTTTAATGTACTTATATTAAAAGAAGGTAGCTACATTGTGCAAAAAAAATATTTTTTTAAAGTTACTACAAAAATTTAGGATACAATTATTATTATCTACTCTATTTTGCTTTGAACAAAATTCTCCTTCCCTCTAGTCAAGGTGGCCGAAACAACATCTACAGACAATTTTGTACCGTAAATCATTTATATTATATTAAGCAACATGTGTCATTCGTAATAATATACATGTTAAAAAATTGAATCAACAAAAGTTGGTTGAAAGTACACCAAAACGTCTAGTAATTGAAATCCGTTTAAAACTCAACAATAGCAATATTGACAACAATAACAGCAAGAATAAAAAATACAAAAAAAACGATCATTTTTGTTCTCCTGAAACTATCACACAATGGAGGACGAAAAATAGAACGAAAGCGATCCCATTTATAGACCTGAAGCGTATTGTGACTAAAGCTCGTTTCGTCAAATGAAAAAAGGTATGGCAATTAACAAAGAAAATTGCCATAACGATTCAAATGACAAAGCCAATCTGCTGTGTCTTCGTTAAATTCGGGCGCGGCGACGACAACGGCTACGACGAACATTCATCGTTGATAATTTACGCTGACGCAAACTTCTTTCTCTATCTCTCTCTTTCTCGTGTCGCAATTTCGTGTGTACGGAGCGTATTGGAATGTCGACGACCACTAAGTGTACAAATAGGTGCGATTGATGAGACACAACTTTCGCGCCTTGCCATGTTTTGTTGGTTTGCACGCTTCGTTACTTGACGCGATTGTTTTTTCGCACAACAAAGTTTCCCTTTTTTTATAAAGAGTTCAATGTATTTCTACGTTATCACATAAATTTGCAAAACGATATAAAAATTAGTAGGACTCGACTATGCTTATAGTTATTTTCGAGTAAAAAAGAAAAAATTTTGTCTTGGTTGTACTAATAATTAGAGCACTGAAAAAAGTATTTATATATGATATTAATAAGATAATATTTTTAACTGTTAACAAATGTAACCGCTAGATTTGCTGACTAGTAATAAATATCTTAGTATCAAGTAAATTCTTTCCTCAGTGATTAAAATTATTCTCAGTTTTATACATTTACAACCATACATTTTTCCCAATCATACTTTATATTATTCTTTTATTAGTTACACAAAGCTCTGAATCTGAAATGTTATTTTGCAATATAGTTATTATTATAGACAATTATTACAATAAAAAAACAGTTTATTTAACATCTATATTCTCAGTGGCATAGTCAAAATAAGATTGATACAAGCAACCGATAATGCAAATTGTAACGATAAAAAATTATTGCAAAGTTACATGATCAAACGAATGCATCGTCTTGACGATGAATAATCTGCGATAGAAAGTATCGCAAAATAGTACCGTAAACAAAATGAGCTCAGGTCGCTGGCGTTGAATATTATAGCATATTTCCTTTATGCTTTCTACTTAGTAAATTGATATAAACTTGAGGTTTTTCGGCTTGAAAAAAGGAACACGTTATTCGGTGGATGAACGATTTCTAGATCGCGCATCAGATTCAAACCACGAAAGAATACTTTTTACGCTTTAGTCCGGGAGCTGGCTATGTCCCCGTTGGGAATTACATGTCCCCGGATAAAAACCATGAAATCCAAAGGATTTTGGGCCATAGAATCCAAATCCGTCGATACATTTTGCCAAAAAATGGTACTTTTTGTTTAAACCGCAATTGTTTAAATAAAATATAAAAAGTTATATTTTCGCATCGGACAATTTTTTTTCATGAAATTTAGGCAATTTTAACTCGTTAATATTTCTTTCGAAATTTCTCTAATATCAAAATTGAAGCAACTAGAATTTTTTGAATTTTCTTTTTCTCATTTTTAAATATATTCCATTAAATAGGTAATAAATAGATATTCTAAATAAAACGGTCGAAAAATTGGTGAAAAATTGGCGAAAAATGTACCCATTTTTATCCTCCCGGTGAAACGCTTTTTCTCCCAATTTTTAACCATTAAATAGACTAAAATATAAATTATATTTTGTTTTGAGCTAATTTTTAGCTTATAAACATAGCTCAAATTAGAGTCGTAATTATATGTGCTATTTAAATGTCTATTAAAAATGGACAAGTGAAAAATATAATAAAATCGCATTAATCTTTGTAAATACTGGAAATAAACAGAAATTAGTTGTGTAACAGACAAAAACCCATCCGAAACTATAGGAATTTTGAAGTTTACTGTTACAGGAAAGATGGAAATATTATTCGAATGTTTTAAGGTTATGGTCATTCTATTAAATGTTAAAAAAATAGATGAAAAAGCGTTTCATCACAAGGTATTTAATATCTTAATTTAATTCTACTAGGGTTTATGAAAAAAAAATTGTCCTATGCAAAAATATAACTTTTTATATTTTGTTTAAACAATTGCGATTTAAACAAAAAGTCCCATCATTTTGCAAAATGTACC
This sequence comes from Theocolax elegans, assembly GCA_026168455.1. NCBI lineage: Eukaryota > Metazoa > Arthropoda > Insecta > Hymenoptera > Cerocephalidae > Theocolax > Theocolax elegans. The sequence goes on along the minus strand of CM047426.1, from coordinate 37,088,666 downwards.
GACGGATTTGGATTCTACGGCCCAAAATCTTTTAGATTTCATGGTTTTTATCCGGGGACATGTAATTCCCTACGGGGACATAGCCAACTCCCGGACTTTTTCTGAAATTTGACGTTTAAAATTCTATGAAAGATTATTAATTATTTAATAAAGAATAGAGCAATTTTTAATATCTTTTTTACTACATTATAATAAATGCTAGTTTAAAGAATATAAAGAATTTTGAATTTTTGCAGAAAGTTAAAAATTTTCGTTTATATTATTGTTTAAAGTTCATTAAAAATGAGAAAAAAAAATTTCAAAAAATTCTAGTTGCTTCAATTTTTATTTAGAATTACATGAAAAAAAATTGTCCGATGCAAAAATATAACTTTTTGTATTTTGTTTAAACAATTGCGGTTTAAACAAAAAGTACCATTTTTTGGCAAAATGTACCGGCGGATTTGGATTCTATGGCCCAAAATCCTTTGGATTTCATGGTTTTTATCCTGGGACCTAGCCACCTCCCGGACTACTTATCTCGACGCGAAATAACGTATGAAATTTCAGATGATTTATTAACATAAATTTTTGTAACTATTTATATGATTATATTTTCTTACTGCAACGTAATGACATTTTTTAATTTGTGCAACGCTTCATGAACCTAGTAAAACTCGTAATTGAACAACGCTTCTTCTACTTTAGGGTTATTATACACGTACAATGATGAAGTGAACTATTGCTAAATACTTGCAATAACATGGGAAGAAACAAATGAAAAAAAAATGTTTGATACAACCGTCACTCGTAATTATTGTTCAATTGGTTACGGAACGTGAAATCAAGTGAGAGTAACACATTTGAGACAGCAGACATCCTAATATGCAGTAGCCACTTTCGGGATTACGGAAAAATGCATCCCGAGGCAAATGTGGACGTGTCCCTAATAAAAGAGGAAACACACTGACAAGGAGAGTCCACCCCTTTGGGAAACGGATCCTTACCAAACTCTAGGATATGATTTCTACTATAAAAATATCAAGAAAGCCGGAGTTTTAGATTCCAAAACCCTTTTTTATGATGGTTATAAGCAAATAACGAAAAATCTCGTTAAAAAAACCATTGTCTTTGATTGCTTATTACTCGGAAAGAAGTAAAGATATACATACAAACCAAATTTTAAAATAAAACTGAGATTGAGTAGATATGTTTTGAAAAAAGTTCAAATATCTTAATTTGGTCAAAAGTTATGGGAGAAATAAAAATTAGATGAAATTTCTTCGAAAATTTAGCATTACAATTTCATGATTTCTTTATGCCAAAATTTCGTCTTATTCTTATTTCTTTCATAACATTTAACCAAATCAAGATATGTAAGCTTCTTTTTTTCTCAAAACATATCTGCTCAATCTCAGTTTTCTTTTAAAATTTAATTTAAATGTATATTTTTACTTGTTTCCGAGTTATAAGCAATCAAAGTCAATGGTTTTTTTAGCAAGATTTTTCGTTATTTGCTTATATCTGTCATAAAAAAGGGCTTTGAAATCTAAAACTACAGCTTTCTTCATATTTGTATAGCAGAAATTTTATCCTAGAGTTTGGCAAGGCTCCTTTTTTCAAAGGATGTGGACTCTCCTTGTGAGTACACTCGAGTTGAGTCGAGAGTGGAGACGGAGCGAGTCAAGTCATTCAGACGGATATTAAATTTTGAACCAACGGTTGAAAATAGCTTTTAAGACTGTCATTAATTTAATTTAAGTTTATAATCGGAGAAGCATTTGTCTTTTTATTAGTGCAGTGGTTTCTTTGACGAGTAACATATAATGCATTAATCAACATCACTACGATTTTTTAGTCCATGATGATTCGATTATGAAAAATATTGGATAGCGGAAACGATCGTTTCTCAAGTTTATAATTACTTTTTTTTAAATAATGAATTTAATGTAATCCAATGACATTGGGTTTACAAAAAATACTTACAGCATTTTCAATGAAATGTTTGGTGAGAATTACGATTTAAGTATATGTTTATGCGGCGGTCACGCATGTCACGCGTAAATGATAACGGGACCGTTGACCGGTTGATAAGATACATACGCTGACTGTACGTGCGTGTATGTGCGCGTACATGTGTGTTCGTGTTTGTTTTGGAACCTAGCTGTTACACTTTCGAGGAGACAGGATTGAGGTGGACGAACGAAAAGTCAAATGTCATTCTGCCTCGGTTTGTCGGTTAATGAATCCTAATGATGTACCGTTACCGATGAGCAAGTACTGATCTGATTAGAACGTTCACACAGGTATACACAGGTTCGTTGATTCTGACCAAAGATTTCGTTATTTATATTTATATCTATGGATATTTATACAACCTCGACAATCTATATACAAAATGTTTTTCTTGTAAAAATTATGAATAATTAAAAATGTATATTCTCCTAGTTTCCAAGTACTATAAAAAAAGGTATGAAAATGTATGTATTTTCAATATGTTAATCGTCGTATAACATGAACAGTAAACAAATAAAAGTAAATTTTGATTATTTGGTTCTGTCAATGCAGGATGCTTGTAATTAAAATATATTCAAATTTTGCGTCTATATATCGTTGAAACTTAATGCATGTGTTTGACTACTCGAATTAGACATCATGTTATCCGTAAGATGATATTCGATTCGTCAACCATTAAAATAGATATTTGACCATATTTTTTGCAAGGTAATAAAATGCTAATTATTTATATTCTACAATATTGTCTGTATCCTCATACAGAGCATTTCTTTGTCAACACATAAATTATATGGAATAATTCCAACTAATGCCCTCTTATTCATTATAACCATATGGTACTTGATTAATAGTAACTATTAGAAATACAAGTTCAATATTTTTGCATTGAGTTAAAAATAATGAATAGATCACAAGATGTCAGTTTATTAGGAAAGTGTATTTTCTAATTTTGACCGAGTAAAAGATTATCCATCCTAATAGTGACAAAATACAAAAATATGAGGAAAATTTCTCTGAAGTGAATGTATTCAAAGGCTGACTAATTTTCTCCCTAGTAATTACTATTTTATTATAATCATCTTTTAAAATTATTACAATTTAGTTTGAAGAAAGTAAACAAAATATTTTATCAATTCAATTTCTGATTTATAATGCTTAATTTTCTAAAGCTAATCAAAGAATTGTCATATACTCAATATTAATTTTTTGCGAATAATATTTTTAAATAGTAAATTAGAACAAGTTATTTACTTATATAGAATTAATTGTCTGATGTATATATTTTAAATTCAAATTGTTGAAAGGTTCCGATATTTAAGAAATAAGTAAGAAATATACATTTAATAATCGTATTAATATTTATCATCCTTATATATACACGTTATCGACAAACGCGCGATAATTGACAATAAATTTGTAAATAAACCTTCTAGGTGTCTGTAATAGTTAATTATTTTATTTATAATTTTTTTTATCACATAATCATTTGTGTAAGGTGTGTTCTTTTTGAGCCATTTATAACCCTTTTTTAGTCACGTGAATGATCCCTTTTGAAAGAATGAGAAATCATTTTTTCTTGAATCATAATTAATCCCAGATTGTTTCTCATAAAAAGTTATAATTTACTCTTTAAGAATTATAATTGAATTATATTATCTTATCAAATTCTGATGAAACAATAAATTATCCAAATTTTTTCAGAAAAACCTTTTGTTTAAATATTCAGTTGAAACAAGCGTAATGTATGAGTCCGATTCTACAGACACAAAATAATAATAATAATGGCGCGTAAAATGAAAGCCTCAAAGGTACTTTTAGGGTACCGTTTGCTTACTGTTAAAAGAGGCATCCTCGAAATGAAATTATAAAGTCCAAAGTTGCACAGGTGCGCACAAGCGTACGAGGGACAGCTGGGATACATGTTGTTCCTTTACATCATTTTTATTTAGTTTTATTTTTTTCTTTTTTTTACCGTCGCTCTTTTTATGCTCCTAATTCGGTGCTAATCAGCGACGGAGGTCATACGATGTCTTGGTGAAGAAAGCACGTGTTGAAAATACAATTCCCAGTGGTGGTTGTATCAATCGGCCGGGACCGAGAATCGAACCTGGGACCTCCAGATTACGAGGCCATCCGCTCTAGCTCTACCGACCGAGCCATCGCAGGCCTCTTTACATAATTTTAATTGTTTTTGATTTGTGAAAAATCTAGCTTTTTAAATTTCAAAGCAAATATATAAATCGATAATTGTTGTTTCTTTATATTTAATGGTTTTCGAGCAAAATTGAGATTAAAGATAGATTTATAGTATATTTCGTTTGCAGAGAGTAGCGTAGAGATGCAACTTTGTACTATTGGTATGTAGGTTACGTGATAATGTAAGATAAATTAATTCATAAACTAACTTTATTTTCACAGTTGCAATTTAAAAAATATATTTAAAAATATGTTATATTTTGCAATAAGCTAAACAACAGTTCCTAATGTACCGAATAAAAAAGAAATCTTAAACCTGTGACCCTCGATTCGTACGTCATTCTGCAAATCTGTTTGGTTTACCATGTATACATTGGCACTGGTCCAATCGATACCGATACACCTCGATACATAAAATAAATCCGTCTTTGAACGGATGAGGCTAATGGTCTACGTAAGTATAAAGATGAAATTTTTGTAACTTGCGTCACGAGCTCTTTCATCTCTGCTAGGTAGCACACGTGAAGAATTCATATAGATTTATATAACGTATAGAGCAACCGTTTTCTTCACATGAGAATACATGAATGGGTTGTAAAAATAAAAAAAGTTTAAATTTGACTTTTAAAAAGGCATGCGACAATGCAGATAAAATTTTGCAACAACGATGATTAACAGCAATCGAAAAAACTCAAAGGCACAAATATACTTTACTCGGAGATTCGAAATGTTGCATGAGGTGGATCATGTGCAGTGCGTATCGGTAAATTGTTTCTCGAGTATATCGTATAGTGACTATTCTATATTGTTGCGTTTTTATTTTATTCGGAGGAAGACAATAACGGGTTCGATGTCTAATACGATCAAATTACCGAGTGTCTATCGAGAATTACGCGCAATTGCTTGTAAACAAAATGTAAAAGATATAAGATGAGCTCCGTGATAATTATTTTTGATAAATTAGAAAATTAGTAGGTATATTCAATATGTACGAATAGATCGACCCTAAATCGACTAATACAAAAATGACGATCCTAATCGCTAGAATTACCACAGAACAAGAATAACAGAGTGGTTGCTTAATACGGCACCTACCTATCTGTATGTACAATCAATGTATGTACAATCATCATCGTTTAATTATGTCAAACGCCAGTACTTAATAATTTTCAAAAAAACTATGAATTAATAAACATTAATCATCAATTTGTATGTGTTAATAAAATAAAGATAGCAAATTGTATAATGTAGCCGTTACGATAATAATAATAGTGGTGAAATAACTTATTTATTTCCCATTGAAAATTACAGCAACCGGTATTAATTGTGAATCTAACATTGACCCATCATTTTTTTGTTAGTACACTGAAATCAAAAGTTCGATAAAATTACCCAGGTATTAAGGGTAAAATGCTAGGTTAATAATAAACGAATAATGTTTATAATTGTAGTATAAAAATTAAGAATCAGACTGAAATTTCGAGAATGTTGTTTTAGTAATAATTTTCGCCTGATAAGAGTCTCCGAGAACGCGTTTCGGAATCTTTACCATGTTGGCACTATTATTTTCATCCAGAACGCTTATTTGGATATTTTTTATAAAAATGTTATACCTATTTGTCTATATTTACAGGTATCTAAATATAATATAATTAATGAAATTAACCTATGTATCGTTGAATTAAAAAAATACTTAAATATGTAACCAATAATAAACGTTTTTCTCAATTAATTACATATGTGTATCATTCTCTTCATTAGATTAATATAGATCATCATAAATTAAAAAAAACAGTTTTGTTTGGGGTTACAGGTCAATCCATAATTCAAAAGTGAACGACAGTGTAGACCGAATCGAGCGCAAATCTCAAGTAGGTCGGTAATAAGTAAATCGAAAAGGAAACTCGATACAAAATAATTCATAATTACACGAGAGGAGCGGCGCGCGTATACGGAATAACACCGACCGGCGCAGCGGCATCAGCTTCGATGGCGTACCTATCTCTTGGTCGATCGACCGTTTAATAGCTTATACATATACAGTTTCTGCCCAGCTGACACACTTTTTGAGCTCTGAGTAGGCCGACGACGACCGCTAAACTCACGATGCACCGAGTCATTTTGCCCCGAAGTAACACACGAGAAACTGTATATATATATACACATATAAAAGATGATGATCATGATGACTTACTGGAAAAGAGTTTGATAACTCCCCAAATGTTCAACGAGATTGATACTTACATTAAATTAACGAAATTAATTCTACTTTAAGAGAATATAATGTATGTATAAAATGTTTTTTTTTTCGCCAAAATCTAGTACACTGAGAAAAATTTGCTAGTAAAAATTACTATTTTCATGATAAAAGGAAGACAGACTTGCACAATTATAAAAATTGCTATTAATAATGGTAAAAATTGCCACCATTTTGGAAAAATTACCATTAATAGAAAAGTAGGCAATTTTTACCACTATTAATAGCAATTTTTATAATTATGCAAGTCTGTCCTCCTTTTACCATTAAAATATTAATTTATACTAACAAATTTTTCTGAGTGTAATTTCACTAAAAATGGATAATAAATGTGTAATTAATGGCTAAAAACATGGCTTCACCTAATACCTGTTACTTCTACTCGTAAGTCGTAATAATGGTCCCCTGCTTTTAGGTATGCCAATAATATGCGATTGTGGTTAGAAAGATAAGTGAAATCATTTATTAGAAGATGTATGAAAAATTATTTATTCTTTATATTTTGTGCGATAGCAGCGAATTATTCCTAATGGTTTCAATTTTTTCCTGCACATTATCATCCTTCTTGGTATTTAATAGGAAAATGTGATAATTGTAGAATAATATTTAGTTCTTCGATTATTTGTTAAAGAAAATATCCATCAACTGCAGAATATAAATAAAATATAGGATGTATCACAGGTGACTAAACCAGTACTTGAATCAATCACTTACGCACAGAATCATCACATGTTTAAGATATTTTGTAGCATATAATAATCTAACGACTAGTTTTGCAGAATTTTTATAAATTACAGCTTATTTTGTTTCATATTACATTAAACAATACTTTTTCACAAGATATATATTTCAATAACGAATACAAAATACAGGGTATAATATTATTCAACTTTTCTAGCTAGTATTCTGTCATACTACTTATAACTTACGAGAATTTCAACTCTTTCTTATTCCTTCATTCACTGGACAAGTAATCCTACATATGTATATTTTTGTATGCGTATAACGTACTTTACTTGTATTACTTATTCACAAACTAGTTAAAACTTAATAGTGTGCGTGCGTGTGCGTGTGCCCGCGCTTATGTGTGTACGTGCACAAGCATATTCCACTATTATTTTAGCCTCTGTTAAAATTTTAGTTATGACTTAGGATAACACCGTAATTCGCGGTGACAAGGTATGGGTGTGTGTGCAACAACTAAATGTGCTTCAATGAAAATATGATAACGACGAACGATCAAACAAAAAATTATCAGATTATTACAAATCGAGGCAAAATCATACCAAGTAAATACATTTTTATACGTCTTACAAAAATTAATTTAAAAAGCAGTATGATAACTTTCTATCAATAGTATGTCATGTAATTGCAAAACATCCTGCAGCACAGTTTGCTAACAAGAGTTTACCGTTATTTCTGCTATCGTAAAAAAACTAGATTTTATAAATTTGTATAAAATAAAGCAAATTGTTTTAAAATTAGGTAAAGACAGTTAGTCATGATGATAAAAATGTCGATTGCATTATTTGAATTTTAATCTACCCTGGTAGAAGTATTCGAAAGTTATTCGCGAATCCTTAGCTGATTTCTTTATCATTGGCTAGTTTTTTCAAAAATGTCTAGCTGAGAAAGTGATCTATATTTTTATCTTCTTGGATAAAAAAACTTGGTAAGGATTCGCAAGGTAAATCTAGCAGTACTTTGAAATTAGTTATTCGGACAGCGAGATACAAGGCATATAATGCTGTTTATACTAATTGTAAGTACACGTGTGCGGAGTCCAACTCTAACCACAGTTCAATGTTTGTTTGAAGCAAGCTGCCACAGCCATTTAATTTTGTTATTTAAATTTATTAATGTAGGAACTTAATGAATCATTCAAGTGCAAGTAAAAAATAGGATTGTATTTGTGTCTGTGTTATTGTGCGTATAATTTTTTCTTTTTCTGCATTCCTTTTCCGTACTTTACTATGCACTATACACTCTGACTGTTATTTATTTACACACCTATATAAATATATTTTTTAATAAATACATTACATGTTTATAGATTTTTAAGTCATTTAACAACGAATTTTGATTTTTAATTATTCTTGGAATCCTTTGTAGAATTCTTACTTCATAATTATTAAATCATCAAATGCATTTCCATTACTATATATACATTAATGGATCGTTACGTAGTACTTTTCCGATTAAAAAAATCAATCGTTTCTCTGCTAGAAATTTAAGAAAATCCAACCAACGATAATAAATCATATTTTAAACTCTAAGCAAAAGTAACAAACATAAAAATTTTTGTAGATTTGGGTCATCAACAATTTTAAGTAAATTTTTAAGATGTCATCCTGTATCCAATTTAAAAATAAAATATTTTGTTATTGATCAAGCCAACAAATTTTTTTTGAGAAATAATTTAGACCATTGATTTTTGTATCGAGAAGAGATATTATTGTTTCCTTATTGAAAAATAATTTTATACATAACTTCAAATTTAAAAGGGGCGCTATGGATTTATTATTTTACATAATCTCTATATAATCTCCTAATATACACTAAACATAAACGCTATAAAAATCACGACTCCGCACATAAATAATTTACTTAGATGCAATCCAAGAATGTACCAAGCACGTGTGTTCACTAGTAATGCTCAAATATTTACCACTGCAATGCCTGATCTTGGTATCTTATATCCAATTTTTGCGCATGAGTCATTCGATTGTACACGCAGACACGCACGCTGCACACACACCCTCATATATTCTTCTTTTGAACTCGCAGAAAACGTGAGAATTTTTTTGCAATTGCTCTCGTATGCATGACTCATCCGAGGATTCAATGCATTTGGTGGAGGTACAACACGCATTTCGAGTGTAATAAGCGCTGCACCGTGTAATTAAGAATCTTTGTTTACCTGTTACTTGGCTTATCGTCATTGATGCTTTCTTACTTTAAGGGGATGTGATATCTAAATTACAGAGCTCTACCTAGAAAATCCAAAAAATTTTAAAACCTAATTATAAGAAAAATCTGAAAAAAAATTACAAATGCTGTTCAAACCAAATAAAATAGCGTAACAGAGAAATTTTTCCAAAATAATTATTAATTAATTAAATATACGTAAATAACTATTTTTGTTCGGTAATATATAGCTGTAAAACAATGATTCACGGCTGCCCAAAAATCTCGATCATTATCAATAAAAAAATTTTTTTAAATTCACGGATTATCTCCAAAAGAAACACAACACCGTTACAGAACGAATTTCTCGTTTAATATAAAAAATAAATCATTTTCTGTTTTCTGGAGTTCACATCCCGTTAAGGGAAATTAAATTAATGTATATTTCTTAAATCTGAGCTTACTCGTATGTGGTACGTGGCGCAAATCAAATTTTTTGATTGGATCATTGGATGTCTAATATACTACATCAAATGAGGAGGGATCGGACATTTTTATTATCAAAAGAAAGTCAACCAATATTACATGTCTAAAATATAAATAAATTAATCATAGTAATAAATTTTTTTTCATCGATTTATAAAATATTATGGGTGTAATTGAGCTTTACAAAAATCTCGGAACAATTAACACAAGCAAATGCTCGGTTTCATTCGATATTAAAGATGAAATGTGGCATGTATCTTATCGCGTTCGTACAGGTTCATATAGATAAAGATAAGAGATTTAAAAACATTTTTGTTGACTTTTATCACAGTCGTTCAAGTAAGTATATTTTTCTCGTAATTTTTAAGTTACACAAAATAAACGATTAACGTTCACGATGTGCCCTATATACATGGATTTTAAGGGCAGTCCGTACTCATAGCTTCACAAATCTACATCACCCGTAAATTTGCGAGCAGAAGTGGCGCTGCCGTCAGATAGGCTGAGTTCATATTCGACAATAATTATGGACATTTAAAGAAAATAGAGTTTACCACACAAAATCAGAGTTGAGCGCCATTACTATTGATGTAATGATTAATTACATTTGGCTTAGCTGATCGAAAAGTCAGTATTTTCGACGAAAAGTGATAAGTACGAACAGAACACATACCGAAGTCTCTTCGTACTTATTCGTAATTATTCGTCGAAAATACTGACTTTTCGATCAGCTAAGCAATATGTAATTAAACATTACATCAATATAGCTATGGCGTTCAACTCTGATTTAATATGGAAAAAACTCTATTTTCTTTAAATGTTTATAATTATTGTCGAATATAAACTCAGCCTATCTGACATGTGATATATTCAACTATTCTCTACGGACTCCCCTTAAACGATTATGCATACTTTAATTGTTTTCTTTTTTTTAAGATTGTTATAATAATTTTTTGTAAACCGACCAGCTTTGATATACTTTCTTTTTATTAACTTTGAAAATTAACACAATTGAAAATTAAGAAAAACAAGTCGTATCTCTCAAAGTCGTAAATTAGAGGTACCATTCTCGCAGGTATAGTATCTTCACGAGCCTAGCAAGTAATACATTCAAGTCTAAAAATATCCGACACAGACGTATCGAGATATTTTGGTAAATGGCGTAGCCAAATGTTTTGCTTAATTCAAGCTAATATTTGGTAATACTTGAAAATACGTTGAATGTCATTTTAAAGTGTAGCCTCACGGTGCATTGTTAACAATCGAAAATCTGAAACTCGTGTCGAGGAAAAGTCCAGAGTTCGAACCTCTTATATTCCGCAATCGCATGTTATTGACTAGAGTCTCGAGGTTAAGCATAAGTGCGGGTGTGTGCGGGTGTGTGCGTGAATGTGCGTGTGCATATGGTTCAGGCTTAAAAAGGAAGCATTGTTCCACACTCCGGAAACGAATTGAATAAAAGAGACACAAATAATGCTAGTTTTGTCCCGCAAAATATACCAGGACAGAGAAACTTGGCATTTTTTCGCGCCGAAAGTCTTCTCTCTTTCGCGACGCACAAAACAAAGAGATCGCAAGTACCAATTCTTGGTTAAGTAGGTCGTCAACGGTCGTCTGTGATTACGCGATTATGCATCTCTTTCTCTCTTTC